>CM028130.1:1648380000-1648980000 GCA_016271365.2 Neoceratodus forsteri
GAGTAGAGGTCATTGATGTAGATTGCAAATAATATAGGGCCCAAAATACAGCCTTGAGGGACTCCTCGCAGAAATATTTTCAACAGAGACAAATCTCCCGAGGCGTTGACACATTGCAATCTATTAGTGAGATAGCTAGTGAACCAATTAATGGCAGTGCTATCGAAACCGATATTACTCAATGCATTTAGCATAAAGTTGTGATCCACGGTGTCAAAAGCTTTACTAAGGTGAAGGAAGAGTGTAAACAAGTGCTTCTTAGAGTTCAAAGCAATTTTCCAGTCCGTGGTTACTTTAGCAAGGGCAGAAACTGTGCTATGTTTGGCTCTAAACCCCAACTGAGTGGCATTTAGCAGTTTTTGTGAGTCCAGGTGCTCCCTGAGTTGGGTGTTAATGATTTTTTTCAGAAGTTTTGAAAGTATGGAGAGGATGGAAATAAACTGATAATTATTCAGATCACTAGGGTCCCCTGCTTTGAACAATGGGATGATGTGGGCACTTTTCCAAGGCAAGGGTACTGCACCCTGTATCAGGGAGGTATTGAATAAGTGGACAATAGGGGCAGTCAGGTAGTAATGGCCTATTTTTAGGAAGAAAGGTTCTATGAGGTCAGCATCAGCACTCTTTTTAGTATCCAAGGACAGTAGGAGGACTTCGACTTGTTTGAAGGATACAGGGTGAAAGCTGAAGGAGGAGGAGTAACTCTGATTAGTGTCAATGTTAGGGCTTGTTGCATCATTGGCATCCCCGTGTGGGCTAATCTTACTGACTGGAGAGACGTTGAATGCCAGCCCCGCTGTGGCAAAGTGTTCATTAAGTTGTTCTAGTATATCCGCTCTATCCGTGAAAGTGGTATCACCGGACACTATTTTGGCTGGAAGGGAGGCATCGATGTTGTAACCTTCAACCTCTTTGAGGATGCTCCAGAACTTGGCAGCATTGTTTTTGTTATCTTCCGGGGCTGATTGAAAATATCTGGCCTTTTCAGACCTAATTAGTTGATACAGGTGTTTCTAGAGACACGAAAGACAAGGCAGTCGGCGTCAGCGTGTGACTTCCTTTCTCTTTTCCACCAGAAGTCTCTATCCTTCAGGGCTTTCTCTAAAATGGGAGAAAACCAGCCAGGAGATCTTTTCTTGGACTTGATCAGCCTTAGGGGGGCATGTTTGTCTATTAGACCAACTAAAAGGCTGTGAAAGATGTTAAATGCCTCACTGAGTGAGGGGGCTAGATATAAGTCTTGCCATCTGATGTTGCTCAGATTAGTCAGGAAGGCTTGTTGGCAGGATTTTTCCAGACACCTTTTTAACTTAAATTTGGGGGCTGATTTTATTTGGGGAGAGTGTCTGATGCAGGTGATGGAACAGTGATCACTTAGGTCATTGAAAAACACCCTGACGTGTGAAATGTTATGCGGTTTATTAACTAACATAAGATCCAGAAGGGTGCTTCAGTCAAGGTTTTTTCTGTTAAGTCTGGTGACTGCAGGTGTAATCTGTGCCAGCCCACATGTATCACAAAAGTCCTTAAGCTTCTTGGAACTCTCATCATTCCAATTTAGATTGAAGTCCCCCATTAGTACACACTCAGAGTTTGCATTGTCAATTAAGCTTTGGAGATGAGGTAGGAGGGCAGTGCCAGCAGAGGGTGGTCAATAACATGCAGCAATAAGGAGTGCCTTTTCATTGGAAAGCACCAGTTTTACGGCAAGACATTCAAATTCTTTTGCCTTGGAAGTACAGTCAATAACTGTGACAAAGAATTTACTCTTTATGTAGATTACACCCCCCGGGATAGTCTATCACACCGGTAAGTGTTGTTTCTTGGTATATTGATCGATTTGTCTGGAGTCGAGGGCGTAAGCCAAGATTCTGAAATCATAAGGAAGTCAGAGGACCAGATCAAGCTTCTTAAATAAACTACAGACATTCGTATGAAGGAAGTTGATGCCCTTGTACTGGGGGAGGTCTGCAGGAGCATTTAAGGAAGCAGGTGGACATTGGTTTAGTTCAACATTTCCAGAGCAAAGTAAGAGAAGCAGTAGTAATTTCCTGGGGCATCTTATGAACATTCTGAATAAACGTTTATTAAGTTGCTTGGCATGAGGTGATTTTGTGGTGGCTGAGTTATGACCACTAGGGTGGTTGGTCAAAAACAGAGCATGTAAGGCCGCTTTGACTGGCACGATCAAAGGCGTTCTATCATATTCGCTTGTCAAAGCCTGATGAAAGGATGTGCTGGGCATATAGGAAATCATGCCCATAGTGTGGAGCCATGTCCTGTTGTAAGAGTGCAGTACTGGGTGTCTGTCTGGAGGACAGCACTGGTCTTGATGTGATTGACCAACTGGTGTTCGATATCGCGTGTGGGTTAACATAGTGAGGCAGCTGAGCAATAAAAGGACCTTTCGTGGTGCCATTTTAGGATGCTGTATCCTGCTAAGAGGCAGGTCAGGCTGGGATGGCAGGATCTGAGTGGAATGGAGTCAATAGAATGAGGCAGGGCTATTGGGAGTAGAGGGTTTCCTTAAACGAGACTATCCATGTGCTGACCAATAGCAACAACCATATGAATGCAGACATTAGCACTGAAGAACCTAAGCCTACAACAAAGAAAATGAAAACATTTGTGTTTGGAGTCTCAGGAGTACGAGCAAATCAGTGGCATGATGTTTCTTGGGGTTCTCAACCCAAATGCCCACCTCCTTCCCTCCCTCAAGCCCCAGCCTCCTATCCAAAGCATAAGGTACAGCTCCTAACACATGACTCATGGGCATATAGAGTTTACAGGTAGAGAAATATGTTTTTCCACATGTGGCCATTAGAATCAGTCATAACTTTCTGCAGGCCCTGCATGAAGCAAGAGATCATGGATAACAATGCATGACAATAATATCATGTTTAATTTTGGGGGGCTGTGGAAAAGGGTGGGCATTAGGATTAGTATCCGCATTAGCACAGTTTTTGTGCAATGAATTTCCCTTTATTTTGTGACAGTGGAATCGTATACTTTTGATCCTGCACAAAATAGAATAAAAAGAATAGTGGGGATATTTCGAACCCAGCATAAGAAGTCCCCTAACAAGCAAAAGCCAACACTCTCTTAATACTTGGGATCACACTGTTGCAGCTTACCATCCTAGCATAGCCAGTATGTAAAATGTCTCATACCTGGACCCTGGGAATCCTGGGATGGGGGTCTCAAGGGAACATCCAGTGATACCTGTATAGTAAGAATAGCGATGGAATCACAAAGGATCTGCAGCTTTTCAGGAACTAAATAGGACAATCAAGGCATCAGTGATAGGGAAAATGATGGAATCACTTCTGAAGGAAAGAATTGTCGAGTATCTAGAGGCCAGAGGGGCACAGGACCCTAGGCAGCATGGATTCACAGCAGGAAGATCATGCCAGACAAATCTGATTTCTTTGACTGGGTGACCAAAGTAGTAGATCAGGGAAGGGCTGTGGACATGGCCTACCTAGACTTTAGCAAGGCATTTGACACAGTCCCACAAAAGATTAATATATAAGTTAGCCAGCCTGGGAGTGGGTCCCAAGATGACAGCCTGTAAAGAATTGGCTGGAGAATAGGACACAGAGAGTAATAGTAAATGGAGTCCACCAGAAGAAAGGAGGGTTACTAGTAGGGTACCGAGGGTTCAGTATTAGGGATCCGGTCCTCTTCTAATGTCTTTATAAGTGACATTGAGGAAGGACTGGAAGGAAAAGCATGTCTCTTTGCAGATGACACTAAGATCTGCAACAGAGTTGATGCACAGGGTGGGGTTGAAAGGGATGAGAAGGGACTTGGCAAGGTTAGAGGAATGGTCAAATGTATGGCAGCTTAGATTCAATGCTAAGAAGTGCAGGTAATGCACCTGGGAAAACAAAACCCAGGGGAAGAGTACACAATGGGAGGTGAGATACTAACAACAACAAAATGGAAAGGGACCTGGGGGTAGTCATATCAGATGACCTAAAGGTGGGCAAGCAATGTGAGAGGGCAGCAAGGAGGGCTGGGGGGTTACTAGGATGCATAGGGAGAGGCATCACCATTAGAAAACAGGAAGTTATTATCCCTCTGTACAGACAGCTGGTGAGACCCCATCTGGAGTACTGTGTGCAGTTCTGGAGACCCAATCTCCGCAAAGACATAGACAGGATGGAAGCTGTCCAGAGGAGGGCAACTAAAATGGTGCAGGGTCTGCACGGAAGACATATGAGAGAGACTTAAGAAGCTGCAATATGTATAGCCTCGAGGAAAGGAGGGAGGGGGACATGATAGAAACTTTCAAGTAGCCTCAAGGAATCAGCAAAGTCCAAGAGGGTAGCATCTTTCAAAAGAGGTGTGCAAGAACAAGAGGGCACAATTGAAGATAGAGGGGGGGCGTGCTCAGAGGTAACTTAAGGAAGTATTTTTCTCAGAGAGTGTTGTGGATGCATGGAATGGCCTTCCAGAGGAGGTTGTGGAGTCAAAATCAGTGGTGAATTCAAGCATGCATGGGACAGTCATAAGGCAATTCTGGGGGGTAGGGGTAAGAAGAAGTAGGCTGCTGGTTAACTAGGATCTGCAGCTTATCCAGTAGGTAGGGAAATGGGCAAACTGGGTGGGCCAAGCGGTCCTTATCTACCATCAAATTCTATGTTTCTATGTTTCTATGTTAAGGCCGAGTAAACCTAAAACAATAATTATCTGATACACACTGTCAGTGTCATGCCACATTCGGATTGATATCCTGATACAGCATAGCTGGTGTCCTTTCAGAATGGCAGACAAGAAGGAGAAAATGCTTTGGTAAGAGGAATAAAAATACTGATCACCTGGGTTGGGTAGGAAAGGCTTACTGAGGTTTTACTTTTTTTTTAAAGTGGATTGAGTGGGATGGAGAGATACTGATAGTACACCAGCAACCTGGATTAGGGAACAGATTCATGTTGCTTGAGGGCCAGTGTGGGAAGGTGATGGGAAGGAATTCAGCATCCCTGGGCCCACTCTACTCTCTGGGGAGGGAGGGCATGTTGGTCTGCTCATAAAGCACCACCAGTGCATTATGAGGCCACCACCCATCACAAATCTAACACCCCCAATAGGGCATTGTACCACCAAAATGGCTGACAGATTCTGAACAAGGTCAGATGGTCTTCCCCCTCCTGGCCCCACCATGTAGGAAATCTGTGGGGATTCCAAAGGTCTGAGATAAGTCCATAGGATGGTGGGTGAGGGTATGGGTGAGTGGCGGCAGTAGGAAACCTTTGGGTGGTGCAGGGCATGCACCAACTAGAATTTCATTCTGCCAGCTACTGTTTCTTTTAATGCTCATCCACTTTTCCTGATGCAGTGCATAGCTGTATGAGGTCTCAACACGCATGTCAACCCCTTGTGAGGGAATGCTCCCCATCCCAACACAAAGATTTGACCATGTGCCATAATGCTGCACTATTTCTTCCCACAGAGGGAGCAGTATCATGAGGCAGCACTGGCCCAAGCTTTAGGTAGCCCAGCTGGCTCCCAGAGCTCATCCCTAAACCTGATTCATTGGGATGGGAAATCAACACACAGACCTTTAGGCCAAAAGGTGGTCCTGAACACAACTTTTATTTATAACTCAATTATGTTTGAAGATATTTACCCGCAGTTTTTCTACCTATTCTTTGGATGACTCCACCTTCAGTACATGACAAGTGACATCTGTGTAATCTTGACCAAAATGTCATTTAGTAGCACAAGTGTGAAAAGACATTTTAGGAATGATTTGAACAATGACATCTGTCATGTTCATGAGGAGGGGTAAAAAAGGACTATGTTAAAATGTTTGGGTCAAAATACTGAAAATAACTAAAGTGTGATAAAAGTTAAAACATTTAAAAGTTTATTCATAACATGGTCATTTTTAATATTTTTTCGACAAATTTTCAACATTGCCTTTTTTAAACCCCACCTCATGAATAATGGAGGTGACATTTTTCAACTCCAACACAAAAAGTGGTTTCTTAGACTTACTGTGAAATCACCTTTCAGACTGGATTTGAAAAATGTAACCTCCATTGTTCATATGGTGCAGCCAAAAAAGGACATGTTGAAAATGTAGGGAAAAATATAAAAAAATGACCAAGGTATGAGCAAAAGTTCAAAATGTATTGAAAAGGGAGACTTCCCCAGTGACATCATGAGGCTGATGGTCACCTGCATTGAGAGCTCTGGGAACTGCACGCTATCTAACAAGGTTTTTCTCCTTATTATACTTTAATCAATGGTTACATTTACGATGTAGATCTTCCTCAGAATGACCATTAATCGAAGCAAAAAACAGCAGTGGCAATCTGCAAAGCTGAAAGCTTTAATAGGCATGGATGGTGGTCCCGGCCAGACGGCAGCATGGCTGGATCCCTGGCCCTCAGTACAGATGGTGTGGAGGACTTACTGGGAGGTTCAGAGCAAGGGATCATCCTCTCTAAACTCAATGGCATTATTAGAGCAATCTGCAGAGTAGAGTCCTCTGTTGTGGACTTATGCACCAATTTAAAATCTCTGGAGAAATGCACAGCAGCTATGGAACTGGCACTGGGAGAGGTGATGGACTCAACTGGCCTACTTGACGGGGCCCTGCTCTATCTGCTGCACAGAGAATTAGACCTGCAAAATCATCTGGATGACCAGGACAACCAGGCCAGGTGCAAAACTTTTAGAGTACACAGGGTAACGGAGGATACAGAAAAATCCTCTGCCACCATGGTAGCCTTTGTAGGACACCTACTTCAATCTGTTTTAAAAATCCTGGATAACATCTTGCTCCTGATTGAAAGGGCACACCTTCTTGCTCCTCCGGAAACCCACCAAGCAGAAGGCATCACTGTGATCAATTGTGCTGAAAATGCTGCAATACAAGAAGCATTAACTTGATTCTCTGAACTGTCTCGCAACAGAAAGATTTGCAACTGGATGGGAGACACATCTGTTTTGACCAAGACTTTTCTGACATGCTAAATGAAAAAAAGACAAGTGGTACGGGACATACTCAAACAAGCAAAAGACAAAAATAAAAAGATTCAACTGAATTACTCGACCAAGCTTAAAGTTTTAACAGATGCTGGCACTCTCTTCTTTTTGCTCACTTTGTGTTGCCGCCTCTACACTCCGCAAAATGGGTATTAACTGTCCAGACTTAGAGAGGGAGTGGTTGTAACATAATATATAGAATAATACATGGGGTAGTGTGTTTAACAAGAATTTTACGCACAACCGAGGTGTTGGATGCTATATAAACCCCAAGAGTGAAGCTCGAGGAGTTTATTCAAGCATCCAACACTGAGGGTGTGTGTAAAATTCAAATTTTACACACCAACCCATGTTTAATTTTATATAATTGCTGGGGAGCATTTCTCTCCAGAGCAATGATATAAAATACAAATACATCGGTGTTCAGCTGCGGTCTGGTTGGGATGAAGCGTGGTCCGCCATCCATGGCTGCAGAAAACTTTCCATTTTATTTTCTTTTTAAAAAAACAGTTTAATCAATGAGCACCTGCTTGTGGAAAGATTCCTGAACTTTAACGGTGACAGGCAAGTTTTTTTTATTTATTTACTTACCCATGATTGCCACCAGCAGTGCAGTAGAGAGTTCTGAGAAAGGAAAGAGTGGCAGCTTGCGCATGCGTGGAACAAGGGAAACCCGGTGTGTGTTCACTGTTATAAATCAATCAATCAGTACTTTATCTGTAAAACGGCGCCTTTCTTAAACCAAGGCACCTGTACAATAAAATCAAGACACATTAATAAATAACAAGATAAAATTAAACTAATAAATACAGTAGTAGCTTTAAAAATCGAAAAATTTAGGGCAACTTTAAAACTTTGGACTGTCAGGCAATCTCGCACCCGATGAGGTAGAGAATTCCACAGGGTCAGGGCCATGAAACTAAATGACCTTGCTCCAGATGTTTGTAAACTGACCCTGGGAATCTCTAGCAATCCCTTTTCAGTGGATTGGAGAGGTTGGGGGGGCAGTAGGGATGAAGGAGATCTTGCAGATAACTGGGTCCCTGATCATGCAGGGCCTTATAGGTCAGCAAACCGACCTTGACGGTGATCTGCCACTGTATTGGCAGTCAGTGAAGTCCACGGAGCACAGGCATTATGTGACTGGTCCTAGAGGTACCAGTCAAAAGCCTGGCTGCCACATTCTGCACCAATTGCAGGCAGCGGATATCAACCCCCGGTAGTCCAAGGTAAAGAGCACTGCAGTAGTCAAGGCGAGAGGTAATGAAGGTGTGGACCAAAGTTGGAACCAGGTGCTTAACCCGGGCAATATTCCTTAGATGGTAAAAAGAGGTTTTGACAACTGCCGACACCTGTGATTGTAAGGTCAGGTGGTCGTCAAACATAATGCCCAGGTTCCGCACCCAGTCTGAGGTAGTTAGCTGGACACCACCAAGCCATAGACCCGAAAGCAGTCCCGCCAACACACCCACCTCTCGATGACCTGGTTCCACGACCAACACCTGTTTTCTCTGGGTTTAACCACAGCCAGTTCACATTTATCTGGTCCTGGATCTTGGCCAGACAGCTGTTAAAGACCGAGACAGCATTATCCTGGCCAGGCACAAAGGACCTGTACAGCTGAGTATCATCTGCATAGCAGTGAAAACTCAAGCCGTACCACCTAACGATCACTCCTAATGGCAGTATATACACCGCAAACAACATGGGCACCAAGATGGAGCCCTGCGGCATCCCGCAGGATAGGGAGAAAGGGGCTGAGGAAAAAAACCCAGACATCACCCTCTGAGTCCTACCCTCGAGGAATGATCAAAACCATCTGTGGACCTTCCCCAAAAGTCCACAGATGAACCGCTGGTGCTTCCAAAGCACACCATGGTCCACGGTGTCAAATGCCACAGAGAGATCTAGAAGGACTAAGATGGAACGGGACTTTCAATCTCTCACTATTAGGAAGTCATTTAATACCAAGACAAGGGCTGTCTTTTTTCTTTTTATTTTTTTTTTAGTCTTTGGAAACCGGGTTAGGCCCACTAGGCACAAGTGCCTGTTTTCAGGGGTGACCTGGGAGCACTGGGTGGTTAAGTGACTTGCTCAGAGTCGCATAGTATGCAAGTGGAGGTTGTGAGAATTAAACTCAGGTCTGGTCTGCTGGATGTATCAAGCTTGTTCACACCTCGTTCCTCTAACCTCTAGGCTATACTGCTAGCCCAGTCTTGGTACTATGTCTCTTCCTAAATCTGGACTGGAGAGAATCATAAACATTGTGGCTGGTCAAATGGTCCTCCAGCTGTGACGCCATCACCACCACCTTCTCAATAACCTTACCCACAAAGGGTAGGTTAAAGACAGGCCTGTAGTTAGCCAGAGAGTCAGGGTTCAAGAAGGGATTCTTAAGAAGGGGCCGAACCACAGACTTCTTTTGGAGATCTGGAAAAATCCCCCTCTCCAAGGACATCCAGACTATCTCGGCAAGGACTGGACCGATTTTATCCACACAACCTACTAAAAGGTGCATGGGGCCCGGGTCCAAACTACAGTTGGTCTGATGCAACGACTGGATAACCGTCACAATATCACTGATTGTGGGGCAGCCAAAGTCACACCACACAAACTGGGTGTCCGACATCTCCTGCTGACCACCGCAGCTCCCTTGAGAGAGGGTCAGGCAGATGCCGGACCTGATTGTGGCAACCTTATCCGTGAAGAATTGAGCAATCTCCTCACAATGTTCTTGTAAAAAAGCATTTCCAGGCTGGAGACAGAGTTGACTGCACAATCTGTCCACAGTCTGGAAAAGCTGAGCTGGTCGATTCTGCACAGCAGCAATTTCCCTGGACAGGAATTTTGCCTTCTTATGGGTAATTGCTGATTGATAGACTGCATAGTGGTCCATCAAATGAAGTTTGTCACACTCCTGGCCCGGCCTCCGCCAACATCTCTCTAACCTTCATCCCACTCTCCTCAACTCCCTCAAGGCCTCATCAAGCCAAGGAGACCTGGGGTGAAGAATGAGGAGACAAACACAAACAGGTGCAATGGAATCCAGGGCCGCTGTCACCGCCCTATTATAGGCTAGTACCAAATTCTCTGGATACATGCATTCACTCAGTATACCCGATAGGTCCAGCATCGCCATCAGGCCCTCAGGGAACACACCCCTCAAAGGGCGGTACTGGACCATCTCCATAAAGGCAGGCCTATTGGGGGGGGCCAGGAAACTGAACCCAATGGTATGATGGTCATACCACCCGACTGGTTCCACCACCAAGTTGGATATCTCCATCCCCAGGAGAAACATTAAGTCCAATGAATGACCACCAATATGGGTCGAGGAGGAAATAACCTGTGTGAAGCCCAGTAAATTCATTACCTGGAGGAAGTCCTGTCCAAACTGCAAGAGTTTATCATTGGCCCAGGCATTGAAATCTCCCAGGATCAGCCATCTGGGGGATCCCAATGTCAGGTCGACAATGAAATCTGTGACTTCCCACAGGAACACATTCCCATCTCCTGGTAGATGATAGATGAGAAGAATCCTGCACCCCACACCTTCACCCAAAATGCATTCAAAGGAGTTGGTGGCTCCCAATGGTACCTCCATCAGGGTCAGTTCCGATCTAAAACAGATGGTAACCCCCATCCCTACGATCCATCCTTGGGCAGTGTATCACCGGGTACCCAGACGGAATTACTGATCCAAAAATGGGACCAGCATTCTCATACATCCAGGTCTCTGTGATGCATGACAGGTTAGATGATCCAACAAGATCCGCTACTATAGCAGTCTTGTTTTTAATAGACCTGGCATTGCATAACACCACCCATGTAGGATGAGCAGCTGAGGAAGAATGAGTTACCTGCCTGTTGTAAGCAGAGCCCTTGGTTATGGGGACCAGACAGGGAAGACCCCTTTCCTGGACCCATTTCATCCAATGGTGTCTCCTTGTCCCCCACTATCCCACTCCTTTCCATTCCTGCACAAGGTCGAGCCCCTGCCCTCAACCTCCTAACTATCCCCGGAGCCCGGCACTGTCTACATACCTCCAGGGACAGGGAGGGACAAAAGAAAGGGTAGAGTTCCCTCAGCCTGGAGGGGGAATAATGCCCAACTGTCGTTCTACCTGCCCAACACATCATCACCAAGTTCACAAACACCCAGTCAAATAACACTCAAATCACACTCTCAAACTTCCACAACACTCCACACCCAACCACACAAACAACCAATAATCAACCAAAACCCCAACCCCAAATACAAACAAAATAAAATAAATAATATTGCAAAGTGTGACAGTGTTTTTGGTTAAAGAGAAGTCACACAAATTCTCCTAGTTGAATATTATTGCTCTCTGGGGAGCTCCCACTTCTTCAGAGATAAAGGTTTTTACCCCCCGACACTATCTCACACATAGGCCGGGAAAGCAATCAACAGTTTATCCACAAAGTCAGTTTAAACAGTTAAACAGGACTCTCTCACTGCCCACCAAAGTTCAAAGTGCTGGGAAAAAGAAAAGAGAAGAGTCTGACCATCCCCAACGAGTCAATAAAATCCAATTTCTGATCTTCACATAAGCTTCTCTGGCATGGCTATCCTTCCAGATATCCTGGAAATCTCCCTTTGAACCAGGCCACTCGACTGCCCGGCCATCCCCCAGGGAGTATCTGCTGAAGGCACTTAGTCACGAACAAGTCCCCAGATGGAGCCAGCTCTCTAGCCCAACTCCCCCAGGAGACTACAGAGCACCGGATTCAATGGAGTACGCTCTCCAGTGGCCTCAGTCCTGGTCTCCCACACAACCAGTTACCCCGGCGACCTCTCTCCCAGGTTCAGACCAGGGCAACCGATAACCTTACTCGAACAAACACCGGGTCCAAGATCCAACAAGACCCTTGTCCATCAGCAAACAAAAGCCGGCAGACTGATTCCGTCCTGAAGCCTTAGCATGACCACCAGAAACAGAACCCTCACTGTAATGTTCTGGAGTCCTCAGCAATCCTCAGGTCGATGAGCATCACACACTGGCTAATTATAATTGTGTTTTACTACGGGAGAAAATGCTACCCAGTTATTATATATACAATAATACATGGGAGAAGTGCATAACGAAAATTTAATGCACACCCGAAGAGGGGAATACTACATAAACCCTGAGGCCGACCCAAGGGGTTTATCAAAACATCCCACACCAAGGGTGTGCATTAAATTCTCATTGTGCGCTCCTCCACATGTGTTGTTTTATGTAATTGCTGGGAGATGTTTTTTGTCATAGCAGATTTAGTGAAATAGATGTTATTTTATAGCAAAATCTTATGTCTGCCTTTTTTATATTAGAATAGTTTTCAGAAGAGCAGAAAATAATTGTTATTGTGGGGGATTAACATTTTGGGAAAACAGAAAACTAGTTTTGAAACTTTGTTGACAAGTGTTTTGGTTCACATTTTCAAGATTTTGGGTGGTAGTTATCACGGCGATATGCAAATGAGGTTCTGAGTTCAGTGGTCAGAGCTGTAACTTTGTAGCTAATTTGCATATCTCCGTGACATTTAGGAACCGGACTAGAAGAAATATTTGAAAAATGTGGAGTAAACATACTTGGGAGCTGTTTTTAGTTTTTTTTTTTTACTTGATGGTTTCTGTGGTCTGAGTCCAGGAAACAGTGCAGTGTGGCTGACTGAATGAGATGGGGCAGAGGAGAAGCTGGGTCTGTGAAAAATCTTAAGTGCTATGCTACATAGTGATCCAAAAGCTTAGAAATTGTTATTCTGGTGACTTTTATTTCTGGGATTCTTCTTCTTTTGTCACAGCGATGACAGGTTTCATCAGACTGTTTGTTTCTGTGAGAGTCAAGCACAGACAGAGGGTGAAAGCGAGAAGGGCTCAGAAGCAGGTGCATGTTCGCCGTTATAACCCGTAGGATATAACAGTGAATTATAGCCCACTTTTGCTATGGCAAAAAACATCCGCCAGTTATTACATATCCTTCACAGCATGGTGCAGGGCGGGATGACCAAACAGAATTTAATGGCTGCCACCTTTCCACTACACCTTCGAGCTAATATCTAGCACATTCTGAACCAAGAACTGAGGGCTATTAATTCCACTATCTCAGCGGCTGACATTAGAGCAGCAGGGGCATCAACTAAGGATCAGGAGAGGAAGACGGGCCCTTAACATCATGACTATCACCTGAGCAAGTGCTGCAGTTCCTACTTTAGAGCTCCTTCACACCAGGTACTGTTTTCTTTCTCTTCCCAGCCACTCACAGACTCTCCCCTCGAAGGTTAATTTTCCAAGACTCCCTATAGGTACGGAAGACTTCATACTCTGGTAGGGTGTCATGCTTCCTAGTGGACATGAACTTTGGACCCATATAGATAGTCTTGGAAAGTCATCTTGCAAAATGTTAACTATACTATGTTTTATCTTTTTAATAACCATATATTGTTTTAACAAATACTGTTTGGGGGAGGCATATTTTTGATGAGCAATTATCCTTTATCCCTCCTGTGCTGCTTCCAACTTTGGGGATCTGATTTAAGAGAGGTAAACTTGCTTTCCTAGCTGGAGTGAAGATGATGTTAGGGGCCTTTGGGGGCTGGAACCACAGCCTGGCATGCAGTAAGAGACTGCCAGTTTTGGGAGGGGTGAGACCAGCAGGAGGATTCAGTCTCTGTGGCACAACTCAGTGAACTCCCATGTTTTGCTGGTGGTGGCTGGGGGGTGGGCATAGACTTGCTTGCTCCCCCTCCTGTTCTATTCATCTGCACTGACCTGGATCCCAGTAGAGGCTGCTTCAGCAGGCTTTTACACATGGCAGCCATAACCCTCAGCAACTTGCAGTCTTCCTATACTCCTAGTCGATGCTCTGAGAAGCCTGATTATGCAAAGCTCATTGGGGTGCTCCCGGGGAACCTTGCTTTATGTGGGGTGGCTTGGGGAGACCCTTTCTTCTCCAGAAGTGCTTCACTATCATGGCAGTTGGCATTGAGGATAATGGTGCCTATGCACAAAAAAAAAAGTTGCCTACATGCCGCGTATCTGAGGTGCATAGGCAGCAGTACATGTGAATGCCATGCAGCTGGGGTCCCATGGCATTCACAGTTCAGATGTGCACCCCAGTCCCCAGCTCTGTGGGCAGCAACACACCAGGGTTGTCCAGGAGGAGAGATGTGGGCATGCTCACATTATGCACCATTCACAAAGACGCATAGTGCTGCACATGGGAGGGGGGGTTGTAGGGAGCTGGATATGGCAGGGGGGAGCCTGCCGCATCTGCGGGACACGCCTAGCCCTGAGTACACAAAGCCCCTGCCTCATCCTGTAAAACAGTTGTTACACCCCGCCAACACAGCAGAACCCCTGACTGGTCCCGATGACAGGTGTCACCCCCCCCATATCAGAGCCCCGGCCTTGGTCCACAAGTCACTGTCAACTCCTTTTTGTGCTATTATTTTTCAAATGAAGCAAACACATTCTTGCACTTTGTACATGCCCATGACATCTTTGAACCATTCCAGTCCAGTTTCAGAGCTAGGTGTAGCACCAAAATTGCATTGGTCAGGGTGCAAAATGCATTCCTCAGGCAAGAGATAGAGGATACTGGTCATTCTCATTCTCCTCGATCTCTCCTCAGCATTTGACACCGTGGACCACATTGTGTTTCTGCATCCTGTTAGAGAATATTGTGGACCCGCCGATATTGTAATCAACTGGTTTGAGTCCTATCTGTTGGGCAGGAAGCAGCCAGTGGTGATTGGGAATTTCTCCTCCTTCCCAAAGCTCTCGCCATGTGGAGTTCCTCAAGGGTCGATCCTGTCACTGATGCTGTTCGTGGTATACATGCTACTCCTGGGTGGGCTCATTATATGGTACAGTCTGAGTTTTTACTGCTGTGCAGAGGATACCCAGCTGTACATGTCTTTTGCCCCAGGAAGAAATGATGGCTTGGAAGTGCTCAACAACTGCCTAGCTGAAATTCAGGACTGGATGGCCTCCAACTGTCTGAGGCTAAATCCCGACAAGACAGAGATCATGATGATTGAGCCTGGTCATGGGCATGATGGGATTGCCTTCAGGGTGGCAATAGGACTGGTCCTGGGAAACACTCTATTGATTGCTTCCCCTAGGAAGAAAAATCTAGGCATCTTCCTGGATGACAGATTGACACTTGATGCTCAGGTGTCATCTGTTGTCCAAAGTGGGTTTTACCACTTAAGGAATGTCACCTGGATTAAACCCCAATTCTGCCCGAGGACCTGCTATTGCTAGTTCATGCTTTTGTGACTTCCAGACTAGACTACTGTAATTCTCTGTACTTTGGGGTCTGTGGAGGGACCATTCACTGACTGCAGCTGGTGCAGAACGCAGCATCCAGACTACTGATGGGCCTATCTAGGTCATGTCATGTGACCCTGGTCCTGCAAAATCTGCATTGGCTACATGTCAGGTGGCAGATCCTCTTCAAGGTAGGCTTGCTCACCTACAAGGCCCTGTATGGCTCATGCCCTGGCTACCTGTGAGATTTCCTTACCCCTGTTGGTCCGCTCTCTCCTCTCCTCCACCAGGGGCCTCCTTGCAGTTTTGAGGACCAGGCTGAAAAATTCTGGCAACTGAGTATTCAAGGTGGATGGCCTGGCCCTCTGGAACTCGCTTCCCAGTTCTGTAAAGGAGGCCCTATTGGTGGAGGCATTCAAGATGGGTTTAAAAACTCACCTTTTTAAACAGGCCTTCCTGACTAACCAGTGTTTTTAAGCTTGCATCTTATTTATTAACTATTTATAATTGTTTGTTTACATTCAGTTTTAAATTTGTCTGTATACCCCTTTAGAGCTGTTGTTTTATTGTTAGTGTTTACCCTGCTTGTTTTAACTTTGTAAGGTGCCCAGAACCTCTGGGATTGGGTGCCATATAAATAAACTTTACCTTACCTTACATCTGTTCTGTGTCTTGGGCAAATAAAACCTATTTATAGGATTTGTATACCTGTTGAAAAAGGAAACACTTCCTATGTGCTTCAGTTCCATCCTTTACTGGTGCATCGTTATACACCAGCTGCATATAATAATTCCCATAGTCTCTTAAAACATAGCTGACCCCCCAACCACAGCCCCAACCTGTTGGCCCCTGTCAAGTATCACACAGCTGGACTACCCCTCAACCCCCTGTTCCTGGCACCCCTGCCCCAGATTGTTGGATAGCGGCCCCCCCATGGCACCAAAGACACCATTCGCCTGTCCCCCATACCTGCAGGTTGGTGCCAATGAGTGGACAATGAGTGGACAATGAGTGGCACTGACTGTTTCTAGGGCAGCCCTATAAATAGTCAGTGTGCTCCCAGCATCAGTTGGACTGTGGGTGGCTGTGGCGGTGTGTGGAGGGATGTGCCACACTCCATCCATCATAGCGGCACTGACTTGCATATATGAGGGATGGGAAGTGGCATTATGAGTGCTATGGGGGGGCAACATACCACCAATGGAGGGGCAGGAGGGACGGGATTGGGGGTTGTGAAGTGGTCTAGCTCTGTGATACTGTGATGCAGGATAGGGGAATTATTATATTCATCTGGTGTACAATAATGTATCAGCAAAGGATGGAACTGAGGATCATAGGAACTGTTTTCCTTTTTAACTTGCATACAAATCCTATACATAGGTTTTATTTGCTGAGACACGAAACAGATGTACAAAGTGCAAGAATGTGTTCACTCCATTTGAAATGTAGTAGAACAAAAGGAAGTTAACAGTGACTTGTGGACCAGGGCCAGGCTGTGATATGGTGGTAGGAGTGACACCTGTCATCTGGGATGGGCGGGGGCTCTGCTGTGAGAGGGTATGTGTGTCACAGCTGTTTTACAGGACCAGCGGGGGCTCTGTTGTGGGTGTGTGTGTGACAACAGTTTTACAAGACTGGGCAGGAGCTCTGATGTGGGGGGTGAGGAATAGATATATGTGCCAGGCAAGGCATGGTGCCCTGGGGACAGGTATCAGGCAGGGGGAAGGATCACTAATCAATGGGAACAAACAGAGCCTTTACCAAGTGCCTGAGTGTGCTCTGCATGAACCAGAACCCATGCTTTCCCACAATCCCCTGCTCCCACAGATGGAACAGGGGATACATTTTGGAATCCAGGATGGGCATCTGATTGGCTGCCCACCTGGGTCTACTACTCAGCCCCTGTTTGCCCTCTGTGATCATGCGCACCAAGGTGGCTGGGCCATGAACAGGTGTCAGCTGATAGTAAATACCAGCCTGTGCACACCTGTCCATAAGTGTGGAGCTACGTGGCTGGGATATGCACCTCTGGTGCATACTTTCTGCCCTTTTATCCATCGGGCCCATTACTAGTGGCTGAACAGTTTTGATGGCAAATGGCATTTATTACTGGCAACAGTGGGTGTGGATGCACATAGCATGGTCTTGCAAGCTCATTAATGCAAGAGATACTGCTGAAGCTGCCAGGATGGTCTGGTCTGGTTGGCAGGGATGGGCACTTTTCTGTCTGGTGACCATTTGGAAACTGGGCTCTATGAAATGACCGGGAACCTTGGGTTTCCCCCTTACTTTGACTGGAGCCAAGGGTTGGGCAGTGGCCTCCCATTCCAGATCCCGGATGGATTATCTATATCAACATGTACGCACATGAGGGAAGGGAGTAGAAGGAGTGGGAAGACACAGAAGAGGGGGGAACTACACCTGACTTTTTTTTTGTTTATTGCTTTAAGAGGAAAGCTTATGAGGAACTGTACCTGAATTCTGCCCGTGGCTCAGGAGTAGTGTACTGGAAATCACTTTTTCTAACAGCTCCATGGGCCATGCCATCGCCAGCTGTCAGCCTGGGATATTCTCTGAACTGTAGTCAGCACAGATTCAGCTTGCCTATTATCACAAGCATAGTAGCACTGGCTACCTTTACCTTGTTTTCCACAAGGCTGACAATCCTAACCTAGGAAGTACACTATGGCCCCCCTGTCCACACTTGAGTTCCTGTAACACTACTGACAGTTGATAACTTTACAAGAACAGCAAACACGGTTTGTGTCCACACTGTAACATGGTAAAAGCATGCTACAAGCTGTGTTCCGAAACCGTGCTTGAAATCTAAGTGGAGCAGGTTTTGATTACAGTTTCAGACCAAAATGGTTGCCTTAAACCATGTTAACAGTAGTGTGGATGCAAACCGTGCTGTAATTTTGTACAACCCAGTTTTGTATTGTTATCTTGATGTGGAACCAATGTATAGAGCTTTGAGCTCAAGTGGTGTTATCCTAGACTTCAATAAATAAATAAATTAAGGCAACCAACTTCTGACTTCTGTGGCTTTTGTATTACTGCTCAAAAGAAAAGGGGATAATTTACTTATATCCCTGACCTCAAAATCAGTTCCCAAATCCAATAATATAATTTTTATCCTGATCCATTACCATACTCGTTCGTGAATATCCTGGCATGCATTGCAGTGCCTGGTATTGCCGCAAGCATGTCTGAGAACTGAAGTGGGCAAGCATGGTGTCGAACTGCAGAGTGGATGCACCGACAACCATGCTCTAACACAGAACACAAAATGTTTTTTAAAACATTTGTAACAAAGAGGAGCAGTGTGAACAGGGTTTATATCTTGTAGTAATGTTTTTGGTTTCTACTGCATCTTTACTTGCTGCAGTTGTACACACTTTAAAAGTTGTTTCTCTGTTTCAGGATCTATTGTGCTACAGAATAGGTCTGTTGAGACATATTCTGGTTGGTTGCTCTAGGGAAATCAGGGGTAGCTACATTTGGGGCATATATGTTGATCAAATGCAGATTGTACCCAAACATGGGCACTGTTTGGGTGGGGACCAGACTCCACGAAATGGGGATGTTTTTTCCAAGTAATATGGGTTCCCTGAAGGTTACATCTCTCAATATGCAGGGTATAAACTCAACCACCGAGATGACTAAGATTCTTGCTCACCTAAAGCAATTAGGTACTGACATTGGATTTCTACAGGAAACCAGACTGTCAGAGGGTGAGCACCTTAAACCATGTAGGACCTGTGCAGGACAGGTTGTGGCCATTTATCAACCCTCAGGTAAGTGGGTGGGACCAGCCACCCTGCTACATGAAGATATGTCTTTGAAGATACTCCACTAAGAAACCAGAAATGCAGACTGATTATCTTATTGGGAGACATGTTTGGGCAGAATCTCCATCTGATCAACACATATGCCCCAAATGTAGATACCCCTGATTTCTTCAGGAAGGTGTTCCTCAAAATAGCAGGATTGAGGGAAGAGCAGGTCCCACTGGGTGTGGATTTCAACTGAGTGGTCAACCCCTAGTGGACTGCTCCTCAGGCTCTACAATGACTAATAAAGTAATAAGCAGGGCAGTTCAGGTGTTTTTGGAGAAATTGGTGTTGGTGGATTTGTGAAGGGAACTCCACCGATCTGAAAGCGACTTTACATTTTACTCGAATGTTCATAGATTATACTCATTGATCAAATACTTTCTGGGCAGCAAACCTGACTTGCTAAAATTTTAAGACTTATATAATTCACTCTAAGGTGAACTCTGATCATGCTGTGGTGACTTTGGAGCTGCAATTGGGAGATTGGATGAAAAACATTTTCTGGAGAATAAACTCCTCCCTACTTGTCTGAGAAGACTTCAAACAACTCATTAGGGACATTATCCATGGCTATATCTCCAGCCACCAGGGGAGAGACACGAAGGAGAAGTGGTGCTGGGATGCCCTGAAGACAACACTTCAGAGGAGCATTAACTCTTATGCTTCCCATTTAAAAAGACAGCACACAGAGAGACAGGTCAAGCTTGAATCCAGACTGCAGATGTTGGAAAGGCAACATAAGCAATTGGATAGCCTTGAAGCTTACACAGAAATACAGAAG
Organism: Neoceratodus forsteri; assembly: GCA_016271365.2. Classification (NCBI taxonomy): domain Eukaryota; kingdom Metazoa; phylum Chordata; order Ceratodontiformes; family Ceratodontidae; genus Neoceratodus; species Neoceratodus forsteri. Next base: position 1,648,399,895 of record CM028130.1, read on the forward strand.
GTACATTGTAACTTGCAGGCCCTGACTGACCTTAAAACCAAGGGTACTCTTTGTTACCTTAACCAGAAGTACTTTGAGCATGGCAACAGAGCAAGCCTTCTGTTGGCATTTCGACTGCTCAAAGTCAAAGCAGATGGTTATGTTAAAAAGGTTAGGAGGATGGGAGGGGGTGGTACACCCAAAGACATTGCATCAGCATTTCAGTTATTACCAATCTCTCTGTTTAATAAAATGGAACTAACCAGGTCAGTGGGAATGGGATCCATGATTTCTTAAACCAAATAGTGCTGCCACACTAATGGAGGCAGAAAAAAATACCCATGATAGATGCTCCCATCACACCAGATGAAACAGTGAACATAATCACTGATATTCATATGGGGAAATCATCAGGTCCCGATGGGTTCAACAGAACTCAGAATTTTACCAAACCTTTAAGCAACTGTTGGTATCTCCATTAAGAAAGGTTTTCAACACTTGCAAAGATCCAGAGGATCTGCCCTGCTCCTGGCAATCTGCTTTCATAGCAGTCATCCATAAAAAGGGTAAACTACCAGACTGATGTGAATCCTATTGCCCCATATCATTACTTAATGAGGATTCAACAATCCTCACAAAAGTTTTAGCTAGCAGGGTAAATAGGGTCCTACAAAAATTAGTGCACTTGACCAATCTGGTTTCATACCAGGCTCTCACTTGGCAGACAATATAAGGTAATGTCTTATATTTTTCATGAAGGAAGAAAGGTCAATGACCAAAAAATTGCCATTACAATTGACACCGAAAAAGCCTTTGACTGGCTTAGCTGGGACTTTTTCTTTACCACTCTGAGAAAATGTGGGTTCAAAAATCATTTTTGTCACTGACTTCAGGGACTGTACCTGACACCCACAGCCAGGGTATGGGTTAATGGTACAATTTCAGAACCCCTCTCAATTGGACAAGGTACCAGGTAGGGGTTCCCTTTGTCTCCTCTGCTATTTGCACTTAGTTTAGAATCCCTTGCAACAGCGATATTGCCCCACCCAGACCTGTAGGTATTAGTACTGGTTAGGGGAGGATAGGATATAAATACAGTATGCACAGATGGCACCATGTTGTATTTAAGAAACCCTATTCACATCTTCCAGATGCTCCATAACATATTACAGCAGTATGGCAGAGTATCAGGGTTTTAAAATTAATGAAGGGAAGATGGAAGTAGTAATGATTAGCAGCACCCTCACACCTACTCTAAAGCAACTAATTCCCTTCAAATGGATGACCTCCTAAATTCATTATCAGGGAGTGCACATCCCAGTGGGACTGCAGGAACTTTAACAAGCTAATTATGGAAAACTTCTCACAGAGGTCCTAACAGATCTCAACAGATGGCAGCTCCTTCCTTTGTCACTGTTAGGGAAGATGGATTCCATTCACATGATTGCTTTAACCTGATTTTTATTTCTCTTTCAGACACTAACACTGCACATCCTCTGAACTGAGTGGCACAAACTGAATAAAGCATTGCACAACTTTGTTTAGGGGTAAGAATAAGACTAGAACTCACAGGACTGATTTACAGTGACCCATGTACCAAGAGGGGTGGGACGTCCTAATTATAAAGTTTACCACCAAATGATCCAACTTCTCCCCTGGATAGACTACAGGAAACTAGACCTGGACAATGTTTGGGTATCACAAGAAATGAATAGCAACCTGGATTGCCACCCCTTAGAGATGTCCAATGCACTGGTGGAGAGATTGGTTCCCTCAGCTACCAGCCCATGGGTAAAACAGCTTTTATAGGAACTGGGGGTGGTTTGGAGGCAACGTAAGGCTGACATTACTCACATACAGTAGGTAGATGTTTGGAATTCATCCCTCTGAAAACTGATAGCACTTTCTCTAAATGGAAGTGAGTGGAACTTATCCGCTTCTCACAGTTTGTTTGGGATGGGAGCTCTATGACATTTGCACAAATGCAAGCAGAGTTTACACTATGTAGGACTGACCTTTTCAGGCATCTACAGGTGGTCTCATTCCTTCACACATGGGATCATTTTATGGATGTACAGATTGACTCACACCCAATACCTCAGATTATTGAACAAGCAGATGACTGGTAACTGGAAAAAAAATACATCTCCCTGCTGGTCCAAACCTTCACCCATCCTGAGGAGAGGGTGCCGCCTTCATTCCAGGTAGCTTCAGAGATAGAGTCTTGGCTGGGCTTCAACCCGGAGGACTGGAAGTCTAAATAGGATGGTGTTTTCCACACATCAGCTTCCAATAATTGAAAGGAATTTTTACTGAAGATTGTGAGTTGATTCTTACTTGCTCCATCTAGAATTAAACATATCATGAGGGGAAGCTCAGATCAGTGTTGGAAGGGGTATGATGTGGAGTGCACGCCCTATCACATTTTTTGAGGGTGTCCTCAGCTGCAACCCATCTGGACAATGATCGGGCAGAAATACAGTTCAATGGCAGGTACATCTTACAGCCAAGATTTTGAGCATCTCATTCATTGCAAACTCCCTAAATGGAAAAGGTCCAATCATCAAGATAATTTCTGGGCATTCTCTTGGTGGCAGCAGACAAGGCAATCACAAAGTGATGGCTCACTCAAATTCCCCCAGAACACTTAATCACTGGGTCTCAATAATCAAAAGTATATATCAAATGGAAAAAATCACAGCCGACCTCCGACTACAGATCAACAAAATGATGGGGATCTGGCTTCCTTTCATACGTTTAATTGAAGAACTAGAGGGCAGATTCGTCATGTCCCAGCAGACTTGTCCCAGGAGCACCAGCTGGGCATAAGCAATTGGGTTATATCAGACAATATAAATCTTACATTATCAAGCTAGTCTCATTCAAGTTCACTGCTCTGATTTTCTTGTACTTAATATAACTTTATTGGGATTGCATTATGATTTAAAAATATGCTAACAATGGAATAATAATATACTAGACAGATGTACCTAAGACACTGTATACCAGAGCAGACTCATGCTACTGTGGTTTCAGTTGGACCTCAAACAAAATGACATCAGAGACTTAGAGTTTTCTTTGGAACTTATGTATTTGCAGAAGAAAGCAGAAATGGACAAATTTTCAGTTGGACTCAAGCTTGTTAAGCTGAGGTGGACAAATAACACCTTTCAAATTAATTCATTAGTTAGATAAGAGCTTGAAGTCGTCTGTTCCTCAAATAAACTGTTTCTCTCTTACTGCTCTATTATATATTTTGCATGAGTATGACAATAAAGAAGTTAAAATGATTGAAAAGCAGTAAACCATACTTACAGTACCTTGTTTCGGTCACTTTGCAGATGGGATCCAGAGAAGCAGGATAGTCTGTTGTTGCGTGGAGTCTAGATTATAGCATTGGACCTAAAACAAGTAAAAGAGGGGTGTGAAGGAAGTGGACTGGTGGGTGTTAATTGGGGGTATGGATGGGGAAGTGTAAAAAAAGCCACAGTAGACATCCATGGCCAGTCTTCCTTTCTACAGGTTAAAACAAAATGACAATAATGGACCATTTTCTTTTTTCAAGTACTGAACTGCCCCTGGGGATTCACTGTCCCAGTGTCAGGGCTGCTGAACTGCCCATGGGGATTCAGTGTCCCAGTGTCAGGGCTGCTGAACTGCCCATGGGGATTCAGTGTCCCGGTGTCAGGGCTGCTGAACTGCCCCTGGGGATTCAGTGTCCCAGTGTCAGGGCTGCTGAACTGCCCCTGGGGATTCAGTGTCCCATTGTCAGGGCTGCTGAACTGCCCCTGGGGATTCAGTGTCCCAGTGTCAGGGCTGATTGGTGGCATGGAGGGGTTATTCCAATGTTACACATAAAATATGTGGGGGGCAGATGCAGCACTTTTTGAAAGCACCAGTGGTTGTGCAGCCTGATGTCAAACCATGGTGTGGGTATGTGACAATGTTTGTAGCACCAGGAAATGGGCACCATGGTGACAAACCATGGAGGTGGGAATGGGAATTGGAGAACATTACTGGCTGTAGAATTGAGCAACACTTGCTGCTGGTCTAAATAAAATTAGCAGGGTTAGGTGGGGGGGGGGATACTGGCAGTAGGTGCCCTGCCACCATTTTAGTTTAAAAAAAATACAGAATCTGTGTGGGGGAAAGATACCAGTGGTGGAACTGAGCACCTAACTCTCATTTAAAAAAAATAGCTGGGTCAAGCAGGAGGGAGTTTATGGTGGTTTAGGATGTTCGAATTTTGCTTGTGGTTTCCAGCACACTGCTTTCAGTTTCCATGAATAACTAATAGACACAGCTTTTGTCAAAATACAGCTATCCTTAGAAAGTTTGTTTTTGATACTGAGCATACACGAAAAATGGAAATGTTTTTATATATGGTTGGCCCGGCGGCACTGAGGATTGAGGTGCTGGATGCCACACCTCGTGCCACACAGGGCGCTAGGGCATGCTTTGCTCCTGAGTGGTCTGTAACAGCAGTCAGAGGCATCACAAGGAACATGCAGGGCTTACATATGCAGGGTCAGAGCTGCGGCAGATGTCAGAAGACGTCATTGCACATCTGAGTTCCATGGGAGGGAGGGGGGCAACAACCAAGTAGAGAAAATCCCCTGTCTCAGGGATAGGTGAAGGCTTCCTCAGTGCCATGACCTCACTCCCACAGTTGGGCCCTTTAACCACGGTTTTTCCCTCCCGACTCTGGCTCACCATGTTAAATTGTAGATAGAGTGCCAGGGCAATAGCAGCCCCACCTCAGGGGGTTCAAAGCCGGAGGATTTGCTGGGATGGAGCAGGCCTGGTGAGGAGCTTCAGACAGAGAGGTAGAGTCATCGGAGAGCAGGGCAGCCAGAGAGAGTTTCCTGAGAGCAGTAGCAGAAACAGAATTGTAAAAAAAAAAAGCTTTTATATTTCAAAAAGAATATGAGTTCAAGCAGCAGTGCATTGAAAAAAATGCCTTTACAAGACAGCTAGTTTTAAATATAATTATAAAAAATATTAGCACATCAGTCAAAACTACTTTTCTAGATTTCTCCTGTGCTGCACTCTGTAAGTTTATTTTAATGTTCTTGATCCTAACCCTTATCAGGATTACCATGGTATTTCTAAACAAAATGTGGTGGCCACCTTTTTTCCTGTGAAAAAATTAAATTAAAACATTTATAATGTAGTCAAATGTTGGTACAACTAGAATTTTTTATGACCAAATAAAGCTGGAAGATACCTAGAATCTATTATAGAGAAAAAAGGTAGGAGCAAATGTTTTGCCTAGTTTTGTTGCACTGCTACTTAAACACTTAAAACCTAAAAAAGTGTGTATCTTTGGCTGAACTTTATCAAATCTATAAGTTTTAAGTTTCAAATACAAACTTCTTTTAATTATAGGTGAGAAAATGTAAAACCCATAGTTTTGGTTAATGTATGCATCTTTGTACCTCCCAAACTTTGCCCTTGCTGAACCAAAATTTACAAGATCCAGAGGTCCTGGCACTGACTCCATACATACCAATTTCAGGCAAATCTATTGAACAGGGGAGTATTACTGAGATGCAAAAATCAGAATTTAACATTAAATTGCTTACTCAACCCTAATAACACCTGGGTAAGCGTGGTAAACAAGGAAATAAACCCATCAAGGAGGCTATCCAGATCATTAGGCCATGAGCCTGAAGGGCGAGTAGCTCTACAATATTTTAGTTCCTGCAGTCCCTCAATCAGTTTATTTTTGAATATTGCAGACTTACCCATCAATATCTTTATTGTTTTAGCTTAAAAAGCTTTCAACAGAAAGTTTTTAAAATCATACACAGATTACATAAGCAAAAAAAGATAGAGTTAAAATCACAATATTAACAACTGCGATATCATACATAGAATACAATTTCACATCATTCCCCTTTCAAAACTGCACAACTTCTCTATATTTTGATCTCATGTTATATTGTTTGTGGCAAGTAATTTCTTTTTGATTTTATAAATTGTGCTAAAGTACTTTGCCAGCCTGTTCAAGGACCATTCATCAACAGTATTCATTAAAATAAGCATTAGCAAGTCCTCATTAGTGGGGTACAATTAATTTATAAATGTTCCAAGCCAGTATAATCAGTCTTTAGTATACCGGGTACATTTCCAAAGTACATGCATTATTAAGTCTTCCTTTTCAGTCATTGAACAAGTACAGATGTGATGTGAAATTGTATTCTATGTATGATGTCGCAGTTGTTAATATTGTGATTTTAACTGTCTTTTTTTGCTTAAGTAATCTGTGTATGATTTTTAAAACTTTCTGTTGAAAGCTTTGTAAGCTAAAACAATAAAGATATTGAGTAGACTTACCCATCATTTATTTTATATAATACAGATGGTTATTGTTAGTTTTGATCCCAATTGCATATCCAAGAAACGGGTATACAAGGAAATAATTGCTAACTACTTTTATAGGAAAAATGTCCAATCCACTTAAGATATAAATATATTATAGTGGAGCAGTTGCGCCACCGTATTCATGGTTGAGTTGTCACTTCTATGTTAAAGTCAAAATTTTGCGCTTTAATAAATTTGGACTCATTCAACGGATTTACCTGAAAATTGGAATACACGGTGGGTCATGGTAGATCTCTTGATCTGCCAAATTTTGTTTCAGTCAGACTTATGGTCTTTTTGCATGAAAACACTGAAAAATGAAAAATTATCCAGTTTTGGAGGCAGTTTTGGAGATATTGTCCATAGCGCTGTGTAGCCGTTGTGTTTTGTGCTGCTCTGTGACATGACTCATTTGAAAGACCACCACTGGCCAAACATGCCTCTTTTTGTTTGGTGAAGAAATATTGAGGCATTCAAAAGTTATAGCACTTTTAAGTTCCCATTATAAGTCAATGGGAAAATTTATATGGTTATTTTGCGAACAAAGAATGGGGTTTTGGCCATCTGGTCCCTCCTCACGATCAAAGAATTTGCAGCCTCACAATCAAAGATTCTTTGATCCTCAGGGAGGGACTAGATGGTCAGATATGGAGGGACCAGATAGCCCAATTTTAACAACTATTAAAATTAAATATCTCAGAAACAGTTTGGTCTTGTTACATGAGGTCCCTGCACCCTTATTGGTAACCCCCAGATGTACACCGTTGACAGCCAGCACTTAGGTATTTGTTAGTATAACATATAGGGCTAAGGGCATCTACCGTATAAAAGTAGATGTCAGAATATGTATGCATATTATTGTTATACACTTTGCTTTCTAATACACATTTGTATTTCTTGCTCACCAGATGTTAAGACATCTGTGTTCTTGTAATGGTTATGATATATAAGTCAACATTGCCACCTTTTGATGATTTGTACTACTATAATGATTTATGTAAGAACTGTACTCTTTTGTTTCACAAAGTGATGACTACTACAAAATTGTATAATGTTATCTTGGACCGTGGAGCCACCTCTAACTTAGCCAACAGGGCTCATCTCTGTAACTAAAAATGTTTCTATCTTACAGTAACCATAGTAATTATCATAGGTATATAATGTGAGACATTGAGTCTTCTACCTTGGAGACCCCAAGAGACATGGAGAATCCTCGAGGTATAGGGAATGCTTAGCATTGGCTCCCTGTTCATATTGGTAAGAACTGCTTAGGGCAACTGTAATTATCCTTTTGGCAGTAATAAACAAGTTTATTACTCTAATGCAACATGTCTGTAATTCCTTGCATTCCCAATATTGTCAAGAACCTGAGAGTGAGGTTTAGACCTCCTGACAATTGATGACTGCATGCAGGCAATATTTGATGTTTGCAGAGTTTCGCTTGTTGCTTTACAACTTTCCCCTTTCCAACGGGGACTGTAAATGTGCATTCCTGCATCAGATCTCCCATTTTCAGACCACTTTGTAACCCCTTGCAAAGTCCGACTGCTCACTGGGTGTGGTCGATGCCAACTCAACCCACTCCATGGCAGTTTTGAATTGCAAGCTTACAAGTGCACGGTAGTCTGGCTGTGTATGAAGTGCTCCTGCTGTGGATCAATACACAGCACGGCGCCTTTTTCACAGTTTGATTTTTCATTCCCTCCCACACAATGGCCACCGTATCAAATATCTGCACAGAACTGAGACTCGATGTCTCAAACTTCCTTACCTCCCATGGAGGCTGGGCTGACTTTGTGCTGGATGCAAGTCAATCCGAAAACCCTATACTGGGGATTTCAACCCAGCACACTGAGATGAGACAAACAGCCAATAAGCGCCAAGCTAAAGGGCTGTTGGTCACAGCTCTCTATGCTGCTCTGGAAGCCTCCAAAGAGAGGTTTCAAACCCTTGAACTGTAAATCTCATCTCTTAAACAAGAGATGGGTTTTCCAGGAAATGGAATGTGCTAGACTGCAGCAACATTTGGAGTCTGAACTTCAAACCCTGCAAAATGAAAAGGATTCACTTTTGCATCATTCTGCACAGGCAGGAGAGCAGGAAATTTGTATGTTGAGGCAGGGGTGTGAAAGTGTGAAACAGGATGAGGGACAGGCTTTCAATAAGAATGATTTGTTAAGCAGAGCAAATGAACAGTTGAGTGCGGAGTTGGGAGAGCTACAGGATGAGATAAACCAGGTATGTAATGACTTAGAAGTGGCTACTAGGGACAATTGTGAATTGAGCGTTGTGTACAGAATGTTGCAGAAACAAATGCAAGAAGAGGTTGATGTGAATGCTGCAAATGTGAGTCATGCAAAATGTGAATCCAAGATGTGAAACTGAGCCATCAGTAAGAGGTTCTGGCTGGACATGTTAAGGTGGTGGGAAGCGCAGCCCCTGCCTTAACTATGTCATCTGGAAGGGAGGTCTCAGATGATGACGTCTCTCAATGCAATGCCCAGTCACACCCCTACTATGGCCCAGAGTCCCTGCCCTGCCATCCACAACATGGCGGATCCCCATTACACCCACATCATGTTATACATCATCATCGTCATGATACCCATCATGGTGACTCCCATGATGGAGGGGAGCAGGTTCAGACCTAGTCCCAGCCCCACTGGTAGCTGTTATTAATGTGGAACACAGGCAGGAGATAGAGAGATTGATTGATAATGCGGTAAATAGTGTGCCCATTCCGAAGAGGAATAAATGAGTTTTAAAAGACCAAATTAGGCAGCTTATTCATGAAACTGGCACTCAGGAGGGCATAGTCCACTCTGTAGTGGAGGCCACAGCTCAGGCAGCCTTGGATGGTGCCAAAGGTAATGCACATCCACCTGATCATCCCACTAATCCCCGACAAATGGCCTACTCTGTTCAGCAAATAGCTGGCAGTATCGGTTGGATGAGTCCATCCGACAACTTCAGCTGTCACTTGGAAAAGGTGTGTGGCAAATGTGAAATGCTTAGTCTCGCTGCAGACTACTAGGTCCAGAGCCTACACCAGACCATCGATCCTGGATTGTGGGCCAAATTCCCCGATGCCATCCAACAGGCCAGCAATGCCACCTTTAACGAAGTTGCAGCTGAACTCATTTCTGCACACAGCCCAGGTGTAGTACAAGTGATGCTTGCATACCCTGTAAAACAGAATGCAAAGGAAAGTCCAGTGACTCACCACCAGAGACTCTGGATGGACTACTGAGCAGGAAAACAACTCACACAAGAAGCTGCGGATGTAGATCTTATTGAGTATGAAACCTTGTTCCTTAGGAACATGATCCCTGCAGTGACAGAAAAGGTAGAGCCAACCACTTATCCCACCATGGAAAGGTTTGCCGACATTCTTCAGAAAACCGAAAGAGTTTATCAACTCTACATCCATGATCTGGGCTCTGGTTCCAAGAAAGTAGCTGCTGTGGAGCCTACCCCAGAGGACATGATGCACTACACAGTTGAAGGGCAGGTCCTACATAAACTGCCCCTCCCTGGGGACAACCAACACCCCCAGCAGGCCCAACAACAACAACAATGAGGAGGGAACCGGAATTACCTTAAGAATAAGAAGCATCATAAGAATCACAATGGTAAGCAACAGCAAACACCAGGCCCTTCGTATTGGGAGATAGCCAAAGAGAATAGGAAGTTCAGAGAGATCCTGCGGCAAGTACGTTCTGTAGCGGATGCTGTTCCTGCTCAGACCCTTGCAGCCATACAACTGGGAACCCAGGCCCCAACAGGCCATGGTGATTCCAGAAGTACAGGCCCTAAGGCCCAAACAGGCCTGAACCCAGAAGCACCTCCCTATATAGCATCAGTGCAGCATAGTGAAGTGGTTCACAGGAGCCAGGCCCAACCTCTCCATGCTTCCTTTAGCACAGATTGACAATTACAGGCCCCAGCCTGGATTGTAAACAAGCTGCTCTTGAATATAAATGGAAGGCCCTGCACTGAGGTCGAGGGCCGCCTACTTACAGTGTTACTGGATACAGGTGCAGCTGTGTCTGTATTACATGATAATCAACCAGATACATCTCCTTGGTCCACCGGACAGAGGACCAACATGTCAGGAGTAGATGGTACTAGTTCGCCAGCCTACCGTTCTCTACCTTTGCCTGTAGAGTTAGGACACCTGAAGGCCTCACACACCTTCCAACTAATGGTTTTGCACGACCATCCTAGTATAGTTGGAATTGACTTCCTAGCACCACACGGCTGTGTGGTGGATCTAGCTAACATGCTACTGATCCAGATTCAGGGTCAGTATCATACCATTTTGATCCCTGATTCACATGTGGTGGCAACAATATCTGCCAACAATAAAGAGTATGGCATCATAGATTTGTTCAAGAACCATGAGCTTTTCCCAAAGCTCCTCCCCCATTCTACAAAGCCATCTGGAAGCATTTGCTACCAACAAGCATGACTGTGGCAGAATGCACACTGTCATCGAAGTGCCAGGCCCAGTACATGAGAGGCAAAGGCAATATCCTTTCCCACCTGAGGCCTTGCCTTCTCTTAGGGAAACAGTAAAATCTCTCCTCAACCAATGTATAATCAGAACATGTGTTTCTGCTGCCAACTCCCCAGTGTGGCCTGTGAAAAAAAAACCCACAGGTGCCTGGAGACTTACTATTGACTACAGAAGACAGAACCAGGTCACTCCCAGTTGCACTCCAACTGTGGCCTCAGCACCTGATGTGCTACTACTTTTGACCCCTGACCAAAAATGGTTCAGTGCCCTGGACATCTCCAATGGTTTCTGGTCACTGTCTTTGGCCCTTAAGAGTCAATATACGTTTGTCTTCACTTTTGAAGGTAGACAGTACACGTGGACCTGCTTACCACAGGGATTCCATAACCGGCCTTCCCTGTTCCATCTGCACATGATGGACACCCTTGAGGGTTTATTTACCCCCCAGTGTCTCTTGCAGTATGTGGATGACCTGCTGTTGGCAACTGCCACACAGGAACAACACTTGGATCTCTTGGATGAACTACCAACTCTCATTCAGAGAGCAGGCCTCAAATGTAATCCAGCAAAAGCACAACTATGTCAGAAAGAGGTACTCTTTTTGGGCCTGAGAATAACTAATCAAGGCCGGAGCCCTACCTAGAAGAAGATACAAGAATTGCATGACTTGCCATTGCCCACCAGTGTGGCCACTCTTAGGAGGTTTCTAGATATGGTAAACAACTCCAGAGATTGTATTTGTGGTTTTGCTCAGAAGGCTGCTCCTCTGTATGAGTTACTGAAAAAGAACATTCCCTGGACTTGGGGTCCCATTTACACCCATGCTGTGATGTCACTGAAACAGGCCCTGGACTCGGCTCCAGCACTGGTCAACCCCAACCCAGCATTGCCATTCCACCTGGAGTGTGCCACCTATGACATAGCTATATGTCATCAGTGTTGGCCCAGAAGGTCCATGGCACCCTGAGAACCGTTGCATATGCACCACAGCTCTTGACTCCAGTGGATCAAAAGTACAGCCTTTGTGAAAGGAACCTTCTGGCCACCTACTGGGCTGTCATGCAGTTTCTGTATACCATTAGGTACTCTCCACTGATTATTAATGCCAACCACACACCAACTACCTTTCTGCTATCAGACAGAGTGAAGGATGGGTCAGTCTCTAACACTAGGCTGACACACTGGTCACTCTTTCTCCAGGATAAAGACATACAGGTACACCCAACCAAGATTCCATCCATGCTGGCACATGGACTCCTTTTTCAAGGAGAACCCCATGACTGTACACTGCAACCACCTGATCTTCCAGATCTAGGTCCTTTCCTGCCTGTCTGCCATGCCACAAATACTTGAGAACACCTCATTGTGTCCTATTTTCACAGATGGTTCAGCTTCATATTATCAGGGAGAACAAATTGCAGGGATGAGTATCTTGGTGATTTACCCTTATTGTAACACTGTTAAAATCTCTAAGCTTTGCAGTGTGGCATCATCACAGTACGCTGAGATGGCAGCAGTGGCCTGTGCCCTTGAGTTCATCCAGCATGGGACTGAGGATACCATCATCTTCATAGACTATAACTGCATTTGTTGTTCTCTTACAGAATGTCTCCCTTTCTTGCAGAATAGCTCATTCCTCTCATCTGATGGCAGTCCAGTGAAACACAAAGAACTGATAATTTACATACCTTCACTGGCCCAAAGGTTTTCACACAAACTCTATGTACACAAAGTTAAAACTCACTCCATACATGACCCCTATCATGCCTTCAATGACACAGCAGACACCCTTGCCAAGGAAGGGGCTCGGGGGGGGGGGACACCTGGATGATGGACCATCCGGACACTAGAGCGGCTTTACACATAGCAGCAATCAGAAAGAAACCTGAACCTTTTTCCCCCCTTGGACCTCTCAGCAGCTCAGCATGCTGATTCTGAACTCAAAGAAGTGTTCAGATTCCTTGACAAGAGCACCGAAGAAAACTTACCTACCCATAACCCCTACCGGAGGCATGAAGGTAAGTTACACTTGTCTCCAGATGATAAGCTCATCTGGTATCAACCAGATGACACCACCACCAAGTTGTGGGTGGTCCTTAGACACCTTAGGTCCAGATTTTTGCACCAAGTGCACGACACCCCTACTGGTGGACCTACCGGTGGGCACCCAGGAGTTGAAAATACCCTTCAGAGGCTTAAGAACACTGCCTGGTGGCCTGGTGTCACCAAAGATGTTAAACAGTACATAGATAACTGCCTTGTTTGTGCACAAAACAATCCCATCCCCACAAAACAAAATGCGAAACTACTACCACAAAGACATTTTTGGCCCTGGCATGCCATTCAGATTGATTTTATTGGTCCATTGACTAATACCAGCAGAAGCAACAAGTATGCTCTTGTGGTAACCGACCTTTTCTCAAAGTGGGTTGAAGCTTTCCCCACTAACACATGCACTGGTAAAACCACTGCCAAAATCTTGGTGGAACAGATTTTCTCCAGGTAGAGCCTACCTCTTATGGTAGACTCTGACAAAGGAACCAGTTTTACAGGTGAGTTGATGAAAGAATCACTTGAACTCCTAGGAGTTCAACAGAAGTTCCACATACCTTACCACCCACAATCTTCAGGTCAAGTAGAAAGAGCTAACAGACGAATTAAGTAAATGCTTTCCAGATTCATTGAGGACAATCCAAAGACCTGGGATTCCCTATTGCTGTTACTCCTTATGGCAATTAGGGGCACACCCTCAGCCACTACCCAGTTGACAGCCTTCGAGGTTATGACTGGAAGACAGATGAGATTACCTGAACACCTGTTGTTTGACCTGCACATCCCCAGAGCAGTCTGTGTGTCTGTACACCAATATGTGGAAAAACTCAGACAAGACCTCATACTCACACACTTGTATGCTGCCAATTGCATGGGCAAGGCCCAGCAACAGTCCAAAATACAGTTTGAAAAACATGCACAAGAAATGGATTGGCAGGTCAGGGATCAGATAATGGTCCTCAGATTGGCACATCTCACCCACTCCGTCTCCAATAAGTGGGAAGGCCCCTATCCCATTGTCAACAAGCTCAGTCCAGCAGTCTACCAGGTTAGACTCTTGCACAACAATAAACTGACTGACAAATGGTTACATGCAAGCCAGTTGAAACTGTACAAAGGAGTATAATTACTTTTCCTTACCCTATTGGGTGGAATAGTACCAATCTACTAATGTTTGATCTTCCTTTGCAGATGCACTGACAAGATGGCTATCTTGTTCCACTCTCTCCTCATGTCAGGAGTTATCCCCTGCATCCAAGGCACGGTTAAGCACCTCCTTCCTCACCTTGATCCACCTGCAACTACCCCAGAGAGAGAGTCTCCATCAATATATCCGACAATTTGATTACTGTCCAGGAAGGTTCTGATGCCTACCTCACTGCCTCGGTTGTTGCTCCTGACAAATCTACCCTAAAAACTGAGCGGCAAACCACATCGCAAGGACAAATTCTCCCTGTGGCCAAGCTCTCCAAGAGAACTTTCCATGGATGGCCCAATGCTAAATTATCCCCTAATGGTTCTCTGCCCTTGCTCAAAACTGCTCTTAGACATTCTGGTTTATACAATATCACTGCCTTAATTGATCCCTCTAGACATATTGTAATTAATTGTCTAAGGACTCCACCAGGAAATTTTGTGCTGTACACAACATGGCCTCTGCTGCCATGTATCTCTGTCTTACCTCCTACTGAAAAACAGCTTTTGGAATGTCCAAAGCACACCCCTGGCCCTCATAGTGGTCGCACATCCACTGCGCTACCTGGTACACTATTTAACAACTTACAATTTATGTATATACCTGTTTTGTTTAATTTGACTTACTGGAATATGAAAGAATTTGGTATGTGTCATTCTACTAACACTTCGGCATTTTACAGTACTTTATTGCTTGATGCTTAGCAGCTTTTCAGCTCAAGACCCTATTGCCGGGGTACGCACCACTGAGCACAGAGGCAACTTCAGGAGAAAACCCAATCCTGATGATCAAAGTCATAACCATAATACAAGTGAAGTTGACAGTTCTGATGTCACTGGTGCCACAGGAACTGTCACAGGGCTTTTTGGTACAGCTACGTCTATTTGGAATAAAGCAGACATTGCTACTATCAAATTTCATTCAGCTAAATTCCAAACTAGTTAGGTAAATTATATTTTACCTCCATTATTGCATGGTGTGGATGGCCGTAGTAAGGAAGAAAGATACGTTGTTTATAATGTGCATGACATTGCTAAGGCATTTACAGATTCTAAGGATAAGATTAACGCACTCATTGCACAGAACAACAAAGAAGCAGGTAAACAATACATTGCTAGAAAAATCCTATGTTCAGCCTATGGCGCATATATTATCATTACCATCAACAATCTCTTCAGAGCTGGCCCAGTGGCGCTGAGGGTTGAGGGCTGAATGCCACACCTCTCGCCATGCCAGAGACCCGGGTTCAAGAATGAGCCCAGACTGCCGGGGATTGGCAGGGGGAGAGAGAGGATTGAGCATCCGAGGGACTGCTCTCCTCTCTCAGGAAGGGATCTAGGGGAAGCCCGGTGCAGCAGCGGCCCCCAGTGGAGACCAGTGGTACTGCTATGCACAGGAGCTTATAGGCTTGGGGCAGATGTTGGGTAGCTGCCTTAAGGACATAGGTGGGAGCACCCATATTACGGGCTAGGTGGCATTGCATGTCCCACATCAGGGGTGTAAACATTATTGAAAAACTCCTCTGGCCCAGATATATGACGGCCCTCCCAGATCCTTGCTGCCACATTCCCAATACTTTAGCCTCACCACTGCTCCTTCGATCTCCTGGGGACCCTATGTCCCTTGGGGGTGCCCAGGGAGAAAGTAATGACCTTGAGGATGGTGGGGTTCACAGTGGGTGGTAGAGTGGCACCAGCCAGCAGAAAGGTCTGAGAGAGTTCCGGAGTTGGGAAGATAAACAGAGTTAAAAAAAACAAAAAAAAAAAACAATCTCTTCTGTGATCTGGAATCTGGAAGGATCCCTGATATGACACATGACAGACATATTTCTAAATGGTATAGTCCACGATGTAAAACCCCTGGCTGTATTGCTATGTGTATGTAACAATCTTTAACTATTCCTCTTTCTTCAGCTAGGAATTTGGGTTTCATTACCAGACACCCCAATACTGGTCCATGTTTCACCTCTAAGAAATGTTCTATCAAAGATACAGTGTTTGTTTCTTTTACTATCTCTTTACCATGTTGTGATCCCACTACAGCTTTGTTCGACAAGCTAGCTTTGGTACACTCCATTGGGCACCTTGATGATGACATCTACAGAGAACGCCTGGATTTTCCTCCTCTACTGGTCTTCCATCCTTTCCTGGATGCCTGGGTTGCTCCACACACAGACTACTGCACTAAGATGGGGTACATTTACCTGTGTCGATGTGATGTATTTGATGTTATTAAACCTGTATGTGGATATTCTCCCGACAGTATTGATTGGTCCTTTTCCATGGATGATGACATCAGCATGATTGTCACAGACTTTTTGGACTCAACATTGGCTCCAGTCAAACCTTTCCAGTCATATTGAGAGGAGGTTCACCGACTGTCACATGGATTTCCAAGACCTGCCCAGTACAGTTGCAGAAATGGAGATTGCCTACTGTTAAAATGCAATATAATTCTGATGGCGAGTATTGTATAGTGACTAATTATAAAAGTTACACCTACAGAACCCAGTCATGTGTTATTGATTCCCCAAATTTCTGTTTTGTCCCCCATCAGAAGTCTGTCATTGGACATACCATTATTATATCATAGGTATATAATGTGAGACATTACATCTTCTACCTCGGAGACCCCAAGAGACATGGAAAATCCTCAAGATATAGGGAACGCTTTAGCATTGGCTTCCAGTTTGTATTGGTAAGAACTGCTTAGGGCAACTGTAATTATTCTTTTGGCAGTAATAAACAAGTTTATTACTCTAATGCAATGTGTCTGTGATTCCATGTATTCCCCAATATTGCCAAGAACCTGAGAGTGAGGTTTAGACCTCCTGACAGTCTTTTTACTTGAAATTTGGAAGGTGTTGATGGGGTGTCCTGTAGATGTGAATTATGGAGCTCAGGTGTCAGAAAATACATTAGTTGTGGAGATATGGCATAGCGCAGTTTACGTTTGGTGGACAGCATTTTGCATTTTGATAGTGGCTTAAAATTTATAGGGTAGCTAGCCTTACTGCCATGGATGTACTTTTCAGTTGTTAGGTGTGTAAAATGTAAATAGGTGTGGAATTTTGCCACTCTGACCAATGAAAATCTCAAACTTTAAAATGTTGTATCTCAGACACGGTTTGGTCTTTAAATTGAAATTTGCAGGGTGTTGAGGGGATGTCCTGTACAGTGAATTATGGTAGTTAGGTGTTGGAAAATAAAGTTGCTGCAGAGATATTGCATGACGCACTTTACATTGTCATGGCCCTCATTGTGATATATAATTACTGTACATATTGTAGATGTTAGTTTAACTTTCTCTTGCCAAGCTTTAACATGTGAATTCTCTGTATATTATTGTGTTATAAATAACATTTTCTTTTTTCTGTATGTATAACTGTCTCATCAGTATGTGATGTAATTGCTGTGCACCAACTCGAACCTTGACCTTATCAGGTCCATCTTGTAAATGAGCCTTGCTCAATGATGATCGCCTGAATAAATGAAGATTTGATTGATTGATTGATTGATTGATTGATTGACATTTTGCGTATAGTATTTTGCATTGTGGTAGGCACTTTTAATGTTAAACCTCACATTTTGCACATTAATAACTGTGCAATCATTCAACGGAGTTGCACATAATTTGGAATGCATAGTTTGGTGTGGTAGATCTCTTGATTTACCAAATTGTGTTTCAGTTGGACATACGGTTGTTGCGCAGTGAAGTGCCAAGAAATGCACTTTTCACCACTTTTGCACATTGTTTGTCTGTGGCACTGCACGGACACTGTGTGGGCTATTGGTCCATAACTTGGAACAAAGAAAGAGCTTGGGCCAAGGAACATGCTGAGTTTTGTTTGGTGAAAAAATATTAATCTGTTCAAACGTTATTACAATTTAAAATTCCCATTATATCCTATGGGAAAATGTATATATATTTTTGGAATGTTAATGAAAAAGACCAGATGGCCCTAGGAAAGACCAGATGGCCCAAATTGGGATGACCATATCTCAATAACAGTGTAATCTTTTTACTTGAAATTTGCAGGGTGTTGAGGGGATGTCATAGAGATGTGAACTATGCTGTTTAGGTGTGGGAAAATAATTTGTTGCAGAGATATTCAATGACAAATTTGACATTTTTCCTATTGGATTATATTGCAGTCTGTGTCATGACTTTTGGCGCCGTTATCTTGGGAACTAAGTGAGATACAGACTTTTCACTATTTAACCACTGGAAAAAGATTTGACATTGTAGAGTAAGCCTGCAGTGGAATTTTGTTTGTATGTTGCATGGTTCATGAGATATTGTGAAATTACAGGCCCAAGGGTTGAAAGAGTACCTGTCCAGTGCTATTTGGTGCCCATAGCTCAGAAACAATGTGAGATATGGGTACGGTCTTTCACTGTTGCGTGAAGTACTTACTGTCATGATTACAATGATGCTAGAATTTTTTTTCTAGCTCTTACGGTTTCCAGGATATGCACAAATTACTGTTACAAGGGCTCAGTGCCCTATAGTGCTGCTGCATGGCTCTGTAGCTTTGCATACGTGGGACCGTGGGTCCGGATGCATACTGTTATGCAAAAACTGGCAACTTGGTGGGAGCTGGGCTCCACACACCCACCAATACATGTCTTTTACTACTTATATTAAATTTTTTTCAAAAGTAAGGAAATTCTATGCAAAAAACTGTGTTAATGCTTCATTTAGGGTTAAAGCAAAAAAAGCCAGGAAATGAGACAGTAGGGTTGAACCCCTAACCCCCCCCACACACCACCCTGATTCTCCACAGTCTGACAGATGCCTTGGTGTGTCATTGGGGTTGTGAGGCCTAAATCTCCCCCCATTCTCCTTTACTGTAGCATGTCAGCATGCTCGGTCATGGAATATATTATGGGGGTGCGGTCACACCCCTCTATTTATGGTTATGAAGCCTATTCTATGTTAAACTCAAAATTGTGTGTGTTAATAACTTTGGACCCTTTCAACAGATTTGCATGAACTTTTTTATGTGTGGTGGGGCATGGCAGAACTTTTGATTTGCCATATTTAATTTTGGTTGGACTTACAGTTTTTGCACACTAAAATGTTGTAAATGCACTTTCCACCAGTTATGTGGGCAGCTTTTTTGATTTTGTCCATGGCGCTGTATGGCTGTCATGTGGCGTGCTGCTCTTCAACTTTGCTCAGCTGAAAGAGCTTGGGTTAAAGAATATGCCACTTTTCATTTGGTGAAAAATACTAATCCATTCAAAAGTTATTAAAAGTTTTAATTTCCCATTATAAGTCAATGGGGAAATTTATATGGTTATTTGCAAAAGAAGAGTGGGGTTTTGGCCATCTAGTCCCACCTCATGATCAAAGAATTTTAAATCATGAGGAATTCTTTGATCGCGATAGCTGCCATCTTGTTTTTAGTTTGCGGTCGGAAAAATTCAAATATCTCTGCCCTGGGGGCACTTCTGAGGTAATACTATGGTGTGTTTTGCTCAGAGGTCTTGTCTCTATCAAGCCATGCCTGTGGTTTCTTTCAAAATGGTCAAAAAATAGAGTTTTTAACTTTTATATTGTTTGATCATGGCCTTCAAATTCTTTGATCGCAAGCCTGCAAAATCTTTGATACCGAGATTCTTTGACTGCAATCTTTGATCGCGAGGGTGTGACTAGATGGCCACTTGAAAAAATCAATTTTCTCAGATCAGGGTTGGCTTATTAAGCCAAATGAGGGTGGGGTATTGCTCAGGGGGCTTCGTTCTATTGAGGCATGGCTGTGGTTTCATGCATTTCTGCCTAAGAATTGACTTTTAACATTTTTTTATTGTTTGATCATGACCCTGCAAATTCTTTGATCGCAATCCTGCAAATTCTTTGATCACGAGATTCTTTGACCACGATCTTTAATCACGAGGGCGCAACTAGATGGCCACATGAAAAATGTAATTTTCTCAGAACAGGGGTCACTTCTAAAGGCAAACTAGGGTGGGATCTGCTCAGGGGCCTTTGTTCTGTTGAGTCATAGCTGTGGTTTCATGTATTTTTCTCTAAAAATAGTTTTTACATTTTTTATTCTTTGATTGTGAACCTGCAAATTCTTTGATCATGAGCCTGCAAATTCTTTGATCATGAGATTCTATGATCAAGATCTTTGATTGTGAGGGAGGGACAAGATGGCCAGATTGGGAGGGAACAGATAGCACAATTTTATCAATTTTTCAAATTAAATATCTCGGAAATGGTTTGGTCTTCTAACTTGAAATTTGGAGGGTGTTGACGGCAGGTCCTGTAGATGTGAATTATAGTACTTAGGTGTCAGGCAATATACTTTTTGTGGAAATATTGCATGAAGCAGTTTACGTTTTGGGGACTGCATTTTCTATGGTGGAAGTGGTTTTAAATTACTAGGGTAGCTATCCTTACTGCCATGGATGTACTTTTCAGTTGTTAGGTGTGTAAAATGTTAATAGGTGTAGAATTATGCCAGTGTGATGAATGGAAACCTGAAACTTTCACATTTTATATCTCAGAAACAGTTTGATCTTTTACATTGAAATTTGGAGCGTGTTGAGGGGATGCGCTGTCCATGTGAATTATGGTGTTTGTGTTGGAAAATTCATTTGCTGCACCCATATTGCTTGGCACACTTTATGTTTTGCATATGGCCTTTTGCATTGTGGTACTGGCTTCACATTTATAGGGTGTCTAGCATTACTGCCATTTTTATTATTTGATCGTAGCTTGCTAATGATCTTTAATCACGAGCCAGCAAATTCTTTGATCGCGAGATTCTTTGACTGCGATCTTTGATTGCAAGGGCATGGCTAGATGGCCATTTAGGCCTCACAACCCCAATAACACACCCCGTCAGCTGTCAATCTTGGGATGATCAGCGGGTCCATGGGGGGGATGGGGCAACTTTAAAGGTCTCATTTCCTGACTTTTGTGTTTTAACCCTAAATGATGCATTAACAAAGTGTTTTTGCATAGAATATATATATATATATACACACACACACATAGTCATTGCAAAACAACTTTATTAATTTACTAGTTAGGGTTAAACTGACAAAAGTAGGGAAATATGGCATTAGGATTCTCACCCCTAATGCCCCGCCCCCACCCTGCAGGCAGCAACTGGATACAAACCTTACTATTATTTGACCTCTCCTGTGTCTTCACAAAGCAGGTGTGGGGTGTGCCTAGGGGTTTTCACCCCATTCTATCAGTAAATAAGCTGGCTGTATACAAAATACAGTATGAGAATGGGGTGAGCGTTAGGGTTGACAATCCCTAGGCACATCCCTTGCCTGATTTGCAAAGACACAGGGAGGCCAAATAGTAGTGTTTTTCCAGGTGCTGCCTGCAGGGTGGGGGTGGAGGCATTAGGGTTGGGAACCCTACTGCCACATTTCCCTAATTTTGTTGGTTTAACCCTAACTAGTGCATTAACAAAGTTTTTTTTGCAATGAATTTCCTTACTTTTTGAGATAGTATAATTGTATCCTCCTTTGCCTGTGGGAACACAGGACCCTCTGGGCCATGCTCTTCCATCTCTCCATGGATGCATACATGTATGTTGCTGTGGAAGCAGAAATTAACATCTAGTAAATATGTTCATTTTATTCTTTTTTGAATTATACTAAATATCTGAAAACACAAATTCCCATAACAGAAACAAACACCTTTGGAAAGCGTGAAGAGATGCAGATGTACAGACCCTACAGAAGTGCAGGGCCCCGCTGACCCTGCTGTTCTGTGCAGCATCAGATGCCAAAAGTGACCAGACTTATGAAAGTGTGTAGTAAAAAGTCAATGTACCTTCATAACTGTGCTGTTTTTTTTAATATTTTGATCCCAAATGTTCAACATAGCCTTGTTGTGAACCCACCTCTTGAACCCAGTATGTGAAAATGTACAAATATTGACCAAAACATAATTCTGCACTACAGGTGCAAAAACACATGTTGGCCAGGTTTTGAAAAAATGACACTAAATGTTGTTAATCTCTGCTTTACAGATTAGATTATTTTAACACCCTTCTGCCATCACTTATGTCTCAGCATTGCACAGTACCTGTATGTTAAAAGTCTGTGAAACTGGTGTTAGACTGTTGAATTTGAAGTGCTGTGCACAACAGAGACTTACCACTGCTGCAGTCCTTAATATATTGTATGTGATATGTGTCAGTCCATAATCAAACAATAACTGAGATGTTGTGGTGGCGGACACAGCAGTGATTAATGAGCATATTGTAATCAGATGGTTACCAGTTAACAGTGGGATGAACTTTACATCCTATTGGTGCTGTTGCTGTTCTAAACAATGTCATGCATAATGAAGTGTGGTTTGTATAACATGCCCATTCTTCGCAACCTCTTGTACTCAAGGAGTAACAGAAGCACGTAGGAAGCATCAACCACGGCACACTATCTTCAACAGACGCCAACAAAACTTCACAGCATCTTTTCCTTGTGCTTCTCATTCCAGTTTTCAGTGGGCATGCATAGTCAGTGTCTCTTCACAATATGAATGTTTAGACACACATATACAGACACCTTACTTTACAGCAAGGGTATATCCTTGCATTCAGTGCCTTGCCGTTAATGGTGCGTAACTCCAACACAGGTAAATGCATTACTACACTATATGGTTTCCAGTTTCCCATCATTAAGCAGTATAACATATTTTCAAAGATCACATTAATCAGGTATATCTAAGATCTACAATCTACCATCAAAGCATGTGTTTCTTCATCATGCAGCAAATGTCTAAGCAGGTGAGTAAATATTTGCATTGTGTATTCAGTTTAGTATAACTCCTGTGTCACTGTGCTTTGATTACATTAACACAAATTCAGCAGCAACACTGGCAGTGTTCAGTTTAGGATATGAGGATGGAGAGGATTTTGTAAAGGGATGATAGTAAGGGAAGAATGTATGTGCTTTCTGAGCAACTGACTATAAGTGTATGTTTGTATCTGACTCTTAAATTTCATGTTATCACTTCCATTTTGTAGCCGATTGGTTAGTTGAATTTTTTTTTGAGGGCATCGCACTGCATTTACATTTCACAATATGATTGTTAAACATATGTCAAGTCACAAACTATGCTGTAAAGGAGTTAATTGAAACTGTGGTACATTACTGTGCGCAGTGTATCTGGTGCAGTATGCTGCCCATTATACATGAACTGTACATGCATTGTTGCAGTGTGCATCCTGCCACATCCTGCATACCATGGCTTCTTGCAACCCTAGCATCAGCTAAGTTACCATGATTCTTCTTATTGGCAGCTGTGTGGGTGTATGCAGTTTGAAATGTAAGATGTAAGCTGAGTAGGGTGAAAGATAGACAATGTAATTCAACTGCAGGAACTTGGTATCTGTACAGCAAACCATGCAGTCAGTAGTTTTCACTACAGAAATTATTGCTCTTAATAAATTATGCACGTGATAGTATTGTAGCACTACATAGTGGTTTTTCCATGATAATCAGGTCTAGATGCAGGTTAATATTGTGTCCGCCATTAAAAATCATAAACACATCAGGCATGACGCATGTCTCTAACAATCCAACCTAATAGAATGGAGATCAATATTTTCATGTAAATTCAGATACTGTAACACTGAATTAGCTAAACAGGTAATGTTCTGAGATCAAGGAGCATTATTATGTGTCAAGGCACTTGTAAGTCAATTATGACTACCTGATAACAGGAAAATTGGCCAGGTATGAATAATGTGACAGAAGATAGGTGAAAATGGGAAAAAATATAGCAATACAAAGACCGCTGATGCTACCCTCTGTGGAAGTATGTATGAGATAGAGGGAAGTTTTCATTCACACTTAATGCATTTTCAAAGGGCAGGGGAAGGGGATAAGTGCTGACAAAGGTAATAATTCAGGATATAAAGTTATTGGAATAAAGTATGCACTAAAAGTGCTACATCAAACTTAATTCATTCCATCCTTTCTTAAAGATTTAAGAAAATCAAAGTTGTATGCATCTCGTTTGGTTTCATTTATCAGATTTCATCTGACTGACCCCATCCCACCTCACAATGTTTATCCCTTGTATAATTTCTCCCGGTAAGTAAAACTGATATTTTGGGGATTTCTTCTTCTTAAATTGAGTTGAATATGAGTTTTCATATAGCCACTGCAGTTCAGTGCAATGTGTGAGATGGCATGAGAACAAAATAAAAAAAAAACAAGTATGTCAGAAGGTTTTTCTGTGTGCAGAGAGAGAAGTTGACTGATGTGGCATTTATTATTAAAAGGACAAAAACTGTGCAGATAAAATGGTAAAATAAGGCTGGCCTGGTGGTGTAGATGGCTGAGGTGCCCCGTGTGCCATATCTCTTACTATACCAATGACACCAGTTTGGGAATGAGCTCACATCACCGGTGGTTGGCGGGGGGGGGTAAGGATTGAGCATCCAACAGACTGCTTTCCTCTCCTGGGTGGAGGGAAGGATGTGGCACCGGTCTTCAGCAACACCCAGTGTAGGCTGGATGTGCATCGCTATCAGGCCACCATGGGACAGGGTTGGAGGTGACGGTGGATGTATGCAAGCTGGGTGCAGGAGCACACTCAATCTGTGCTGGACATCATTTCGCATCTGTGCCTTCAGGGAATGGGAAAAAGCAGAAAATCCTCTCTATAGGCGTGCACAGTGATGCCTAGATGCCTCCCTGAATGATGCTCCAGGCCAACTGAGAGCTGGCAAATTGTGGATCTTGGTCTCTCTCTCTCTCTCTCTCTCTCTCTCTCTCGTAGCCCCTATGGAAAGCCCCACCACAGGGGGCAAGCTGTGGGCATCACTGGCCAAGGAGGGCCTGGAGAGGGATGCCAATAGGAGGTGGTCTGGCACACAGTGGGGTTAACCCCCTCAGCCGCCCAAGAAAAAGCAGAAACAGGAGTGAAACAAAATGGTAAAATAATAAAGAAAATAGTGCTTCATGCATTTTCACTCTGAATGTAGATACTTTCCCTTGTTATGAGTCTGAGAAGATTTTACTCTTCAGTTGCCAGAACAGCAGTAAACAACTCTGTTAATAATTATGTACACTGATGCAGGAATGAGAGCCAGATTAAGGCATATGCTTCAGGATGATCAAGTGGGCACTCTTGTTCATCTGGAAGAAGTGTAGTGCAGTTGTTCAATTATTTTTTCTACTGTTTTTTATTTTAAGTTTGGTTAATCAGGGTAGAACCCAAAAGCAAGAAACAATTAAGAATTTAATAACATGAAAACAACTCAATTCATCATTAAAAGTGGTCCTTGTCATCTGATGGTGTAGTATAACAGTTCATTAGTTGAAGAGTGTCAGACATAGCACTCAAGAGCACACACAAAAATGCACCTCTCAGTTGATATCCATACTTTATAATGGTGAATCGGTTTCTGCCATTGTTTTTTTAATTTTTATTTTCAGGATGCTGTTTATTACTGAAGTCTCAACTAACTTGGAGGGACACATTTATTTCTTGAATAACCATTTTTTAATAAATATGAAGCATAAACATCACAATCAACATATAATTCATAGCTCCTCATCATGCCCCTTATTCTTTCAAGATCTCCCACAGCTAGTACAAATATGGAATACTAGAGCCTGGTTTGCAATCAAATCTCCCGTGACTCTGGAAAAAAAAACATATGGTCTTCATTTCCCACCATCTAGCCACTGCACTACCACCATGTAGTTGATGTCTTATTTTTTATTCTGTAATACACACCAACATATCCAGTCAAGTTTTTTCCCAAAGCATCTTGCAGTCTCTTTGTCTTACTTTTCAATCCACATCATGTAGAAAGACTTATTAGTACTCAGTGATCATTTGACTGAAGAGTAAAAAGGGTTTTGTGTCTGTCAGAGGTCTACATACTAGCAACATACTAGTAACAAAGAAATGACAGCATGTGATTGCCAAATCTGTAACCTCAATGAGGTAACAAAATGTTGTAATGCATTTGTCCTCTATGTGACGAGGTACCTTTGGAAATGAGCATCTGGCTCAAAGGTTGTAAACTGATGTACAAATAAATAAATAAAATGTCATGCTCCATATCCACAAAGGTCATAGTGAGCAGAGCGTACACTGCAAACGTATGGTAAGCCATGAATGCAGACATGATAACGTCCCACACCCAAGAGGTAGTGCCATCTCTTCCCCCTACATAAAAATATATCTTGTGATGTAAAATCATATATTAATATCTGAAGGATGATATCATCTAAAAGAAGGATAATCAACATTCAGGAATGATTCTGTGAACACCTGAACTCGTTGCCAATCAGAAAGATAATGGAAACAGTAGCTGACATTCAGAAATGCTGTGCTTTGCCATAATAAATCTGCTCACAATGGTAACTCATTTACCTGAGTGCTATTACCAAAAAAAATAAATAAATAACATAGACATTTGTTGCTCTCCATTTGTGAGAAAAAAACAGGGAGTAATAGAAAGACAGTGCTAGACTGGAAGACAAAGACAAGAACAAGTTTAGGGTCTTGTATTACCCTGATGATGAGAATCGTAAGTCACGCAGGACTTGTACCGAGTATTTATAATTGTCATCTACTGTATTTCTCTCTAATTTGTGTTATATTGGGATTGTTTTTTATTTGGTAGACAATATGTAGCTTGTTTTGGGTAACATTTGTAATAATATGGCATAGGAGGAGTTTTACAGGTGGTGTAAAACTGCATCCGCTGAACAAGTTTACATTTGGCAAATTTTTTATTTTTGGGTTCCACTCATCAAATAATCAAACTCTACCCAATAGTACCACGCAAATAAAACCGACCATAAAAAGGGAATATTGCTAAATGAATCAGTTCACTCCCTCTGTAATCTCAAAAGGTTACATCTGTTGGCATACTGCTGTAACAAACAAAAAAAAACTGAAAGTGGGTCTTTACATTGGATAGAACAAAAAAAAGTATGAATGGCAACAGATTGGTTTGCAGTAACAACACCTACTATGTATCACTAAAGTCCTAAACTGCTGTGTACTCAGGAACTCTGAAAACAGAAAAAAAGTTCTATATGAACAAAAAAGCATATGAAAAAAGATGCCAAGAACTCCTTTTTTGTATGGACCCATTCTTTTTTGTTTGCCAATCCGAACAAAAAATCGGGTCACAAAAAAGGATTTTTAAAAAATATAACATTTCTGGGTCATTTTTATAGAAACTAAGTGCATAATCCACCTAACGAGGTCCCGATGACCAAGATACATGTGTTGGTATATCTCCTCCAGGATATCATTTTCGTGGGTTTTGAATTTTAGATACAAGAGGCAGCCATACAAAAAAAGGATTTTTCCCTCACAAAAAAGGATTGGACCCATATGAAAAAAGATCCTTTTTCACATGACTAAGTTCTTTTTTCATTTCAAACATCCATCCTAAAGTGTTACTGAGCATGTTCAAAATCAAAATTTTAAATCCTTATAACTCTGGAACAGATTATTATTGTTTCACTAAACCAATGAAAAGCACTACTCTGGGTCAAGCCCTTTCTACTCAAAAAGTTTCAGACAAACATTCCAAACCATCTGGGAGTTAGGAGCTGACAAAAAAGTGCCCCCTCACAAGTTTTACACAATTTGCACTCTCTGTATCTTGGAATCCACACATCTGATCAGAACAAAACATAACATATCAAGAGTCCTTAGGTTTCTAATGGAGCATGCACATTTTCATGCAAATCCCTTGAATGGCTACAAATTTATTAAAGTACAAAAATTGGGGTTTAACATTAAACAGCATACCCAGCCCTAACTATAGCGGTGTGACCATGCCACTATAATATCTATATCTACATCCATATCTATATCTGTATCTGTATCTACAGTATACCTATATCTATATCAATATCTATATCTATATCAGCATCTATATCTATATCTACAGTATACCTATATATTTATGTCTATATCTATATCTACAGTATATCTATATCTATATCTATATCTATATCTATATCTATATCTATATCTATATCTACAGTATACCTATATCTATAGCTATATCTATCTATCTACACACATATATATATATATATCTATAGCTACAGTATACCTATATTTATCTCTCTCTCTCTCTATATATATATATATATATATATATATACAGATACCTATATCTATATCTACAGTATATCTATATCTATATCATATCTATATCTATATCTATAGCTACAGTATACCTATATTTATATCTATAGCTATATCTACAGTATACCTATATCTATATCTATATCTATATCTACAGTATACCTATATCTGTAGCTATATCTATATCTATATCTATATCTATATATCTATATCTATAGCTACAGTATATCTATATCTATATCTACAGTATATCTATATCTATATCTATATCTATATCTATATCTACAGTATACCTATATCTATATCTATATCTACAGTATATCTATATCTATATCTATATCTATATCTATATCTATATCTATATCTATTACAGTGGCTCGGTAGCACCAATATATTTAGGGCTGAGTAGGCAGTTTAATCTTAGACCCCAATTTTTGCACTTTAATAATTTTGCAACTGTTCAATAGATTTGCAAGAAAATGTGAATGCATGGCTTCATAGGGTAGATCTCTTAATGTTTCAAGTTTCATTCCAGTCAGATGTGCAGATTCCATGATCTGGATAGTGAAAAAAGTGAATTTTACGGGATTTTTTACTGCTTTTTTTTCAAGAGCCCTAGCACCCAAATGGTTTGGAATTTTGGTCTAAAATGTTCAGGGAAGAAAGGTCTTGGCCCACAGTAATGTCCTTTCACTGGTCTGGTGAAAAAAGTACTAATCCATTCCAGATTTATTAATTTTTTTAATTTTTTTCTAAGCTTGCTCAGTAAGCAGTTCAAAATAATTGTATGAAATGGAAACAAAAATCATTTTTCATTTGGGACCATTCTTTTTTGTGAGGAAATAAATATTTTTCATATGGCCGCCATTTTCTTTTTATTGTTTCAACAAACATTTAAAAATACATAAAAAATTAATCTCTTTTGAGAAAAAAAACACTTGAAGCTAACTAAACGGGACCCACTTGGCTATATTCTGGCATTTGTTTTTTAACATAGTGGCCACAAATGCCTTTTCCAAGCACCCCAAAATCCAGGGCACCTGCTTAGAAAGAGGAGCCATTCTCCCACTTTCTCTGTATGAGGTTAAGGGTGTCCCAGGGAGTGAGTGTGACAGATAGACACAGACTCAGTCTATAGAGGTATAACACACTTGCTGCGTGGCTTTTTATGCACAGAGGTTACACAAATGAAAATCCACAGGAAAGTTTAAACAAATAATACAGAAAATAAATCTTCACCTTGTACTTTGTCAGGGATGCAGCAGTCAAAAGTCCCTTGACACCTTTCAGGAACCCTTTCCTTCTGTGTTTCAAATCATTCTCTGGGCAGGAAGACTGTATGCCTTTTCTTCTCACAGGCTTTGGTCAAAATCAAAATTACAGCCAATAAAAATAAACATAAGATAAACAAAAAATGGAGCCTTGCTGGTATTTGTCATCACACCACAATCGGTCTCTCTTGGCTTTGCTACACACCCCTTATCTGTGCTTCAGGTTATGAGTGCCAGAACCCAAATCACCAGGCTCTCTACTCTCTGTTTCTGTGCTTTAGAAGCAGGATCCCAGGCAACTCTCTACTTGCTTCTCTTCTGCTAGAAGCAGCATCACAAGGCAGGCTCTCTTAGTCTGCTAGTCTCAATCTGTGCTGTGTCTGCCGCTGTTGCCTCTGGTTCTGTGCCCTGTTTAGAAGCAGGCTCCCTGGGTACTATGCAGCTACGTTTCAGGCAGAGGCTTATATAGTTTTTTTTTAATTAGCCCCTGCATCAAAGAAATTAATTTAGGCACTGCACCACAGACCTCGATCTGGACCTGTGACACACCACCAATTGGCAGAGTGCCAAGGAATGGGGGCTGAAAGAGAAAAAAAGAGAGTGAGAGAGAGAGAGCTTTTTATTGCTTGCAGGCAGTTCTCCCATGCAACTCTCTCATGTCACCAGCATGTCCCCTGGATATTTTAACATCCCTTGCCCTGTTCATTCATTTCTATTTTAGAGTTTTGGAGCCCCAAACCAGAGTGAACAGACAGGGCTTTTTAATTTTATTATCAGCTCTGTTATGGAATGGGTACCTGGTTGTCAGTAACAAGCTAAATCTCCACTCCACAGCTATGACCCATCCACCTCTTTACACTGGGCTATTATGTTCTAATTTAATGCAAATAATTTGTCACTTTTGGTGACAAGATAGGTACAGGGGAGCCTACCTTCTCGATCCCAGTTCACTGTCAACACTAAATGCAGTGTGACACAGTGAGAGAGAAAGAGAGAGATTGCAACTTATTTGTCAATGTTTTCCCTTTGGCTCTCTCACTCTTTCTCCCCTTCCTTTTTCAGCACTGCAATGTGGAGTTTCAACTCACTGAACCAGCTGGCAACCTGGTCTTAGGGCTTCCAAGCCTAACGGGACAGTGACCAGCTGCATTAGACTTTAATTTGATAGCTCTGACATGGAGCAGCTGCCTGCTAGAGAAATGAGCTGACTCTGTAAGGTGCTCTGCTTTTGGGGGCACATCACCATTCAAGAGAGCTAACAGTCTTATTTCGGGTAGCCCACCTGAAGGAAATAAATGAAATTAAACTAGATACTTTCTCATAAAAGGAGAAAGAAAAACATCTTGTTTTAGTCATGATTTAGCCCAGAGGGGAAACAGCTTTTTATATTTCCCTCCGGCACTTTTAATCTTGGGGCACTTTTTCACTTTCACTAAGCATGTCAGAGCTGTCTCAGACAGCAGTATTTGCTACAGCACATAGCATTTCAGTATATACCTAAGTGGTTAAACATCTCCCATAATATCTGTGTAGTACAACATTGTTTCCACTAAAATGGCTCGAATTAAATGTGCACATCTTCAACAATGGATATCTGCTGTGCTGGTAGCTCCCAGAATTTATTCTAAAATTAATGAGCATATGCCAGCCAGCATCTACATAGTTTTCATTATTACTTTGAGCCATTCTGAATGCATCTTTAGAGGGACTTGACACTGAAACCCATAGGTAGACAGAAAAAAAGGGGGAATCTGCAGTTAACCATTCCAACAGAACATTTTAGAGCAAGAGGACAGTAGAAGACAGATAGAAAAGGTACTGATGCATCAGGCTTGAAAATAGAAGATGTAAGAGCCCCTCTATTACCCAGGTAGGACGCCTCACCCTACCACACTTCCCATTGCTTAAGAGAGAAACCACAAGGGAATCATTGGTTTGCCTGTCTCTATACAACCACTAACCTTTAAATAAATTGTAACTAACATTTAACAGATAAACATTCAACATGTTATGCCCTGCACAATCTATTTGTTCTTACATCATGTAGCATGTATTCCTGGGGTGAGTAATTACCCACTTCAGCCCTACCAGTTATGTAGGTACTAAGTAGGGGCCCTTTCCTTAGGTTTAGCCCTCTTCCTTAACCCACTTTATCTCTTCTTTTACTTCTCTCAGTACTGCTTCAGATGCTTGAGGGTAGACAACCTGGGTGTTACCCCAATGCAGGGTCTGATTGCATTCTACCCTGCTTAATCCTATGTAGGTTTTCCTAGTAATACAATTTTACCTTGGATCCTTTGTATATCCTTAAGAGATACCTGTCCTATCAATCAGGCCCATCCCCTTACTTGTCTTTCCACATTTCAGCATTCACAAGGGTACCAGTATCTAGCCATGTCCGGACTTTGCTCTCACAATTGACTTTACTCTTTGATCCTTCTACCTAATGTGTCTGTGGGAACTTGTGAAGGAGGCATAGGAGCTTCCATCTCCCCTCTATGGAAGCTCTGCCCCAGGGTCTCATGATAAACAAACTACAGAATAACACTTCTTCAGTATTCGAATAATTTATAGTTAAGGTTCAACCTTCATTTCCATGTTGAACTCAAAATTGTGCACTTTAATAACTTCACAACCATTCAAATGATATGTATGAAATTTTGCAAGCGCCATCAGGTAGCAAAGGTCTCTTGATGTCTTAAGTTTTGTTCTTGTTAGATGTGTGGGTATAGAGAAACGGAGTGTCAAAAAATGTGAAAATTACCATTTTTGGTAAAATTCATTTTTCATGCCACTGCACAAAAAAGGTGTCAAATTTGGGTGTTGCATTTTTACTGCATATATATATATTGGATCAAAGATGTGCCTTTTAAAGGTTTGGTGAAAAAATATTATTCTGTTCCACAGTTATTCAATTTTAAAGTTTCCCATTATTTCCTATAGAAATTTTGCTTTCCAGTTAAATGTGAACCTCAACAAAGGATTCGTTGTCACAAATGGGCAATCATTTGTCACATATGGTTAATCCTTTGTCACAAAGACAGGTTGAAGGAACTGAACATGTACTTCCTGGAGGAGAGGAGGGAGAGAGGGGATATGATAGAGACATAAAAGTATCTCACAGGGAGGAACAGGGTGCAGGAATACACTATTTTTAAGCGAAAAAGATGTTCCAGGACTAGAGGGCATGGGATGAAGTTGGAGGGAGGATGATTCAGAGGAAACATGAGGAAGAATTTCTTCACAGAACGGGTGGTGGACAAGTGGAACACCCTGCCAAAGGAAGTGGTGGGGGTTGAAACAATCACGGGATTTAAGAATGCATGGGATAGACATAAAGGAATTCTGGAGGTCAGGGGTAAGGGGCAACAGACTTCTAGGAAAACATAAACTGAACTTACAAGCTCAAATGGGAAGACTGAGTGGGTCATAGGCCCTTATCTGCCGACACTGTCTATGTATCTATGTATCTATGTATGTATCTATCTACAAATGGGGAATCTTTTCTTGTGCTGTCGCCATATTGTTTTTTTCTTGCCGAGGCAAAGTCACAAAACAGAAAACAATGATGTTTTCTAAAGTAATCAACACGTGTTCTGCTAAATGGAACCCATTCCATCAGATTTTGCTATTAGTTTTTTGATAAATCACCTGCAAATATGATCTTTTAAGATGCCAAAATTCAATTTTTACAAATTGTGAAAAAATAAATCATCAAAAAAGGATCCTGTTTTGCAATTCACAAAAAAGGATTTTTCTTCTTCCACAAATTGCAAAAAATGGAACCACAGAAAAGGATTTTTTTTTCACAATTTGCAAAGTAGTAACTGCCCAGGTGGAATTTTGTCCCACTTCACTCCTGTGTGCACTGATCACTGTCCCCCATGTTCTCCGATCACCATCCCTGTATAAAAAACATATTTTCCTGGTAGTGTAA
The DNA here is from genome assembly GCA_016271365.2 of Neoceratodus forsteri. Classification (NCBI taxonomy): domain Eukaryota; kingdom Metazoa; phylum Chordata; order Ceratodontiformes; family Ceratodontidae; genus Neoceratodus; species Neoceratodus forsteri. Next base: position 1,648,433,335 of record CM028130.1, read on the forward strand.
TGGTCCCTCCCCCTCCCCCAATGTCTGTTCACTGTCCCTGTATAAAAAAATATATATTTCCCTGGTAGTCTAGTGGTCCTTTCACCCTCTCCGATGTCCAATCACTGCCCCAGTATAAAAAATATATTTCCCGGGTAGTCTAGTGGCCCCTTCCCGTTCACTAATCTCTGACCCCAGGTAAAATAATATATCATTCCCTGGTAGTCTAGTGGTCCCACCCCACTCCCTGAGGTTGATTCAGGTCCTGTTAATTCTTTTAAATTTCCCTAGTGTTTAGTTGCCACCATGCCGATTGCCACCTGATGTAAAATTAAATTATTAATTATAATTCCTGGTGTCTAGTGTTCCCCCTCCCCGCCGATTGCCGATTGCTGCTTGATGTACATAGATACATAGAATTTTTCAACAAATAAGGACCACCTGGCCCATCTAGTCTGCCCATTTTTCAACCTTTAACTTATGCTGCAGACTGTAGTTGATCTGTGGCTTTCCTACCGTTCCCTTTCTCTAGGGTTCCCTTGTGTGTGTCCCATGCATTTTTGAATTTGTCCACCATTTTTGCCCTTAACTCTTCTGCAGAGAGGCTGTTCCAAGTGTCTTCCATCCTCTCTGTAAATAAATACTTCCTCACATTACCCATAATTCTTCCTCCCTCCAAGTTCATCTCATGTCCCCTAGTTCTTGTCCATCTTCTTTTCTGAAAGATGCTACCCTCCTGTAACTTACTGATCCCTTTAAGGTATTTATATTTCTCTATCATGTTCCTCCTCTCTTCGCAACTCTAGAGAATACATATTGAGGTCTTTCAGCCTCTCCTCATATGACTTCTGGTGCAGCTCCTGTGTCATTTGTGTAGCCCTTCTTTGCACTGCCTCTACTGTATGTCCTTCCTGAGATGTGGCCTTCAAAACTGGACACTGTACTCCAGATGAGGTCTCACTAATGATCTGTATAGTGGCATAATTGCCTCCTTTTTTAGGGCTGCAGTAGGTGGAACCATGCAGATCTATTGTTGAGAAAAGGACTCTGCATTCCTTACATTCTTTGGAAATGAATAACATCATAAAGTGCCCTCTAGTTGCCACTGCATCAGAGCACTCCGCTAGCAGTGCATTATTTTGTACTAGAACATTGGGGGCATCCTGATCGTGACACTGAGGGATTGGGCACACGCAGTGTCACTCTTGTGTTTGGAGGGGTGCTGGGTGCTGACAGGGAAAGTCAGGTAGGGGAACAACTGTAATTTTAAAGAAAGAAAGAAATGGCTGACAGAAAAACACACTACTGCACATGCACAGTTAGTTTTTGTTATTATTTTTTAATTTGGTTTTGTTTCCTCTCCCCAGATGACCTTCCTTTCTTCTTAGCACCCCCCCACCAGACACATACCAGTGACACTGGGGGTGCCCAATCCCCCAGTGTGGTGATCGGCATCTCAATCCTTTTTTTTAATTTAAATTTAGTTTTAACCTGTAATGAGAAAACCGTCCAACTATGTATTTTTTGCTTTTTCAGACCCCCCTTGACCCTCCCACTGAACATCCCCAAGTCCATACTTACCAATCAGGGGTCCAATGCCATAATCCTCTCTGGACCCCAGACATGTCTTCACTCTTCAAAGCCTGACTGTGAACTGAGGAAACATGTATGCCGTTCAATGTATTTCAATGGGGTTTTAAACTTACAGGCATAACTTGTTTTTTTTTTTTTGCCCAAGCAGCAGTTTTGTTTCATTCATTCCCTTCTGCAGCTAATCTACACTAAAGAAAATTGAGGATTTGTGCTAGAGTGGGAACCCCTTGTGCCAGATGAAACTGCCTGCAGCGCTTACCTCTCCCTCACTTCAATTCCTCACATCATGCAGGGGACCAAAGACTTGCAGCCATTGGCACCGAAGGGCAGTGACTACTGCTCTCTTCTCTACTGAAGCCCTGTGCTCTCCTCCAAGTCCTCTGCCATTCACCACATGCTGAATGCACTGCCGGTTACAATGGAATTGCAGCCATCAGGCACTTAAGGGCAGAGACTACTACTCTTTCTCTGCTGAAGCTCTACACTCTCCTCCGAGCCATCTGCCATTCACCGCAGGCTGAATGTGCTGCTAGGTACCATTGGCTAAGCCACCGGCCCAGTGCTCCATGCCTGCAGAATTGTGACTGGAGTGTGGAATACAGCAACTGTACCCCAGACTTCTCTGTCTGTCCATCCATCTGTCTCCACAGTACCACACTGTTGTACTGCCTCCCACCCAGTGGGAGCAGTGAACTCATCCCTGGGTCATTATTTAATAGTGGTGACAGTGGCATGAGGGAAAATAATGGTGCATCCCAGATGTCAGAGCAGCGCTAGTTTAATGATGCCATGATGAGAGACAAATGACCTCTAGCATCTTGCCCATGCTATATGGTCATTTGCACACTGACCTTCAAAATGTGGCACATTGCTCTGCACACTGACCTTCAAAATGTAACATGTTGCTCCACAAGAACAATCACCTTAGCTAGGCACAAGCTGACAGTTTGTTCCTTTCCTTCCTATTCCTTCTGATTGTGCCCATACCTAATGTTCCCTGCAGAGTGTTCTGCTTTATTTTATTTTAAAATTGTACAGCCTTATATTACATTACAGATGGGAATGAATGAATCAAAACTGCTGCTTGGAAACAGGAAATGGGACAGCCATAAGAACTGGGGTTGTCTACAGGCCCCCAGACCAGGGAGAGGACATAGACACATTACTGTTAGAAGATATACCAAATATGACAGCTAAAGGGGAGGTTCTGATAATGGGAGACTTCAACATGCCGGATACAGATTGGTCAATACCAGCAGGAACATCTGCCAGAACTAGACACGTGGAGGATTCCCTGCAGGGGGAGGGCCTCAAACAACTGGTACAACAACCCACAAGAGACAGGGCTATCCTCGATCTAGTACTGACTAAAAGGTAAGAGATCGCAGATCTCCAGGTGGAAGGTCACCTGTGGGCCAGTGACCATCACATGGCATGGTTCAATTTGGCCACTACATCTAAATCATCCCATTTCAAGGCAAAAATATGAGACTTCAGAGGAGCTGACTTTGATAATATGGCCAACAGAGTTAAGCTAGCCCTGGCAAAAAGAAGCACAGGTGAGGGGGTACAGGCAAAGTGGGCAAGCATTAGGGACGCAATACTTGAAGCAACATCCCATTGTGTTAGACAGAAAAGGAAGTGCAAAAGAAGAAGGAAACCACTTTGGTTCTCAAATACAGTAGCATAAAAGGTCAGAGCCAAAAGGCTGGCCTTCTCAGGAAATATAAGGGAACACAGCAGGATGAAGATAGGGAGGCATACCAAACTGCCCTAAGGGAAGTAGAGGCAGGAAGGCAGGCAAAGTCCCAAACTGAGGAAACACTAGTACGAATAGTAAAGAAGGTGACAAGACTTTCTATAGATACATTAGTGAAAGGAGAAAGTCCAGAGGGGGTATTGCTAAGCTCAATGGAGAAAAGGGGGCATGTGAGGAGGAGGACTCTGTAAAAGCATCTATCATAAATAGATACTTTGCTCAGTATTTACTGAAGAGAAGGTAGGGCAGGGCCCATAGCTCAGCACCATGGACACGGGGGGAGGGAGGTGAGCACTACTCCCTTCACAAAAGAAAGGGTGCTACAAGAGCTCGCTAAGCTCAGGGTGGATAAGGCAATGGGATCTGACGGCATACATCCCAGGGTACTTAAGGAGCTAAGGGTGGAACTAGCAGAGCCATTAGCAGAACTGTTTAGTGAGTCTTTGAGCACAGGAGAGGTCCCAGAAGACTGGAGAAGGGCTTATGTGATCCCGCTGTTCAAGAGTGGTAGCAGGGAGGAGGCAGGGTACTACAGACCAGTCAGTCTTACCTCAGTAGTGGGCAAGGTTATGGAGGCACTCCTTAAGGAAAGGATAGTGAAACACCAGGAATCCGTAGGGGCACAGGATCCAAGACAGCAGGGTTACAAAGGAAGGTCCTGTCAAACTAATCTCATAGATTTCTTTGACTGAGTAACCAGAGTGGTGGACCAAGGGGGAGCAGTTGATGTCACCTACCTTGACTTCAGCAAAGCTTTTGACACTGTTCCACACAGAAGATTGATAAATAAGCTGGGTAGGCTCAGGTGGGTCAGAAGTTGGTCAACTGGGTGTCAAACTGGTTGACGGACAGAAAACAGAGAGTGGTGGTAAATGGTATACAGTCAGAAGAGATGTAAGTCACAAGTGAGGTACCTCAGGGATCAGTCCTGGGGCCAGTCCTCTTCAATATCTTCATTAGTCACCTTGCAGATGGACTAGAGGGTAAGCCTTGTCTGTTTGCAGATGACACCAAGATCTGCAACAGAGTAGATGATACAGATGGGGTGGGCAGAATGAGAAGAGATCTAGATAAACTAGCAAAATGGTCAGAAGAGTGGCAACTGGGATTTAATGCAAAGAAGTGCAAGATCATGCACATAGGGAAGAGAAACCCTGAAGCCACCTATAGGCTGGGATGGGAGTTGCTGGCAGTCACAAAGGAAGAAAGAGACTTGGGCATCATCATCACTGATGACCTGAAATCATCCAAGCAGACCTCTAAAGCAGTAGGTAAGGCTAGGGGATGTTAGGGTGTATTAATAGGGTATCACAAGTACATGAGAGGAGGTAATAATCCCTCTTTACAAGACACTGGTTAGGCCCCATCTGAGTACTATGGCAGTATTGGAGGCCACACCTCACAAGGACATTAACTAAATTGAGGCAGTCCACAGAAGGGCAACCAAAATGGTGCAGGGACTGCATCAGAAGACTTGTGAGGGCAGATTAATGGAGCTCAATATGTATACCCTTGAGCAAAGGAGGGAGAGAGGTGATATGATCGAGACATTCAAGCTCCTTAAGGGCATTAACAAGGTGAAAGAATCTAACATGTTTAAATATAAGAAAAATAGCAGAACAAGAGGACACAGCATGAGATTAGAGGGAGGCTGATTAAGGGGGAATGTGAGGAAATTCTTTTGCACAGAAAGGGTGATGGATGCATGGAACCACCTACCTCAGGAAGTGGTGGCTATGAATACAGTGCAGGGCTTCAAACAGGCATGGGATAGGCATAAGGGAGCAATACAGATGAGTATGAATAGATAGGCCACTGACAGAGCAAAGGCTGATGGCACATTTATAAGGTAGAAAAAGAAATGGGCAGACTGGATGGGCCTTGCGGTCCTTATCTGCGTCAACTTCTATGTTTCTATGTTTCTACAATAAAGATTGCCCCTGTCTACACAAAGTAATCTTTCCATGTATATTTGATATATGTGCTTTTCACATTAACTTAATAAAAATAAATGAAAATAGTGTTAGCTTTTATATATAAATTAGAATATGAGAAAAGAAAAATGACAGAATAGAGAGAAACACTAGTACTTCCTTGGCATAGTGTCCCTTCTCTATATTACAAAGAATAAAGAGGGTTGCCCAATTAAAAGGGTAGACCCCATTGTTACAAGCCCTGACAAATGTGGTGAGAGGCTCAGAAGGGGGGGGGGAGAAGGAGTGAAGTCACCAAAGGGGAGAAGGAAGAGAGGTCACTAAGGGGATGGGTCAGGGCAGCAGAGTCAAGTTAGGAAAACACCTCAATGCAAACATTTGCCATGTAAGGGCCCTGCAGGTACGCTACGGGGTGCCCTGCAGGTGGGAGTCCACTACTGTTCGTACATGGGGATGGAAGACCAGTTACTGGATACCAGGTGACGGCAGTACTGTGTAAATGACTCAGGTTTATACGGAAAGCAGTGGAAGGGTATTCTTCCCACTCTTTCAGGATTGGGGCAGCCACAGAGATGGCTGCAACTGGGGGCAAAGGGGAAGAGATCCAGTCAAGGGGCAGGTGAAAGTCTGAATGTTATAAAAAATACATACAGAACATGCAACAATATTGTTTTCCTTATTTTGTTCCCCTTAGCAGGTGGCTGAGAAGAGGGGAGAGGGGACGGGAGGGGGGATGAAGGGACAAATGGTGATGTTTAACAGGGTGTGCTTTTGTTACACAGGGAGACCCAGGAAGGTCAAGGCATGGATCTGTGGGCATTCCTTTGTCCATTGGGTGGAGAAATGGGCAGCCAGGAGACAAGGGGCAAACAGCTGTACTTGGACAGCAGAGAAATCAGGTTGATATGGAAAGGCCATCAGGGGATGAAGTAGGCCCAGCTGTTGCCAGAACTCAGAGAGGTCGGGAAGGATCATGAGTGGCCTGATCTCATAATGATACACCTGGGAGGCAATGACCTGGGGACAAGGCAGTGGTTGGACATATTTTATCAAATAAAACAGGATGTCCAAATTATAAAGAAATGGTGGCCAGGGTTCACTTTGGCATGGTCCGAGATCATGCCGCAAAGGGTGCGGCAGCATGAAGGGAGCCACAAGGGTATAGAAAGGGCAAGGAGGTGCATGAATGCCCAGGTGAGCAGGTTGTTGGAGGCTGAAGGGGGAATGGTTATTCACCACAACATTCAGGAGGGGCTTGATGAGACTTATCGGGGAGACGGGGTACACCTTTTGGATTTGGGATTGGCCTTGTTCAATCAAGAAATGACAAATGCCATTGAGGAATGGATGAGGGGCCATAGCAAGAGGTTGAAAGGTAGAGGAATAAGGGTTGAAAGGTAGAGGAATAAGGGGGGGAAGGGGGAATCCCACCATCCATTGCAAGCTGGAGGTGGGCTAGTGGAAAAGGGGGAGGAGGACAGGAAAGAAAGCGGGGGCAAAAAATCAATAAACACAGAAAAGGTTGGATAAGCAAGAAGCAGGGGCACTGTGTGTATGCAAGTACCCCTTGACATCAAAAGAGGAAGAGTCTGGGCTCCCCATGATGAACATTGGGGGGGGGGGGATGGAGGAAGGAAAGAAGAAGATGATAGAAGGGAAGAACTGAACAAAATGTTGGATGGATGTAAATAATATATATCCATAATGAATAAGAATGTGATGGGGGAAACTTATAAATTAAAGTGAAAATGTATCAGGAGGAGATATGATTTGTAAATTTGAATATAATATCAGTAACATCATTGCCAAACTGAGCAACCACATAAAACCTTGTCAGTGTTTTATTTGAAGGGGGTTCTGGGGACAAATAATGTTAATTAAGCATTTGTTCTTACTAATGGATTTTTTTTGAACTGAGATCTAACTCTGTTTACTTTGTAATATTATGTGGTTACTACTTTGCCTCTAGTGGTCTTTGACATTTTATATAGTATCAGCACTCATTTGAATTCCACCAGAACCATAGGTTTGCCATGGGTTTGCTGTTTAAATACATCTGACCACTGCTATAAGCACAAAATAATCTTACAAAAATGATTCTGCTGGCTGTCAGGGTGTATCTTTTTTTTTATGTAATTCTATGTGGTATGTGCTTTGGCTCCAGTTATTTACTAATCTCATACATGGTTACTATTTGTCTGGGTTTATGCAACCCGTAATTTGTTACAATTATCAGGTCTACTTTCTTTCAAATTTCTCCAATAACCAATGCTAGTGTTTTCAAGCAAAATAAGAATTTGTTCTTATTAATGGATTTTTTTACACTAGGATGTAACTCTATTTACTTTGTAATATTATGTGTTTTCTACTTTGCCTCCAGCGGCCTTTGAAATTTTATATACTACCAGCGCTCATTTGAGTCCCGGCAGAACCACAGATTTACCATGACTTTGCTGTTTAAATACATCCGATCGCTGCTATAAGCACAAATTAATCTTACAAAAATGCTGCTGCTGGCAGACAGGGTGTATATTTTTTTATGTCGTTCTATTTGGTATCTGCTTTGGCTCTGGGGATTATTGTGACTCCTCATATTTTTGGCATATACAGGCGCCCCATCAGAACCATTGGGCTGTCATGGGTTTGCAGTCTCAGTTCACCTGAACACCACTATAAAAAACAAAAAAGTTTAAAAAAGGTTTAGTAAATAGTTTTGCTAGCAATCTGTCTAAACTTTTATTGTAGACCTATTGCAATGTCATTAGTCGCTCTGACGCAAAATATGCTGTTCTCCGGTATTCCATTAGCCCAGATATTGCTGCTTGCTACAAATCAAATTTGCCTTCAGATTCTGTAATCAGTTTACACATGTTGAACTTTAGTGACAATATTGTTTAGCAAGGGGAGCATTTGTTTTCTGTCTTATTGCTACTGTGTTTTTTAATATACTGCACTTATTGACACATGCCACACATCTATTTTTATGGGTTAATTGCACTTCTCCTTCTCACACTTATAAACTTAAAATCACCTCCTCCCCCAAAAGGGGCCAAGATATTGCTCCACAACTAACTGACACTGTCAAAAATTAGGAATAAATTATAAATAAATATGAAAAATACTTGATGCACTGTGTTATAGTTCACCTTTAAGAGCAACTATATTGTGAGGATGTAGGCTGACATGTTAAATTGCAAAGGATTGATATTCTTTTTTGAGATTGGGGGTTGGAAATCTTAAAAATTGAACAGCCTGTGTAGAACACTAATCATCTGGTTTGCCATTGCATGGCATCACCCAACCCTTCATACATAGGTAATTATTAGTCTTGCACTGATTCCTCTGCAGAGCTGTTAGATGGGGATGGCACCTTACTTAAATTTGTGCAGCTGTAATTTTTCACATTTATTATTATAGGCACTGTGGTCAAATAAGGCCAACACTGAGCTGTCAATGGCAACTTTCAACTTCAAAATACAGAAGCACGTTTTTATATAATTTGTATGTGTCTCAAAAAAAATTTGATCTCAAGGTTGTTATAGTTGACATGTGTGTGTGTGTGTGTGGTGGTAATGTAATCACATGACATAACTTGTTTATTTACTTTAAAAATTGAAACACAGTTACTATATAAAAAATTACTCAACAGCAGTATCACATTTTCATGTCAATTTTACTTATAAGTAAATCTCAAATGTGGTGTAGATTTTGCTGTTAAATTTATAATTAAAAACTGCACAGCCCCCCCCAAAAAAAAACTTTCAAATTACTAAATTACCTTACAACAATTGTTGCCACGTAGGACAGAGAGATATTACAGCATGCGACAGTTTCATGTTACTGTAAGAGACAAACCTTGACTGCAAATCAAATGGGCTGGCAGTATAGCCTAGAGGTTAGAGTAACAAGCTGTGAATGAGTTTGGTACATCCAGCAGACAGATTTGTATTCGATTCCAACTTCCACTTGCATACTGTGTGATTCTGTACAAGTCACTTACTCTTCCTAATGCTCCTGGGTCATCCCTAAAAACAGGCATCTCAGCCTAGTTGGCCTTACCTGGTTACCAAAGAATAAAATAAAATAAAAAAATTAAAAAATATGGAGTTGCTTGTTAACAGAATGCACAAGCCTGTGCTTCAACAACTGATTGCACTTCCTGACTTGTGATCACAAGCTGAAAAAGCAATATTTTAAATCAGCAGCACTAGGCGAAACACTAAAAATGCAAAAAACTGGATAAATGACATAAAAGACACCTGGAGTTTGTTGAGAATGTGTTTAATGGCCATTACTCAACACTAAACACAATCAATACAGTCACAAATGATATTGTGTTTCATTTAATGTATTAAACTGTGGAAAAAACCCACAGAACTGACCACTGACAGTGAACAGTTCTGTGGGTTTATTTCCACAGTTTAATATAATTATCTGCAATTAATACATTTATTCAACCATTCTAAGTCAAAATTTCCACAAAAGCTTTCAAAGTGCATTCTGAAATTTCATTACAGTGAAATTCTGACTTTCATTCAAATTCCGCTGACCAAAGTTTAATTTTGCACAGCCCTACTAAGACTTGCAGAAAGCACATCAACACGCTCCTCTGTATCATGCAGATCTGAAATGGCAGGCTGAGCTACTGGACACTCTGCAGTTGTTTGACTTTGCAAAGACCAATGTTTATTGAAAAAGACAACCACAAGAGGGAAAGGGAGATCTCCCTTTAGTCTGATTCTTGTGCCTTTCGCTTACTGCATTCCATGTTCCAAAGCCCATTGCTTGCAGGGCACTTCCTTCCTACTTCTTGCTAGTGGTTGTTACATTGTGGAGCTATGTTATGAAGCCTTTATGGCTTTCTGACTCGCTTCCCACTGATTGGACAAATTGCAGACCAACTACCACTTCTCACAGTTCACACAGGCCAGATTCAAACAGAGATGGCATTGTCTATGCCTGTTTCTGCATTCTTTATGTTCCTGCTGTGATCTCACGGAAGACTGGGTAGCGATTATATCTTATAGCAAATGCTCTGGAAGGTGGGGCATGTTGAATTTTTATAAAGCATAGATTTTGTGTATTTTTTACCTGTGAATTGCTACTATGTGTAGTGTTTTTAAAAAGGTTTTAAAAACAAAAAACAAAACAAAAACTCTCCACCCACATTGTCACATTTTCTACCTGCCTCCATCCACCCCGGCTATTTACAACTACTTTCTTCCATGGCTCAACCCTTTAGAGCCCATACCTCCCCCACTTCCCTGCACTCCTGATGAAATTGCATTAGAAAAAGTTGGTTAGATTCCACACGTTCTCTTCCCTTCCCTGCCCCATTCAATGTCCATTGGTCGGTAAAATATCCCACCCACCTCTTCCACCTACTAGACCCAGCGTGAAACATAGACACTATTTCACCACAGTCTGACATTCCGCCACCCATTTTCCCCACTCACCCATCAAATGGGTACAAAACATTTTCCACAGTGTGGCAGGGGACATAGTCCACCATACACTATGGAAGGCCATGGCTTCGGAAAGAAACCAGGAATGCTCACCTCTAGCAATCAGATGATTAGCTCCTCAGTTGACAAGTCAGGGGATTCATTTATTACCATTCTTCCTTTCAAGGGCTGCAGTGGATGAAGCCCTGCAGACCTCTTGCTATGAGAAAAAAAGGACTCCCGCATTCATTGTGAATGACAAAAAAAATTGCCTTCACATGCAACACTCCATGTTCTAAATACTTTTTTTTTATTTTCGGTGGTCCATGACAACTGAAATACATAACCCTCCACCCAACTCTCCTTCTTAGCAGCCCCCCAGAAACATAATAGTGACACATGGGGTGCCCAATCACATATATCCCCCCCCACTACCTTGCATATGTGGTTACACTTTTTAAAAAACAAAACATATATTTTTATAGATTCCCCCCACCCAATGCTCCCTGTCAGCAACCACCACCCCATTCTTCCCCAGAAATGTAACAGTGGCACTGGGAGGGGTGCCCAATCCCACAGTACAGTTATCCTCATCCTCCCCTCCAGTACCAAACACGTGCGGCTATTTGTTTCTTTTTCAGGCTTATAACCTTGGTAATATTCAATATTTTTGCCCCAAATTTGCAACATAGCCATTTTGTTACAGCACCTCATGAATGTGACAGCTGTCATTTTTCAACTCCTTCCCAAAATGTGTTTTTGTGTCCCAAAAGTTGATTTCTCAGTCCCAGCGCAACATTACTTTTAGGCTAGGAGTTGAATATGTTCTCTGCCCTTCTTCATGATTCAGGGTCATAACAAAGTTATGCTGAAAATCTGATGTAAAAATATAAAAAAAAAATGTTTTCAATATTTTCATCCCAAATTCCTTGCGTGCAGCCTTATCGTCTCTGGCCAGAATTTGTTTTGCTTGCAATGACTCTCCTTATGGACCCAAACATCCCACTTGCTCTTCTAACCACCTTCTCATACTGTCTGGTGACCTTTAGGTCCTCAGATACAATTATTTCTAGATCCCTCTCCTGTTTGGTGGCCAACAGTACCTCTCCCCCCCCCCCACTGAGTACTTCTCTCTCTGATTTCCCTGACCAAAGTGCAGAATTTTGCACTTCTTTGCGTTGAATCTCAACTGCCATACATCTGACCAATCCTCCATCTTGCCGAGGTCTCATCTCATTCTTTCCACTTCCCCCCAGGGTGTGTCTACCCTAGTGCAGATCTTTGTGTCATCTGCAAAGAGGCACACCTTCCCCTCCAGCCCTTCTGCAAAGTCACTTATGAAGACATTAAAGAGGACTGGATCTAGCACCAATCCCTGAGGCACCCCACTGGTTAGCTCCCTTTCTACGGACTGAACTCCATTCACTACCACCCTTTATGTCCTACTGCTCAGCCAATTTCTAACCCAGCTAACCACCCCAAATCTGAGTCCCAGACTGCTCAATTTGTTTTGGCCTTTTATGCCGAATGATATTGAAGGCCTTGCTAATATCCAGGTAGGCCACATTTATCGCCCCTCCCTAATCAATCTCACTTGTCACTCAGCTGAAGAACTCTATCAGATTTGTTTGGCAAGATCTGCCTGCTGTGAAACCATGCTGTCTCGTAGCCTGCTGTCCTCTGGATTCAAGGTATGTCACAATCCTTTTCATGAGTAATGATTCCATCAGTTTTTCAACCACTGAGGCTAGGCTGATTGACCTATAGTTACCATCCTCCTCCTTGCTCCTGCTCATGGAGAGGGACACCATTTGCCCTCCTCCAGTCCGCCAGAATCACACTCATTTGTCTGCAATGAACACTACTCCCACCAGCTCCCCCTGCTTCTACTTCAAAGCAGTCAAGGCTCACCAAGTATGCAAATATGTAACCAAAGCCCTTAGTAAATCAAGATGTAGTAATGACTCCCTCGATCTCAAAATCCCATCTCTCACACTTGCTGAAGTGCTTAGTCCTCTGACCAGAATGTTCAACCTCTCTCTCAGCCTTAGCCAGTTCCTGGACAGATGGAAATCTGCCACTGTCACCCCAATCCATAAAAGTGGTGACAAAAATGCCCACGATAACTACAGACCTATCTCCCTACTACCCCCACTCTCCAAGGCACTAGAACGCGTCATCTCGGACCAGCTCACAGAATACCTGTATACGTACAACATCCTGTGCAAGCAACAACACAGGTTCCACAAAAGTCACAACACCTCCACAGCCCTACTTGAATTCACCGGAGCAATTCACAATGCACTTGACTCCGGTGAACTTCTAGGCTCAATCTACATTGACTTAACTAAAGCCTTTGACACCGTCAATCACCGCCTCCTGCTTGTCCAGCTTCAGAACACTGGGCTGTCAACTGACTCCATTGGCTGGTTTAAGAGCTACCTTGAAGAACAGTCCCAAACAGTAAGAATCGCTGATACACTTTCAGACCCTAGACCAGTCTGCTCAGGAGTCCCCCAGGGCTCCATTCTGGGACCCCTCCTCTTCAGCCTATTCTTAAACTCACTACCGGACAGCTGCCCAGAACAAATAATTCTCTATGCCCATGATGCTGTGATCCTCACCTTGGACTCTGATCCAATCCAATTACAAAATAAACTTCGGCAGGCCTTCTCCTCCATCAGATCCTGTTTCCTAAATCATAAACTGCTTCTCAATCAGAAAATAAACAAGTCTATGGTCTTCTGCAGCCCCCACAACAAAAACAAACTACTCCACCTCTCCATTGCAACCGAACAAGGAGCCATCCCAGAGTAAGCACAATCGTTCAAGTACCTCAGCATCATCCTTGATCCCCACCTCTCATACACTGTCCATATCAGCAATGTTGCAAAGTCTGTCAATGCGAGGTTAGGCATATTATTCCGGCACAGGAAACACCTAACCCCAGAAGCACTGTTAGGGCCATCCAAAGCACCACTGTCAGCATCATAGACTATGGTCTTATCATATATGGGTCTGCAACTACCACTACTCTCAAACATATTGCAACCTCCCTGAATAAGGCCTGTCATCTCATCACTGGCTCACATCGCCATACCCACACATGTGACCTTTATTCCCAATCTGGATGGCTTCAACTGGACAAATGCATAAAATACCAAACCTGCATCATGGCCAAGAAAATTATAATGGGGCTTGCCCCACCTGGTGTCTGTGCCCTCCTTAAGCCTAGACATAGGAACGTCACTACATGGAGATCCAATTCCCATCTACTACATATCCCATGATGTCGCATGACCCAAGGACAAAGATCATTCGCCTATCGGGCATCCAACTGTCTCCCGGCCTCGCCCACCTCCCCAGTACCTCCACTCCTGCCCCGCCCCAACCACCTCCCGTACTCCCCTTACCCCCTGCACCTCCTTCCCCCCTTGATCTCCTACCCTCACTTTCCCACCACCCCCCCTTCCTTGTCTTGCTCATAGCTCAAGTCTTTGTACTGGTTATTTCATGTCTGTAAGTCAATGACTATATGTTTGTAACTAAAAATTACGAATGTTGCACACGCAAATGTGGAAGCTCTGTAAAAGAGCCTCAGCTCAAAGGTATTGTAATTCTAGATTGAAATAAACAAATAAAAAACATTTCCAATGTTTTGTTGAACAAGGCTGTCGGTGGTCCTGCAAGCTACTTTTCTAGTTCCTTTAGAATTCTGGGATGTATTCCATCTGGCTCCCTTGCTTTACCTATTTTCAGTTTTCTAATTCCTTTATTACTCCTTCTACTGTGAACAGACCGGTATCTACACTCCTCCCCTTGGCACGTCTTACACCTAGCTGTGGTCACTCCGTGTCCCCTTCTACCGTAAACACTAAACAAAAATATTTGTTCAGGATTTCTGCTTTTTTCTCATCCCCTTCTGTTGACCCCCTCCCTTCTCTTTTTAGTCTTACAATCCCATCCCTGTTTTTTCTCTTCTCTCTAATGTATCTAAATATGGTCTTGTCTCCATTTTTTAATTGCCTTGGCTATTCTTTCCTCTGTCTGTGCTTTAGCCTTTCTGACTGCTTTCTTCACCTCACTCTCCCTGCAACCTCCTGTGAGAACCAGAGTTGCTTTCTGTTTCTCTTTGTTTTACTTATTTGAATACGCAAAGGCTTGTGGCTTCCAATATGGCTCCCTTAAGTTGTGCCCATTGTTCCTCTATATCCCCTTTTCCTGCCACCTCCTAGGGCTTTCTTCAGACATGCCTCCATCTTTGCAAAATTAACCCTTCTGAAATCTATGACCCTTGCCTTTGTGTGGCTGGATTCCTCTACTATCATCATGTTAAACCATACCATATTGTGATCACTGGAACCCAGTAAACTCCCCACTTCTACATCCTTCACCCTTTCTCCATTGGTGAGCACCAGGTCCAATATTGTCTCCTCATGGTGGTATTCTATCACCAGCTGTCTAAGTCCCTCCCACGAAAAGCTTCCAGAAAAGAAAAGAAACTAAATGAAAAAAAAAAAACAAGCAGCATGGATATCTACAGTTGCCATGGGTGCAGAGCTCTCATACCCAGAGGACTTCTTTGGAGAGTGGGGCATTGTCCCATCTGCAGGAATCTACATGGACTAAAGGCACAGCTGAATGCAGCATGGAAGGAGATATATCTCAGCTGCAGGACCTGCTTTGTTGGAACAGAAATCGGAAACCATGCCCTCATATTCTGCAACATCAGTTTCCCCCCAGAAGTCCACTACCACAGAGAAGATCCAGTCCAGAGGGGTGGAAAGTGGTACATAAGGGAGGAAATAAACTCAGCAGGATAGATCAGCTAAACCCTCTCCATGGCACGGCCATCCCAACTGCAACTGTTTTTTTTTTCCATTTAGTTTTCTTTTCTTTTTCTTTATTTCCTCTCTCTCTCTCTCTTTTTCTCTTTCCCCTCTTCCTTAGGGCTGCCTCTGCTCTAGGTTGTCCCTAATGCGTGAAGTAGTTTTTTTTCTTTTTTTTTTTGTTGTTTCTCAGATCCTTTTTAGCTCCCATTTTTTAGGCTTGCCTTGGAGGTCTTTAGTCAGCTGCCTTCTTGGCCTTGCTCCTACCTCCTTGTCCCGTACTGGTCTAGAAAAAAACACACTGGTCTCCTGCTTAAAACAAAAAGAACACCACAACAGCCACTACCAGCTTTCTTCCTCCTTTTTCCCCTGCTGGTCTCGAACTAAAGAAAAATAGATGTAAAATTAAATTACTAATTTGAATCCCTGGTGTCTAGTGGTCCCTTCCCCAGCTGATCACAGTCCCTATGTAAAAGGAAAATGATGTATTCCAGTCCCTGGTGTCTACTGGACTCCTCCCACTGAGTCCCAACCCAGTGTTGAATAACATTATATTTCCCTGGTGTCTACTGGACTCCTCCCACTGAGTCCCAACCCAGTGTTGAATAACATTATATTTCCCTGGTGTCTACTGGACTCCTCCCACTGAGTCCCAACCCAGTGTTGAATAACATTATATTTCCTGGTGTCTACTGGACTCCTCCCACTGAGTCCCAACCCAGTGTTGAATAACATTATATTTCCCTGGTGTCTACTGGACTCTTCCCACTGAGTCCCAACCCAGTGTTGAATAACATTATATTTCCCTGGTGTCTACTGGACTCCTCCACTGAGTCCCAACCCAGTGTTGAATAACATTATATTTCCCTGGTGTCTACTGGACTCCTCCACTGAGTCCCAACCCAGTGTTGAATAACATTATATTTCCCTGGTGTCTACTGGACTCCTCCCACTGAGTCCCAACCCAGTGTTGAATAACATTATATTTTCCTAGGTGTCTACTGGACTCCTCCCACTGAGTCCCAACCCAGTGTTGAATAACATTATATTTCCCTGGTGTCTACTGGACTCCTCCACTGAGTCCCAACCCAGTGTTGAATAACATTATATTTCCCTGGTGTCTACTGGACTCCTCCCACTGAGTCCCAACCCAGTGTTGAATAACATTATATTTCCCTGGTGTCTACTGGACTCCTCCCACTGAGTCCCAACCCAGTGTTGAATAACATTATATTTCCCTGGTGTCTACTGGACTCCTCCCACTGAGTCCCAACCCAGTGTTGAATAACATTATATTTCCCTGGTGTCTACTGGACTCCTCCACTGAGTCCCAACCCAGTGTTGAATAACATTATATTTCCCTGGTGTCTACTGGACTCCTCCACTGAGTCCCAACCCAGTGTTGAATAACATTATATTCCCTGGTGTCTACTGACTCCTTCCACTGAGTCCCAACCCAGTGTTGAATAACATTATATTTCCCTGGTGTCTACTGGACTCCTCCCACTGAGTCCCAACCCAGTGTTGAATAACATTATATTTCCCTGGTGTCTACTGGACTCCTCCACTGAGTCCCAACCCAGTGTTGAATAACATTATATTTCCCTGGTGTCTACTGGACTCCTCCCACTGAGTCCCAACCCAGTGTTGAATAACATTATATTTCCCTGGTGTCTACTGGACTCCTCCCACTGAGTCCCAACCCAGTGTTGAATAACATTATATTTCCTGGTGTCTACTGGACTCCTCCACTGAGTCCCAACCCAGTGTTGAATAACATTATATTTCCCTGGTGTCTACTGGACTCCTCCCACTGAGTCCCAACCCAGTGTTGAATAACATTATATTTCCCTGGTGTCTACTGGACTCCTCCCACTGAGTCCCAACCCAGTGTTGAATAACATTATATTTCCCTGGTGTCTAGTGGACTCCTCCCACTGAGTCCCAACCCCAAATGTTGTCAATTTCCTGGAGTCTAGTAGACCCCACACCCAGTCAAGTAGTGCCCCACCACCCTCCCCCCACCCTGACCCTGAGTGGGCAACCATCACAGTCCTCCACTCTCCACCACAGCCGGTGGCACGACTGAACTGGAATGAATGAGCATGTGCTTGTACAAGCATTCGCTCTTTCATTGCCTGCTTGTGCTCATTGATTGATCTCTTTTGTGGTGCACAGACAAGAGTGAAGGGCTGTTCCAGTCACTAGTGGGGAGTCTGGATGGGGGAGGAATGGCATTATGGACCCCACGTCCACCATGCCATTGCCCCAAATCTCAGCCTTCCACTGGCAACTGGAACAGCCCCCCCACTCTGGTCTGCTCAATGAATGAGCATGATTTGGCCTGGCTAGCAATGAATGAGCATGTGCTTTTACAAGTACAGTACATGCTTATTCATTGACAGCTCAGTTGGGCTGCCAGCTGTGGTGGAGAGTGAAGAGATGCACTGGTTGCCCACTAGGGTTTGAGGTGAAGGGGAGGGGTAGGGTACCATCTGATGGGGTGGGGCCCCATTAGACACAAGGGAATTGACAACATTTGGGAATGGGGAAACAAAGGGGGATCTGGTAGATGCCAGGGAAATATAATGTTATTCAGCTTTGAGTCAACATCGGCTACGGGGAGCAGTAGACACCAGGGATAGGAATTAATCATTTATTTTTACATCTGGCTGGTGATCAGTGTGGGGGGAAGGACCACTAGACACCAGGGATTAAAATAATTATTTAATTTTATGACTTCCAGTGACGTCATGTACCGTGAATAAGCTGTCACATCAGCTCCACAGGATCATTCTTAAAAAATGCCTTTAAATTACTCCTTTTACTAAAAATTTCCAACACTACTGCTAGGAAGATGAAGGCAACAAACTGCAAAGATCAGAAAGACATTCCTTATCTGGGGAGTCGCTGGATGGGGGAGATTTGGTCATGGAGATTCTGACAGTGAAGAGTCTTCTGCATCCCATGCCATGAGGCCCTCACAATGGGGAATGGTGTAATCCTCTAACTGCAACCCACAAAAACAAATGGATATTTTATTAAAAGAGCCTAGAGGCTTTTGACAGGAAATGAAAAGTGCTACCGTGGCTCTACACATGGATATAGGGAAAATTTAAACTAAGATTGATCTAATGGAGACACAAGTTAGTCAGGAAGATTTGTGCCTGGATACAGCAGAAAGGGCCATACTACAGTTGCATGGAGCAATTCAAACTTTACAGGATCGAGCAGAGGATGTGGAGTGTAGAGTCTGACCAAGCAACCTCCGAATCTACAATATTCTGGAAGGGGCAGAGGGTGCAGACATGACAGCCTTCATTACAGATTTTTTTAAATAAGCACTGACTGTGCCTTTTGATGATGCAGTGGAAATCGATAGGGTCCATTGAGCCTTAGGACCCAAACCCACTCCAGATAGCTGACCCTGCTCCATAGTGATCTGCATTCTTTGCTACACTGACAAAGAAAGGCTCCTGCACTTGGTCTGACAGCAGACATTTGTCAAATACAAAGAAACAATGGTGTTCCTAGATAATGATTACTCCCCAGCAGTAACTGCTTAATTCAAAGCCTACATCTCAGTGCTCAGAGCCTTAATTTAACAGGGAATCTGCTTCAGAACCCCATACCCTGCTCGTCTGATAGTTCAACTTGAAAATGGCACAACAACATGCAATGCAGCAGCAGATGCAATTGCGGACCTCCTGAAGCAGGTAATTAAACTAGATGCAACCCCTCAGATGAACTCTTCAAAATCTTTTGCAGTGAAACATTCCAGGAAAGTATGGGCAGTGCAAAGCCCCTTAAAACCATCTAATGAAGCCCACCAGCAGTCACACGAGGCCATCCAGGACATTATCAGACACCTTAAAGCATTGCAGAAAAAAGTGGCAGTGGAAAACAACCACTGAGACCCCCAAAACTTACTTTGATCCAGGATAACGTTCATGAAGATGTCAGTGCAGGTGACAAAAATAGCATGAGATTAGAATAATTCTCCCATGTTAGGCTGAGGTTGCTCTCTCGCTCTTTTAAAGTACACTTTCCTGATTTGGGATCAGTTTGGCTGGTCTTTGGTGTCCCTTTCCCCTTCCCTTTTCTCTCTCCCATGAACAGAGGAGTTATATGATTCCTAAAGCCTCGACTCAAAGTTCAGTGCTCCCCGACAGTGAGACGGAGAGAAGCCTTGTCTTTCCATGGTTGTGGCAACTTCTTATCATGGGGTTTGGCCTACCATTTAGCCTGTGCCGTAGTTAAGGGTGCTTTCACACAAAGTTTGGCTCCCAGCTCTGTAAGGTACAGTGGTGAGGCAATTTAGTAAACTGGAGTCTTCACAGAATAAGTGCTAACAAAAGTTACTCACTCTGGGTAAATCAACTCCTCTCCCTGATTAATCCAGGAGTTGGCAATTTCACCACTGTCCCTGATTCGTTATCTCGCATGGCATGGTGTGGTGAGCTGGACTGCAGTGCAGCTCAAGAGTTCTGAGCTCTGATTTCTCTTTAGGACTCGAGGAGGCATTGAATAAAAGGTTGATTAACAGGACCTCTGACACCTATATGTGGGTAGCACACTGGAGACTGGTGATGATTTTGCTATATCTTGGGGAGCGGGAGATGCTTTAGTAGACAGGGTAAACAAGACTGTTGACACCCACAGAAACCACCCAGGCAGTGTTATGGTTTGGAGTGACTGGAATAACAAGTTAATGGGTAATCCCTTCTTCAAACAAGTGACAATCCACTATGGGGCAGCTCATGTATACAATGGTGCAAGTTCGTACCTAAATATTTTGCTTGCTTACTGATTTCAGAGCCTGGCAGCACTGTTGCATACATCTTTGGCTTACTAGTTCTGTCTCTGGCTGTAAAGGGAGAGGGGACTCTGTCACAAGAGCTATATAGTAATGCTGTACAGCAGATTGGTATGTGGGGTTTTGGGGAATGGTCCCTCTGACAAATTTAATACAAAATTCCTGAGCCACTTCACTCATTCTTGATTTCCATCACAGACATGGTTGCTACATTTATCATATAACAACTTTCAACTAGGCCCTAGAAATGAAACTCCTTAAATAAATAAAACTACATAAATAATTGAATGTTCTTTCTACTCTGTATCACTTTCTTATACACATAAACAAATTGAAAAAAAAATCAGGAACTATTCACATTTTTTATTTACGGTGTTTCTTTGATGACTATGAACAATCCTCCTCATAGTCTAATTAGCTTGACAGAGCAATCTCTGCTGCTAACCTTGCCCCAGATAAAATTTAGACTTTGGCTTTATAAGAGGCCCGTGTTTATTTGTGTGAGTATAAGCCAGTGGAATTGTGCACAATTTTGAATTCATGCATTCCATATTAACATCCCATGCTTTGGGGGAAGGGACATTCTAATAGATGAGTCGTAAAGAACTTTGAATGCTTATTAACCATGATAAACAGACAGACCTTCTATTGCATGTGTGGAAAGACAAATCACTGACAAGTAGAAAGTATCTGTGGAGGGACTATTTACATTTTCTAAGAAATATTTTGTATATATTTGTGCCTTTTTACCTTTTAGAGATATTTTTTTCCTTTAAATTTGCACAACCCATTTACTAAGTGCAATAAGGCCCCATCGGAGTATGATGTATTTGTGTATACCCACACTTCCAGGAATTGTAAGGTGCTCCACTTGTGGCATCGGGCCTCATCGCGCCCTGGGCATGTGGGTATCCATCACTCCACCACATCCTGGAAGTTTTATTGCTTACTTAGACATGCCCAAATTAAGTGACAAAGTAAGCCATTTCTCCATGAAAAGTAAAATTTTTTTTTGGAGTCTTGAAGAAGGCAAGAAATTTTAAGTTGTTCCAATTTACGCACCAATCATGTCATAATTTTTTTTGTTTAAGAGCGTTGACATCCTCTCTACTGGTTTCAAGTTTAACAACAATTTGTGGGATGTGGTCTTCTTCTTCAGACACTTGATCAGACACTTGATCTTTTAGCTCACATTATCTTTTTTATTAACAATGCTAATTTCATTTCT
Source organism: Neoceratodus forsteri (assembly GCA_016271365.2). Taxonomy (NCBI): domain Eukaryota; kingdom Metazoa; phylum Chordata; order Ceratodontiformes; family Ceratodontidae; genus Neoceratodus; species Neoceratodus forsteri. The sequence goes on from CM028130.1 coordinate 1,648,454,917, forward strand.
GATGTAAGAATTATTCAGTTTGTAGATTCTCAATCCTTTTATTCATGCCCTAAAAAACAGTACTGATTTCATTTGAACAGTGAGTAATATAGGGTCAGAGCTCAAAGAGGGAGAACACTCAGTGACATCAATTTGCCCAAAGCCTTTAGCTCGGTAGCATCAACAGCTTCTTGTGGCTCCTTTATTTATAGTAACTATTAAAGGTTTTGCATTGAATCATGAAAGGCTTCACTGTCATCTTCAGTGCTTAGTTCATGATGGGTAGCTTGTTACCAGTATAGGTCAGTTGCCAGATGAACAGGGTTCACCGCTTAATCCTTGACAGGTGGTGAAAGCTGTGCTTACTCAGCTGATGTGCTGCAACTCCTGCAGCACTTTAACTTGTGCCCACCACTGGAGCTGATTACATCTTTTGGCCCCATGTCCCCTCTATGCGCTGATGCAAGCTACACTGGAGATTGACAATAAGTCCATCAGCAGTGGGTACAGAATACCTCTGAGCTGAATCAGCCATGTTCTCCATATCTGGAGCAGCCTAACATGTAAGGATCCCCCCACCCTCCCTGTCTGGGTCAAAACTTCCAGTACCCACTATAATGCCACCATGTGCAAACGCAGCCCACCGGCCTCTTGAGTTATGCTATCACTGCCACAACAATGTAATGAGAAGTACAGAGTACCTCAAGATCAGATTTATGAGAAGCAGTTTTATTTGGGGTTTGCAAAACAAGATAACCCCGCTGGAGAACACACACCGTGCTGCAGCACTTCCTTTTTGTGAAACAAGGAATCCTCGGAAATAGTGTAATGGGATTGTCTTTGTTACATTGCTACAAAGCCCTCTCTGTTGCTCAGCAACCACAGCAACCAAGACTGAGCTGAGCTAGAAGCTCCAAATGACCAGAGGAGGCAGCCAATAGGGACACTAGCTGTGCACCAGTTCCAAAATCAGCCAATCCCAAGCACTGGCCCAGACTCAGGAAGAACCCACCAAGATCAGATCAGGGATTTAAACCTCGTGGCAGTTCAGGACAGGGCTCAATCAGGAAAGGAGCTGCAGGGCAGAGAGGATCCCTTCTTTTGTGGAAAGGGTGCCTTCTCCACTGCACAGCAGTCCCAACAGCCAAGATCAATCAGAGCTAGAAGCTCCAAACGGGACCAGAGGAGGCAGTTAATTGGGATGCTAGCCACCCCCCACCTCCAAAACTAGTCAAACATGAGCACCAGTCCAGCTCACTGGTCCACTTCTTTCACTTTAAAAGGAAGAGGCCACCAAGTGGACCAATGTGACAAGCATGACACAGAGTGTCTGCCCTCCCAGAGCCTGCCCAACAAGGCAGTCAGAAGCTTGAAACTCTGCACCTCAGCAATGGGTAAGGGAAGGAGAACAGGTGTCTGAATGTAGCAGGCAACCAGATGAGGAAGCAGAGGACTGGGGGGGGGTCTACCTGGCACCTGTGGTTAGAGTCCTGTTTCACTGCTGTTCTAGCACACACACACTGCAAAGGAGTGAGGAGAGTAGGAGGTACACAGAAATTTGGAAGTAAGTGAAACACCCTGTATAGGATAAAGGGAATAAAAGGTTTTCAAAAGACAAAACAAAAACGGGCAGAGTAGAAGTTAAGTACGCTGGTAGTGGTACATTGCAGTGGCTGTGGGGTGGCAGTTTTCAGGGAGATCTTCTGGAGACTACAGTGCTACCCCATCTGGGTGCACCTCTCTGGACTGAGGAGGGAGGTTGCTAGACTCCAGTTTAAGCTGACTAGGATTCAGGGAACCTCCTCTCCCACCCAGGGACCACAAAATCTGCCACTGCTACCTCACAGGATGCCTTGGAGGAGGAGCAGCTACACTACGATTGTCTCAGGGAGGATGAGGGTGGTGGGACAGAGGCATATCCTCCATCTGGTAACACCACACAACTCCTACACCATGCTGGTGGGGTGGGACTGTCTCATGGAGGCACCCAAGGTAGTGACCAGGGATGATGTGGGGGTCCTCCGCAGTGGAGAACCCAAGAAGGGTGCCAGAGGACCCCAGAGGAGAAGGATGCAACTCCTGGTGGGGGACTCTGTGCTGAGCTGGAAACATTTTGGAACAGGAAGGGAAGGGGAAGGAAGGTAGTGTGTCTACTCAGTGCCACGGTTCGGAGGAATGGAATGGAATGCGGATCCTGAGGATCGCTAAAACAATAGTGTGATGGGGGAGCGGGATGTCATTATCCACCTGGGGACTAATGAATTGGCTATGGATGGGGAAGGGTAGTGCAGGAGGAGTTCAGGGACTGGGGGAGGGGTATTAGGCAGGTTGCAAGCTCAGTAGCCTTTTCTGAGGTACTGTCTGTCTATGATGGGGGTAGTGTACTCCATACCAGGAGATTCAACTAGTAGTTGAGGGAATGGTGCAGAGAGGAGGGTTTCAGCTACACTGGGGACTGGGGTCCATCCTGGAGGGATAAAGGCCTGTACAGGGGAGATGGCATGCATCCATCAGGGAGGGGGGTTGGGGGCACAGTCCTCAGTGTATGGTTTAAATGTTACAATGATGAGCATTTAAACTGGTCAAGGGAGTGGCAGATGGAAGCACAGCTATATAAACTGCCCCCCCAAACTGCAGTAGTCAGCAGGAAAAACCCTAAGGGAGACAAATTCCCAAGGGTACCTAATAGAAAAACAAATTAGTAATAATGAAGGGAGATGGGAATGAGATCAGAGGTGGTAAAAATAGAGAGAGCAGATGGGAAAACGGGGGCTGATGAGTACGGTGGTACTAGAAGATGGAATGACATGTGTGCCAACACTTAAAGTCTATGATATAAAATTCCAGACTTAGAAGCCATTATGGCAGAGACTGACCTGGACATTGTAGTCATTACAGAGTAATAGTGCACTGAGAACCATGACTGGAATATAACCATACCATGCCATACTTTTTTTTTTTGTATATTTTATTTTTGCTCCCTCCACAGCCTGGGCATACTTTTGAGGTGCCCGCTTGACTAGACCTTCTACCCCCTGCCTGAACCCCTCATCTGCAGGACTCCCCCGACCACCCAGGCAGGCCTAGCCCCTGGATCACCTCCCAGAGTGGCTCCACCCTCCCTTGGCGGCCTATCTGGAATTAGAGAGGCCTTACTGGGGCGCCAGGTCAGTCATGGAGTCTTTGCAGTGATGGGCCAGATGTGGGATGTAGGCCTGTCCTTGGAGCCCCCTTCATCTCTGTGGTGTCGTGGTGGGGATTTTCCATTTTTGTTTATCCCCAGGAGTGTGGCAGTGCAATTACATCAGCACGGTGACCCCGTGGATGTCCACCACACTCCTTCCCTGTACTTCAGCTCTAAGCATAAGTAGTGCCTCCAGCTACCACCAGGGGCTGCTACTGTGCCGAGCGGGCCCTGGATCCCTCCCTAGAGAGAGGAGAACAGTCCTCCAGATGCTCAATCCTCTCTCTCTACTGCCAACCCCCAGTGCCCGAGCTTGTTCCTGAACTCAGGTTGCCGGCATGGCATGAGGTAAGGCGACCAGTGCCTCAGCCCTCAGCACCACTGGGCTGGCCTACCAGGCTATACTTTGTTCAGGAAGGATAAGGTGGAGGGAAAAAGGGGGAGGAGTTGTTCTTTATGTGAGCGATAGCATAAAAGTGATGGAGGTTCAGGGAATACAGGGAGTGTTGGAGGTACTGTGGGTCACACTAGAGATGGGGAATGGAGCCACTATTCATACTGGCATGATCTACAGACCTCCAACATGGGCAGGGGGTTGGATAAGATTCTGGAGGAGGCCATCTAAATGATAACAAATAAGGGGGAGGTGCTACTCGTGGGAGATTTCAATCTGCCAGATGTAGGTTGGAGTATCCCAGCTGCAGCTTCATCTAAGAGCAGGGAAATCCTGGACTCCCTAAACGGGGCATTCTTCAAGCAACTAGTTGGGTTGCCCACTCATGGGGTCAATACTGGACCTTGTACTAACTAATGGGGACAGTGTTGCAGACATCATAGTGGGTGGCCACCTGGGGACCAGTGATCACCATACTGTGTGGTTCAGTATAAGTACTGGGGCAGAATCTTACCACACAAAGATGTGGGCCCTGGACTTCAGGAGGGCTGATTTAAAAAAAATGGGGGAATGTGTCAGGGATGCTCTGGGGGGGAGGACTTGGGTTGAGTGGAGGAACATTGAGCTAAACTAAAAGGGGGCATAGAGAAGGCAACAAACCTCTGTGTCAGGCTAGTAAGCAAAGGCAAGAGGAAAAAAAAAACACTATGGTTCTCAAAGGAGGTGGCTGGGAAGATAAGGGCAAAAAATTCAGCATTCAGGAGGTACAAGAGAACACAGAAAGATGAGGATAGGGAAGTGTATCTGGAGAAACAGAGGGAGGCAGGGAAATCAGTTAGGAATGCAAAGGTGCAAAAAGGGGAAGATAGCCTAGGAAATAAAGAATAGTGACAAGACATTTTGTAGGTACGTAATAGAAAAGAGAAAGACTAGGGGAGGGACTGTGAGACTATGAAGGGAAGTGGGGGATTGTGTGGAGGGGGGCCAAGAAAAAGTGGACATCTTGAACAAATACTTTTGATAAATGCTCACAGAAGAAGGGGAAGATGAGGGGCCAAAGAAAAGTGACAGGATCATCGAAAGAAGGGAGGTGGACACTAGACAATTTACAGAGAAGAGTCTTGAATGAACTTGCAAATCTGAAAGTCAATAAGGATATGGGACCAGATGGGGTCCATCCAAGGTTACTGAGGGAACTCAGGGAGTTGCTGGCTATACCTCTGAGAGTCATCTTCAACCTCTTACTGGAGACAGGAGTGGTTCCAGCAACTGGAGGAAGGCAGATGTAGTCCCACTTCACAAAAGTGGCAGTAGAGAGGAGGCTGGCAACCACAGGCCAGTCAGCCTGACTTCAATGGTGGAGGAATTATTAGAATCACTACTAAAGGCAAGGACAGTGGAATACCTTGAATCCAGTGGCTTACAGGACCTGAGACAGCATGGATTCACAGGGAAGAGGTCTTGTTAAATTAATCTAATAGATTTCTTTGACTGGGTGTCCAGGGAATTGGATCAGGGAGGGGAGTGGTGGATGTGGCTTACCTAGATTCCAACAAGGCCTCCAACACCGTTCCACATAGCAGATCAATAAGTAATCTGGATAGCCTGGGAGTGGGATCAAAGGTGCTAGACTGGGTAAGAAATTTGCTAAGGGATAGGAGATACAGGGTGGTGGTAAACGGAGTTCACTCCAAGGAAGGGAGAATGACCAGTGGGGTACCACAGGGATCTGTACTGGGACCGGTCCTCTTTAATGTCTTTATTAGTGACATTGCAGAAGGGCTGGATGGAAAGGTCTGCCTGTTCGCAGATGACACTAAACTCTGCAACAGGGTAGACACTCAGAAGGGGGGCTGGAAAAAATGAGAGGGGATCTGAAAAATTTAGAGGAGTGGTCAAGGATATGGCAACTGGACTTCATTGTGAAAAAGTGCAAACTCATGCACTTGGGACACAGAAACCCGGGGCACAGTACAGATTAGGAGGAGAGGTACTGATGACCACCAAAGGAGGCAGTATGATGCAGTGGTTTAAGGCTCTGAGCTGCAAATCTGGAGACCTAGGTTTGATTCCCACAGCCCCCACTTGCATACTGTGTGACCCTAAGCAAGTCACTTAACTTCCTTGTGCTTTCAGGTTACACCTGTAAACAAGCTTTCAGCTTAGTGTGTCTCACCTGGTTAAATAATTGAAAAAAAAAACAGGAAAAAGACATGAGGGTTATCAAATCTAATGTCCTAAAGGTAGTTAGGCAGTGTGACAAGACAGACAGGAGAGCTAGCGGGATGCTGGGGTGCATAGGAAGGGGTATCACCAGCAGAAAGAGGAAGGTGGTGATACCCCTGTATAGCTCATTAGTGAGACCTCACCTTGATTACTGTGTCCAGTTCTGGAGACTTCATCTCTAGAAGGACATAGAAAGAGTGGAGGTGATCCAGAGGAGGGCAAACAAAATGGTGCAGGGTCTGCATCAAAAGCCCTATGAGGAAAGGCTGAAGGATCTCAATATTATTTTATTTATTTTTATTTAGTTTTTGGTTGACCGGGTAAGTGCACTAGTCAAAATTTGTCTATTTTCAGGCATGACCCGGGGGAGAGGGATACAGATGAATGACAACTGACCTTGAACCACACTAAGCTGTTGGTGGTATTTTTAGTGAATGGGGGGAAATTTGGCCAGGACATATGGTATATATGATAACACTATGTATACCCTGGAGGAGAGGAAGAAGAGGGGGATATGACAGAAACTTTCAAATACCTCACAAGTGTAAATGAGGTTTAAGAGGAAGTTTTTTTCTGAAAAAAGAGGTGCTCAAGGACAAGGGACCAGGCAATGAAACTGGAGGTGGTAGACTCAGGGGAGATTTGAGGAAGTACTTCTTCATGGAGAGCATAGTAAATACCTGAAACAGCCTCCCAGTGGAGGTGATGGGGACAAATACTGTTGCAGGGTTCAAGAAAGCATGGGATAGGCATAAGGGAACCTTAGTGATAAGACAAGGGAAGGGAGATAAGCTGGAGATTAGATGATACAGTATTTAGTGAAAAATTGGCAGTCTGGGTTGGTCAAGTGCTCCTTATCTGCCATCAAATTCAATGGTTTTATGTTTTTGTGTTTCTGTCCACATGGCCGCTTTTGTAGTGGAGCAACCTGAGCTAGAGATGGGCAAAAGTTGCGAATTCCACTTTCACGGAACTTTCATGAAATTCCAGAATTTTGCAAAATTTTCTGAACTTCTCCCACTGTCAAGATCAGAATATCCCGAATGTATTTTGTGGATTTTCACCCTGTTCCATGGACTTTATTGGCTGAATTGTTGAATAATACATGTAGACTGCAGAATTTATTCCATCCACAATTTGATGTATTATTTAGTAATACAGACGCTCACCCGTCGATCGTTGGCCCCCTGTAGAATAAAATTACCTGGTGTCTAGTGGTCTGCCCTGCTGATCACCAGCCCCCTGCAGAGTACAATTCCCTGCTGTCTAGTGCCCCCCCCGTTGATCGCTGGCCCGATGTAGAATATCATTCCATGGTGTCTAGTGGCTCCCCCCTAACGCCGATCATGGACCCAATATAAAAAAAAATCCCTGGTATCTAGTTCGCCCCCACCTGCTGATCATGGGCCTGATGTAAAAAACAATTACCTAGTGTCGAGTGGTCACTCCCACCCACCGATCATGGGCCTGTAGAAAACAATTCCCTGGTGTCTAGTGGTCCCCCCAACCACCAATCGCGGTCCCAATGTAAAAAAAAATATTTGAGTGTCTAGTGTTCCCTCCCACCCCAGTTGTGGGCCCAATGTAAAAAAAAAATCCATTCTGTCCAGTGCCCCCCCCCCGCTCACTGATCCATGTCCTGATGTAAAAAACAAAATCCCTGGTGTCTAGTGGTCCCCACCTCACCCACCAATCGCAGTCCCAATGTAAGAAAATAAATCCCTGCTGTCCAGTGGTCTCCTCCTAACCTGTCGATCATGGGTCAGATGTAAAAAATAATTCCTGGCATCTGGCAGACCCCCACGCCATATCCCCAATCCACTTAATTAAATCAAAAAAGTAGCAAGTCCATCATTCCCTGGTGTCTAGTGGACCCCCCTCCATATCCCTGATCCCTTGTAATAAAAGAAAGGTAGTCCCATTCCATGGTGTCTAGTACACCCCAACCCCACCACACCCCACCCAGCGGATTGGTCCATCACTCCCTCCCCACCCCTACCTTGGTGAAGCGAAGTGCACAGGCCTCCTCTATCCACCATGGCCAGCTGCCCACTGGCTGTCAGTGAATGAGCGCATGATTGTACAAGTATGCACTCACTCATTGGCAGCTCAGTGGACAGCCAGCCACGGTGGAGAGAGGAGGGTTGTGCCAGTCACCCACTTTTGTGGTCGGGGTGGGGGGAAGTGGGGTGAGGGGGCACACTACCTGCCAGAGTGGGAGGTCCACTAGACACCAGGGAATGAGGACTACCTATTTTTTTATTATGGGGGATTGGGGATAGTGAGCGGGGTCCACTCAACACCAGGGAATAATGGACTTACTACCTTTTTTTTATGAAGGGGATTGAGGATAGGAAGCAGTGTCCTCTAGACACCAGGGAATTGATTTTTTACATCGAGCCCATGATCAGCACTGGACACCAGGGATTTTTTTTTACATTGGGACCGCAATCAGCTGGAAAGGACCACTAGACATCGGGACTGGGATCGCAGGTGGAGGGAGGAAACACTAGACACCAGGGAATTTATTTTATATATCGGGCCTGCGATAGGTGGGTGGGGGGCACTAGACACCAGGATTTTCATTTTACATTGAGTCCACAAAGGATGAGTGGGATGCCACTAGACACCATGGCATTGTTTTTACATTGGGCCCCCAATCGGCATATGGGGGGGGGGCACTAGACACCATAGAAATGTTTTTTACATCAGGTCCACAATTTGCAGGTGGGGGGACAACTAGACACCAGGGAATTGTTTTTTACATGAGGCCCACGATCAGCAGGTAGGAGGACCGCTAGATCCCAGGGATTTTATTTTTTCACGTCGGGCCTGCTAGACACCAGGGAATGGAATTTTAATCTACAGCAGACTGGTAATCATGAGTGGGGACCACAAGGAATTTTATTCTATAGGGGGCCAGTGATTAGTGTGGGGGCGAGGGGAACCACCAAATTCAGTACAGAATTTAATTAATAATTAAACAGTGGAAAAAAATTCCGCAGAACTGACCACTGACAGTGATCAGGTCTGTGGAATTTTTTTCCCACAGTTTATTACATTTATCCACAGTCAGTACATTTATTCTGCTGTTCTAAGGCAGAATTTCCTTAAAAGTTGCCAAAATGATTTCCGAACTTTTGCGGAAGCAAAAGTTTGACTTTTGCGCAAATATCGCCAGCTGAATTTTTTTTCCACACAATTCAAACCTGAGTGCTCGAGTAGCTGCACTACAAAATTGACTGTGTAAATGGTCATGAAGAGGCTGCTACAGAGCCAGATTGTTGAATTTGTTGGATGGTATGCAGTTCAATGGATTGTGTCTCAGCATTAGACTCCACATTTAAAGCTTATACTTGAGTTGGGATAAAAAGTTTACTAGACCCCAAATTTGTACTTGACATTAAGACAGGGGCTGCTTCGACAGAAGAGGCACTAACACAGAAACATAGACTATGACAGCAGGTAAGGGCCATTTGGCCCATCCCACCTGCCTATTTTTCGCTTACTACATTCCTACCGCAGACTCTATTTGATCTATAGCTCTTTCTCCCTCCCCCCTTACCACTACAATTCCCTTGTGACTATCGCATGAATTCTTAAACCCCACCACTGAGTTCGTCCCCACCACCTCCACTGGAAGGCTGTTTTAAGAATTCATAACTCTTTCTGTGAAGAAGTACTTCCCTCATGTCTCTCCTGAATCTGCCCCCTACCAGCTCCATATCATGTCCCCTTGTTCTAGAGCACATATTTTCTGAAACATACTTCCCTCCTGCACCTTATTTACCCCTGTGAGGTATTTAAAAGGTCTCTATCATATCCCCCCCCCCCCGCTTACTCTCTTCCAGAGTGTACATATTGAGATCATGGCTTTTGATGCAGACCCTCCACAATTTTGATTGCCTTCCTCTGGTCCACCTCCAGTCTGTCAATATCCTTCTAGAGATGTGGTCCCAGGAACTGGACACAGTACTCAAGGTGGGGTCTTACCAGTGATCTATACAGGGACAACACTACCTTCCTCTTTCTGCTGGTGATACCCCTTCATATGCATCACAGCATCCCACTAGCTCTCCCGATTGTTCAGTCACACTAGAAGTAGCATTTTTTAGCCAGCTCATCAAAATGCTATGAATTCAGGTTTTTGTTTGCTACTGGTCAGTCTGTGCCATCTATGTTGTTTTCCTCTTTTCAGTTAATATTATTTACATTATCTGATAGTTTAGAGTTCTAACCCCTATTTTCTTTTCAGTATGTCATTCTGTTGCTGCTTCATTTTGGACTCTATGAGGTTTAGCAGCTCCCACAGCCCCAGAAGGTGTCTCATTTTCTGTGGATAATTGCAAGTCTGAAGTTTTATTTTTCAGTCTGGCTGCTGACTTTGGGAGAAACTCTTTAATCCCCTGAATATTTTTTGCTTTATAGAACACATTTGAGCTTAGAGAGACTAACACAAGTGTAATTCAGTACTAGGAAATGGGCTGGCAAATGTCAAAAGTATTGTATTCACATGGATTAGAGCTCTTGTTGTTGAATGATTTATCAGGAGTTGTGTGAGACAATTTCAACTGTTTTTTACCCAGCTGATAAGCCCATTTTCAGAAGGAAACAGTTGCATCTACACACATGTCATAAGTTCTACTTATTATGAATAGGAAATAGGCGCCTCTCTTCTTAGACCTTAAAATAATCTGCAGCTGCTACAAACAATGCTGGGTTAATTGTTAAGTTCATATCGAGTAACTTCAAAACAGACTTTGGTGTTAGTTTCAGTGATTTTCACCAGACTGGTTATTGTACTCACATGGTGTGCTATACAAGCAGTGATGGCAGATGAGTGGAGAGAGACAGCTTGTGGGCTTCTAGTTGGGAAAGACAGTGCATGTGTTCTGATCATATTTGGTGTGTAAGATTTCAACCCATTGCTTCATTACAGCTCTCATAACATTTTAGCCGATATGTTCCACATAGATTTTCACAGCACTTTTAGAGGGCAAAAGTTTGATTGCAGGTGTATACATTGGTTGCAGTCTTTAATTGCTGATACAGTATGCAAACAGGTCACAGTCACTGATTATTACAAACAGGAACACCAGCTGCTACAAACATTCTGCAGTTGTATTTAAGTTCATATAGGCTAAGTTTAATGCTGACTTTAGCTTTCGCAGTATTAGTAAATTACAGTCAGTTTTCTATTGGATGCTCTGTGTACTCTAGAGATGGATGAAGTTCGTTAGATTCACTCTGCAAAATAATCTGCAAAGTTAGCACAATCTGTGAAGTGAGTATCGATCTGCAAAGTGTGGAATTTTGCTGTGAATAGTGGAATTTCATCCGTGAAGTGCGAAATTTTACAAACAATGGAATTTTGCACTTTTGCATTGAAAACTTCATGATTTCAGGTGTAGTTGAAGTTGCTGAGGGCAGGAGAAACTTTAGCAAAACCCCAGGGTTGCAAATTGCAACCACTTTGAGTAAAACTTTGCTGCAACTCTAGTGTACTCACATGGGGTGTTATACAGTACTTGCAGTTTTAACAAAGGAGTATGAAACTGCCTGTCAACAGCCAGTTAGGGAAACAACATTTGCAATTAAGAGTTCTCATTACACATTCAGAGTAATTTCCTCAGACAGGATTTCAGCTCTCAGTTTCCTCACTGTTGACCTCTTTCTCCTGATTTCACATTGTTTTTTTTCAGAAGGAAAAATGTACCTCAGGGAGATGAAGATTCAGAGACCAGTCCACACTATCTTAGAGCACCAGAACCATTTTGACATACCCTCATACTACAGTTAAATGCAGTAGAGAACGCTTATTAGAATGATAATATATGATTCTCTGATAATTTTTTTTTAACCTTTTTGCTTCAAAGATTTGTCTTTTTGGAAAAAGAAATGCACAGCCCTTAAATGCAGGTCCTTCTCATCTGAGCACCTGAGCGAGAGAGAGAGAGAGAGAGAGAGAGAGAGAGAGAGGGAGAGAGAGACAGATGGAAACAGCACTGAGACATGTGCAGCACCCAGAGTTCACAATCTCTAGCATCACTGATTGGCTGCTACAGGTCATGTGGCTTGCCAACAACTTACACATTCTCAGAGTGTGCTCCCAGTAGAAACACTGTGCAATGATGTTGAAATGCTGAATTGCCAAAGGGAATCCAAATCCCTTTTGTACCTGCTTCACTGGTATTAACAGTGGTGGGTTTCAGTACTTCCACATAATGACAATTTTGCATTGGCTCACCCTTTAATCTTGATCTTTGACAAAGAACAAATAATGTGGTTATCCAAGCTCATTTCCAAGTAATGGTACTCCCATCACAAAAACCCGCTTTAATTTAAACAGGGCTTGATTAACAGTTGGGCACCCAAGAGCAGTTGACTAGAATACCAGGTTTGAGAGCAGCCCACTAGATAATGGCCAGCCAATAATGAATTGTCTCCTGAATCCCTCCCAGGAATGATGGACGCCACACCAATTTACTTGTTGGTTGCTCATTGGCAAATTTATTCATGGCACAAAGGACTATATTTACCAACCATATAACTTTAAATTCACAATACAATTTACATCAACATTCTTTCCAAATGTTCCTGTCTCCGGCCTCTGTCCTTCTTCTGGTCATCTCTTTCATCTTGCTTTCAGGGCCCCGACACTGTGAATCTGGCCCCCCCCCCTCCACACCAGAACCAGGCTGTTCCACTTCCCTGGACTTTCTTCCTCCAGGCTCGGACACTTCTGAATCTGATGCCTGGACCTATCCCCTCCCCTCTTTACCACCACATCTGGGTTCTTTGTACTAAGCCCATGTATCCTACCCCCTACCCCCTTTCTCCCCCGCTCCCCCTCTTTTCCTTACTTCACCCCCCCATTGGGCATACATACTCATCCCTGCCAGGGACTCTGCCTAGCCCTTGGCCCAGTGCTGCCTCTCTGCAGCAGCCACCATACCTGGCCCCATGCACCAGGGCCCTAGGTTTCTCAACCTGCCCCTGCATTTCTTTCCTTTGCACCATGCCTGCCCCCCATTCACCTTCCTTAATAAGGGTGGGAGGGTGGGAAAAATTCCCAAAAAGAGATCGTCCTGCCTGAGCCCTGGCCTATTATACCCTTAATAAGCCCCTGGTCAGGACCCCCTTTGGGCTCTGCCTCCCCAGCCAATCCCTGGGGCTCTGACTTGCCCTTGTCATATTACCCTTTCTTGCCTGGTGATGTCATCAGGCCCCTCTCCCTCTATCCCTCTGTTCCCTCCCCCCCTCTCCTATGCATTTATTCCTGGTAGGGAATCACTGGACAACCTGTCCTGCCTTTAATGTCAAGGCCCTTTATACGTGCTTTGTCACTGTGGAGTAGGTTAGAAGGCATTGCTCTCTGCCAGAGACATGCAAAATTAAATTTCCACACATAGATATTTGGCAGAATTACAGATTCTTCTTCCATCAAAGTTGACAAAAAGTCCCAAACAGTTCAGGGCATGTCAATATGTGAGTCCTTTGTGGAGTTTTACCAGTGACAATAAAACTACTCATCAGAATTTATTTACATTGAATGTGTTCTAAGATCGATCCATAAAGGGTATGTTTGCCAATGTTCTGGTCTCTAGCTCCATGGATATATGAGTAGTAGGCATGGCCACTGATGTATGATGGCTGAAACTATAAAATTCAGATTATAAATGCCAAATTCTGGTGATTCTGTTGCAGGGATATTAGTGCAGTAGCCTGCTTTCATTACACAGTATGTAATGTATAAACATTCAGAATGAAAGAATGCTAAATACATGGCAAATTAAATAAAGTAAGATACAAATAATGCAGGAACTATTTTATAGCAAAATATATATAATATAGAATCACTTCTGTGGTAAAATGTAACACTCCATGACAATCTTTGCTTTGTAGTGTGCAGAGAGTACAAACGTCAAGATTTTAAAGTTTTTCCATTGAAGATCATAAATCAGTGGTCTTCATTATAAGTAGCAAATTATTTTGGAAACTGGCATCACATTTCTCAAATAACTTAGCTGCAAACTTTAAGCCCATCTTACTTTAAATACTGCATGCTCCAGTGAAAGTCAACAAACTTGGTAGAGTTTTGGACTCTTCAACAACAGGCATGCATGCCAGTGTTCAGCCCTCTAGCTCTAAGTGTGTCCAAGTTACAAACAGCCAAACATTTCAGAACTTTTTCCTCAGATTCTGCAAATGAGTAATCCTTGAGATTTTGAGCCACTGTAAATTTAAAGTGCTTAAATGAATGTCAACATATTTGGAAAATATGTTGATGTATTTGGAAAATGTTTTGATCTTTCAACAAAAGTGTGCATGTGCAGGAGGCTGTGCAGTCTAGTGCTTAGATCACCAACTTGGGAACCAGATCACAGGCACTAAACTTAGAGAAATGCACATTATGTGACCCAGTTCACTTACGTTACCAGTGCTCCAATCCACCCAGCTTTGCAAATGGGTAGAATGAAGATCCTACTAGAAGTGCAATGCCACATTTCGGCTGGGTTACCTTACCCTGGATAAACAAATGGTAGAAAACAAATATGCCAATTTTTATGTAGTCCTATGAGGAAAGTAAAATTACACTAGTGGAATTCATGTGGACTGGCAATTCCTCTGGCTGCATGATTTACAGAATTTTTCAGCTCATTTCACAGAATTCTGAAAGAAATACCTGGATTACTTATTGAATGTTTCAGTATAATTCCAGATTTGATTCATTTGATCATTGTTTATTACAAAGTCGTTAAAAATAGGTAAAAATATACATACAAAAATAATGCTGATATATTTACAGCAGTACATAAATATATTTCCATTTTGTGTTTAGACAACACATTGGCTATATAACCTGGTTAATATGTAGCAGTAAACTTTTTCGTGGTTTTTCAGCAGCATCTATGAATTTGACTAAACTTCTAGATCCTCCCCATTCTTTGGGTTCAATAGCACTTCTATGCCACCACTCAGAGAGGAGTTATATTTTTGATGAAATAATGTTGGTATTTTTATGCACCAATGTTCATATAAAGGACAATTAAATAGTATATAAAATAGTTTTTCTTCATGGCCCATTTTACAGAAGCACTTTACATCATTCTTCTGTCTTTTACCATATCTGGCTTCCAGTTTTTTAAACAATAATAGCTCAGGTCTAGACAATGTAATATAGCTCCTCTCCTTAGCATCAAAGGGGGGAAGGGTATTGTTTAACCAGGAAAGGCACACTAAGCTAGAGCTTGTTTCTGGGTGTGACCTGGGAGTACAAGGAAGTTAAGCAACTTGCTCAGGGTCACACAATATGCAAGTGGTGGCTGATGGGATTCAAACCCAGGTCTTTAGATTTTCAGCTGAGTGTCCTTAACCACTACGCTACACTGCCTCCTCCAAAGGCCAAAAACAAATAAACTTCACACCCATGCCAATACTTAACTTTCACATACCATTGTGTTAGTTTCAAATTTGCAACATGCTAATTATTGATTGAATGCATGAGATTCTGCTAATTGTTCATTGATTTCACATAGCCAGTTTAAATGGATTGGCAGAATTGCATTTTGTGGCTCACCAGAGCTGCAGATTATTAGTCCACATGAATAATGTAATGACATGATGCGAAATGCTGGAATTGTATTCCATGGATCTTCAACGATGGTCTTATTAATCCATTTTATATGATCAGTATGTTCACATTCTATAGCTTCGGCACATGTTATAGTGGCTTATTTTCACTTTTGAGAGATGAGAGGGAGATTGAAGTGACAGACCTTCACTGGAATTGATTGAAGTCCATTGAAACTGAAATTCAAATGTTTTAAGGTTTTAGAAGACTGTTGCAGAGGGCTAAGAGACCACTCCTCACAAGGCTCTGTATGTACCCTTCAGTACAGAGGAGACAACAATCCCGGACAGTAAAATCCCCCAAAATACTATACATCTCTTTGGTACAAATAGGCTGGTGTTTTTAGTCCATGAGAATATTTGGGCCTTGATCTATATTGTAGTCAGTGGTAGGACAGAGAGGTAGGCCTGGACTGCCAAACAACTATAGCATAGGTGGGACGATATACAGAGGAGACAGCACCAAATGTTAGATGCCTTTGTGGTGTGGTGACTTTGTCCCAAGTAGGTACGTGCAAAGTTGTTTTAGCACACTATGCAAAGTGGCACAGCCTTCTGTAGCTCAAAACATTACTTTGTGTAGTTTCCCACCTGGGGGGTGGGAACTTCACCAGGTAGAGACTATGCATAGCAGCACTTGTCTAGGAAAGGTGCCACTTTGTGTAGTGTTGCCAATCTAACACTATGTGCAGTGGCACCTTTGCTAGTGAAGTGCCACTACAGGGTGACGTCTGGTTGGACCACTGACAAGATTGCAGCATAGTTTTGCCAGTCTTCACATCTGTCTTCGCATAAAAACCAAACCTCTGATCAGGAAATTCTAACACCAGAATTTGTTTGCCATAGTTTTATTGAAACAAAATTTACTTTTTTCCCCAAATGAAATTTGTTACTTTTTACATCAAACTTGTTGAGTGAAACCTGTTCCACTGTAGAGATGGCTATTGCTGTTTTGGGCACAACCCCTGCTGCTGAACCAGCTAATGTAGCAATCATGTTAGTCAAAATCCTCCAAGAAGTGACCAGAGCTAAAACCACAATGGACTCTTTATAGCAGAAGCTGGACCAGCTCATATTAAGGGTATCTGATAATGAGAACACATTGCAACATCTGGACAGGCAAAAGGATGCTTGGGAGACAGAGAAATGCTCAAATCAGATATTCCAAGCTCTGGCATAAAACAGATGATTTGGAGTGTTGGGGGGCATAGAAAAAATATTTTGGGAGGAACTACAGGATTGCTAATTTTGTGTACATCTGCACAAGGCATACAAATAGTTAACTGGGGAACATCTAGCCAGTGTTTGTAACGTACTTGGGCTTTTTAATTTGGGATTTGGGCTGTAAAACAGTGAATAGTGACTTGTGACCCTAGTTCTACTTCTGGGTCACAAGAGCACTTAAAAGCTAGGCAGCTTAGTGAGCGGCTCTTTAAAGCATGCTGTCAGTCCTGTGTGACCTCCAAAAGCAGTGTAACAGGGGGCCAGTAAACCTGAATATAGTGCTGTCTCATTTAAATAGTCAGCATAGTGCTTTTATATATGATCTCATTATTTGCCATGCAGCGAGAAGTTTTAATCGGAAGGACACTAGGAGCTGTAGTTCCTCGAGGTGTTGAGAGTAACTACAGGATTCCTAATTTTGTGTACTTCTTCACAAGGTATACAAATAGCTAACTGGGGAACATCTAGCCAGTGTTTGTAATGTACATGGGCTTTTTTATTTGTGATTTGGGCTGTAAAACAGTGAATAGTGAGTCATGACCCTAGCTCTACTTTCGGGTCATGGGAACACTTAAAAGCTGGGCAGCTTAGCAAGTGGCAC
Source organism: Neoceratodus forsteri (assembly GCA_016271365.2). NCBI lineage: Eukaryota > Metazoa > Chordata > Ceratodontiformes > Ceratodontidae > Neoceratodus > Neoceratodus forsteri. The sequence continues at coordinate 1,648,472,158 of CM028130.1, forward strand.
AAGCATGAGCAGTGCGCGGTATCACACATGGAGACACACACACAGAGACACACGCATCTAGCACATGTTAACATGTTCACATGGAAACAGGGAACAGGGAAGGAATAGAGAGACTAGTAATCCACTGCAAGGCAAGGTTGGTGGAGGTTTTTAAAACCGTGTCTATTCAAACTGAGTAGTGACCATTGATAGCTGCATTGTTACGTACTGTATAGTAAGATGGCTGCATCAGTATTAACCAGGATGGAGATCTCTGTGTAAGGTGTAGGAGCTGCTCCATGTAGAAAATGGCTGATGAGGGATCTGACTGTATGAATTTTGAATGTGAGAAGTGTATACATAATCAGGACCTACATCATAACCTTAATTTGTTTATTATGAGGATAGATCTGCTAGAAAACAACCACATGGAACTAACTGCCAAACTGAAAATTTTATCTAGCCTTAATAAAGATAACACAAATAGGGAGTATAATGTAATAGTAGAAGGAATAGGTAAGAGAAACAAGGATTTTGGAAAAAATGGAATGGATAATAATGATGATAATGAGTGGTGTGAAATCACTGCAGTAAAACGGAAGAGAAGAGGTAGAAGCCCCTTGAAACCAATACCCACTAGTCTTAATGATGAAAATATAATCTGCATTAAGGAAAAAAGTACTACAGCTACAAACAATGGGGATGAAAGGCCTTTGGACTGTGGGACTGTGCATGTCAGTGGAGGGGTTTGAGGTACCACTGGCAAATATTGCATACTTGCTGAACCCACAAACCCTCAGGAGGAGGTAATGGCAACTGACAGTACTATGGCACCTCAGGAACACTCTTCTAAGCAGGAGAAAAGACAGGTCATAGTGATCTGTGACTCGAGTAATAAATATACCGATAAATATGTTTTTGGGGGGGGACAAAACAAACAATATGGTCAGCAGTTTTCCAGGAGCAGGGGCCATGGACCTGTACAATATGATTGAAAATATATTTAAAGGAGAAGGGCTGAGACCGATCGCAGTAGTGCACATGGGCATTAATGATTTAGGCAAGAAGTCACTGCCAGCTATTCAAAAAGAATTTACTAAATTGGCAGAAAAACTCGGGGAGAAAGATAGTGAAATATTGTTTTCTGAAATATTACCTGAACCAAGGGCTTCAGTTTATAAACAAGAGAAAATAGCTCTAGCAAATGCGTGGTTAAGAAAATGGACACATGATAATGAGTACCACTTTATTAAACCCTGGGACACCTTTCATAATAAGCATAACATACTGTAGGGGTGGTCTGTATTTGAGTTTTAGAGGTAGTAGAACACTAGGAACAAGGATATGGAATAAAATTGATAGGTGTTTAAACTGAATAGATGGGGGATGAATGGAACTTGTCTACAACCAAAGACATTCAACTGTACAAGTAAGAATACTAAAATGAAGGCTAATGTCCTGTTTTTTAATGCAGAGAGTTTGAATAAAGATAAAATGGCCAATTTGGAAATAATGTTAAGTAACGAGGAATTGGGGATTATATGAGTAGTTGAGACTTGAAGGAATAGGGACACTACATGGAATAACCATATACCTGGTTATTGTCTGATAAATAATGACAGATTAGCTGTGGGGGGTGTTGCTTTATATATCAAGGAAGATATTGAGTGTGTCTGCAGAAATATTAGCAAGGACTTTGGAAATGTAGAGGTTATTTGTGTAGATATGCTGGGGCTAACAGGGAAGAAATTCAAGTTGATGGTTTTCTGCAGGCCACCAGATACCACAGCTAGTGATACAGAATAATGTATCGAATATGTTGCCACTGTAGCAGAGGACTCAGACATATTGTTGATGGGGGATCTGAATATCCCAGGCATTGATTGAAGAGGTTTAACTACCAATAATTCTTTGGCAGCAAGGATACAGAATGAGTTATCATCAACTGGAATAGAACAATGCATCCTGGAGCCCAATAGGGGAGATAATATCTTGGCTGTTATACTAACTAACATACCAGAAGATGTTTCAAATATCAAGACTGGCCGCCCACTAGGCACAAATGACCAGGACATTATTATCTTCAACATTAATAGGGCCAAAAAAAACTACAAGGGGGAAAATGACCCAAATATTGTACAATAGAGCTAACTATATAGCAATAAGGAAGGAAATAGCAGAAATTGATTGGAATAGTATGACAGATGGTTTATCAACCGAATTGTGCTGGGAATTGTTTGCAAATTATAAACAATCTGGTAGACAAGCATATCCCAAAAAGAGTTGTTTATAATAGCAGAGGTAAAAAGTCATCATGGCTTAATAGAAGGATTACTAAACTGAGTAATAAGAAAATATTATATTATAAAAGGATGAAAAGTTCAGAGTCTAATGGGAATAAGAATAAATATAGGAAAACATTACACCTTCTGAAAAATGAAATCAAGAAAGAAAAAAAAACAGAGTTTAGACTAGCTATGTCAAAAACTGATATTAAGGTTTTTTTTCTCCAATGTTAACAGTAAGAAAGGGAACATTAGGAATATTGGCCTGCTAAATATTGATGGTGTGTTTTTTTCTAAACCGGATGAAATGGCAAAGGAATTTAGTAAATTCTTTAGTAAGATCTTCAACTAGGATAACCTTAGTAATGTAAACATCATACCTGATTCAGGGACCTCTGTGCAAACTGAGTTAATTACAGTTGATAAGGTTCTCAGTAGAATTAGGGTGCTTAAAACCCATAAATCTGCCGGCCCTGATGGCCTGCACCCCAGATTCATTAAGGAACTTGGGGAGGATCTCACTCCGATTATTGTGGATATAGGTCAAAGATCATTGAAGGAGGGTTATGTACCAAAAGATTGGAGAACAACCATTGTGGTACTGATTTTCAAGAAAGGGAGTAGGGCTGAGGCAGCTAATTATCAACCAGTGAGTCTGACATCGATAATTGGTAAATTAATTGAAGGGATCCTTTTTGAGGAAATGACAAAATTTTTGTCAGACACCAATCTATTTTATGAATCACAACATGGATTTGCAAAGCATAGGTCCTTTGGGACTAATTTAATTAGTTTTTATCACTATGTCAAAAGTTGTTTAGATCAGGGGAGGATGGTGGATGTGGTAATGTTGGATTTTAGTAGAGCATTTGACATTGTGCCCCATGGGATTCTGATTTCAAAGTTATCGGGACTAGAAATCAACTGTACTATTATTAGGTGGATCAAATACTGGTTAATGGGCAGAACACAATCAGTAAGAATGCAAGGATATGTATCGGAGGAGGTGGTGGTTACTAGCTGTGTGCCGCAGGGGTCCGTGCTGGGACCTCTGCTGTTTAACATTTTCATCAGTGACTTCAATATAAATAGTGTAAGTTCATGGATTATGTGAAACTTGGAGGTGTGGTAGACACTTTTAAGGATAGACTCATTTGAGGGCAGGACATAATAAATATTATTGAGTGGGCAGTGAGGAACAAAATGAAGTTTAATTTAAATAAATGTACAGTTATGCTTATGGGGAGAAATAACATCCAGCAAGATTATTATATGCAGGGGGTTAGACTAAGAGACTCAGTCTGTGAGAAGGACCTAGATGTACATATTGGGAATGATTTGAAAAGTGGGGCACATGGTAGATTTGTTGCTGATAAGGCAATGCATCTCATTAATTGCATCCGTAGAAGTTTCCACTCTTGAAATGAAGGTGTGCTACTTCCACTGTTCAAAACATATATAATGCCATGTCTAGATTATTATTCTTCAAGCTGGAGTCCTTTTTAAAAAAAGATAACTCTATGGTTGAGAAACCATGAAAGTTGTTCACTAAATTGATTGCAGGGTTTGGGGACAAACCCTATGAAGATAGGCTTAATATACTAGTGCCAGGATATTCAAAGCTTTGTGCCGCGTGCAAAATATTCAAAGCAAGACATAGTGCCAGTGCAAACACCTAATGTATGCAAGGGGAAAAGTGAGGGGCAGGAAAAGGAATACAGGCACAACTGCATATTCAAAGGATTAGCGTGGCACAAGGCAACATTGCATGACATGTAGCGCAGTACTAGTTACTGCCTATAAAAGGCAGGTCTTATCCCAGGGCAAACCACATGGGGGGTGTGGCCAGGACAGGGAGCCAATCTGGCTGTTTTCTCAAATGCAATAGTGTTTTACCTCATGGAGGAAGTAGTGGAGGAGGAGGAGAGGGAACAGGCTCACTATGGCCCTCACCGCAGGCCAATTAGAAGATACGCTGCACATAGGTTGTACCGGCCCAGAGTATCCATTGAGACACTGCCTGATGACCACATCACTGGCTGGTACAGGATGAACAAGGCCATGTTGAGGCAGATATATGAACTGCTGCATGAGCAGCTGCAGCCCAACACCAGATGCAGCCATGCCATGTCAGTGGTGGAGAAGGTGATGGGAGCAATGTGCTTTCTAGCCACTGAGATATTCCAAACCCCAGTGAGAGACACCACTGGGGTATTGCAGTCCGCCACCTTGCACCTCCTGACCTAGTTCCTAGATACCTTCTTGCCACATACTGCTGAATTCATAGTATTCCCCAGCATGGCAGCTGAGAGCAGAGCAACCATGCAGCAGTTCTATCAGGTTGCGCACCTACCAGCAGTACTTGGTGCCACAGACTGCACCCATGTTGCCATCCATGCACCACCTGGTGAATGCAGTGACACATAGATCAACAGGAAGAGCTTCCACTCCATCAACTGCCAGGTGGTGTGCGTTGTGACAGGGCACATAAGCAGTCTCTTTGCACGGTACCCCAGCAGCGCCCATGATACCTTTATATGACACCAATCAAGGCTGTGTCAGGCCTTCAAAGAGGACATTACCCAGTGGGTATCTTGTCAGTGAGTATATGCATCCAACAGGCAGCACACTGTGGGCAACAGTGCAAGGGAAGCATAGATGGGGGGGAGCAGACGGGACAGCAAGCACATGTGTAGTACAGTGGCAATGGCCAGACAGCAGGACAGTGCAGCTAACATATTCCCATATGTTCCCAGAGGAAAGTGCCTATCCCCTGAGACCCTGGCTGCTAACACTGGTACTGTGGTCTTCGACAGTGGCTGAGGAGAGGTACAATGAGGTGCATGCCACCACAAGGAACATCATAGAGATGGTCTTTGGCATACTGAAGATGTGGTTCCACTGCCATGACCATTTCAGCAGTGCCCTACAGTACAGCCCTCAGAAGGTATGCCGTATATTGCTAGCGTATTGCATGTTGCACAACATGGCGCTAAACAGTGGTACACATGCACCTGAACCTGAGAAACATTCAGACAGTGAGCCAGAGCCAAAGGTCCAGGGGATGGTAGAGCAACTCGAAAGGAGAGACCCTCGAATGGCCCGCAGATCACTGGAGCATAGAAGCAGCATTATCAAAACACTAGCATGGATGGGAAGGTGAGTAATCAGACCACAGACAAACAACAGGTTAAGTGCAATGCCTTTATTAGATATACAATGTACCTACAGTGAGGAAAATTGAAAAGGTGCATAAAACCTGGGTACAGGCAGTGTCACAGTGTGCATGTCATGTATGTGTGAGTGGATGTGCACAGTGCATGTGACAAATGGGTGGGGCTCACATGAGTGCTCTGTGTGCATGGTGTGAGGCTGGGGGTGTGGATGGGCAGGTGGGTAACTGTGTGTGTGAGGGTCCAGTGTGTGGGTGAGGGATGGTGCATGTGTGTAACAATGTGTGTGTGAAGGTGAGTGTGAACCTGAGTGTCCCATGTGGCCATTGGCCAGGACATGCCAGACTATCGCTGGTGCCTACCCCCATGAACACGGCATGCACCATATCTGTGGGAAATGGAGGTGGGAGTGCTCTGTGTCGAGGACACAGGTGGTGAGGACTGTTGTGAGATCGTCAGAGCAGCACACCCACTGGCATGGCTGGACACTGCACCAGTCCTGGAGGGTGGGTGGCCATGTCACTGTGCCTGGCCCATGGAGGACTGGGAGACTGGGGTGGATGACCCAGTGCCCACACCACGTGCGCATGCCACACATCATGGTGTAGCACTGGTCCTCCTGCGGGGTGTTGTGACCGTGCCCTACCAACTGGCAAGGAGCGAGGCACGCATAACCTCAGCATGGGCATGCACTGCCACCATGAGGTCCCCAAAGTCCCAATCCATATTGCCAAGGATCCGGATCATGCGCTCCTTGGCACACTACTCGGCATGGAGCATGGTCACAGCAACTGTCTCATGCAACTGAGACAGTTCATGGCGCAGCTCCCATCAGAGGTTGTGCAGGTCTTATTGCTCTGCATATTGTGACTCAATTACAGCACAGATTATAGGTCGTGCACCCTGGCCATCCTGTTCTGTGGGGGACACCCTGCCCCCCTGCCAGCGGGCAGTGGGGGTGGTGGCTGTTGGGGCCACTGGGACTGCTGAGCAACCTGTAGAGGTTGCTGTAGCTGAGCTGTATGCTGCCACTGATGTTGGGGTCCAGCATGGGACCATGCATGCCCCACGGCCTGTTCCACAGCCTGTGACCAGTGGCGCAGGTCCACCAGTACATACTAGTCATCATCATGCCCAACAGCAAGCATCGGCTCTGTGTCACCATGTGCCTGTGCATCCCCCCCTTGCTCCACAGTCGGATGTGCTGGCCCTGCAGGTAGAATCCCACTGTCCCCAACCACAGGTCCCTCAGGTGGCGGTTCTTCCTCAGAGTGAGACATGCCTTAACCCTGGTCAATGGTGACCGTGAAAATGATTACAGGGCCACAGCTGAAGTCCTCCACCTGTGCATCTTCAAGTGGTATGGCAGTGTCCAAGATCTCATCATTATCATCGCTGTCATCACCAGCACCATCTGCTGCTCTGGGGTCCATTGCTGGAAGGGTGCCACGGCCACCCACACCCCTGTGAGACTTGGCCACATATGGCCCATGTGTGACCCCCATGCCCGATGTAGATGGCACCACCTGGGCTGCATCTTCAGCATCCTCAATGGCCGCTGTCCCATACTCCTCCTGCGTACTATCTGGTGGTACACCCTGTGCTGTGAAGCAAAGTGAACAATGTCAGTGGGACCGTACAGCACAATGTATAGCATCATCACCACCATGAACCATGTGCCACTTCAGTGTACAACCCACTGAATGCCCAACACCCCAAATGTGCAGTGTGAGAACCCAATCCTAACAAAGCATTCAAACAGTAGTGACCAACATGTGATGCAAACACATGCATGGCATTGTGTAGCTAAGAACCACAAATGCACAACAAACACACAAATGAGTGAATGCCCAGCGCAGCTAGGCCAGGACAGTGGAAGACACACAACCCCCAGCACATGTCATGTCAGCACTGTAGTACGCAAGACCTATACATACCTGCATGTGGTTGTGTCAGCTGCATCTCACAACCACCTCCCTTGATGCCCTTCACTGCCACAGGCCTCAGCGTGGAGGCAGCCAATGACAAGACAGGATCCCAGTCTTGTTGTTCCAAAGGTTGTGTGCCTCCCCCTGTCCTGAGCCTTTCCTACAGTCTCTGGGCCTCCTCCTCCTTAGCATGTTGCAGCAGGTCATTCCACCTCTTGCAGACAGCCTCAGGGCTGTGGTCTCAGTCCCCAACTACATTCACCTTAGCTGCAACTTCCTCCCACATCTGGTGTGCCAGGGGATCTGTCAGCTTTCTGGTCCTCAGCACCTTCTCCCTTTCCTTACATGCATGGACAAGTGCATGAAGCTCATCTCCACTGAACTTTTGCGTGCGAAGCCTCTCTTGGTCGGTGGCAGCACCTGTATGAGACAGATGGTATGGACTCATTATGCATGGTGGTGGGGACTGGTGGCATATAGAATGTTTCACCTGTGGAACATGTCAGAATACCCAACCAGTGGTACCACATATGTCTTTTGTGCCTTCCCAATGTATGGCTGTGGCACACACTGTATTACAGGAACCGCATGCACCCCAAGTGTGCACCACTTAACACTTCAAAGCATGTGCCCGTGCAACAGACAACAGTATTGCTACACCTACACCACTGGTGCAGTGCATTGCTGTGCACACACAACACCATGCAGCATGACAGCCATGGTTGTCACACAGCACATTGTGGCCATGTTCCTGCACAGTGGTTGTGTTCCCCAGGGTGGCCATGTGCCTGCCATGTGTGGCACGTGTGCATCATAGTGTAACAGTGACAGATTGCACTCTGTCCAGGCATGTCCCGTGGCCATGGCATGTTGCTCTTGTCATACACACTCATGCAGATGCCCCCCCAGATGTACTGCCATGATGTGTGAGCATCACAGTGACCCATGTGTAGTGTACACAGTTTATGTATGGACAGTGACATGGTGTCCCACACTGCAGGTGTGCAAGCTACACGCTACAGGCCACATATGTTGCACCATGCCAGAGACTGTACATTGTCCCAAACTGTGCTGGACTTATGCGCGTCCACCATCGCTGTTGTGGCTCACAGGGTGAAATACCATCCTATGGAACATACTGCACACTGCACATTGCCACACAGTTGTAGGCACTGTACAACTAGCACTGTCCCACCGTGCGTTGTATGTGGCGGCCAACAGCAGCAACCTGTGCAGGGCAGGGCACAGCTGTCTGAGCTGCGGATCAGCAGATGTTTGGCCTACAGTGATATGCGCATACACCGGTGCCTGTGCAGCATCCCACAACAGCCATCAGCAGCACAGGTACCACCCAGTGACCTTATGTGTTACCAGTGCCTGGTGACAGGACACGTGTTCCCCTGACCACCCCGGCCGTACCAGGCCATGTGCATATCAGGCAGTCATGTGTGCTGCCATTAGACCAGAGTGTAGCCCTACAGTGCAGTGTGGGTGGGTGCTGCTTGCCACTGTGTCCAACCCCTAAGTTGACATTCCAGGGGCACTACAGAACACAGTGCAACCCATGATATCCATGCAGACCAGCTGAGTGGCCTGTTGTCAGTACATACCTGCTGTGTCCTGTGATTTGCCTGTGACATTCTGCAATCTCTATGCACAGACACTGTCAGAATGCAGCACTGCACTTCCTGTGAGTAACACAGGTGGTGCACTGTCTGCCCCTAAATAGCCCGGCCGGGCAATCCACCTTGTTTGGGATGCAAATGACACCATAATGAGATGCACATAGGTAATAGGACTCATTAGCATACTGTCTTTGAATATGCCAACAGTTTGCACTGGGCAAATGCATAGCGCAGGGCAAAGAGTTAGTGTCGGGCTATTCCATCATAGCACAGCACTGCACTAATGCCATAGCACAGCACTAATGTGTATTGAATGACTTCACAGTGCATCCACGCAGGTGTGAAGCCTGTGAATGCACTGTGGCATAGCGCTAACATTGTGCCGCCCTATCGATAAATGCACTACGTAGTGCTCTGGGGTCACTGTTGGGTCGCTCATGTGCATTGTACTCACTTCCTGCTTGGGCGGCACTATCGCATCCTCAATAGTGCAGCGCACAGTCAGAGTTCTAGCGCAGCTCTATTGCCAGGTGCACTGATTGCCTGTGGGCATAGCATTTACAGTGCCATACTGTGCTATTCAGACAATGTCAAACAGCGGGGGTCAGAGGGCAGTTGTACACAGTGACAGGAGGTGGGGGGACATTGAGACCGCCAACCTGGTGGAGCTAGTGATGCAGAGGCACAGGCACCTGTTCAGTGAGGTTAGGGAGGGGGATCTGCCCAGCAGGCAGGTGTGGGCCTCCACTGCCTGCCATTTAACAGTCCGCACTGGGATACCCAGGGATGGGGAAAAGTGCAGGCACAGATATGTGGACCTGCAGTGGTGGGAGAGTCAGCAGCTGGATCGTTATAAACGCATGGTCTGGGATGGGATTGTGCCAGTGCCAGGTAGGTTACATGTGTCCGTACGGATATGCCTGTGTGTCTATGTGTGAGTGCATGGGGTTGTGGAGGTCTGCCGTTGCTTGTGTCTTTATGTTGCAGTGTGTGTCTGTGTGAGTGACTGTTACATAACACCAGTGCTGCCACCACTCTGTGTGTGTGTGTCCTGCAACCAGTTGCCTGCATGTGGGCACCTTGTACAGTACTGTGTGCACCGTGCTGCTCGGTGGGTCATTGTGTCTGCACCTGTCAATACATGTGCTTGACACAGGTGCTAGTGTCATCCTCGGGGGGTGGTGGGGGTGGGCATGTGCATGCACTTTAGCATGCCACAGGTGTCAGGTGTGTGCTGTGTTGTGGGGTTTACATATGCCATGGTGTGTTCTGTTTCACTCATGTATTGTCATGTACTGATGGTCCTGTTCCCTTTTCCCCTGACAGAGCACAGGGAACCAGCCACCAAAGGCAATGAGGCGTGGGGGGCCGCCTGCAGATCCAGGAGCCTGCACCACCAGAGGAGAGTGCCGCACATGCCCCAATGCGCTGAGGAGAACACTGATGGACAGCAGGGCATCTTGCATGAGTACTCGGTTTGGTTCTGCACTGTATGGCTTGTACATTGGGGGGGAGTACAGTCTGAGGCCTGACACTGTTGTTTTGTATGTGCACATAGCTGTGTACAGGGTACACTGTGCAGTGACATATTGTATTGTTCTGGCCTTTCCATTGGCCATGTGTACATTGTGTCTAGCTGGGATGCATCACAGTTTGCCTGCCAGGGTATGAGGGTCTGTGCGGGTCCTCGGTATTCTGCCAAGTGCTGTTGTGTACCTTATTTGCCTTTAGTTTCTGGCCAGAGTGTGTGCAGTGGTGCAGATGTTGTCTATACAGCATTGGGCCCAGGGGGGTTATAGGTCACTGTTCCTATGGCGGCTGTACTCATACAACTGGGGCAGCCACTGACACCAGTATGTCAGTGCTCTGCGACTCACCTGTTCCAGCATATATGAGTGGGGGGCCTTGTTCCTGGTCCTGCCAGGCATTTCTTTTCCATACTAAGACAGGTGCATATACGCCTGTCATGCCTGGGAGGTGACTAGTGTGGTGCTGTTATACCTGTGTGCTGTTCAGGGTGTTTGCCCTTGAGGTCGGTGTTTGGTCACCGGGGGGGCCGCTGGCATGCCATGCAGGTGTGAGCATCACTGTACCTGGCATGTGTGTGGCTTATGGCAGTCCTGCAACTGAAGGTACATGGCCAGCATAATTTTGTGCCTGGTGGTGTCCCTGCTTTCCAGCAGTGTGTTTGCTACTATCCCTGTGGTGGGCCTTGCCACATGCTTTGCTAAGTCACTGTACTGGCTGACCGCAATCATACTGTGTTGTGGCTGTTCCCATTCCTCTGGTGGATGTTGTCTGTGGTTTGTTCCATAGTTCTGTTTCCGTGGCCAGCATGTCCCAACATGTTATCCCATGTGTATGTCTTGCAATGGTCCATTGTCGTTCACATCTCAGGGTAGAGCCGTCTGATTGCACTGTTTCACTGTGCATGCTGTTGAGCTGTGTGGTGTCCACCATGCTGTGGCATTGTCGGCATACATCCACACATGTCCATGTACATTGAGATGGTGCTCGCTGCCTGTGGCATCCTGCCTCATCCTGCAGGCCCATGTCAGGTGTGCATTCTGTATTGTTATGTACTGCCACGTGGGCATGGTTGTTGGGACATGCTGTTCACCTATTTGTTACCACCTGGTGTTGCATTGTACCTCTTTTTTGGTATCCTATCCTGACATGGTCTCCCCTTCTCCTGTAGGTCCACACCGGACATCACTGTGGGCCACCCGTTCAGAGGAGTCAGAGGGGAGGGATGAGCTCCTCCATCACATGGTGCATCAGCAGAGGACGCTAATCGAACAGCAGGCTGTGCTCATCTCCGAGACCAGGAGGATCACAACTATATTGGAGGAGTAGCTGCTAGCACCCTCAAGCAACCAGTCCTGATTGTGGCACATTTTCTTGTTTTTCTTCCCGCCCCCCACCCCCCTTTGCCTGCCCTCGGTTTTTCCCTGTTCTGTGGCCCCCTTTGCTGTCTGTGTCCACTTCCCTTTCCCCTTCCCCTAACATTTCTTCTGCCTCTATGAATATGTATATACTGTATATATGTTCTGGTTAAGCTTGTTTATCTTGTGTTTGTCATTGTAGTATGCCCCTTTCAGTTTCTTGACAATTTTACTGTTTGGTTTTTTGCTCTGTTGTCCCCCTTTACATTTTGTCCTGTAGTTTACTGCTATATTTGGCCAATTTGTGTAATCTGTTACTGTTGTTGTTGTTGTTTTCATGCCATTCTTGTTGTCTTTTTTGATTATAATTACTATTTCATGACACCCCAGTGTCCTGTGTCTTTTTTGGGTGCTTGGGTTTTTGGGGCGTTTTGTACTGTACTGTGGTTGTCACATGTGGGTCCTGGTTGTTCCTTGGCATTCACGGGTACTGTACTGCTGTCTGCTCCTGTGTTCACATTCAGGGCAGCTTTTCCTTTGCCTGTGTTCCTGGATGGGTTATATCACCTCTGCACTGTGTTTCTGTCAGTGTTTGCACTGCCTGCTGGAGAGCTATACTCAGTGCAGTCTTATTTGTTATATTCAGTGCTGTCTTATTCCCGGGCTATTTTTGCCTTGCACTCCAGGCCCAGTTTGCTCAGCGTCCTTTGCATGCTATATTCAGTGGGTTTAGTGCCAGGCTATTCCTTTTGAATACAGCGGGCTTTTTGCTCCGGGCTAAGTTTGCCCGCTGGGCAGTGCTAATTTAGCCCCGGGGCAAAGTTTTGAATATCTGGGCCTAGGACTATGACCTTTGGAAGTTAGACGTGCAAGAGGGGATTTATTGCTATTATATAAAATCCTTAATCAAGACGCTTTAAAGAGAGAACTGAATCTAAAACATAGGGAACAAAATTACAGCCTAAGAGGGTATAATCTGCAGTTGCAGAAGAGACAGTGTAGGAGTAATGTATGGAGGCACAGCTTTAAATCAAGAGTAACCAGACTATGGAATAAGCTATCTAATGAAGTGGTTGGTGCATCTAGCTTCACTACCTTCAGAGACAAGTAAGACCATTATATTTTGATTGGTAATCTCGGTTACCTCCACTGAATAGTGGGGACAACTTACATGGCCTTAGGTCTTCTCTTATCTCATAATTCCTAGTATGATTCATAGTATGATTAACATAATGTGAGTGCCTGAAGGGGCTGAAATATGGTGAATTTTGTACATCACCCATTGGCTGGACTATTAAACATGCCCCCTGGACAAGTATATGGACAGGAAGCTTACAGGACTTTGCCCCCATCCTAAGCTGGGGGAACAACTCTGATCCATATTGGCAATGTTTTTTAAGTATTCAGTTAAGAAAACAATTTTCAGGCTGGAGAGGGAGAGAGGACCATTACAGTGGCACGGGCACCATATTTCCCTTTTCCAGGACTATGCCACTGAACTGAATTGAAAAAGGACTGCCTTCACGAGAGTGTGCAAGGTGCTCCAAACAGTGGGTGTAGAGTACAGGATAACATACCCACTACTTTTAAAATTGAATGAAATGGGGTCTGTCAAGATTCCACAGATGTTTGGTAAGTAGCCAGTTTTGTAAACCATTCCTGGGAGGTCGATGTGCAACTCTGTCAACCCTCTATGGGCCAACCCATCCATCATAACCTGGACTCATACAAAAGTTCCCCTCAGACACCTCCAATGGACACCACCCCCAACTCCCTAGCTCCAGTGCCACCCTGCTGGATTAGAGGCAGAGAAGAAGAAAAAAGAGCAAAAAGAGGGATGCTCCTTGGCTTTACAGACACTGCCACCGAAGCAGACCCATAGAAGCCACAGCAGAGTCTCCAAGGCTTCAGCGGGGAGCATGATGGATGACTCTCCCCTCGACAATAACATCCTGCTGCTTCTGAAGGAGGGATACAAGGCTACTTTGACAGCTATCTCAGAACTAAATGGTGCACCACAGCAGCAGCAGCAATGATCCTGGGCTGAGGTACTCCACCAGTCTTCAGAGTGTTCTGGGGATGTTCGGCAGCAAAATCAGGATCCGTGACCCCAAGACTGAACAGGAAAGCAGAAGAATCCCTCAGAACTGTCAGGCAGTAATTTTATCCTAGTTGAACTCTAACAGCAAAAGGCAGTAGTGCTGGTGTATCATTTTTGTTTCTCTTAATTTCAGTCTTTCCCTTCGGTGTGGACTATGGGTGGGTTAGTCATGCAGATAAATGTACGTCACTCTCTCTATTGATCCAATCAGCCACACACCCTCAGTCCTCTTAGCTCCCTGTGTCTGGAAGCTCCCCTTCTTCATAGCTCTGTTGGATAGGGACTGTGACTCCCCTCCCCACCTCATATGTTTCGCTATGTGTAGTGATCCCACACCACAGCACCTATGGCTACTTAGATCTGTGGTGTCTCATCAGCAAGTTGTCGAACCAGCTGACCTCTGGCAGAAATATTTAAGCTACTGTACAGCATACCTCCTCTTAGCCACAACCTTCTAAACTTCGTCCTTGCACTGCTTCGAGACATAATGCTTAGCAGCTACTTCTGATGACAGCAGCATGGTCACTAGCAAACATCTGTCTCCACCTGTGCAGTGGCCTGATTTATTGTCCCCTATTCCCACTCCTTCAGTATTAGGTAATTGCTGCAATGGTAAGCTCCCACAGCTGCATAGGCCCCCACCTAACTCGACTGCAGCTGGGATAAACAACACACAAAGGGTGCTCTGCCTCACATCAGCCACTACAAACAAGACTGCTTCTTACCTGACTGTCCTTCCACTTGCAGGAATTAACCTTTGCTGTTTGTTTTTCTTTCTCTCTCCACTAGCAAGCTTCCTTTCAGCTGTGAAATTTAATGCCAACAGCAAATGTGACTCGGCAGAATGCACATGGCAACTGCATGGCCTGGAGGGGAAGACTTTGTCAGCAACACCACATAGTGCCAGCAGCAACTTCTGGAAACAAGTGGGGCAGCGCAATACAGTGGTTCCTAGTCCTGAAATGTTAGTTCTCATGTAGTCCCTGTCTGGCAAGGAGAGCGGTTGCATTGCACTGTCTAATGTTGTTTTATTCTAGCCAAAATGATTACAGGCACAGCGGTCAAGAAGTTCATTTCTAAGGGGAGATCATATGAGCTTCACTGTCCTCACCTTCAGGGAGTTCAACAGAGCTCTTGAGAGAGCTCAGCTTAACAGCATTGTGTTAAAACATCAGAAATCTTAGTCAGCCCTCCCCCCTTCTCCATTCAGGATACTGATGGTCAGGGGAGACATCTCTGCTTAAAGACTGCAGGGTGTCACATCTTAACTCATTTACAGGCTTCTGATTCTTTTGTCTCTGGCAACTCCTCTACCTGCTTGTTTGCCCTTTCTTTCTCCCACTGACTATTTTTTTTTCTCTTTTTCTCAGGCTGTGAGGTAGCCTCTCTAGTATATATGCAGTGCACTAGGGACTACACCCTTCTCCCTGGGACAGCATGGTTCTGGGAAAGGATAAACCAGAAGAAATCTGTCAGCTGTGGTAAATATGCATATGATCACCACCCCTTTGGACTCCCATGTCTATCTGCTAGGTTTTATAATAGGAGTGGACAATTATTCCTAAGTTAGGTCGAGGGAGGACCAGAAGGAATTGTCCACTGAGAAGTTTTAGGAATTGATAGGCTAGCACTTGGAACTATAAGGGCTCCTGCAGGCAAGTTATATCCCAACAGTATCCACCTGGGTCAGGTAATGACCCCCTGCTCCATCCATATAGCTACTTCCTGGAATCCTTGATCTTGTGAAGGGGGTACTGGACTACTGGTTTCTGTTCTTTGTTTATTGATGGTTAGTAGGTATATACCCATGCAGCACTATTTGGTTCTATGAATTAGTGTTATTTGTATGTTCATTAATTGCTGTTCTTTGCTTACATCACTAATCAGCAGCTTACAGTATATATCCACTATTGGTGCATAGATGTGACTTCACACCCTCCAGAGGCATCATGGGGACAGATATGTCTCCCCAAAAATGGGTAATCCCACAAGAAGAGGTTTTGACTGACTTGTTAATTTTATTCATAAAGGTATCTCAACAAAGTTTAGCATTGTATCCATAGGGCACCCATGTCAAGAACTACATAGGACTGAAGGTGTCACAATGGTAACTATTGCATATGAGATTAAGCTGTTCTCCTGCAACATGCAAGGTCTCAATTCATCCATAAAGAGGAAGCAGGTGCTCTCCCATCAAAGGAAGATGCATGGAGTCAGCCAGGTGGTGCTGAGGGTTGAGGTGCTCGACACCATACCTCACGTCACGCTAGCACCCCAAGTTTGAGAGCTAGCCTGAATCATCGGGGGTTGGCCGGGGGAAGGGAGGAGAAGGTTTGAGTGTCCAGTTACTGCTCACCTTCTCTGGTGAGGGAGATAAGAGGGCTCTGACAGTAGTATACCTCCTGGTGGTGGCCAGGAGGTATTGCACCAATAACACTCAGTGCATGCAGGTGGTGGGATGCAACAGATATCAGTGTGGCATGCATGGGGATGTGTGTGCCCATGGGACTTCATTGCACATCTGTGCTCATCATTGGGGGGGGAGACCAAGCACCAGGAACAAGGAAAAATGCTAACGTCAGGAGAGGCGACATTACTCACAGCTCATGCCCACCATCAGATCTTTCCTTCCTGGAACTCCACCACCTCTAGATCTGCACCTCCACCTGCAGGCCATTGGATTTCAGGTAGGGAAGTGCCAAGGAGCAGAAGGCAGCCGTGCCTTGGGGGGCACAAGCCGGGGAGTGGCCTGAAGGTGCGTTATGGGTGGGACGGAGGCAGGGTTCCCCAGGTAGGGAGGTCATGGCAGGGCAGGAACAAGCTGGGAGTCAACTGAGAGAGTCCTCAGTGGTTGGTGACCTGAGGAAAGAGTTAAAAAAAAAGATGCACGAATCCAGGTCCTGCAAGAGACTCACTTTCTTCCTGAGGAGACACTAAAGTTGGAAAGGGAGTGTGTGGAACAAGTGCCAGAGAGTTCAGGTGCCTCAAAATCTAGAGAAGTAGCAATCCTCATTCATAAAAGACACCCAGTCCATGTTCTGGACACCATATCTAGCTCTACCGGTAGATGGGTCATAGTTAGGCCAGTCCTCATCACTATACAGTAGCTTTTCCCCTGGGCAATATTGATGGCCTTAACAAAGACTCTTCATTTATGGACAAACTTTGCCAGATTTAATTGGTTAGCACCCACTCAAGAAAAGTCACAGGTCAGTTAGCATCGGAGTTTTTGTTGGTACATCAATGGAGGGCGCTGAATGCCAGAGGCAGAGATTTCACTTTCCACTCCACCAAACCTGACACCAGTAGCTGGCTTGACTATTTCCTGGTGGGGATGCAACTGCTCAGCGCAGTACATGACACTACCATAGGATCCATCATGATCTCAAACCATGCCGCAGTTTCTTTGTCTATGGGTATTGGTCCCATAGCTCCCTCAATGACTCATTGGCATTTCAACACCTTTCTCCTGCAGGACCCCAAGTTTAAACATTTGGCTCCAGCAGGAGAATCAGGAATGGTTTGACCTAAATGACACTCTAGAAATCTCCAAAGATGTGTTTTGGGATGCCCTCAAGGCTTATGTGTGAGGGAGAATTATTAGCTATTTTTCCTATCTTTGCAAACAAAGGTAGGCTCAGTTAAAGAGACACCGTCAGTTGTACACCGACCTTTTTTTGTCCAATTATTGCAAAAGTGCCTGCATGCCTGCAGCCTTCTTAGTGTCCCTAAAATATAAATACTTGCTTGGGATGTCCAATACGGTCCCCAGTGCTTACATCAGGCACTTTTATGTAAACAAGTTATTCCCAGTATAGGAAGTGGACAGTAAATCCATAGCGCATTCAACAACATACAAAATGCCGCAGAAACACAAATATTTGTACAGTATTTTTTGCAACTTCATTAAATCAACACTAAACACACACACACACACACACACACACACACACACACACAGACTTTACGTAAGAAAATAAAAAAAAGCCTTTTCATTTCGTGTTCAAGTACGATAGTGTAACAACTGAAACAGTCCTATTTGACCCCTGAGAAGAACTTGGTTAAAATGCAAGTCTGTAAGTTTTTTTTTCTTGCAATATGGTTTCTGTTCCATAGCACGCATTAGGGTCAGATCTGCAGAGTGAACATTGGCCAGCATTACAAAAATGTCCTCCTTGTTTCCGTCCTGGTCCTGTTCGCCCTCTTCATCATTCTCCATGACGGCAGCTCGCATTGAGCAGACCACCTCTCTGATGATATCGGTTTATGGCTCAGAATCATTGTCACCAAGATGACACATGGTCAAATTCTTTTTCTGCCATGTGGCCATCTGAAGCAGACATAATGTCAGGTTCTGGCATGATTTCATGTGGGATAGCCTCCTCTAGAGTAGAAAAGCCAGCTTTTCTGAAATATCGTTCTATGGTAAGTGGAGTTACAGAATCTCATGACTGCTTTAAAAGGTGCACAGTATCCAGCAATAATGTTTTTTTGGCACACTGTAATGCACTCAGTTCTGGGTTATAGTCCAGTTCATCAAGGACTCGCTCTCTCGTTGCTTTTACATAGTGCTGTGTCATTGAATAAATTATGCCTTGATCGCTTGGCTGACGAGGGGTTGCTGGAGATTCCAAGGGTTAATTTAAAGTCCTCTGGTGCACGTGCCTTTGAGTTTGAGGCACCTACCCTTTGGAATTCTCTGCTCTGTCAGCTTCGGGAGTGCAGGACGGTAGGGAGTTTTAAGCAGGCACTTAAGACTTTTTTATGGGGGAAGGCATTTTCGGTATTATTTTGATTTTATACTGCCTGTATCTGCACTTGTGCTTTGTTTTTATATACATTGTACAGCGCTTTGAAAACTGAAAGGTGCTTAATCAAATAAATTGTATTATTATTATTATTGATCCAATGGCTGGATAATACAGGTGGTGTTCGGAGGCAGGAACATACAGGTTATGTTCCTTAGCCCAGTATAATGTTAGGGTGTTCTGAAAAGTTATCCAACAGCAGGCAATTTTTCTACCCCTAAGCTTTTTTATTTTATTTATTTCAGTTTGGGATTAATACCTTTGAGACAAGACTCATTTACAAAGGTTCCAAGTCATAAGGAGACAGTACAAAACAAATACATTACACGTAGTACATACATTTTGGGTAACAGTTTCTAATATACAATAACAGAAAAGGTAAAATGAAATTACAAGTCAGAGGTTTGAACAAGTTTCCATCAGTTCTACAATACATAGTTTGTTTTTAACACTAGGTTTAGTGTGTTACTTCTCTTGTAAGTGCAGGAAATGAGAGGGGTGCCTAAAGCTCTTAGGCAGGGGGAAAGGGGAAGCAGACAGAGAAGGTTTTGTCAGGGAATGGGGGCAGAGTGGACAGGGGAAAAGTGGAGCAGGAGGGGGAAAAAGGGGGGAGGTGGGGCTAGTTAGCTGGGAGGTATGCTTGTGATGAGTTGGTTAAGGGTGTGTGGGTGAGAGGGGAAGGGGGGATACAAGGGGAGTGGGGGGAGTGGCATTGTGTACTGCAGGCCAGGTTGGGTTACGTGAAGCAGGTGCAGGTGGTTTCTTGGGCCAGGTGTAAACGGAACAAGACCTTGAAATGAATTCACAGCCAGATAAGTCAATGGGCAAGTCATTGAACCATTTTGGTCCCCTGTAGCAGTTGGATCTCTGTGCCATTGACGTGCACTTGAAAGGCACCAGCAGCAGCCCTTTGCATGCACTTTGAGTGTTGATGTGGGGTTGTGCATGTTTAAATAGGCATGCAGTTGAATTTGGAGTAATGCTAAGTAATGATTTTTTTTGCCAGAAGGCAGGTCTGGTACTTGGTCCAAAGGTCTAGTGGGAGCTATTCGGTCTGTGCGTATAATGCACAGGTGTGCGTCAAATGGTTAGCCCCAAGGACCAGCCATCATGCCTTGTTGAGTAGGGTTCTGAACCTTTTCAGGGCTGTGTCTGAGCCCGCACCATAAATGGAGAGGCCATAATCGATGGTGGATAGTACCAAGGATTGTGCTATCAACTTCAGTGCGTCCTGTGACACTGAGTACCTATGCCAGTAGAGGATGCCTAGCTTGATAGTAGCAGTTTTGACAACTTTGTTGATGTGTTTGGAGAAGGTGAGGGTGTTGTCTAGGTGTACACCTAGATATTTGAAAGAGAAAACTTGTTCCAAGATAGCCCCATCAGAGCTTTGCAGCAGACCATACTTCTTGTTTTGTGGGACTGTACAGAGCATGCTCTTGTTTTTTTTTTTTTTATAATTGAGCAGCAGTTTATCCTTGGTAAACCATAGTTCAAGTTCTTGGAAGTTGTCTTGCAGCATTGTCGTGATTGCAGTCTGTTGCTTGCCGGATACCAATATGATGGCATCATCACCGCAGAGCACTGTGTGTGCTGAACAGACAGAGGGCAGTGTGTTGATAAAAAGGCTAAATAGGAGTGGCCTGAGAATTGACCCTTGGGGGAATCCTAGGTTGACTTATCTTGGTGTAGAGAGCTGACCACTGATTCTCACACATTGTGATCTGTGCCAGAGGTAGATGTCGAACCAGGCCACAGTGTCTGGTGACAGGCCCATGGATGCTAGACAATTAAGGAGTAGTTGATGGTTAACAGTGTCAAATGCCTTAGTGAGGTCTATGAAGATGGACCCCACTGCTTACCGTTGTCTAAGGCATTGTATATCTTCGTGGTGTAGTCAACTAGGGATGTGAGGGTGGAGTGCTTTTTCTGGAATCCATGCTGTTGCGAGCCAGAGTAGGTTATTTTTGTCCAGAAACCGTTAGTTGGTCTGCGACCATTCGCTCCAGCTCTTTCGAAAGGGGGGGAATAGAAATTGGTTTATAATTGGAGAGGCTAGTTCTGTCCTCGGCTTTGAAGACTGGGGTGACTGACAAGTGTCACCTTCCATTTGTCAGGGAAAACATTGGTTCTTAGTGATTTGTTAAAGACTGTTGCCAGAGGGTCAGTGAGTTCTTCCAGGGTGAGGGCTACCATCTTCATATCTACAAGGTCATTTCCCATTCTTTTCTTCCCGAGGAACCATTTTATGTATTTTATGGTCTCAGCCCACATAATTTCCTTAAAATAGAAAGATGGGACTTTACTGAGTGGTGGAGTGAGGGGATTCATATTAGGGGAGTGGTCAGGTGGTGTTGGAGTGAAGTAGTCACTCGGAAGCACAGAGCTTAAGTCTGCGAAAGCCCTGTTGAACACATCTGCTATTTTCCTAGGCTCCTGTATGGTCTCAGAACTTGTGATAATCAGGTCTGGGAGGGCTCTGGGGGCTTTCCCAGTTAGGGATTTAACAGAGTTCCAAAACTCTCCCATGGCCCCAGCTATGGTTTAGGAGCTCCTTGTAGTAAGAGGCTTTGGCAAGTTGCATAAGTTTTGTGCACTTATTTCTTGCAGTCTTGTACTTAGTGATATCAGTCTGTGACCTGGTAGCTTTTGCTTTGTGCCAAAGGTGATCCCTATGGTGCCTGAGCTCAATGAGGGATCCAGAGAGCCAAGGGCTAGGGGTGCCTCTACTCTTTTTGTTTTTGTAAGTGGCAAATATATCACTCGCATTTGTGAAAGCTGATAGGAAGTCTTCTAATGCGTGGTTGCTGTCCACAGCAGAGTCTATAATGGACCAGTCAGTGAGTCCCAGGTGTTGCTTGAAAGCCTCCAGTAGCCCGCGTCCCAGAGTGCGATGTCTCCAGACCTGAGGTGTCCTCTTTGTAAACCTGTTTGTCCAGCTGCACACAACCGGGGAGTGATCATTAAGGGAGTCAGCGAGGACGGTTACCTTAGTGATGAGCTCTGGACAAGAGGATAGGAGTCAATCAATGAGCATACTAGTCTGTTTTGTAGTTATACCTGGTTGCATCACTGACCATCTGTGTAAGATAGAGACTGGCTATCTGGTCTCTGATTGTGGCGAGTTCATAGGATTGCCAGTTGGTGTTAAAGTCACCTAAAATGACTTGCTCCCAGTTATTCTTGTACTCCTTCTGATTGCTGATAAACTGTTTCAACTTGACAGACAGTTTACCAGGAGGTATAAACACTGTTGAAAGCAGCCATGCAGTCATTCAGTAAAAATGTCCACACTCATCCTTGAAGTTTTTTTTTTTCCGCTAAGTCACAGGCAGGTGGTGAACTTCTCTGAAGCAACGAGGGACTTGCGAGTTGCCAACAACTAACAATTCACGTTTTTCACTGCCATCCATGTTACTGCATGTTGTAACAGAAATCCTTTCTTTGGCTTTCTTCTGACCAAGCAGTATCTCAGTCTCGAAAGCCAGTGTGCCCAAACTGACACACCAAAAAAAAAACGGTTTAATCACAGCTGAAGATGTTCCTAGGCATATAACCTTTGAGCAGCACTGGCAGGGCATTAGTGATCCACTGATCTGCAGTTGTGGAGTTAGCATTTAGTTTTTCGCCGTGTGCTCAGCGAAACCCAGTGTTGTTTTGTGACTTCCACCTCTGAAGCCTCCCCTCAGAGGGATTAAAATCAGGCTTGCCGAGTGCTTCTGCCAACTAACTTTTTAGCTTTCTGGGCAAAAGGGGGCCAATGATCAGTGCGTCTCTGCCTCATGCATTTTGGAACCAGCACAGACGCACCTTCTTGACCTCCCCATCATTTTCCTCTTGCTTCCTCTTTCTTTTCCTTTCAAGATTACAGTTCTGATGCCGTTCAGAGAACAGCCATTCCTGCTGCCTATAAATTGTCACTGTCAGTTTAGGGAGACCAAGGTGCTGCACCAGATTGCACTGGCCCATCTTTGTCAGGAGCTTGCTTTTGCTGCTAAGGGTCAGTTCTTTCCTCTTCCCTGCCATCTTTATTGTTGCGTTATGACAAACTGTAACCCAACACCAATGACACAGGATTGAGTAGCTCAGTGATCACACCTAAACAAGGTGTGAAAAGGTGTGAACAGACAGCAGTTGCCCAAAATAGAAGGAGCGCTGAAAATGCAATAAGCGGTAACGTTTACATTTAAAGCCTATGGGCCTGACAAACAGCAAACACAAACTCCCCGCTGTAACCATTTGCCTGCATTAGCTGCGGGTGGCGTCAGTGGTGAGTACTGTACTTACATATTTGTTTCATATTTCATGCTTTAAAATCTGACATGAATGCATGCTCACCTACTTAAAATTACCTGGAAGCGCAGGCAGGCTCATCTGCAGAGGACAGTGCCAGCTTCTGGGGCCGAGAAACTCGTGCATGCATGAGTAGTTCATTTAACCTGCTGTATGACATTTCTGTACTTTTTTTTTTTCAATTATGTTTAGTGCCCTCAGCCTGGAACTCTCTCAGGCCCCCTGCACTCACCAGTTTGCTTTACCTCCCGCTGTGTTCCCCGACCATCAAGTTCATTGCGGTTCCCCGGGTCGGGCAGATCAACCCGGAGAGACTGCGGGGGGCAGTGGCAGGAAACCAGCATGGGAGTGTGGCAGTGGCACTGGCAGGATCCGTCGCCTATCCAGGACTTCAGGGTATTTCAAAGTGTTCGCCCTGATGTGGGACATCACAATGCCCCAGCCGTGACATAGGTGCTCTCACCCGTCGGAAGGCAGCCACCCGCGTCTACCCTAGCTTGCTAGCGAGCCCTGTGCATAGCAGTGCTGCCAGTCTCACCGGGGCGCAGCCACCAGGCTTCCCTGGATCCCACCCCAGAGGAGAGAGGAGAGAAGTCCTTTGGATGCTTGATCCTCTCTCACCCCACCGACCCCGGTGGTCGCTGGTTCCCAAACCGGGTCGCCGACATGGCTCAGTGTGTCATCCAGTGCCTCAACCCTCAGCCCCACCGGGCCGGCTTCTGTATTTTTTTAATGCCAAGAGTGCACTGAACTTAGAAAACAATCTTACAAATGAAATTGAGAACTCAAACATACAAAGATGCAGAACTGAAATGCGAAGCCGTGAATTCTAGGCATGCGAGATGCGCATGCCCAGAGGCACAGATTTAGATTTCAGCTCTATATTTCTATATGTTTAAGTACTCAGTTTCATTTGTAAGGCAGTTTCTTAAGTTAAGTGGACTGCATGCACAAGTTTCTTGGCCCCAGAAGCTGACACTGTCCTCCATGGTGAGCCTGCTGGCCCTTCCAGGTCATTTTAAATAGGTGAATGTTCATCAACATCAGGCAGCCACAGATATAAGTGGTCCGCCAAAGTTTTAAACAGCATGAAAAACTAAACAAATTATTTAACTATTGGACACCCCAAGCAGGTATTTATATTTTAGGGACATTAAAAAGGCTACAGAGATTGCAGTGACTTTTGTGGCAATGGGACAAAAAAGGTCAGTTTAAAAATGACAGTGTCCCTTAAACTCAATTAGAGAAGGACCTCAAGAAAAAGGAAAAGAGCTGTAATAATTCTAAATTCCCTCCACCCTGGATGTGCTGAGAGATCTTACAGCTGAAACACCAAATTGATTCTCTCATTTACACAACAGCACAAAAAGCGGTCCACTGTACTGCCTATAAATACTGGGACTCTGGAGAAAAGTATGGCAAGTTGCTGGCCTATCGCATCAAAGTTAGGCACTCAGCCAAGAATATTTTGGGAAGGCTTAAGCCTGAGGTTCAATGTGGGAGAATAGCTCCTCCCACATCCCCAATAAGGGCAAGCCTCCCTCAGCAGTACCCTGCTTAGCGTGTTGAGAAACACTGGCATTCTAAGCGCCCTGAGGTCCTTTGTGGCTTGTGGACTGAGCCTCCTTCCCTTCCTGTCAGTCTCATCTACCAATTTGTCCTCTCTGCCCCTCCAGTGCTCATTCCTCTTGTTTTTCTCCTGTGTTTGTTAAATGTTGCCTGCATCCCCCTCCCGTGCTTGTTTCTCTTTTGTTTTTCATTTCTTCTGTCCCCCCCGCTCCTTGTGCTGCTTCTTCCCTTTTTCCCTCATGTGCCATTCCTCTGTCCTGCTCTCCTTGGCCCCTGGTTCTCATTCCTTGCCCTGATCTCCTCGTTCCTGTCCTGTCACTTGCCTGGCTGCTCCTTTCCTTGGGCTCATTCATTGAGCTTTGTGGGTGCTGCTGTTCCCTAATCTTTTGGCTGCTCACTCCTGTCCCTCACTGCTGTGTCGATCATCAAGCGCTGGCTCCCCCACGCAGTTGCTAAGCTGTAGCCGACATTCTCCTTGTTGCTGAAGGTGATTCTGGTCCTGCATTTGTGCTGCCTATGGCAATTCCTGGAGGTCATGCTCCTTCCATGAACCTGGGAGGCGGCTGTGGTGCCATTCTGAGTACATACCACAATGCTTCGGTTCCATGGGGATATCTGTGGTACGTCGTTAGCTGGATGACTTTCAGCTTTTGGCCCCTGTCTGGACTCGAGGATGGCACTGCCTGTCCTGGCACTTTGGTTTGTGTTTCCTGGCTCATTGTCTGCCCTGCTGCCTCATACAGATCTACGTTTCCTCATTGGCTTTACCCCATTGTCCCAGGATTATTTTTTTTTTTACCTCCTATGAACAGTCTATACACTCTCCTTGGCTGTCTTCAGATGCATGTTCCACACCTGTTTGCATTACTTCTGGTGTGGCATGGTGCTAATGCTTCATGCAGTGACAATGCTGTAATGCCTCTTCGCTGTGATTAGTGTAGCCCCAACTGATACATCCCTGCATCCTGTTGGCATTCCAATATGCCATGTCTTGAGCAGAGGATTCCAAAGTATTGTTTATTATCCCCATTGGTTTCCATTTCACTTTTGAGTGCCCTACCATCATTCTCTTGATCCGGTATTTCTTCTGCAGAATTTTATTCCAGTGTGCATCTCTCAATGTTTATTCACATTGCAGTACGGACCCCTGTTCTGGCTTTCTACCCTCTTTTCATACTGCTATTCCCTCAACATTATCCACTCTCCTGCAACTGTACCTTTCTTCTATGTTTTGGTTCCCACTGCAACCTATGGCCTGATCTCCCTCCTTTGCACCCTCCCTGGTCCTCCTGGTTCCTTTACTTATTCAAACTACCAAGAAGAAAATTATAATAACCAACCTGCACGCCCCTCCTGATCCATCCCCATTCCTTGTTCTTGCCCCTTATCCCTTGCTCCCCATTATTTCTTCTGGGCTTTCTTACTCCTCATTCCGGTGCCCCATCTCTATTGCTGTTCCTTCATGTTCCAACAGCCCTGCGCCACATTTCACCTGGTTTGGCTCATGCAATTTCTCAGCTTCTATTGCACTCAGTTATCTATTCCACATAATCTTCTCCTGCAGTCTCATCTGCCACTGATGCTTCTCATTCCTTTACCCTGTTGGTACCATTTCCTGGCCTCAGAGTCCATATACTCTGCTCAGCTTTTAGTTTCTAAAGTTACCTAACTGTACCCATAGTAATTCTTACCCTTCAGGCCCTCATATCCCCTGCCTCCTCTGTCTTTGCTGATTGGGATCCTGCCCACTCTTACCTCCCCTCTGGATCCCACATAGTAATTCCTCTATCCTTCTTTAATGTTGAGTTCCTTCCCATATCTTCCTTGTTTTGTCCTTTTCATGTTCCCTTTATGCTCATCCTCTCTCCTGTTCCCTACCTACATTCCTTTTGTCCTGCTCCCTTCCCATTTACCTCGCAGCAGTTGACTGCCCTTTCCTTGCTCAGCCCATACCAGCAGTTTTCCAATCGCTGTCCCTAACTCTGCCTTCTAAAGCATTGAACATAGGTAGACTTTCCATGTCTGCTGGGAATGGTGGTCTGTTTCAATCCATATGTCATTTTACTCTGCTGGACTCTTTGCAATAAACTGCCAGTCATACAAGCACCCTGACATCCTCAGTCCCTACCTCTGCCTTCTGCGGTAGTGAGTGAAGGTGTGCTTGCCCAGTCTACCAGGGATGGAAGCATGTTTCCTCAACTTCATTTCAACTGATTCCATACCATGCCACCTGCTCACAGTGTCTGCCCCTGACTCTGCCCAGTGCAGCATTGAGTGAAGGTCAGCTTTCCCCGACTGCCGGAGATGGGAGCCTGTGTCCTCCATCTAATGACGCATACTATTGTGTCCTCTACCTGCTATCTGGTTTCCACTTCCCTTTTGGGAATGGAACCCCTGTACCCCATCAGCCTTCAATTGCCTGACTCATCCATCTACATTGTATGCTTGCATTTTGAGTTCTCCACTTCCCTTCGGGAATGGGACCTCTGTACTCCATCCTATTGACTGTCTGCAGTATAAACAAGTGATCTGGGTTCACCACTTCCCTTCTGAGATGGCCCTGCCATACCCTCCAGTCTAGTCTCCTGCCTCATCCACAAAATTCTCTGCCAGTGATCCGAACTTTACTTCAGGAATGGAACTCTGTACCCATCAGCCTTCGAGCACCTATCCCTGAGTCTTGCCTCCAGCCTCTCATGCATGTCCATCCCAGTCTCTTGAGCCTTCTCTTTTTGGTTCTCCAGCTTGTTCCCAGGCTTTGGCCTTCAGTTACCCTGGGGAAGTATGGACTGCTTTGGCCTCGTGGTGGCTCTTCCCTTCCTGCTGCTTGTGCTTGGTTCTCATTGTCCCTGGGATTCAGTACTTGTCCTTGCCTTTGATCTCCTCATGTACTGGATTTGGACCTCGACAGCTCTTTTGGTCTGGAATTCCACCCTGTCCATTAGTCTCTGGACTTCCTTGTTGCTTGCCGTCCAATGGTCATCTGGTGCTCCTAAGCATTGTCATCTGTGTCTTGCCTTCCAGCTCAGCCTCCTCCAATCTCCAGGACCTTCAGCTCCATCCTGCTGACTCCTCCATCTTTGAGGACAGGAGGCTGATCATTCTACAGTCATTCCCCTGATGCTCCATTTATTTTGCACCATTGGTCTGCTATCAGCGATTCTAGTTTGCCAGCTCCTTTGGGGGTGGGTGCATCATACCCCATCACCATTGCCCCATTCCTGTCAGTGATTCCCATTCGCCATCTCCTTCAGAGAGGGAACCTCATATCCCAACTCCGCAGCACCTTTCACCTGGATCCTCCTCTTAGTTTACCTGGATCTCCTGCCCAGGATTCATTTCAGTTTCTCTTCCTTCAGTTTCCCTATACCATGGCATTACATTCTGTCCAATACCTTACCTGCTCCTTACAGAGCCGGTTCTGCTAAAACTCAGTGAACTTCCATTCATGCTCCATCCTCCAGTGAATGGCTTTCTGCATCTACTCTTCCTTCAAAGATTTGTCTATTCCTTGCTATGTTGTCAACCAGGAACCCAAGTCTTACACCTCCCCTTCACTGTTGCTGCAGCTCCTGCTTCTACCCAGTCATCTTCAGTTGCCATCCCATCTGCCAGTCAAGCTCACAGATTTCCAGCTCTGGTTCCTCTGGACATTCTCATCCATTCTCCCATGAATCCTAGCCTCTCCAGCCTCCAAGGTCATAATGGCTGGGCAGGGCATACCTGGTTCCCTCCTTATCTCCTCTCTAGAGGTAGTTGACCTTGACTGGCCTGCTGTCATGTTGGGTCACTTTTTTCTCACCACCCTGGTGGCTCAGGGCTCCCCTACATTTGTTGCACTGTATTTTGGGGCATTTCTCATGACTGCTGACCCCCAGCATCCACTCGCCAGTTCATTTACTTCTACCAGCTTATCCACCTCATACCCCAACAATCTCTCCAGAAGGATTCCTTATATATTCCATTTAAATCACACAGTAAGGACATCCCTATTTCCTGATGTCTTCCTCAGAATCCAAGCTCTGTTGGACTCTTCTTTATGCTGATTATATCTCATTGGACTTGTGAACTTTTCCCTCCATGGATATACCAAGTCACTGCTCCCCGACCGCTGGATACCACCTTATTTCAAGAAGTTATCTACACATCTTCATCACAATACTCTTCACCAGCCACCTATCTAACAGTCTTCCTGTCTCACCTGACAGGATATATCCCCTTCCTACCCATTCCAGTGAATACCATTACCAAGAGTGGCTCTTCATTCAGTTCATTATCCTGCATGTCTGCAACTGACCTGGCTATCTTTATATCACAGTTACACTCCTCAGCAGTCTCCTTTGGACTAAGCAGTCAATGCACCCATCATATTTCATTCCAACATCAGCTTCTTATGGTCTCATTAGTTACTAGACTCAGTCAAAGACCCTCATTCAGGTGGTCTCACAGCACACTTGTACTGAATCCACCAGCAAGCCAGTGCCACAAGGGCCACTCAAGCTCCTGCCATTGGGCTACAATCATATCCATCATTCTGCACTATCAGTCCTTCCTAGTATCTGACCATCCAAGACCTTACCATTGCAACTCTAACTCACTTCAAACCTCAAATCCATCGTACTGAACATTTCAATTATACGCATCAGTATCAAGTCACCCTCTTTGTAGTATGTTTTATCCTTACCTTCGTTGGTCTGAAATAATTCAGTTCCCCTCTCCTACCTGATACCCAAAGTCTCACTCTCCCCAAATCCCTGATTGTCTCCCTATGGATGCCTATATAGTGAAACATTGTGGATTTTCTGAACTCAAAACCGTTTGACTCTACTTGAATGTTAAATCTTTTACTATCGCATTGTCCAACTTTCATTTGATTCTTCCTTTTGAAAGAAGTACTGAGGACAAGCACTTATGAAAACCTTACAATCTTCTGAAACATTTGCCAACCTACAAAAGAATCTAAGCTTCGTATCTGGCTTTCACCTACTCAAAGTCCAACAGATTACCTTAAGGAGTGAATATCCAATTGTATATACAGTAATTTGGAATCTGGCAGCCAATTTAAACAAACTCATCCTCCCCATGCTCACATTGAGTCAGTACCATTGCTAAATATCAACTAATATTACAAATAAATCCTGGACCTTGTTCAACCCTTTTTCATCAGTTGGGCATACTTCACATTTAGGATCTGGACATTACTTCAGACTGCATCTGTCTCTTCAATCTCAATAATCGACCCTCCTGAACTCACCATGCAATAGACTCAGAAGTTCGAACCTCATCTACAGCATATGAACATTACACCCTATTCTAAAACTAAAAACTGATTCTAAGCATCTAGGATCATCTCCTCTTAGTTTGCTCTGAGGACAGGCAGGTCAGTGGCCATGGGTCCTCAGAGGCTTCCTCCACCTGGGTATTTTCCTCTCCTGTGTGCTACTGATCATACTCTCCGTGAGTTGGAGGAGGTAATCTTTTTGGGTCTTCTATTACCTATTCTCTACCCAACGTACCTACCAAAGGTGGGAATAGAGAAAGGCCAAAGTTCAAACTTATACGCACACACAATCACTACTTTATTCACCAAACATTGAATGGGAAGGCTTAAGCCTGAGGTTCAATGTGTGGGAATAGCTCCTCCCACATTCCCAATAAAGGCCAGCCTCCCTCAGCAGTTCCTCGCTTATCGTGTTGTGAAAGAACCAACAATGCAACCCTGCTTCCTCCTCCTCCTCCTCCGGCACTCTACTCACGCTTGGTGCTGGGCCTTCTATTCCTTAATCACTACCCAACTTACCTATCAAGGATGGAAATAGAGAAAGGGCAAAGTTCAAACCTATATGTACACACAAGCACTACTCTATTCGCCAAACACTGAACCTCTATCAGGCCACATGATAGTGCATTGCTTAGGATTGTGCTGCAAATAGCACTGCATTTAGAGGCTATTATGCCAAGCCATACTCCTCGAAACTAGATTCCTTCTCTCCGGGCACCACCTCCTAGTACGGCAGCCTTTTTGATATTGATTCCTCCCTCCTACATTGGAGTCATTCATGGATCCTGCTATCCTGTCCATCCTCACTGAGGCCAATGCTGACTCTTTCGATAAGCTGCACACCATACAAGAACTCAGAACTGCAATGAAATCCTTACCTAAGCAGAAAACTCCAGGCTCAGATGGGTTGCCAGCAAAGTTTTATCAACAATGTGAGGAACAACTGAGTGGCACTCTACTTGCAGTTTTTAAGGAAGCCAGGGAACAGGATCACCTACCCCATCCCTGTCTGAAGCCACAATAACACTACTGCTCAAACCAAGCAAAGATAGCCAACAACTGTGTGAGCACCACTCCATTTCTTTGCTCAATGTTGAGGCAAAAATCTTGGATACATAGATACATAGACAGTGTCGGCAGATAAGGGCCTATGGCCCACCCAGTCTGCCCATTTCAGCTTGTAAGTTCAGTTTATGTTTTCCTAGAAATCTTGGCAAAAAAACTTGCTCTCAGGCTGCAAACCCTAATTCCCCACCTTATAGATTACCATCAGACTGATTTTTAGAGGGCTTTTTGACCATGGACAACCTGAGAGCCCTCTTTACTAGAGATGTGTGACGCTGGGAAACTTTTCTCAGTGAAATAATCTGCAAATTTTCCTTATTTTGTGGATTATTTTGTGGATGCGGATCATGAAGTTTTACCCACAAAGTGCAGAATTTCACCCTTGAATGGCAGAATTTCACCTGTGAATAGTGGAATTTCACTAAGAAACATTGGATTTCACCATTAACAGGTGAAATTATGCCATTCACAGGCAAAATTCCACCATTTGCGGGTGAAATTCCACAATTTGTGGCTACGTTCCACCACAAAGACCCATAAAGTCTGATAGGTGAATTTTTATCGTATCTGCAACATTTCATAGATTGCTCCATGGATGCAAAATTCCTGAGCTCAGCAGAACTTCACCGGTGAATTTAAACTTCACTGCATTTCTACTCCTCACTGCAGTGTTGGTTGGTAGACATCAGATGGGTCCAACCTGCCTGCTGAGTATAGATGGTGAAAAGTCCTTTAATTCCATAGAGTGGTCTTACCTATATCAAGTTATGGCAGCTATGTGCATAGGGCACTCATACATACAATGGGTGCAGCTTCTAAACATCAATCCATTGGTTTGTATCCTCACAAATGACTTGGTATTGCAGCCCTTCCTGCTGGTGAGAGGGACACAGAAAGGATGTCCTCTGTCCCTGCTTCTCTTCTTTCTTGTGATGGAACCCCTACTCCTGCAGCTGAGGCAATCAGAGGACATAGAGAGTATTAGGATAGGGGATATCACACTGGAGACATTAGCTTATGCAGATGATCTTCTCCTAATCTTCTCCAATCTGGAGTCTTCCTTACCACATGTGATGCACCTTTTGAATGCCTTTACATCTCTGGTTTAAGTGTTAATTGAGGGAAGATGGAAGTCAAGCTACAGAATGCCTCCTGCTATATGGGTAGGTTTAGCAAGTAGTGTCTCAGGTTGTCTGCTAAACGCAGTCACATATCTGCATATGTTTGTTATGCCTGACCTAAAGGAACTGGTAGACCTGAATCTGGGTCACCTCTTCAAGGACCTGGGCATAGACTTTCATTAATGGACAAAACTCAACCTCACCTTTGGGGGTAAAATTGGTGCCTATAAGATGATGGCCTTCCCCAAACTCCTTTTTTGCTTGAATAACCTCCTGGTCATCTTTCCCAAAAAGAAGTTTTATAGGATGGAAAAACTATTCTTCTTCTTTCTTTGGGAGGGAAAAAGATTGTGTCTGTCCTTTATGAAACTAAGATCCCCATCCCAAAAAGGTGGCTGGAATCTCCCATGGCTCTGGGCATATCATCAAGCAGCAAGGGTTAAACAGATACTCCCCTGACTGTTGCCTCAAACCTCCATGTCTCCACTCTGGCTGCTTCTGGAGAGGGTTAATCATGTCCTTCCCTTAGGCCCTGAGCTTCAATAAGGGGGTGTGGCAGCACTAAGAGTTGTCTCCCATGCCTAGGTTTGTATCAGCCACCTGGAAAACCCTCACCAGGAGACATCAGTGGGGAACCAACTCCCTAGGCATGTGGGAACCCCTTTAGGATAATTCCCAGATTTAAATTGATAGATCCCCTTACACTGGAATAGCTGGGCAGCCTGTGGAATCCTCCTAGTGGGCCATTTACTCTCCCCTTCTGCTCATACTATTGATACTTTTCAGAGTTTTCTCAACTGGTATAATCTGCCAAAGACTGACTTCTGGAGGTATCTGCAGCTCCATCAAACACTGTCCCAGTGGCTCCAGGCCACTAGGCTTCAACCAGTATGGGGTCTCCCAAATGAAATTTCCCATTGGTTCAAAACACCAGAAAGGCTAGCAATACCCATTTACACCCACCTATTGTCTTGCAAGAAGTTCTGGTGCTGAAGCAAAAGCAGGACTGGGAGAAGGAGCTGTACACAAACATCCAGGATGACCACTGGATTCATTTGGTTTATCTTGCCCATAAAGGCTTTAGAAACATCAGATATCAACTAATACAGAAAGAAAATTCTGCATAGGTATACAAAACACCAGTTGTGTTTAAACAAATGGGTGTAATGTGCAAAGTCCTCAGCTGGAGATGTCAGGGAGCTCAGGGTATTCTTTCACACATTCTCTGGTCCTTTCCCAATCATTCAGAGATACTGGACTCAAATTATAACATTCTGTAGCGAGGCCTTGAATGAACCCATTCCAGCAGACCCCAGTATTTTGCTCTTGAGTAACCTTTCCGCCTTACCCCCAACTTGCTGAGCGGTACGAGACTGGATACCCCCATAGCCCTAGATGTAAAATGCCAATTGCTAATGAAATGGAGAACAGAACTCTCACCCTCTTTACAGAAATGAGTAGCTGCCTTATTCAAGCTAAGGGAATACAAGTGCATGACCCATATTTCCCAGATTAATATCCAAAGATCCACAAGTTATGGGACCCCTTTCTGAATGCTCCACACCAGTATATCATTTGTGGCCTGTAAAACATGACAATCAATTAGTAACAAGTGGCTGCCTCAGAGGTTAGGGACTACTGTTCTTTGTAATACTGTTGTACATTTTTACTGGTTCTGTATTTCTCATTTCTTTTAAATTATAGTGGGGAAACTCACTGTTCCTTATGAAAGGGCAGTGCAAAGTGTTTTGCTTGAAGTTATTTTTGCTTTATAATCTAGGTTGTTTAATCTCTTATGTCTGTATCACGTGATGGTCTGTTGTATTCTCAAAACTTCAATAAAAGTAAAAAAAAAAAAAAAAAGGCACACCCATATTGGGTTTAGAGGACTGCCAGGGGTGGGCAGATTCTGTGGGATAAATTGTTGAAACTGCTTTGCTGACTGCATAGAGTGTTAGTATTTTGCCTACATAGAGCATCATTGTTTTACTGCATAGAGTTTAAGTATTCTCTCTACCCCATTGTTTCCATTTACCCTTCTGCTCCCTTGCCTTTTCTGTACTATCCTTTTTAAATAAAAACTGCAAAAAAGAGCCACTACATATAGTTTCTATTGCTGAGTTTCCTTTTTATTTAAAAAGGCCCCCACCCTTGTGCAACATAACACCACCCTTCTCCCACACCACCAGTTCAAAACCATGTAACCCTCACCACTACCCTTGTAGAATCATCCTTCTTTCTTCCTTTTTCTAGTTTCCCAGTTTCACTTCTATAAATTTATTACAGGATGCTTGTTTGTAAGTAAAATAAATCCTTTCCCCACCCCAGTGCAAATTATCCATATTTAAGTGATATATTTATTTTGTTTTTGTTGACTGGGTAAGTGCACTAGACAGACTCTGCCTATTTTCAGCCACGACCCGTGGGAGCGGGATACAGATGAATGCCAACTGACCTTGAACCAGATTAAGCTGTTGGTGGTATTTTTAGTGAATGATTTACCATTCCTTCCCCCAACCACCCCTGTCCTATTTACATATGTTGTATAAAGTTAAACCCATCAACCACCATCCACTGGCACCCAGCATATCCCCAATCAGACAGTCACCAAAAGAAAGGACACAGGTCACATGTGCCATTGAGAAGGTGAGCATCTGTACCTGTAAAAAAAAAACTGTTCCTAGCAGTAGCAACTAGTCAAAATCACTGATTTACCCTAAATAATTAATTGCTGATGACATGTTAGTAGTAACAGCTGATTTTGGTCAGTGTGGTCAGCCTATCAGCTATTAATACTAAACATAAACTACTGAACATATAGAAGACCAATGACTGATCAAGTGAAACCATATGAGTAAGGACAATTATACATTTTTCTACAGTATTTTATAATATTTTTTGTCTCTTTTTAAACACTTGGACCCTTACTTTTTAAACTATGACCATATATACCCATTTTATAAGTGCAATCAGACACTTCAGGGTATTGCTTTTACAGGTTTTACAGCAATTCCTGATGCTGAAGACACTCAGTTTAATGCCTTACTATACCCCATGGCCTAGGTTAAAACCAGCACAAGCAATGCCCTGTCATGTCCTACTGCTCACTTAGTTTTGAATTCTACTTCCTTTATTGGCCTCCAATGAAAACTCACATATTTCAGGTAACCCTGTAAAAAAGACAAACTGGTGATACATCTGAAGAAAACAGATTGAGTCATAGTTGGTAGCAAAATAAAAAAAAATCATTGGGCTGGATATTCCAAAGTTTAGCCAAAATGTAATAGGGTTCTTCTCGCAAGTCCAAAGTAGCCATTCTGCCATATTCAGCAGAGCAGTTCGCGCCCAAGTCAAGCTGAGCAACAGCAGCGATGCTAATGAAGGCATGCTGAACTGGAGGAGGAGGAACCATGCTGAAACTGCACAGCCCGATATTCAGCGGGCTGTGCACAGTTGTGCAGCGCAACCCAACCTGCACCTGCACAACTTTGAGCAAAAAAAAAAAGGAGTAAGTCAAGGGCCACCCAGGTAGTTGCTGCATTGCAGGGTGCAACACAGCAGCTGCCACCTGTGGGTGGCCCTCAACGCACTCCCTGTTCCCCTGCAGCCCAATCATGGGCATATAGTAACTCCCCCCACCCCCGACTGGCCAGATCGCGGGCATAAGTGAATAATCCCCCCACCTCTGACTGGCCCGATCACGGCATAAGTTTAAAAATCCTCCCACCCCCGACTGGCCCAATCGCAGGCATAAGTTAAACCCCCACCCCCGACTGGCCCGATCGCGGGCATAAATGAAAATAAACCCCACTAACCCGATCGCGGGCAGCAAAGAGTCACCCCCAAGAAATTCTCCTGGTGGTCCAGTGGATCGAGAAGCCCGATCGCGGGCAGCAAGAGTTCAAACCCCCAAGGAGGACCACCTACCCTGGTGATCTAGTGGCCCCCCACCCACCCATGAAGCCCCACCACCCCGCTTTCCCCATCAGCCGGCGGTGGCAGTATCCCACCCGTCTGCCACCCCACTGCCTGCCGAATGATTGCCCGGTAGGGCTGCATGCCCATTGGTTCAGAGCAAGAGCCAATGGGCGTGCTGCCCATATCGTACAAGGCAGTCCAGATATGTGAATGAATTCCCTTGCTTTCAGTTACATGCAGCTGTCAGCATTGCTATATGAGACTGTATACAGCTAAAGTCATGTAACAAATACACAAATTAAAGAAAATGTGATGTTAAAAAATAAAATGCAGCAATAAATCACAGTCAACAGCTTAGGAATGGTAGTTGCAAAAAGGCAACGCTTCTCACGCTGATGTTTGTTAGTTCTCATATCTATTCCCCAGTTTCAGCCACATACCAGTGACAATATAGCTATGTGAAAGAGACTGGAGCTTAAGCCAAGTGATCAATACTGTACAAGAATTTTGCAGTGCAGTCTCTGATTCACTACTCATATATGGACCTTTAAAAATAAGCAGTGTCACACAGGTTACCAAAACACCTGTTAAATCTGCACAGTATTCCCCCCCATTCTTTGTCGCTCCGGTCACGGCCCATGGAGTCTCTCTCAGGCATCCTGCCTGTTCCTGCCCACCTGAGGTCCCCTCAACCCAGAGCCACCTCTCTTCCCCCCTACAGCCAGCACCCCCAGATGGGCTGCCCCTCATCTTGGGCGCTCTCACAGTTTAGACTCTGGCTGCAGGTGGGGGCCCGGGTGGAGGAACTGGAAGGCCAGGCGAAGTGGTTCCGGTGGTGGGCATGGAGGTCAGGTGCCATCACCTACCCCACGGAGCCGGGCTTTTCCTTGTTCTGGTGTAGTTCCCCCCTCCCCCATGTGGTGCACTCTAATGCTTGGTGCATGGCAACCCTGCCTGCGTCAGCCACGCTGATGTGCAGCTGATGCACTACAGTGCCCCCAATCTCCACCGGGAGCCACTGATGCACTGGGCATGCCCCAACCCTCCCCCCCGGGGCAGGAGAGCAGCTCAGCAGGTGCTCGATTATTGCTGCATCCCTGCTGACCCCAGTGCTTGAGCTGATTCCCGAACTCAGGTCTCCAGCGTGGAGTGAGGTGTGGCATCCAGCGCCTCAACTCTCAGTGCCACCAGGCCAGCTAAATCTGCACAGTATTAAGTATGTGATCTCTGTTGTAGGGGTCAAAAGTTATCAATGAATGTTATTATTTATCTAGTAGTTGATTGTATACTGGGTGTGTGTTAAGGATAACCACAGTAGCCATAACCAGGTTGCCTGCATCACGGGTTGCACCCCTGCCACTGCACAGAAAAGTTGACCCTGTACTGAGTTTCTTGCTTCTCTCAAACTCCTGTCCATTTTCCACCCAGTCTCTACTTTGCATCCCATGGCCAAGTTCTTACCGCCATTCCCCACAGTCCTGCTCAAATTCATATGTAAGGATATGGAGCAAACAGGCCAAGAACCAACTCCATTTTGAAGCAACAAAAAAAAAAAACAAAGACATGGCAATGAGTTAAATAACTTTCCAAGTCTTTCCCTTCAAAGTCAACTCGCCTTCTGGCAATCTCCCCCTCTATCCTTTATCCTAGTTGGTTCAGCTCATTCCTGTCCCACCATATTCCTTCTACTGCATGGTTATTTATTTTAAATACAGGGCAAGAGGCACAACATTTCTAATTTAAACAAACCTTGTGCTGCCTTCATTTTATTAATACTGTAGTCCAGCAAGATAATATTTAAGCAACAGGGGCAAGTGTTCCCCAAACAAAAACTTAAATACAAAGCAATACAGTAACAGTTGGAGAAGGGTCCCTGACCATTGGCAATAGTTTCTTGATTCTGTGGCTCCCCACACCTCTGGCTTGAACTGTCAAACTGGTGATACGCATGACAAACTGGAAGGAGAGTGTCTAAAGTTATAACAACCCAGACCCCGACTATGCTCAAACCCCCAGTGTTATGGGTACCCCTACCACGTTTCTTGAAGAGCAGCGGGCACTCTCCAATGGGCAACTCTTCCTTGCATTTTGGTCAGAAAGAACAGATGAAGACAGCACATTTGGGTTGCAGTGCAGCAAAAAAGGCATTGTTATCAATGCTGGGGGGGGGGCAAATGCCACACAGCCACCATCCATTTGACAGTTAGGGCCAGAGGTGTGGGGAGCCATAGAATCAAGAAACTATCACCAATAGTCAGGGACCCTTCCTTTTTTTCCCAATTTTTTAATAAAGTGAGACACACAAAGCTGAAAGCTTGTTTACAGGTGCAACCTGGGAGCACAGGGAAGTTAAGTGACTTGCTCAGGGTCACACAGTATGCAAGTGGGGGCTGTGGGATTCAAACCAAGCTCTCCAGATTTGCAGCTCAGAGCATTAAACCATTGCACTATACTGCCTCCTTCTCCAACTGTTACAGCAGTTCATTGGAATCACTCTCACACACGTGAGCTCTTATAACTGAAATCAGTTGCAGTCGGAAATCCTCCTTACTGTCAGTACCGATAACTGAAACAGTATCAGTAAATTCTCAGTAACTGTGCAAAAAGGAAATTAAAAAATACCGTTTTGATCTAACAGTCTCACATCTGAGTCTGTTTTTCTTTTTTGCCCTTTCTTTTTATTACAGCACTGCCAATAAACTACACACTGATGTTCCACTTACTGTGCTCATTCCCTCTGACACAGCTCATTTGCAAGATCGTGTCTGCTTGTCCCCTGCTGTTAGGGAGTGTAACTGCAGGTATCCAACACCAGCCAGAACCTAGTCAGGAGTCATCAGATGACATCTTCAGCACAGACATGTATGTCATGGACAAACAGCCTTGCTTACTTTTCAAAGGAGAAAA
The DNA here is from genome assembly GCA_016271365.2 of Neoceratodus forsteri. Lineage (NCBI taxonomy): Eukaryota > Metazoa > Chordata > Ceratodontiformes > Ceratodontidae > Neoceratodus > Neoceratodus forsteri. Next base: position 1,648,511,096 of record CM028130.1, read on the forward strand.
CTGGAAAGGTAAATAGATAAGCTCCATTGACAATCATATTAATAAAATCATTTGACTTAACCAAAGGGAATGTTAGTTTACACAGAGCGAGGATTTTAAATTATATTTACACAAATACAATACTAATAACAAAGACAGGACACATTTAGTAGCCTCAATCATGTTTTCTTATTTCCTGTCCCCTTTAAGGAGAGGGCACAAAGTAATGTGGTGGTGCAAACTATACAGATAATCAACAGTTCAGCTACGCACCAGCTGAATCAGGGCTCACAACAAAGGCAGTATTGAGATATGTAACATACCTTTATTGAAGTGCTAAAAACATTAAGTCTCTGTGCAAGCAAGATACATATGCCTCCCAACAAGAAACAGTGATGCACCTGATGTTTCACCCAGAATGCACTGGACTTCCTCATAGATGTGTCTCATACCTGTATGCAATGCATTTTAAAGGCTAATTCCTTAACGTGCTACAGCCACAATTGTAAAGTGTACCATAGATACAAAATTACATACTGCAACTTATAAAGAAAACACAAGTAAGAAAAGCTTACTCTAATAAAAATAACAGACTAGGTACAATCTTAAATGAAGCAGTACACTTTTGGAGTTAGTTCTTTTAATTTTTGTTATTTCAAATATATCACTTGAGAAATAGTTGAATTTATGGGTGGTCGAGAGTTCAATGCTAGTGGCAACTTGTGGCAAACTGTGCCGCAAGTGGGATTTTAGGAAAAGGTTGCTGCAAAACTCATGCTGCAAGTCCATTGTGGTGAATGCAGCAAAGTTAGACCAGCTCACCCCTGGTCTACCTTTGCATCCGAAAGGGCCCCCTTTTATGGGGCTTGTGCCTAAGGTTTGGTGCAAGCTGCTGTAAAATGAGAAAAATGTTGCAACTTGTATGCCTGGTATAAAACAGAGCGTAAGTTGAGGCAGCCTCTTGGATGCAGGTGCGTCAAAGTTTGCATTGGATGCAGGGCTGGATGCAAGCCCTGCACCCACCATTGAAACTAGAGCCCTATATAACTGTCTGAGTTTTGATTTTCCATAAATACTTGTTTTAAAATATCTGCGATTGTCATTGTACTAGTATTAGACCACCATGAGTGATGGGTGTGTGAAGAGTCAAAAACCTGGGGGGCTGGCAGTAAGAGCGATGACAAAGTGACTTTACAATTTCAGTGCAGTGCACTTTAAGGGAAACATCCATGTCCTCATGCCCCACATCTCAGTGTGGGACACCCCCCAATTAGCATTTTCATATAGTTTATAATTGTTACTGTACAGGCTTTTATTGTGAGTTATATCACATCTACCCTAGTTGCTTCTGACATTCCTCCCACCAGCATTTTGATTTATGTGCCTATAGCACCACATCCTACACTCTTCTGTGGCAGTCCCGAAGCTGATGTCAGAGGTGGGGAGCAGCTGCAGGAGCATGTATTGTATCATCCTTAGCTGTAGCCATTTATAGCTCCAGTTTAGGATTAACAGGTCCCAATGCTATACTAACAATTGTTAGTCTATACCTGGTCTCAGTATTGCTCTGGAAACTGTAAACCCTAAACCGGATCTACAACCAGAGCTATTAACAGCTCCAGCTATCAGATGATACAGTACATGCTCCAACAGCTATTCTTTAGCTCTGATGTCAGCCTCGGGACAGCTGAAGGAAACTGTGTGACACGTCAGTAGTGGAGCTTTACAGAGCAACTCTCTATTATAATAAAAAGCTTAAAAACACTAGATTTAAACCAATTATGTTTTAACGTTATTGTTTTGTATTTATTTGTTATTTTTTGTATGTTTCTCTGCTATTGTTCTACTAAATATTGCAGATAATGCAGGAATTATTTCACTGAGCCTTTGAAATGTACTCTACCCCTGCTAACCACGAAATTGCTGTTTGTGACATCACAGACTGTTGTCATGGTGAGCACTATGATGTCATAAACAAAAATCACTGTGAGGTTAACTGGGAAAGGCAAATATTTTCAAAAGTTTTCTATACAGGCTTTTTAGATGGACTACCAAGATGGCTGTAAATCTTGGAAAGAAACATTGAAAATGAAAAAATGTGTATTCTGCAGTAAATTATAGTAACTGAAACATTGTATTTATGGAAGCACACGCTGAAGTGCAGAATTATTCTTTAATCAATATGTCAATGGGAGGGACAGGTGGATAAACCAGATAAAGCATGAATCACACAAAAGCTAGTAAGGTAAACATTCTCAACTCTGTGTAACAATGCTAATCGTGGTGTGCCCCACACTAAGGTGTGGGGTATGAGGACATAGATGATTCCCTTGAATGCCTCAACCCACCTCATCTCGGTGCTGCACCATGGCAATGAATTTCCATGCCTATGATAAACATGATGGTCTGGGCCACCCCTCAGAACAGTGGTACGGTTTTCACTCATGATACTGGTCACTCAGTTTGGGAGTGTGCAAATATTTAACATTTTAGTGCATTAGAACATCAGCAGAAAACTGACATCAGTTGACAACTTCATGCATTCAGTACACCAAACTATTTATTTATTTGAAAATTGGTAACTGAGACAAGCACACTGTGCCAATGCTTGTTTCCAAGTGCAGCCTGGGGGAAGTGTTACAGGAGGATCAGTGAAACATAAATACAATACAATATATGGTACAAACAAAAAGTACAGGCACAGATCAGCAAATACTACTTCACTGGTACAATACAAGCTAGTCATGGGGTAAAGTGCAAGTATTTGTACAGTATGTTGTGCAGTTCAAGTGCATGTGGAAAACTGAAATTCAGACAATCACACAGTACAAAGTCAAAACTACACAGTGCACTAGGTATCAATCTGGTTGAGGAGAACCAAAAACCATAGCTACCATAATTACTAGGAGAACCTCCTATGGGAAAAAGGTGCAGGTGGGAGGAATTTTAGCTGGCACCTGAGGGATCCTGAGGCAGTGGAATGCCGAAGGATGGGGGAGTTGTTCCAGAGTGTTGGCAGGCGAAAGGAAGAGGCAGAATGCCCAGCAGAGGAATGGAATGAGATGTGGAGAAGGTTCTTTTGTCCCTGCAGTAAAGGGAGCATGGAGTGAGGGGAACAGGAGAGAGGAATGAGGAGAGGCAGGAAGGAAGGAAGGGAACCAACTAGCACTTAGAGATGAAGCAGGAGCAGTGTTACTGGTGCTGTGAAGGTAGGGGAAGGCTGGAAAAGGAGGAGTAGATGGAACAATGATGCATAAGTGGAAGGGAGTTAGTTGCAAAGCAACAAAAGGCGTTACAAAAGGTGTCCAGTCTAGCTAGGGAAGTGGGGGGGGGGGCAGCTGTACCGTAGACCACATCTGCATAGTCAAAGACTGGGAAACCTATTTTGGTGACCAGCTCATAGCAGACCAACAGGGTAGGCAGTCTTTGTTATGGTTCAGGGCACTCAGCTTTAGGAGGAGTTTTACATAGATCGCATTGATGTGGGCTGAGAAGTCAAGCTTGCTGTCAAGCCACATATCTAGGTACTTGAAGGACTGAATCACATCATGAGGATAGCCATCTAGTGTAGAGAAGACTAGAAGTCTTGAGAGCATGATAATTTTTATCTCTTACCAAAGGTCGTAGACACCTTTATTTAGAGTTGACTATGAGATGTTTGATGTGGAACCAGTGCAAGATGTGTGGCAATCCTCCTGGAACAGACCTTCCACAGAAGCAGTATAGGGACTGGAGGTGAAAATGACTGTAATTTGCATATATGTGCATATGTGTGTTGACACAGGCAGAGGGGAGGTCATTCAGAAAAATCAAGAACAGTATGGAGCCCAGCATTGAGACCTGTGGGACCCAGCCTGGATGAGAAGGGGTGATGATAACATGCCTTAAACATAAACCGACTGTTGGCAGCCCATTAAGTAGGAATGGAACCAATCAGCAGCAGAAGCTGAGAGGCCAGCTGAACTCAGCTGATCCAGCAGGAATGTGTGGGACATTGAGGCAAAGGCTTTGGCCAGATCAATGAAAATGGGTGGCCGTGTTGTGCCCCTGACATATCCCAGAAAACATGAAGTCAGATACACACAGCAGGAAGAAGATGATGGTGAAGCCAGACTGAAAGGGTGAGGGGAAACTGGAAGAGGTGACATAGTCTTGAAGTCTATTATAGACCAACTTTCCTTGCAGTTTAGCAAGGGAAGGGAAGAGGGAGATAGGGTAGAAGTTGCTGAGGGGGGACCTTCTTTGTGAAGTAGAAGAATGTTGCCAATCTTTCAGGACTGAGGAACAGAGCAGAGGTAGTCCATGACCATAGCAACCAAGATTGAGCGCCTAGAAAAACAGTGAGTCAATCTCGATGACTGAGATCATGGCTACCTAGGAAGAAGGGTGACTGGATACTGTGGTTGGTGAAAACTGCGACAGAAACTCGTGTGTATACATGTGCAGTGCACCTGCAAGGGAAGGAGAGGCGGGGGGGAGGGATGGCATGTGGGAGGGTTTGTGGTAAGCAGCTGCTGAACTGGATCACTGGCACTGTGGGGAGGGTGGTCAGCTAGGAGGCATGGGGTACCGGGTTCTGGGCCGGCGTGGTGCGTTTTTTTTTTTGCCACCTGGCGGCATGTATTTTTTCAGGTTTTTCACCCCCCAACATGCACCACCCCAGAGCTGAGAATCCATAAGTAGGGAAGTGTGGGGGGCATAGCCCCCCACATTAAAAATGAGACCTGTACGTCTCAGGTGCTTTTTTTCTGTGCACTGCCAGTGTGCATCGCCAAAATTAATTTTCAGTGATGTACATTAAGAATAATACCTGTACATCTTGGGTGCCTTTTTTCTGTACGCTGCCAGTGTGCATTGCCAAAATTAATTTTTGGTAATGTACACTCACCATAATAGCGATCGCTGTTTCTTGATTGCTGTTATGACATGGAACCCAGAGCAGAGGGTGAAAGAGAGGGTGAGCTGTTGAATAAGTGAACGTGCAATAGCACATGATGGGAGATGAAGGAGTATAGGAGCAAGCCCATTAGAACTGGACCTAGACTGTTTGATGGAGAAGAGGGCATGCAGTGTTTTATGAATGATGATGGGGAAGTGGAAACCCATGGTAGAGTAGGGGGGTGGGGAGCAGGAGAGGACGAGGGCAGTCTGTAGCTGGGTGGCAAGGGAGGGTGCATGTGATGAAGAACTCATTGAAGAGAGCTGCAACAGTGGAAGGGTCAGAAACAGATGAACCATTAACCAAGAGGATAGGTAAAGCAGACTGCATAAGAGGCCAAAAATGGTGTTGATTACCTTTCAGAATTAGGATGGGGAGTTATGATTGTTCTGGAGGTTTCCTTTACAATAATGGGATTTTGCAGCCCTGACAGCCTTAGTGCAATTGTTTATCAGGGCCCTGTAGTGAAGCAGATCAGGAAGAAAGTGAACATTTTTTAACGGGCCAGGTGAGATCATGAGACTTGCATTTATCAGTGGTTTAAGTGAATATCCGGGGGAGATGAGGTGATTTGACCCTGGATTTCCTGAGGATGCATCGAAGTCCCAGACTGAGGAGAATTTGCAATGAAAAGGGGATAGGGCCTCATCGATGCTGGAGGCCTGGGGAATGACTGACCAGTTTGTTGCAGGTAGGTCACTCAGGAGAGCATTGATTATCAGTGAACAGAGGCAGGTGGACCACATGTATTTTGAGGCGGAGTGGGGGTAGCAGATTTTCCTGATGCAGATTGTTGTGCAGTGGTCACTGAAAGCATCAGGAAAGATACTTGCTGCAACAATGCAGTGGGAGAGGAAGGACAGAGAACTCAATCCAACAGGGTGTGTTTAGAGGAATAGGGATTGAGTTAAGTAGGTTTAGAGATAACCTAGGATGAATTTAGAGACTCCATTGTCTGGGCGGCTGATCTAGAGAGCCAATTAATGTTGAAATCCCCAAGGAGAAAGAGTTCACCAGAGGAAGAATGTGAGGAAATGGTGGAGAGAGTCAATCAGACGTTACATATTCTGTACATCTTTATTCTACCTATTATTATACAGCATATACAGCTTTAGTCGCTCCACGTTCAGTGTGCAGTTTCTGGTGAATCAGCAGGATTTTGAAATTGAAAGTGTAAGCATTGTTGATGAAGATGGGCTGGGTTCATGGCCTGCTGAGTTAAGTCGCATTAGTCAAATTTTCCTAATGAAAATTAAGGCTCAGGCCTTCAGGCACAGCCTGGTGACTGCCCTGAATGTTTCAGGTATTCAGTACACAGCACTTTAACCATGCACTACTGAATTCTTCCCACCATGTGTTTGTAACACTCTTCACACATAAATTTGTAAACTGTGATAGGGAAAACTTAAATGGAGACATTTCAAAAGGCTGAGTGTTTTCCTGACATATTCTATTAGTAATAAGAATAAATATATCAGTAGACTGATAAAAGTGAGACTTCTGTGACACCACAAAACAAATATGGACATCATGCACAAAATGTCAAATAACATCTGCCACATGACAGCTACAGTACTAGTAGACAGTATTCAGGGATGTGACTAATGATTAATTTCTTGCACAATTAGCCTGTTTTGTGTGGGAAGGCTTTTCGGTGTTCTCAGGACTGTTTTACACATTCAAAGAACAGTTTATTTTTACCAAAAAATAATTACTATGGTTATTAGGTCCGCCCAGCAGTGGGACAAAATACAGCGCTGGTCACCATGATCAAGGGCTCTTTTCACAGTTTTCACCAGTGATGTCTTGTAGGATGCTACAGGAACACAATTTACTTCAGTGGCAATTACTCCAATGTGTAACATTAAAGTGTGACATCTTTATCACAGAGAGCTTGTTCCTGGTGTACAACAATTAACATTCTTGTTTTAGGGTGGGTGAGTGGCCTTTTCAGAGTATCTGGTATAATATGGTACCCAGCAAACAGAACATTATTTTTAAATACCTGAGAAATACTTATCTGTCTGTCTATCTATCTATCCATCCATCCATCTATCTAAGTTCCTGCAAGCAATTATAGCTAAAGTTTTTTGGGGGCTACACCAAGAAAGGAGGAGAAGGAGGAAGGAAGAAGGAAGGGCAAAGGTAGCAGCAACAGGGTTTTGCACGGCATGTGGTATGCAGTATGCTCGCTCAGTGAGGTTAATCCATCACATGTGCATGAGCACATTTCAACATATTATATTTTCTGTCCTATACAGAGGAAACTGTAAAGCAGCATGGACAGTTGTGACATACAATATAGAGTGTATTCTTCTTCTTCTACTATACTCCCAACTAGAGATGCAGCAAATTTAAACTTGACTTGAGAAGTTGCCACAAAGTTCCCAACTTTGCAGTCTGTGATGCTTTGTGAAGATGTCACTATTGGACATCGCTTTTCCTAAAGTATGCAAACATTTTACAAAGTGGATTCATAGACAAAATTGTATTATTTTTCTACAGAACACACAATTTGTTTGGAGAACAAGGTAGGGAAATGTATGACAGTGACTGTCAACAAACTCTTTGGATGCAAATATATTGACAGGCACATTTTTCATGTAATTCTGACCAATTTATCATGCATTGCTGTGTCTGATGATGCATGGCATGTGGTAGTGGGCTAAATGATTTTAACAAAGGAATAGAAACACAGAATTTGCCAGCAGAGAAATGCTGCATGGACCATCCCTTTTGCCCAGATTTTCCCTGTCAGTTCTGTCTTCACAGACCCTACCTTGTCTCCAGTGATCGTCCCCCTCCCTCCAATCTACCAATATTCCCCCATATGTATCCCATGCATACTTGAAGCACGCCACTGTTTTTGCTCCCAGTACCTGTCCTAGTAGACTGTTCCAGGTGTCCATCACTTTTTCAATGAAGTAGTTCTGCTTCAATCTTTCAATGGAGTAGTACTTCCTCACATCCCTCCTAAACATCCCCTCCACCAGCTTCATTGCATACCCCCTTGCCCTGGTGCACCTCCTCATTTGAAACATACTCCCTTCCTGTACCCTCTTCACTTCCTTGAGGTACTTGTAGGCCTCTATCATGTTCCCTCCTCCCTCCTCTCTTCTAGGGTGTACATACTTAGCTCCCTCAATCTCTTCTCATAGGGCTTCTAATGCAACCCTTTTACCATTTTAATTGCCCTTCTCAGGACTATGCCACCCTGTCTATGTCCTTTCTGAGATGCTGCCTCCATAACTGGAATAACACCTCCTTACCCTTTCTGCTGGTGATATCTATCCCAATGCAGCCCAGCATCCCACTGGCCTTGCCCACTCCCTTATCACACTGCCACTTTAAGGTCATCATATATGATAGGATGACTGCATGATGGTGCAGAAGGTACAGTTGACCAGATAGGTTACTAGCACATTAGGTGGTGAGGAGGAGGAGGAGGAGCCTTTATGTTAGTTTTCTTGCTTAACTGTTCATAGACATACCCGTGAGAAGAAAAGGGAGAAATGCTTTAGTCAGTTATCCAGTTTGGTTGCATGTTAATCCTCACTGTTGCTTGTCTGGTCTGGTCCTTCCATCCTCAGCTCTGCATACTGTATCTGATGAACCTACAAAGAACGGAAAGTTAGAAGAAAAAAATCAAAGTAATTATACTTACAGTTAAGAAAATAATTGCACACCCATGGTATGGTGTCTGAGTTCCAGCCGTAGAGGCAGTAGGGGAGTTGGAGGAGGGTGACCCATGTGATGTGCTGTGTTGTGCTGTGGTAGCTGAAGTAAGACCTGTGAAGATAAAAAGTAGAGGGGAAGGGAATAAGTCAGTCATCCAGCAGAGCTGTTCATAAATGTACCTGTGAATAGATAAGGGAGTGAAGCTCAAGTCAGTTACCCAGACATGTTGTATGGTATTCTTCATTGTTACTTGTCTGGTCTGTCCATCTTCATCGTATTACATCTATCAAGTCTGCAAATAAAAAAATTTTAGGGGAAAAAATCAAAGTAGTTATACTCACGATCATGGAAAGAATGTCCTGCCTTTTGTACAACATCTGGTTTCCAGCACAATAAGTAGTGGAGAGGACTAGGAGAAGGACCCACATGTTATGTTGTGCTGTGCTGCAATGGTTGGAGCAAAACATGTAAATACAAAAGGGTAAGATGATTTAGTCAGTTACAGTATGTGGCTTAAATCTGTATAGATGCACCGTTGAATAGAAAGCAGCTTTAGTCAGTTATCTGGCTCTGCTGTTTGCTATTTCTTGTTGTCACTTGCCTGTTTTTTCCATTCTCAGCTCCGCTTAATGCATCCAGTAAATTTCAAGGAAAGAAACATTAGGAGAAAAGATTAGTTAAGCTCATCATCAAGGAAATGATAGGCTGCCCTTGGTACACTGTCTGGATTCTGGCCCAACAGTCAGTAGAGCGGGAGGAGTACCCATGTGATACAGCAGAGCCAGCCATTATGTAATAAAGTCACTTGCAGTAAATTATGTTACAAAATACTGCCTAGTAAAAGGGCCTAATTGCCATTAAATTACACTGTTCCCTCCAGTATACTGCAACATTGTGCAGAATGTACAAAGCTGATCCCTGTGAAGCAAATTCCTTAGAAGGCAGTATAGTGCAGTGGTCTAAGGCTCTGAGCTGCAAATTTGGTGACATCCAGCAGACCAGACCTGGGTTTGAATCCCACAGCTTCCACTTGCGTACTGTGTGACCCTGAGCAAGTCACTTAACCTCCTTGTGCTCCCAGGTCGCTCCTGTAAAAAAGCTTTCAGCTTAGTGTGCTATACCTGGTTAAACAAAAAAAAAACAAACAAAAAATCTAGAGAACTACTGGAAAAATCTGAAATCATGTAGGTCAGCTATTGAAAAGAGTAAAGACAGGTATGAATCCTCTTTGGCTAATAATAAAACAAATCCAAAGTCATTATTGGGGTACTTTAATTCCTTGTAGGGCAGAAAATCAGAGATAGGAGCTCAGGAGATAAATGGCTCTATAACTGACAAACCAGAGGATCTAGCGTCTGTGTTTATACATGTTTTTGCAACATCCTTAAATATGACACATGCACAAACTGGTGTAGCAGTATATTGCCAATACTAATTTTGATTCAAACCTATCTACTGTATTGTTCTCACCAGATAAGGTGAAGAAAGAACTTGTTGTGACTGACCCATACAAATTACCAGGAGCAGATAACATTTATCCAACTCTAATTAAGAATTTACCTAACATTATCTTTGAACCAGTAAGCAAAATATTCACCACATCACTGTCTATTGGAGTGGTACCTGATGACAGGAAGGAAGGGATGGTTACCTGATTATTTAACAAGGGTTCTTAGCAAGATGTAAAGAACTGTAGACCTATGATCCTGACTTCTATCCTGGGAAAACCATGGAAAAATTGCTGAAAATTCATACAGAAGATTGTATTAATAGTAATAGCCTATATGATAAAGCACAACATAGTTTTACAAACAGAAGTTCATGTGTGACCAATCGTATTTAATTCTATGAACCACTTCGTGACCTGTTAGATCACAATGTACCCTGTGATGTGACTTACCTCGACCTGAGTAAAGCATTCAATAGTGTATCTCATGATAAACTTAGTGTGAAACTGAGTAACTTGGAAATAGATGGGAATGTGGTTTGTTGGATGAGGGATTGGCTGGAGGGTAGAAGTCAGAGGATACATGTCGATGGTTTTATATCAGACTCTGCAAATGTGACAAATGGTGACCCCCAGGGCTCAGTGTTGGGCCCCCTACTCTTCAACATTTATATTGGCAATTTACATCATGGTCTGTACAGTAATGTGAACAAGTTTGCAGATGACAATAAGATAGGGTGCAGAGCTAGCAATCTTGTTGAAATTAACAGGATACAGGCAGAGTCAGATGCCATTGCCAAGTGGTCAGAGAACTGGAACATGATGTTTAATCCTAACAAATGTGTGCTTATTCACATGGGCTATAAAAACATTAGATCCTCATATAGACGTGCAGGCACAGTATTAAGATCTGTTACAGAAGAAAGAAACGTAGGTGTGATAATTCAAAATAACTTGTTATTTAGGTCACATTGTTCATCAGCTTTGGCAAAAGCACAAAGAATACTGGTTTGCATAAGACACAACTTTGTCAGTAGATATAGTATGATCATACTGCCCTTGTATTAGAGATGGGCGAAGTGGATTAAATTCACTCCACAAATTAATTTGCGAAGTTGGTGAAATTCGAGAAGTGCAAAGTGCTGACTTTACAAAGTTTTTGCAAGGTGACGTTGCCCTTTTTCTAGGCAAATTGATTTTAATTCACCCAACTTCACCTACTTTCATCTAACTTCACCACCTTTACAGGCGAAGTTAGGTGAAGTTGAGAAGTGGGAACTTCATGAAGTAATTCGCGAAGGCAAAATCTGCAACCTCACCAGTGAAATAAAACTTTGCAACATCTCTACTTTGTATAGGTTACTGGCACACTCCTACTTGGACTGTTGTTCCCAGTTTTGATCACCTTGTCTCAAGGCCAACATAAACTCCATTGAAAAAGTGTAGAGGCATTTCATAAAAATTATTAGCAAGATTAGCAAAACTGGGTTTGCACAGCTTACAGAGGAGATGACTATGGGGTGATCTAATTCTTCTCCATAATCGGTTTAAGCAATCAGATCTTATTTTGGACTTTGGTTTCATTTTAAGGAAATAAGAATATAGCATCAGAATTCATAATAAGCAATTATTGAGGAAACTTTACAGGACTAATAAAAAAGGATTTTACTATACACACAGAGTAGTAAAATGCTGGAATGGTTTACCACAGTCCATTGTAGATTCACCAACACTGTATAGTTTCAAAAAACAACTCGATATAGATGGACTCTTGGGATTTAAGTGACCGACCACTGAAAGTGTGCAGAGTGGACTAGAAGTGCCATTTGGTGCACATTCTCCCTTAACTACCTAAATACCTAAGTAGTTTGTGTTATACTGCAGCATTACTACACTGCATCCTAACTGGTACCACTGTATGCTGTGCTGCAGTGGCTGGACTGAGGACCCAGGATAACAAACCAATTAGATATTATTACTAGCATAGACTACACTCACCATTTATTCTAATAGCAGACACTGAAGAGTGGGTGGTTTCTATGATTTTTTTCAAGGAGATGGCAGGGGGATTTTACTTTTGGAGGAGGGATGATGGGAAAATTCATGCAATTTTATGGCTATTGGGAAAACATCACAGGGTACATAGAGGGAGGTGGGATCGGAGCTGAGTGATGAGTTATGGATATTATTTACAGCCATGTGATATGGTGGTTGGGTTGGCTGACAATGGTACAGATGGTGGGGTGTTTTTTTGTTTTTGTACAGTGAAAACTAGGATATCAGTTATGTCACTTCACGTACAGTAGTTCAGTGCAAGGGAAGCGCTACTTCACTACAAAAAATTGGCAGTTCACACTAGCGAAGATGAAAAACTTCACTAGTGAAGCAGTTTCCTGACTTCGCGCATCTCTGAACAAGACCAGTGCAGAAGAAAATAAATGGTTTTGTTGCAGCAATAAGCAGACACCACTAAGATGTCTCACACTCATGAACTGACAAAAAACATGAGACAGTGAAGTCCACCAGGATGAAGCCCAACTCTGCAGAATTCTGTAGTAGAGTTACTGCAGCAAACAATGCAGTTTCAATGGGAGTTAATCCCTTTTATAATGCAGGAAACCTGTGACACTGGACTTCATCCTAATAGGCTCCACTGTACACTCAGAGCCTCAACTGGTGCTTACTGCTTATATACCCCCTAATATCACCCTTACACAGCTGCACAAAAAGTATTGCAGCAACTAGTGTAACAGCACTAAAAAGATTCTATATACCATCACCAAACTACATAAATAAGTAGAAATTAAACTATTTGTAAGTCATTTTCTCTCACTTTCTTAACTGGTGTATACAGAGCCCTGTACACTCTACCCTCCACCACACCTCAGCAACTACATCCAGGCATATTACTCAGACTGAAAGCATCACACATTAAATATTCATCTGGCACTTGAATTCTAGCCTGCTTTTCAAAATACATAAGAAAAAGCACATTTGATATGTTTTTAAATGATTTGGGGCTATTTCCTTCAGCAAAACTGAAACATGTCTAGAGAGCAAATGTTTCACTCTCGATCACCTCAGAGGCCTGTGAAGTGCCTAGGAAGTCACATTGTGCTGTTTCCTGTCTGAAAGGCAACCACTTGGTATTTACAACTGTACACAGATTTATTTTCCACAGAAAGCATTGTTCCATGGATTTCAAACAATATCTGCAGAACAGAACATCTGCTTATCAGAACAAGGTGGAATACAATTCCATGGACTATATTATTAAACCATTATTTAATATGTGGAACTCGTAAAGACATTGAAAATAGACAAATGTCCATCAACATATCTTAGAGGATCACCAGGCAGATCTGAACTGGCCTCTAAGAAGCAAGTGGGTATATTTCTGGTGAAATTCACTCACTTGGTTCAGTAGACATAGCGTGTAATGACTGTAGAATGTGTTCATTGAACACAGGGCGGATCCATGGACAATTCCACTTTAGAGTTTAGCCATTATGCAGGCAGCAGAATTCCAATGGAATTGGTGGCATTTAATAACCATTCCTCAAAATTTTGTTTCACTAGAATTTAAACATTTCCCCCAGCACTATTTTAAGGTCACTTACTTAAAGGGTGTCTAAGTTATGCGTAATCAGACATTGTGAGTTAAGATAAATGCTTATGGTGAAATTTTATGAATTGTTATGTTAATTGCAGAAAGCCACAAAAAATTCATGGAAGCAGTACCCATGCAAAAAAAAGCCCAATGCTCAACTTCCTCAAATTACTAACAATTAATACAATACAGTTTTGGGCTGGCAGTATAGCCTATAGGTTAGAGTAATGAGCTGTGAACAAGCTTGGTACATCCAGCAAACCAGACCTGGATTTGATTCTCACAACCTCCACTTGTATACTGTGTGACTCTGAGCAAGTCACTTAACTGCCCAGTGCTCCCAAGTTGCCCCTGAAAATAGGCACTTGTGCCTAGTGGGCCTTACTCGGTTACCCAAGACTAAAATAAAACAAAATGCATTTTCAAATATTCTTCAGTTTTGCTTTGGTTGAGATTTTCACATGCAGGTGAGTTATTTACCAACCCCTTGTAGGGCAACATACTGCTAACTAATTCTTAACAGTTTCAGCAGTTATTTACTGATCTGTTGCCTAATTAAAAGTTAACTAATCCCCACAAATTGAGTATTAGTTTGGTATTCATGAATTACTAGTTTATTTAAATTTTGGTAACTGTGTAAGCCCACTGAGATAAAAAGTCCCTTTTTCAGGGGCAACCTGAGGGAGGGTACAAGGGGAGGTACAGTGAATGCAAAATGAAGCAAGATAAGTGTGCCAAGACACTTTTACAATAGAACGTGGGGCACAGTATATGTACAAAAAGGCATATATAAGTAATACAAGACATATACATTATATACAACTAATACAGTGAGTACAGATGCTGCAAAACAAGTGATACAGATAAATACAAGTTGCATAGGCAATGTTATACCAATATACATAATTACATAAATGCAGAAAGTAGTTCAAACAGAGCAAAATTGTCAGCAAGTGATTCAAGCAGAACAAGGGACTAGGGTGAGGAAGTAGACAGTTAACAGAGTAGGACACAATGCAACCAGTGAGCAAAGCAACTACTTGAGCTTACGTAATAAATAATTCATTTGCACTCAACACTCAACTTGTTGAGCATTACCTGATAAATACTGTAACTGTATACCATATGTGTAATGCATAGTTATAAGTTAAGAATAACCAATATTTAGCCAGTCCATTGGTTCAGTGGTACTACTAGTAATCAGGAAGCCGGCTGGTGCAGGTAAGCTGCAGGAGGACATTGACCCCTCACTGCAGGTGTCACACATCCGACTGAGGCACCCCCCCAAGTACCAACCGAGTCTCTGTCTGGGGTAGAACCCCCTACCCATTGGCTCCATCCTTTGGGGGGTAGGCCAGGGTGTCAGTAGAATGCAGGAGTAAGTCCCAGGGTAGGTGGATGATATGCCAGACAATAGTAATGTGCTCTCAGCCAGGGTGGCGTGCGAGTGTAAGGCTATGAGCCAGCAGTAAAATTCAAAAACACTGACACTCCAGAGCCAGGAGTGCAACCACCAGTGAAGGTAACGATACAGTCAATTCATGACGTCTTCACAATTTATTGCCTACTTGCAATGGAAAGTAAACAACAAGGTTACAAAGTAATACCAGGAGATAACTCTGTGTGTCCAGGTGCCCCAACGCTTCACCACATAAGGCTTCATCACAGGGCAGCTACCTGATTAAGGACACACCCATATATACTATGAAAATCTATGACATCATCATTAAACCAATAGGAACAAAATTAATTAAAACAATGAAATATCAAAAGTGATAACATACAGTACAAAGCAGTGTAGCATTAAGCATTCTGTATAGACAATGGGTTTCTATTAAAATCAATTGCAAATTGCAAACATACATGTCTCCAACCAATTAGAATGCAGTAAATGTCACTATATGAATTTTGTCATGACATAGCAAATCCTACTTTATAGTTATGATGCCCCGCGGCAAAAAGAACAACAAATATTGTCTCAGCCATTAATATACCATTGTCTCCTATTTTCAATGATATGGATACACTTCATTTTTCAATAATAATAATACTTAGAAAATAACTAAATAAATTAGACTGTTAAAGTACAGGAGTTGGGAGCCAAAGCCACTTATTCCAGTCATTCCACTAAATCTTGGCAACAGATGTGGTCAACAGGAAATCTTGCACTCTCTATCACCTCCAACTGCAAAGAAAAGAAAGGAGATAGTTTTTATCCTTCAAAACATTCTGGCAAATCTGACAGCAGAACAACACAAATATTTATCGCATATTTGAATGTTTAGTACAAATTACTCAGTTCCACCAATAATTATATGGGGGGGAAGGGAACTTAGAAAGATTACTTCATTTTTGAGTGGTTACACAAGTAGAAGTGTATTAAGAAATGCAGGATATAGGGAGTTGGTTATACCTAGACTAAAAACTAAACATTATGATTTTTTCTTTAGTCAGTTAGTTCCTAGATTTTGGAATATGATTCCTATAAGATTTCGGTTGTGTAAACATAAAATACCTTCATGTAAAGCTGTTAAAACCTGGTATCTGGAATCACTTTCTGGGCAAAAGAAAAATTGTTGTGGTTAAATAAGTTTTATTGTTTCTTTTTAGTATGTATGTATGTTCTGTTTTCTTTTTTGTGTTTAAATATTTGTTGTAACCATAACCTTGTATGACCAAGGGTCACCATTTTAAATGAGTTTTACTCAATGGTCTAACCCATTTAATAAAAAATGAAAAAATGAAATGAAAGAAGGATCATATATATGGTTTAAGGTCCCAATCATAATTTAGACCCTCAGGTGCCAGTGCATTTAGAGTGAAGATCCAATAACTTTCCCTTTGGGAAAGTCTGTTCAATCTATCCCCACCTCTCCTCCCAACCTGTACCTGTTTCAAACTTGTAAACTTCAAAGTCTTAGGATTATTGTTGTGGTGCAACAAAAAGTGTGTGGTCACCAGACTGCTTATGTCCACATTTCAAATGTCCCTCACATGCTCCTGTATCCTTATTTTTAGTGTGCCCATGGTTCTACCTACATACAGTTTATTACAGTCGCGCCATAGTGCACATACTGTATATGTATTGACACAGGAGATAAATTGGTTGATAGACACCCTTCTGTTATTTGTAGGTGCAACAAAAATGCTCCCTTGTTGGCAGTGAATGCAAATACTGCAATTTCTGCACTTGTGCTTCCCATTTAGTCTCATGGATGTCCATGTCCTGTTAGGCTGTTTTTGTTTCTAGAGAATTGGATATGCACAAGTACATTCACCCTCGTCAGGAGAGCAGCACCATTGTTTGGCACTTTTGAATTCACGTCAGTGCTGTGATCTGGGCATCATTTAGCTTGTACTAGTGGCTAGAAGTGAAGGAACCTGTGGAGAAATATTGGAGATTGTTGAAAGTTTTAACAGGATGTGACAAGTGGAAATCTTGAGCAACTAAAGCCATTTAAGGAAATATGCATTCAGATACATCTTTGAATGGAGAATCTGATGAAATCCAGTCTGTGTGCTTCTCCATGATGGATGATTTATCAGCAAGAAAAGCATCAGCCAAACAACTCCTGGTAGTATCTGGCAGCAGCTCAGAAGCCATTCCTGACCCTTGAGAGACAACTTTTTACAGGAATTAATTTTATCTATCATATCAGCAGTTTAGAGCAATATATACAAGAGAATATTGCTCCAAGAGGTCTAAGAGTGACAATTACACCCTCTGGTCATCTTGATGAATTTGGACTGCAATCCAAGTGGGAGGATGTGGCACAAAACTGAGGTTTGTTAAACTAATTAATAAGAATGACAGCATCAAGTATGAAAAATTAACTAAGGAAATAGCTGATACTAAAAAAGCTTTAATGAAGTTTGCTAATAATCCTGGCTTTAAAATACTTGATAAAGCACTGCACACTAAGCTAAGTAATCATGAGATCATGAGACCAACACAATCAAGAGGAAGCAACATAAACTGGAGCACAATCTATTGGATTATCAGGAGGGAAGACATTTCAATTGGTCCCTTTTTCAAAAAGAAAGATCCACTTCAAGAGGTACATCGCACTCCAGATATTGATATTATGGTAGAGCTAGGAATAAGAGAGATAAGGATTTACCTGAAAAAGGCTCTACTAATAAGGACCAGATAAGTAACTCTGCTACAAAACAAGGGGAAGTGGCATTGACCTCACACACTCAACAGGCTGTTACCTTTTCTGAGAATAATGTCACACAGAGGAACCTCAATCAGGGAGCAAAAAATGGAAAAAAGCACAGAGGTGGGCAAACAGAAATAAAAATAGCCCAGGCAATAACAAGAGGGGACAAGAGCTTTTTCAGGTATGTTAGTGAAAGAAACAAGACTAAGGGTGGAATTGGAAGACTAAACAGGGAAGGAAAGAAGTGTGCAGAGGAGGTCCAAGAAAAAGTAGAAATCCTGAACAAGTAATTTTGTTCAGTATTCACAGAAGAAGGGGGAGGGGAGAGACCAAAGTTAGGTGATAGAAGCACCACTGGGAGGGAGGTGGACACTAATCCATTCAAGGAGGAGAGAGTCTTAAAGGAACTTGCTAATCTGAAAGTGAACAAGTCAATGGGGCCAGATGGGATACATCCCTGAGTATTAAGATAACTCAGGGAGGTACTGGCTGCACCAGTGACAGCCCTGTTCAACAGTTCTCTGGAGACAGGTGTGATACCAAAGTACTGGAGGGGGTGAATGTAGTCCCTCTCCACAAAAGTGGGACCAGGGAGGAGTCTGTCAATTACAGGCAAGCCAGCCTAACCTCGGTGGTGGGGAAACTAATGGAATCACAACTAAAAGAAAGGTTTGTGATGTATCTTGAATCCAATGGAGCACAGGATCTAAGGCAGCATAGATTCACAATGGAAAGATCTTGTCAAACAAATCTGATAGATTTCTTTGACTGGGTGACTAAGGAATATGGAGGAAGCACCAAGTTATCTTGTCAGCGAGAATGCCGACCTCCCCCACAGTGACGGCACAATACTGATGCAGGTATTGTGCCGCCTCTTACATGGGTGTTTTCTGTGGGGGCTATGCCCTCCACCCCCCCATATGGGGGGCTCTGCACCCCAAACCCCATGGACTCTAGGATTCTAACTCCAGGTTGTAGTTGGTCTGGGGAAGGGGCAGAACACTGGGGGAAGGTGAAACACAGAACTCCTCCCCTGAGGGGGTTGTGGAGTCAAGAACAGTGGGGGAATTCAAGAATGCATGCGACAGACATAAGGCAGTCCTAGTGGGGGGTAGGAGGAAGTAAGCTGTTGGTTAACTAGGATCTGTAGCTTATCTGTTAGGTAGGAAAATGGGCAGACTAGGTGGGCCAAGCGGTCCTTATCTGCCATCAAATTCTATGTTTCTATGTTAAAAGGACCATTACCGCGAATGTCGCCGTAATGGTCTTTTTCTGTGTTTCACCATTGGGGTGTCAACAACAAGGGGTGATACGGGGATGTGGATCATGGAGGGGTGGAGGATGTGGCCTGCTTGGATTTCAGCAAGGCCTTTGACACTGTCCCACGTAGGAGGCTAGTACACAAGCTGAGCAGCCTGGGAGTGGGTCCCAGAGTTGTAAACTGGGTCAAAAATTGGCTGAGTGATAGTACTCTGAGCGTGGTGGTGAATGGAGTACAATTCAAAAAGATGGGGGTAAACAGTGGGGCCCACAAGAATCAATGCTCAAATCAGGTCTCTTTAATGTCTTCATAAGTGACATTGCAGAGGGGCTGCAGGGTGGGTGTGTCTCTTTGCAGACAACATAAAGATCTGCAACAGGGTTGACATTCCAGGAGAGGTAGTGAAAATGAGAAGGTACATAAGCAAGCTTGAGGAGAGGTCAGGGGTGTGGCAGTTAACATTCAATGCAAAGAAGTGCAAGATCATGCACTTGGGGCACAGAAATGCAGGGGAGGAGTACATAATGAGGGGGAGGTGCTGACAGCCACCAAACAGGAAAGGGACCTGGGAGTAATCATATCTGATAATCTGAAGGTTACTAAACAATGTGAGAAGGCTGTGAGGAGAGCCAGTGGAATGCTGTGGTGCAAAGGGAGAGGTATCTCCAGCAGAAGAAAGGAAGTGGTGATGCCACTGTATAAAACATTGGTGGGACCTCATCTAGAGTGTTGTGTCCTATTCTGGAGGCTGCATTTCTGGAAGGACATACACAGGGTAGAAGCAGTACAAAGAAGGGCAATAAAAATGGTGCAGAGGCTGCACACCAAAAGTCATATGAGGGGAGACTGGAGGAGCTCAATATGTATTCCCTGGAAGATAGTAGAGAGAGGGTGGATATGATAGAGACTTTTAAATACCTTGAGGGTATAATTAAGGTACAAGAGGGTAGCATCTTTAAAAAAAAAAGATATTCAAGAACAAGGGGCCATGATATGAAAATAGAGGAAGGGAGACTTAGGGGTAATGTGAGAAAGTATTTTATCACAGAAAGGTTGGTGGATCCATATAACAGCCTCCTGACAGAAGTTGTAGTGGCAAAAATGGTAGGAGAATTCAGAAATGCATGAGACAGACATAAAGGAACTCTAGTGATAGGTAAGAAGTAAGCTGCAAATCATTTAGGATCTGTGGTATATGTAACCTGTATGGAAAATGGGCAGACTAGGTGGGCCAAGTGGTCCTTATCTGCTGTCAAATTCTATTTTTCTATATAGAGGAAGAGGGGCGAGAGGAGAGTCTGCAACCAAAACAAAAACTCAGAGTGGTAAATAATAAATTTGTCTTATTTAGAATGAATGGAGTATCAAACAAAGATATTAACGAAGGGACTGTCATTTGTTCCTAGCTCTAGACCAAAGGACTTTGAAGTTATTGTTGATCTGGAAAGGTTTTTCCGAAATTTTAAACTTAAAGACCACTTTGCTAGAAACCCACCACAGACTGACACTATGGTTTTCTCAGCAATGGATTTCCACATACCAGGGGTTTCAAATGATGAAACAGAGGAACAGGTGCACCATGACAGACTTTCATTATTTGATTTCTCAGACTTTAACCTTGAATCTGGAAGTCCTGACATTTGGAATTCAACAGATGACTTGAATTGTGCTGCTCTAAATGAGTAGTTATACAATGAAAATGTTCAGCAGGTGTATGAAAACACTAACGGGTATATAAATATTCATTTGCTAGCTATAAATGAAAGAAATTTAAAGATTATTAGAAAATGACTTTTCAGACCAAAATAAAGCTTTTGTCCATGGCTCTTTAACCCATGCATTAATGTATATATAAAAAAAACAATAATGAAGGAAGTACTTTCAGTGTTGAAAAATAGTGATAAACATTATAGGAATAACTTACTTAAAAAAGAACATATGGCTCTTGATGAATTAAAAAGCTCTAGATGAATTAAAAGAAAATCTCATGTGATTATTAAGCCTGTGGATAAGGGTGGAAAATTGATTAAAATGGACAAACAGTTTTATAAAAACAGAGTAAGAGATTTTACCAGACAGGGAGAACTATGAACTTTTAAATTCTGACCCTTTAGGGAGGTTTAAGTTGGAATTTATTCCCAGGTTAGAGAGAGAGCAAAGAATAATGGGGAAATCACTAATGATAAATTTGATTTTCTACCTCTCAAGTTCCCTGTCACACCCACTCTATATACTGTATCTTACCTAAGATGCACAAAAATGTAAATGACCCCCAGGACGTCCCATGGTATCTGGAGAGGACTCCCTGACAAACAATCTGTATGAATTTCTTGATTTTTTTTCTCAAACGTAGTGCCTCTTGTCTTAAGTCATACACTAGGGACACTGCATATTATGGAACAATCTAATGAGTTAAATGATGGGAGGGCATGTGGTGGCTCAAGATCAATGTAGAGTCATTATACACATCCATTAGGCACAACGATGGAATTAAGGCCTGCAAATATTATTTTTTTGCAGGACCACCTAATGAAACACATGCCTATGTATTTGATTTTTGACAGTTTGGAATTTATTTTGAAAACACAACTACTTTAAATTTATCAACAATTTCTACTTACAAAAATGTGGAACTACAATGGGGGCTGCTATGGCCCCCCCTCGCATGCAAAGCTTTTCCTTGGCCATTGGGAGGAACAAATTATTTTTAATGTAAATTGCAACCCTTTTATTACACACATAGTAAAATGGCCTTGTTTCATTGACAGTGTATTGCGCATCTGGTTTGACACTGAAATGGAGGCAGAGGAGTTTGTTAAACAATGAAAATGAGAGGAATTTACATTTCACTCACAAAAGTGATGCAAATGAATTAGAATTCCTGGAGATAATATTATCCATAGGATTGTATAACAGAATTGTTACAAAAGGCTATAGGTAACCAACAGATACCAACAACCTCCTCTTAGCCACCAGTTCTCAAGCAACATCTTTGAAGGACTCCATACCATTCAGTCAATTTCTCAAACTTAGGAAAAATTCTAGTGAATCTGATGTGTTCCTAGTGCATGCTGAGGCTATAAGAAACAGATTTTTGGAAAGGGGCTATGAACCTACAATTTTGGAACATGCCCTCAACAAAGCTAAGGCTCTAAATAGGAAAGATCTTCTTGGACTGAAGGTTAGAGCATCAACAGATAAGAGACAGCTTAATTTTGTTACACACTTTAACCATCTAGCCAGAAAACTGGGTAACATAGTAACTAAATACTGGCCTATACTACTTAGTGACCGGGTTCTAGCAGGACACATAGGGAAGAGACCATGAGAATCATTTAAAAGGGGCAGAAACCTTAGAGATATACCTGTGCATAGCCAATTCTCTAGAAATGAACAGCCTAACAGGACATGGATACCGATGAGACCGAATGGCATGCACAAGTGTGGGAATTACAGTATTTACATTCATTGCCAACAAGGGAGCACATTTGTTGCACCTACAAATAACAGCAGGGTGTCCATCAACTAATTTATCTCCTCTGTGTCACTGCATATATAATATATGCACTATGGTGTGACTGTAATAAACTGTATGTAGGTATAACCATGCACTCACTAAAAACAAGGATACAGGAACATTTTTTTTTTTTTTTACTCCCTAGCTGCCTTGCCGCCGTATTTTTCAGCCTGTTCATGGGCCGCCTGCCTCTACCCCCCAGATCGGCTGCTGTCCCCGATACCCCGTGGCATTCCCCCACAGTGGGGCCTGCGGCATACCCCCGGATATGCCGCGGGCACTGGGACTCAGGTCGGGGCCCGCCTGGGGAGCACATCGAGGCCGTGGTGGCGGCTTCACTCGGAGGCGGGCAGGCTCCATCCATTTTCCGCTTTTTGGGAGGCGGGTCGTGCCATGATGTCACCATCCGCCCCGCCTCAATGGGATTGACAAACGCGGTCTGCGTGGGAACTCCCGGCCTCCGCCAGGGTTCCCCATGCACCGCCCACTATCCACACCTCCCCGGAGAAGGAGAGCTGTCCATGGGCGCTCAATCCTACTCCCCGGCCAGCCCTCCGATGACCCGAGTCCGTTCCGAACCCGGGTCGGCTGGCGTCTGGCGGAAATCAACACGCTGCGCCGGCGGGCCGGCCCTAAGGATACAGGAACATGTGAGGGACATTTAAAACCGGGACATAAGCAGTCTGGTGGCCACACATTTTTTGTTGCACCACAACAGTAATCCTAACACTTTGGAAGTTTACAGGTTTGAAACAGATAAGGGTTGGGACGAGAGGTGGGGATTGATTGAACAGACTTTCCTAAAGGGAAAGTTATTGGATCTTCACTCTAAATGCACTGACACCTGAGGGTCTAACTCAGGACTGGGACCTTAAACCATATCTATGATCCTCATACATGTGTAACCACTCAAAAATTAAGTAATCTTTCTTAGTTTCCCTTTTTCTCCCTTTCCCTTCACCCCCCCTTCCCCATATAATAACTGGTGGAAATGAGTAATTTGTACTGAACATTTAAATATGTGATACATATTTGTCTTGTTCTGCTGTCAGATTTGCCAGAATGTTTTGAAGGATAAAAACTATCTCCTTTTTTTTTCTTTGCAGTTGGAGGTGATGGGAAGTGCAGGATTTCCTGTCAACCGCAGCTGTTGCCAGAATTTTCTGGAATGAGTGGCAATCAGCTGTTGCACGCATAACATTTTCACTCGCCCTTCAAACACAGGCACAGTACTGACAATGTCAAACAGCTGATTGCTTGGCTTGCAGCCTATTTTGAACACGTGCGCACAAGTACTGCATAGTCAACACAAGTGCATACAGTCACATGAGCCATGCAGCTGCATACATGACCAGCCTGAGAAGCCAGAGTCTGTTTTCTGTTACTGATGTCTCACAGACTAGCGCTTCATCACGCATCAGGGCAAGTAGAATTTATTTCTGGCTGTCAGACTCCTACATACTTGGCACCATGGTGAAACATTATCTTTAATGCAAGAGAGGTATAAATAAAAGGTAAATGAAACAAGCGAAAAAAGGAAAATCTCACACTTGTCTTATGTACTCTGTTTTCTTTTGTGGTTGTCCTCAGCATCCTAATGACTGTACCTGAAAAAAAAAATTGATAAAAACTTCTAAAGAATCAGGTTTCTAAAAAAGGTGAACAAAGCATCTGAAAGGAGGAAGTCATATCCCTTCAACAAACAAGTCAAAGATTACTTACGTAATCTAATTTTTTTTATCCCAAGTGTTTGTCTTTCTTCAGAGTGCCATATTTTCAATCTGAAAGGTAAAAACAAACATTAACAGTGTATGGGTGAGGGCTATCTTTCATGGAATTCAATTAATTTCTAGTGTTGCTGTACCCTAGTTGTGATGTCAATCTTCTGTTGTACCATCTTGAGTATGTCACTACAAAATTACAACAACATGGAATGCCCTTGTGCTCTCAACTGTCCCTTTCAGCTGCGCCGATTGCTGTTTTTTTTTTTCTTGTCAGTTTCATCTGTCACATCTGACAAGAAAAACAAGCAATTAGTGATGGCTTCTGTGGTTTTTTAAACTCTCCATTGTTGTGCAGAGTTGCCCATACACTATAAAAGACAACAAAAAACAGTGACCAACAATGCTGAATTTACCTTTCGAGGTGTTATGAGAATTGCAGACCTCTTAAGGTCTATTGGTTGTCATGACAACCTCTCAAAACAAACACATCATTGTGGTTCACTGTTCCCCATCCATTATCCTCTGTATCATATATGGATCTGATTAGGTCCAAGGTGCAAAAGGCAAGGCTAAGCAACAGAAAGGTACCCTACACTGAGCTACTAAGAGAAAGACCTGGTTTCTACTATAACATCTTTCTACTCAGACTGGCAAAAGCGGAGTACTGACACCACATTATTTAATACCAACACCCCTTACAACTCCCCATAACCAAAGGCCCACAACAGTTAAGTCCTACCTCTCCACAATCACACACTGTGGTGATGTGGTGGAGTGGAGCAAGGTCTTAGTGTTTCCTATTCATTATTTCAGCACAGTGTTACCACTACCGAATCATTTTAGGGCCATTGTATATTTTTTAATAACCTTTCCAAATTTTTGCCATCACCATCTGGCAAATGCCTTGTCCTTTAATGGTGAAAAATAGCTTCTAGATTAAATACAATATGGTGGGAGATAATGAAATTTAGTTGACTCCCATAAAATGGTTCCATGGTATTAGAGTGCTGGCATTTCCCCACCGACAGTACTGTGTTGGCAAAGTTGCGAAAGGAGGAACTGTGAACTGGGCTGAGCAGCGCCTTGCAACCAGGGCAATGGGTGGGAGGCAGTACACAGAGGTGCCTGCAATAAGAGCACCAAAGTAAACAGGTGGCTACAATAAGGGCATGGTGCAGGGAATGCGGGTTGCCATGGACCACATACCAGACCGTGATCAGCAAGCCGGCAGTTAGGTGGGGTATAACTAGCAGACAGGCAGCAATGCAGCATCCACATAGTACTCAATAGTGTTGCTGCCATGCCCCTTGAGTATGCTGACAGTCCCTGGGGCAAGAAGCTGCTCCTACACGATGACTATGTATACCACAAGGAGAGCACCCATGGCAAGAAAACCTATTGGAAGTGCACCGACTACCAGGGTGGGCGGTGTAAGGCACGGACACATACAACCGTGAAGGAGGTGGTCACTGCAGTGGGAACACACAACCACGTCCCAGACTACACCAGCATTACATTGTGGAAGGTGCATGAGTATATTAAAAAAGGGCCCCACAACACCTGAGACACTGCAACAAGTGGTAGCCACCTTCTGCAGCTCACTGCCTGAGTACATTGGCAATAGAATGCCCCTCCTGGAGTACCTCATGTATTTGGTATAGCGTGCCAGGAGAGGAGCCAGCAAGGCGCTCAGTCCACCGACCACACTGGCTGATCTAGTTGTGCCAGAGGAGTACTGTGTTACCCAGAAGGGAGAGCTTTTCCTGCTATGGGTCTCAGGAAGTAGGCAGGACAGGTTCCTGCTGTTTGTCATAGAATGTAACCTACAGTACATGGAATGGTGCACCGACTGGTATGCCGATGCGACCTTTAAGTGTTTCCCCTCCATTGTTCCATTAACTCTACAATATTCATGGTGTGGAATTCAGCACTGTGATACTGATGGTGTTCATACTGATGGCCAGCCGTAGCACCACCACAGATGTTGCCATCCTGAGAAAGTGCTAGAGCTTTACCCTGGTCTGAAGCCCTGATCAGTGATGGTTGACTATGAGCTGGCAGCATACCTAGCCTTCTGTTTGATGTTCCCAGTGGTGGTGCTGCAGGGCTGATTTTTCCATTTCTGCCAGTCTGTCTGGCGTAGGGTGCAGCAGCCGCCTGAGATACAGCAGTCCTACACAGCAGACAGGAACTTTGCCATGAGCATACACCTCCTGCCAGCCTTGGTGTTTGTGCTGCCCGGGGAGGTAGTGACCACATTCGAGGAGCTGTGTACCTGGGACTTTTACTCTGAACTGGAGGACCTCCTTGCCCCCCCCACTGGATTACTTTGAAGACAGCTGGTTCGGACAACCCATTTGCAGTGGACTCCATTGGAAGCCCATTTTTCCAGTTGCATTCTGGATTCATTAAGATGCAGCCTGGTCTAGCCTTCCAAGGACCATCAACTCTGTGGAGGGCTGGCATCAAGGGTTCAATTCCCTACTGGGGGCTGCTCAACCCGGTATCTGGACCTTCACTGAGTGCCTTTGGTCAGAGCAGCAACTCAGTGAGGTCAAGATACAGCAGTTCATGTCATAGATGGCAATGTCTGTGTCATGGAAGTGGTACAAAGACCACAGTCAACACATTATGCAGCTGGTGGAGTAGTATGGTGCACACACTGTGCAGGACTAGCTGAAGGGGATCACTATGAACTTTCACTTGCAGGTGTAGACCCCTGTTGTATGTTGCCAGTAGGTGTATTCGTTCTGGTGTGGCCCACATGCCTTTGTACGTTGTCCCTCCAGTTGTGTGGCTGTGTACATTCCCATGGTGTTCCCAAGTAAAGACTGTTGTGACAGCATCAGTGTCTCCAGCATTGTTTTTCCTGTTGGTGTGGGTGCAGCATCTGTTGGGGCACTCATCCTGGTACCTGACTGCACCCCCGGGCCATTGAATCCTTCCCAGACACCTGCCAGTAACCACATGTAGACTGAAGTGCCTCCCCCAACCTAAGCCTGGTAGGTAGAACAGTCATTGTGAAGTCACAAGATGCATGTCCAGTGATAATATATTAAGTACCACATTCCCTGGTGGTCTAGTGGTCCCTGCCCCCCCCCTGGCAGGCAGTGTTACCTGTTACCACTCTCCTTCCTCCCATTCCAAGAAGAATTGAGCCACTGGCACAGCCCACTGCACTCTTCCATGCTGGCAGCCCACTGAGCTGTCACTGACTGAATGCGTGACTGCTCAGAAAGAAAGACATGAAACAAAATTCCCATGGAGCCAGATCCAAATTGATAAAACTGACAGTGATGGCAACAAGGAAACAAGTTCAGTGATAAACACAAGGCAACTAAAATTTCATATGATGTTCCGTCACCAAAAGAAACTAATGGGGCAGGACTTTTTCCACTGTTTCACTAACCTGAAAAACTGAGGAACACCTGCAAAGGTAAAGATTCACCTGTTTTAGACTTGCCATCTAAGTTAGGGGGCCAGCTCAAAGCACCTGTAGGGTGTGCTGGAATGCCCCAGATGGATGGAGCAGAGCAGCATTTGGATTCAGAAAAAGCCAAGGATTGAAATTTACAAAAATCAACTTCTACATCTCCTCACAGTGGTGATAAAGACCCTCCACAAGGTATCTTAGAGAAGAGATTGCCAAGGCTGGAGAAAAGGAAGGAACAGAAATCCGGTAAAAGTGAGCCCACTCACTAAGAAGTTCAATAGGTACGCCAACAGAAATGCCAAAGTAATGGAAATGAGCCTGAAGCAGGGATAAGCAAAAACACTAATTCTGCAAACACTGTACCTCAGAAAGAAATAATTTATGTTGCCAACAACAAAGTAGCCTCTTCTTCGGCTGTAATAGAAGCAGCAAATGAGATAGCAGTTAAAAATAAAGAGCAGTCACAGAAAGTTGTGGTGGACAATTCAGAAAATAGAGACAATACAGAAGAAATGTTATTACTAAACAGTCAGCCTGACTCAAGTTAAGAGGATGCCAGTCAGGAAAATGAAGACGTAAACTCTCCTGCATGTGCTAAAATGTTATTTTCTTAAATAAACACAATAGCACAAAACATGGAGAAAATGTGAACTTTGTAAGACAAACTCGACAGCTATTATAAACTGACACAAAATCTGTTGAAAGAACATGCAGAAATGAAACAAGAGATAAGTTAAATAAATCAAACTCTATCTAACCTATCAGATGAAAATGCCTCCATACCAAAACAGATAAAAGATTTAGAGTACTTGAACTCAGAAATTAAAGCCAAACTACTTGGTTATGAATAAAGAGCGAGAAGAAAAAAATGTTAGAATATTCAGGGTGCTAGATGTTTGGGACAATTCAGAAAGTCTAAATGAATCATTAAACAAATAGCTGTGGCGTATTTAGCTTTGGACCCCAGTGAAATTAATTTTGAAGTAGACCAAATCCACAGAGGCGTAAGATCAAAGCCAACAGACTCGACCCCACCAAGGCCTGTAATCCTAAAATTCATGAGATCAAATGACAAAGATGCTGTAATGGCAGCTGTATATAAGAAGAATACATTAAATCTAATAGGAGCATCAATATCTATCTACAATGACTTACCTCCTGAAATTTTAAAAGAAAGAAAAAAGTCTGAGTGGCTGAGAATTAAACTTTGGTCCCATGGATTTTGAGCAACAATGACCTTCCCAGAGAAACTAAGAGTTATCATAGAAGAGAACTACCATACATACCTAGATGAAGCCCTGACTGATTTAAAAATAAAACTGCCAAATATGTTTTCTTAAAAAATAGTTTAGGCATAACAAGCTAGGCATATGTTATTATTTATTAACAGAATTATTTAAAATGGTGATGTAGTTCAAAGCAGAAGTTGGTGGTGGGGGGGGGATTCTGTATCGGACTCCAAGTTATAATGATTTGCTCAGATGAACACACTAATGTGCCTTACAAATGTAAGATCAAGGAGGATACCTATTGGGGAATATGATGTTTATAAAATTAAAAAAAAAACAAAGGATGACTATAACCCCAAATACAAGAGGTGATGATGGTGTGGGGGAGGATGGGGGAAGGGAAATGTGAGTTATTGGACTGGGTTGAATAATACTGATAACAGATGATATGTAAGAAATACTGCCATTCTTTTTTTACATTTATGTTTAACACATGTTTTCTTGCTTGAAAAGTTAAGAATAACAAACTGGAAAGTGATTTGGTATCTAATTGTGACATTTAAAACAGACTACATCACATGAGGTGTGAAGAATTTGGTATCCATTGTTATTTTTATAACAAGCAGATGGCTTGTAAGTACTGAAGCTAACATTCATAACACTGAGTTAATTCAACCAAGTGACACTCTAATAAGACAAAAACAAAAAGAGACAGCACACATGAGTTTATATTTTTAGTGCCCAGTCCTCTTGGTGTTAAAATACACTTACTGTGGTCAGGAATTAGAATGGCCCTAAGTTTATTTAACAAATAAAATGTATAATAACAACAATAAAATTAAACTGGTTTCCCTCAACGTTAACAGAATGAACTTGCCAATAAAATGGGGTAGATTACTGACTTATTTAAAAAAAAAAACACAAGCGCATATATTTTTTATCCAGGAGACTACTTAATGGACCTGGAAATAAAAAAACTGAAAAAATGGGTCAGTCGTATCCTTTTTAGTTCAGGTTCAAATAAAAGTAGGGACATCGCCATCATGATAAAAAAGGGTTAAGTATTAACATACTAGACCAATTTACAGATAACAATGGATGAATAATAATGATTAAGATGCAAGTAAATAACCAAACTTTAACTTTAGGATCAATATACGCCCCCTTTTCAAATTACAGCATTTTTTTTAAGCAAAAAAATTGAAGACCTTCAAGCCCTCCAATCAGACAGTATATTTCTGGTTTCAGTCCTAAATGCTCTAGCAAATTCATACCAAGATAAAACTACAAACCCCACTAATGGCAACACTCTAATATCATACAAATTACCTAGCTTTTTACAGTTAGAACACTTGATAGATTCCTGGTGAAATTTCAAGCCAATTAAAAAGGAATTTACACATTTCGACAAAAAAAAAAAAATTACTAGGACAGGCTATAGTTTAATATAAAAAAATTTGGTCAAAGCCACAATACCAACTGATATAGATTCCATCTTCATGTCTGATCATGCCTTAACCTCCATAGAGATTCTTACAGATAACTATGATTGAAAAACTTTACCACAATGGTCATTTAATAACGAATGTTAAAAAGATTAAAAAAATCATATCGCTGATTAATCAAACAATACAGGAGTACTGGTTTTACAATTATATTTGCCAATGCCGTATGTTACATTTATGAGATGCTTTCAAAGCCACTCTTTGAGCAGCTATGATCTCATTTCAAATAAAAATAAACAAAAGAAAAAAAATACATGGAGGTTGAGGAAAAATGTAAATATTTAGACTAATACTTACAGACTATAACAAATACAAAGAAGACTGGCAATATTAGAAAGCCAAACAATAAGAAATAATTCATCATGAAAACAAGAGATTAGCATTTTCCATCAAAAACTTTAAGTATTATAATATCAATATATCTAGCTGATTATTAGCAAATTTACTACACAAAGAAAAAGAGAAAAATATTACTACTGCATTTAAAGATAAAAATGGAGCTTTAAAAATATAGTTGAAGAGATAGCGAATATCTTTAGTGAATATTAGAAAACTATCTATCATAACAGTTTCTAGGCGGACCCAGTCATAGTAACAGATTTTTTTTCATAAAGCAAACATAAATCTCTAAACCTTTGATTTTTCCATTTAAACCAAATAGAAATCATAGACACAATCAAAACTGTCCCCAGGAAAAAAAACACCCGGCCTAGATAAGATAACCACATTTTATCAAGCCTTTGCTAACGAATTAGCCCTGTGGATAGAAAAAAAATTATAGAAGATTCATTAATACAAAACAACAAACTACCCTATCTATGCAATCAGCAAAAATTATACTAATCCATAAAGATGGTAAACCCCCATAAAATCCCGACAGCTGTAGACCTATAGCCATATTAAACACAGATTACAAATTAATAGTGAAATTATTTAAGAATAGAATATAATCTCACATCACTTCATACATTCACTATAACCAGTACAGTTTCATAAAGGGACATAATATAGCACAAACAAATAGAAAAATTCAAGCAATCATATATCTTTTGAATTCCCAAAATAAATGTCAAAATGATATACTGTATATTATGCTGTTGCTATTGATGCCAGTAAATCTTTTGATTTTTTAAATAGGGAATATACTCTCCAAATGTTACTTGAATGGGGAATCTCTACGGAACTCGTACTACTAATAAAACAACTTTGTCCCTTGATACCCCAGAAATGAAGGACACCTCACTACTTCTTGGAATCTTTGTATGCTCGTTGGCAAACTTATTTATTAATCAGTTTTGGCACAAAATCCATTTACATCCCACTTATCATGTCCAATCACCAAAACACATAACACATAATTCAGTCTTTACAGTCTTCTCCTTCTGGCCTTCTCTTCCTCGGGTTGGGTCTTTATTATGTTCTTCTGGGTCCAGACACTGAATCCAGCCCCCTCTTCCATCACCAGAACCAGGCCGGTTTCCTGTTGAACCCAGGTCTCCATTTCTGGGCCCAGACACACTCCATCTGGCACCCAGACCTACTCCCCCTTCCCCTTTTACTCCATACCTGGGCTCCTTGTCCCCAGTCTGTGGTCCTACCCCCTACCCCAAATTTTAGCCCCTCCCCTCCCCTTTTTACTTCTTCCCTCATTCTCACCATCCCTGTAGAGCTTCTCCTGTGCTCATTCTCCACTATAGCTGTTTTGGCACACTGTGCCTCCCCTGGTGGGGCTCCACCTAGCCCCCCAGATCCCAGCTGCCTCCACTACAGCTCCATTTCCTCTTTTGCCCCCTGCCAAGACCCCTCAGGTGCCCCTCATGGCCTTGCCTGATCCATTCCTATGTGCCAAAACCTTTGCCCACCCAGTCCTTGCTACCAGGGGGTGGGTGGGAATTTCCAGCAAAAGAGGGCTAGCTCTCTGTGACCTGCCCTTAAGTAATGCCTAAGAACCCCAATCAGGACCCCTGTTAGTCCTGCCCCCCTAGCCAATAACCTGCATCCCCCGGGACACCTGTCATTTGATGCTGCTGGTGTCCCCTCCCCTGCCTGGTAATGTCACAGTCTCCACCCCACCCCCCCATTTGTCTTTCTAGTGGGGTCTAGGACAACCTGGCTTGCCTTTTATTTGGCAAGCCTAATTGTCCCTTGTCTCTTGAAATGAAGGACACCTCACTACTTTTTGGAATCTTTGGATGCTCATTGGCAAACTTATTTATTAATCAGTTTTGGCGCAAAATCCATTTACATCCCACTTATCATGTCCAATCACTAAAACACAAAACACATAATTGAATCTTTACAGTCTTCTCCTTCTGGCCTCATCTTCCTCTGGTTGGTTCTTTATTATATTCTTCCAGGTCCAGACACTGAATCTGGCCCCCTCCTCCATCGCCAGTACCAGGCTGGTTTCCTGTTGAGCCAAGGCCTCCATTTCCGGGCCTGGACAGACCTCATCTGGCACACAGACCTACTCCTCTTCTCCTTTTACTCCATGCCTGGGTTCCTTGTCCTCAGCCTGTGGTCATACCCCCATCCCCCCAGTTTTAGCCCCCCTGCCCCCTAATTACTTCTTCCATTGCCCCGCCTCCCACTTGCGCTTGGATGACGGGACTCCCCCCTTGCAGGTTAAAACCTCAGGCCTTTTTGTGCTATCCTCCCCACTAGCTCCCTGACTGGCTTTAGGAACAGGCACATCCTGAACTCAGTCAGGTGCAACCCATCCGACCTGTAGACCGTGGTCTGGTTGTATGTTATGTCACTGTGTTGAATGTGCACCCTCCCATCTCTATGACTATTCTCGCCACCCTTCTGTTGAGGTGCTTCCTGACTCTCTCTATCAGCTTGGTATCTCTGACTCCCCTCCATAACCTCCTGGATGTGATCTTGGACCAGCCAATGGTCATGTCTGGCCACCATCCCTGGATTGTTTCAAAATCCCATGTTATCATCTGCTCTAGCTCTCCCCAGGACATCCCTCCTGGGTCATTGGCCCTTAAATGGACTATGCATTCTGGTCTACCCCACTGCCCCTGCAATTCCTCTAGGAGGAGCAGTAGCTGGGCCCATTTCATAACCCTGATGCTCTTCCATTGTACTTTGGTGCAGGTGGACTCTAAGTGTAGCTGTGTCCCTCTGCCCGTGGTGGCTGCAAACCTCTCTACACAAATGAGTGCTTCACATTCCACACCTTCCATCTTGTACCTGCCACTGGAACAAAAGAAAAAAGTATGAGTCTCCATTGTTAACACCTGACATACTGTTTGTAGCAGTTTGACCACCAGCGGCCAATCTCCTTCAGTTCCTCCACTACCACCCCCTTTTTGATGTCTCCAAGGCTGCTCCAATCCAAAAAGCCAGTGCCTTCCTAAGCATTTCCCCTAACTGGAATGCCATGACTAGTGTTCCATCCCCATGTCTAAACATCATCCCCACCCTGCCCCGTGGCTCTTGTACTCCTCCCATGTGGCCACCGCACAACTCAGAGCCCCTGGCCTCCGGTACAGGGTCACTGTGGTTCCTCATCCTCTTTGGTCTGTCTTTGACCTGGCCAGCCCGATGGCTATCCCATCTCCCTCCACCAGAACTCCCTCATGCTGCAGTGCGAGTTTGGGTGCCCCTTTTCAGGGGGCCACCAATTCACCCACTCCAAATGCCCCAGCTGCCAACACAGCAAAAACTGCCCTGAAAAGGCAGGTCTGCTGCACCGAGCTGCACACCTTCCATGTGGCCTCCAGCATCTAGCCCAACAACTGGCCCCCTATAGGGCACCTGCTGTCCTTCCTGTTCCCTTCCCCCTCCACCATCTGGTTGCATCCTCTTGACCATTGTGTTGGATGTGGCATCTGGCCAACCTCTGTCCTGGCATATCCAGCAAGCTGCACTGCCATCATGGCATGCGCCATCCCTTCCTCCCACTTCTCTATCACAAACCTCTTAACCTGTTCGCCCTGGACTGGCTCGACTCTGCCCCAGCCCTGTCTAGCTCTAAATTCCTGGAAGCTGGCCACCCCCTTCATATGCCCTCAGGGTGCTGGTTTCCTGGGATCTCTGGTAGAGTGCCCTGGCAGTGGCCCTCCAATCTCCCACATCTGGTCCAGGACCCTGGTCCTCTGTGCTGCTGCTTGAGGCACCAGTCTCCGGAGCCTGTTGAGCTGGAAATGGGAAAGACTGTCAGCCAGTTCATTCTTGATCCCTGGGAAATGTTGCGCTTTGAATGACATATTCATCTTGAGTCCCAAAAGTACCAGCCTCCTTATTATCCAGCCCACTGTCTCCATGTTCCCACCCTGCCTGCTGATTACCTCCGCCACCCCTTTGTTGTCACACCACAGCATGATGTGTTTCCTCGTCATTCGCTGCCCCCAATCCTCGAGTGCCACTCAGATTGGGAATATGTCTAGAAAGGTGATGTCCTTCAAGAGGCCCCATCCCTCCTACTGTCTTGGCCAGACATCCGCTATCCATTCACCTTTAAAGTACGCTCCCATCTTGAGTGCCCCCAAGGTGTTGGTGTACAGCTCCATGTCCGTGTTGCATTTTCATTCTTCCTGCCAGAATGTCACCCCATTATACTGCTCTAGAAATTCCTCCCAGACCTTGAGATCCTCCCGTACTCCCCTCAAAATGTCCACCCAATGGTGTGGCTTCTTTGCTTTCCCTGTTGCTCTCCTGAGTCTCCTAATAAATGCCATCTCCAGGCTGATTGCCTTGCACATGAAATTAAGGTGCCCCAGCAGCTACTGTACCTGTGCCAGTGGCACCCTCCACCTCCCTATTATTTGCATCAGTAGGACCATAACCTGGCCACCTTGTCCCTTGGTAGCTGGAAACATCCTTGTTCTGTGTTCACCTCAATCCCCAGGAACTCCAGATTACACGCTGGACCTTCAGTCGTCCCTGGAGCCAGCGGGATACCAGTCGATTCACACATTGCCATGAAGTCCTCCAGCATGCCCTGCACCTTTGTGCAGCTCTCCCTGATTATCAGAAAGTCATCCAAGTAATGCAACACCCTCTTATAGCCATACTTCTCCTCAAATATCCACTGCACCTGTGAGCTAAAAGCCTCAAAGGTCGAGCAGGCCACCGAGCAGCCCATGGGCATGACCTTGTCAACATATAATTCCCCTTCAAACTGGAAACCCAGTAAGTCCCAGTTGGCCGGGTTGACCGGCAGCAGCCTAAACATAAACTCTATGTCAATTTTGACCAACTAAGCCCCTTTTATTGCACTGATAAGTGCTACTGCTTGATCTAATGAGGCATAGGATACTGCCCTTAGGTGGTCCGGTATGCCATCGTTCATTGATTGTCCTTCAGGGTATGACAAATGGTGGATCAACCTAAATTCCCTCTCCTGTTCTTGGGTACCACCCGCAATGGAGATACCCAGAATTCGGGGCAAGGTGGTGCCACCAGTGGCCCCTCAACCCACCCCACCCCTACCTCCTTCCGTATCTTATCCCTGACCACTACTTCTTTACCTTTCACTGACCCAAGGTTCTTGGCCCTCATCCCCTTCTACACCCCTTGGAATCTGACTCACAAACATTGGGAAACAATGAGGGTGAGGGGAAATAAAATATACGTATCAACAAAAAACAAAACTATTCAAAGAAAACTTCTAGATAGAGCCTACATCAAACAAATCCAGATATCAAAAATAAATCATGAATACTGAGTTATGTTGGCATGGCTGTGGGATAAGGGGCAACACAGGAGTTGTGCTCCTCCCCCCAAACACAGGAGCTGTGCTCCACTCCCACTACAGAAGCTGCGCTCCTCTCCCAATATAGGAACTGTGCTTCTCTCCCCTAAAACAGGAACTGTGCTCCTCTTCCCAGCACAGGAGCTATACCCCTCTCCTCCACCCCCAACATCAGAGCTGTGCTCCTCCACCCTAATCACAGGAGCTGCACTCCTACCCCAAGGCAGAAGTTGTGCCCCTCCTCCCCATCACAGAACCTGCACTCCTCCCCCCAATATAGGAACAGTGCTCCTCCCCCCAACACAGGTGCTATACTCTTCCCCTTAACACATGAGCTGAGCTCCTCCCACCAACACTGGAGCTTCACTCCTCCCTCCAACACAAGAACTGTACTCCTCCCCCCAACTCAGGAGTTGAGTAACTCTCCCCAACACACGATCTGCACTCCTTCCTCCAACACATGAACAGCACTCCTCCCCCAACATAAGAGCTGTGTTCCTGCCCCAAACCTCCTCCCCAACACAGGAGATGTGCTCCTCCCCCAACACAGGAGCTGCAATCCCCCGCAGTACAGAAGCTGTGCTCCTCCTCTTCAACACAAGAGCTGTGCTCCTTTCTCCACAACACAGGATCTGGGCTCCTCTTCCCTCAACACAGGAGCTTCACTCCTCCCTCCAACACAGGAACTGTGCCCCTTCCCCCAACTCAGGAGTTGAGTAACTCTCCCCCAACATAGGATCTGCACTTCTCCCTCCAACACATGAACAGGACTCCTCCCCCAACATAGGAGCTGCATTCCTGCCCCAAACTCAGGAGCTGTGCTTCTCCTCCTCCTCACCAACACAGGAGATGTGCTCCTCCCCCCCAACACAGGAGCTGCGATCCCCCACAATACAGGAGCTGTGCTCCTCCTCTTCAAAACAGGAGCTGTGCTCCTTTCTCCTCAACACAGGAGCTGGGCTCCTCTTCCCTCAACACAGGAGCTGCACTTCTCCCTCCCAAACACAGGATCTGTGTTCCTCTCCCCAAACACGGGAGCTGTGCTCCTTTCCCACCAACACAGCAGCTGTGCTCCTTTCCCACCAACACAGCAGCTGTGCTCCTCTTCCCAAACACAGGAGCTGTGCTCTTCCCCCACACAGGATCTGTGCTCCAACCCTCACAACATAGGAGCTGCTCTCCTCTCCCTCAACACAGGAGCTGTGCTCTTCTCCACCAAAACACAAGAGCTATGCTCCTCTTGTGCCAACATGGGGGCTGTGCTTATCCACCCTCCAGCACAGGATCTGTGCTCCTCTTCCCCCAACAGGGGAGCTGAATTACTCCATCCGCAAAACAGGAGTTGTGCTCCTCTGCCCAACACAGGAGCTGCACTCCTCCTCCAAACACAGCAGCTACGCTCTTCTACCAACACAGAAGATGCACTCCTCCCTTCAACACAGGAGCTGTGCTCCTCCCCCCAACACAGGAACTGTGCTGCTATCCCCATAAGAAGAGTTGTGCCCCTCTGCCCCACACAGGAGGTGTGCTCCTCCCAGTCAACACAGAAGCTTGGCAACTACCCCCAACACAGGAGCTGTGCTTCTCTTCCCAACACAGGAAATGTGCTCCTCCATCCCCCAACACAAGAGCTGTCCTTCTCCCCCCAATCACAGGAGCTACACTCCTCCTCCAACACAGAAGCTGAGCTCCTCCTCCAACACAGGAGCTTCACTACTTCCTCCAACATAGGAATTGTGCTCCCCTGCAAAAACAGGAGACTGTGCTCCTGCTCCCCAACACAGGAGCTATGCTGTATACTCCAATACAGCAGCTGAGCACTCCCCCAACAGAGGAGCTGTGCTCCTCCTCCACAACACAGGAGCTGTGATCACCCCAAATACAGTCGATGTGCTCCTCCTCCTCCTCCTCTCCAATACAGGTCTTCCTTCAACACAGGAGCTGTGCTCCTCTTCCCCAATACAGGAGCTGTGCTCCTCCCCCCATGCAGGAGCTGTGATCACCCCAATACAGGAGCTGTGCTCCTCCTCTCCAACACAGGAGCTGTGCTCCTCCCCCTCAAAATAGAAGCTGTGCTCCACTGTCCAACACAGGAGGTGTACTCCTCCCCCTAACATAGGAGCTGTGCTCCCCCCAACACAGGAGCTATGTTCTCAACAATACACAAGCTGTGTTCCTCCTATCCAACACAGGAGCCATGCTCCTCTCTCACCAGCACAGGAGCTGTGCTCCTCTTTCCCCAACACAGGCACTGCACTCTTCCCTCCAACACATGAACTGCACTCCTCCCCCCAACAAAGAGTTGTTCTCCTCCCCCAAACACAGGAGCTGTGCTCCTCTGACCAACACAGGAGCTGTGCTCCTCCCCCAACACAGGAGCTGCACCCCTCTCTCCCCAACACAGAAGCTGTGCCCTTTCCCCCACCACAGGAGCTGAGCAGCCCCCCACCCACAGGAGCTGCATGCCTCCCTCCAACACAGGAAATGCACTGCTCCCTCAAACACAGGAGCTGCACTCCTCCTCCCCAACACAGAAGCTTTGCTCCTCCACCCCAACAAAGGAGCTGCAATCACCCCGATACAGGAGCTGTGCTCCTCCTCCCCCCCAACACAGCAGCTTTGCTCCTCTGCCCAAAAAAGGAGCTGCGATCACCCCCAGTACAGCAGCTCTGCTCCTTCTCTCCAATACAGGAGCTGCACTACTCTCTCCCAACAAAAGAGCTGTGCTCCTCTACTTCCAACCTAGGATCTGCACTCCTCCCTTCCCAACACAGGAGCTATGCTCCTCACCCAAACACAAGAGCTGCGCTCCTCCCATCCAAAACAGGAACTGTGCTCCTCTGCCCAGCACAGGAACTGCACCCCTTCCCCCCAACACAGCAGCTGTTCTCCTCTTCCTCAACACAGGAGCTGTGCTCCACCTCCCCAACACAGACGCTGCTCTCCTCCCTCTACAAAAGGAGCTGTGCCCCTCTCACCAACACATGAGCTGTACTCCTCTACACCCCAACACTGGAGCTGTGCTCCTCCCCCAATCACAGGAGCTGCACTCATCCCCCAAGGCAGAAGCTGCGCTTCTCCTCCCCAACACAGGAGCTTCACTCCTCTCCCAACATAGGAGCTGAGCTCCTCCCCCCAACAAAGGAGCTTCACCCCTTCCTCCAACACAGGAACTGTGCTCCTCCCCCCAACTCAGGAGCTGAGTAATCCCCCCAACACAGGAGCTGCACTCCTCCATGCAACAGATGAATTGCACTCCTCCCACCAACACAGGAGCTGCTCTCCTTCCCCCAACACAGGAGCTGTGATCCTCCACAATACAGGAGTTGTGCTCCTCCTCTACAACACAGGAGCTGCACTCCTCTCCACACAACACAGGAACTGGGCTCCTCTTCCCCAACACAGGAGCTGCACTTCTCCCTCCCAAACACAGGAGCTACGTTCTTCCACCACACCCGATGCAGGAACTGCGCCCCTTCCCCCAAACACATGAGCTGCAATCCTCCCCAACACAGAAGCTGTGCTTCTCCACTCATCACAGGAGCAGTGCTCCTCCTCCAACACAGGAACTGCACTCCTCTTCCCCCAACACATGAACTGTGCTCCTCTCCCCCAACACAGGAGCTTTGCTCCTAGCCCCAACACAGAAGCTGTGCCCTCTCCCCAACACAGGAGCTGTGCTCCTCCACCTCAACACAGTCGCTGTGCTTTTCCCCCCTAATCTTAGGAGCTGCACTCCTCCCCCAACACAGAAGCTGCACTCCTCCTCCCCAGCACAGGAACTGCACTCCTCCCTCCCAACATAGGATCTGTGCTCCTCCACCCAATACAGGAGCTATACTCCTTCCTCCAACACAGGAGCTGAGCTCCTGTCCCCAAAACAGGAGCTGCACTCCTCCCTCCAACACAGGAACTGTGCTTCTCCTCCCCAACATAGGAGCTGTGCTCCTAGTCTCCAACACTGGGGCTGTGCTTCTCCCCCCAACACAGGAGCTGAGCAACTCCCCCCCAACATTTCCTTCTGCAGATCAGGCCCCTGAGTGGGCACCTCTGCACTTACCTCCGAGGACACACGGCACTGACAAGGCGCCATCCATCCTGCAGTACCCACTGAATAAAATCCACAGATCAGGTCCCTGAGTGGGAGCTCTGCCCTTGCCTCTGAGGACATGCAGCACTGACAAGCCACCATACAACCCCCAGTGCCCATTGAAGAAAATCAACAGATCAGATTCCTGAGCGGGTGCCTCCACTTTTGCCTCCAAGGATGTGCGGTGCTGACAAGCAGCTGTGCAACCCACTATGCCTACTGAAGAAAATCCACAGATCAGGCCCCAGAGAGGGTGCCTCTGCCCTTGCCTCTGAGGACACGTGGTGCTGACAAGCCACTGTCCAACCGCATTGCCCACTGAAGATAATCCACAGATTAGGTCCCTGAGCGGGCATCTCTGCCCTTGCTTCAAAGGATGCATGGCACTGACAAGCCACCATCCAACTCACAGTGCCCACTGAAGAAAATCCACAGATCAGGCCACTAAGCAGGTGCCTCCACCCTTGCATCCAAGGATGTGCGGTGCTGACAAGTCACCATCCAACCCACAGTGCCCTCTTAAGAAAATCCACAGATCTGGCCCCTGAGTGCATGCCTCTGCCCTTGCCTCCAAGAATGCGCAGCACTGATAAGCCACCGTCAAACCCACAATGCCCACTGAAGAAAATCCACAGATCTGGCCCCTGAGTGAGTGCCTCCACCCTTGCCTCTGAGGATGTGCGGTGCTGACAAGCCACTGTCCAACTCGCAGTGCCCACTGAAGAAAATCCATAGATCATGCACCTGAGAGGACAATTCTTCCCTTCCCTCTGAAGATGCCCGGCACTGACAAGCCACCATCAATCCTGTAGTGCCCACTGAAGAAAATGAACAAATCAGACCCCCTAAGCAGGTGCCTCTGCCCTTGCCTCAGAGGATGGGTGGTACTGACAAGCCACTGTCCAACTAGCAGTGCCCACTGAAGAAAATCCACAGGTATGCCAGTGTAGAATCTCCCTGCTCTTCTTGAATTTTTGCAGCACTCCCCTGATTGACTATCTTGCTTAAGCCTTGGCTGCTCTCTCAAGCTTTTGGGGGAACCAAGCTTGGCCTTTTACCAGCTCCTTCTGCTATCTTTAGCAAGGTCTTTTTTTTAAATAATTTATTTTTATTACACTGTCTTGATTGTATTTTACTGCTTGTAGTTGAGCTATCTAAGGTCAGAACAGCTTTACTGTTTAATACTGCATGTTGTCTTTATCCTGTTTTTCCACTGCCATTAGGATTGTTAGAACTATAATAAATTGTATTAGCTGGATAGTGATTACAGCCCTTTTGTGATTGTTGCTCAAAGCTCTGTTTTCCCTTGCTCTCACTGCTGTCTTAAGCCCTGCTTCTTTCCTCTTCTTTTTTCTCTTCTTTCTCTCAGATCTGCTGTCTCTTCTCTGCTGTCTGCACCCCCAACCTCACCCTACCGCTGAGTGCCACTACCATTTATTATTTGACTGTTTGCTTGCTCTGTTTCTCCCCTCTCCCTCTCCCTCTCTTCTCACTCCATCCTTCCCCCACCTCATGGCCTTGGTCTTCTTTGGTTCCTCCCACCCATTAAACTGAGTGCCACTGCCACTTCTTTTATCTCCTTGCCCTCTGCCTGCTCCATGCCCACTGATTTAGGTAAGATTTTTTAACCTACTGTCTCTATCTTTCTCTTCTCTCTGCAGTTGAGGCCCTAAGCAGATGCCTCCACCCTTGCCTTTTAGGACTCATGGAGCTGACAAGCACCGTCCAACCCACAGTGCACACTGAAGAAAATCCACAGGTACACTAGCCCAGGATCTTGTGGCTATTCTTGAATTTTTGCAGCACTCCCCGATTGGCTATCTTGCCTAAGCTCTGCTGCCTATTGGCTGCTCTCACAAGCCTTTGTGGGAACCAAGCTCAGCCATTTCCCAGCTCCTTCTTCTATCTCTAGCAAGGTCTTTTTTTAAATAATTTTTCCCACCCTCCCACCATGACCCCGGCCTCTATTAAATTCACTTGTGCTCCTCCCACTTCCTTGTC
This sequence comes from Neoceratodus forsteri, assembly GCA_016271365.2. Lineage (NCBI taxonomy): Eukaryota > Metazoa > Chordata > Ceratodontiformes > Ceratodontidae > Neoceratodus > Neoceratodus forsteri. The sequence continues at coordinate 1,648,553,379 of CM028130.1, forward strand.
TCTCCCTCCTATTAGATCCAGCCTAAGATGCTCCCCTCTTAGCACTGCCTGACTCATTCAGTGCACTCAACCAATTGTAACAGTGCTGGATCTCATAACTGCTGCCCAAAAGATTCCCATACCTCATATATTCTCAGGTGAACAACACAACCTGGCCCATTCCCTTTATAGCTGCTGCTCAAGAGTCTCCCAAATCCCATATATTTCCAGCTGAGTAGATTACCCTGCTTAAAGAGGCTTGCTCCTTGCTTGCTCTGCCTGAGATGCTGCCTTTATTGCTGTCTTCTCCTTTTTTGTTCTCTACTCCCATGCTTATTTATCACTCCCTCCACTCCTGTCACCATGCTTTCTATACTACTAATCATCCTGGCTTTTGTTGTTTATCCTCCAAATGACATTCATTCAGCTGGTCCCCCAAGTTACACCACCTACACCACCTTGCCTACCACTCCCCATACCCTAAATGTTTTGTAGCTGTTTATCCTTGAACCAGCACTGCAGCCCATTCACCCCCACTCTCCCAACTCAAGCTCCCTCTCTTTAACATGGCACTCATGCTGCCCCTATGTCTATTAAATTCCTCTCCCTATTGTCTGCCACCGATCACCTCTGATTCACCTCCACCCCCTGCAGACCCTGTCCTCACCCTCGCACTGTGGTCACCATCAAATAAAGCAAACTTGTGCCATTATGTGGCATTCCTTAAAACTCATTATGCTTCTTCTATTATGTTCAGGTAATGTTAAAATCAACCCTAGCCCCCCTACCTTACTCACCTCCCCCTTGGACTTTGCTTCCTCCTCGGGTATAAAAATGATGTTAGTTAATGCAATGTGTCTATTAAATAAACTTGAACAATTGCAAGCACGGGCTGCCCATACCACTCCTGACATCATTATTAACACTGCATCATGGCTGAAAAAATCCATTCCTGATCAACAAATTGCTGTCCCTGAATATAAAGTCTTTAGGGCAGAAAGGGAAACTAGGGGAGTTGGTGTGGTCATCTTCACCAAGGTTAAGTTCACTGCCTCACACATATTTAACATTACTAAGCCCAAAGAATTCAAACTCATGTCCCTGAAAATAAACTTGCCCTCATCCAAAACTATCAACATTCTCGGCTGCTACAGGCCACCTACCTGACATTATACCAACCCTAAAATCCCTTGCCTCCTGCAACAGCAACAAAACCATCATCCTAGGAGACCTTAACGTGGACTGACTATCCCACAAATCCAACAGTCTCAAAAATCTTTGTGACAAAATCGGCCTCGCCCAACTCATCTCGGAGCTAGCTAGGAAGAACACCAAAAATTGTGCAGACAGCTCCATCCTGGATGTAATCTTGTCAAACCACCTGAATAAAATACTACAAACTGCCATGTTCCACAATGACTTAAGTGACCATGATATAGTAGTCTGCATAAGAGCCCATATGGTGGCCTCATTCTCACCTAGACTCATTTTGAAATGCTCTTTCCATAAATTCAGTCCTATCAATTACCTGTCAGACCTAAAACATCTAAACTGGCAATACCTCTACCTAGTGAAGTCTACAGAGGCTGCCAAGAAATGTTTTTAAAGTGTGTGGCAACTACTGTACCACTGTTTACACTTGTTTTGGAAAGTAAAGACCAGAGATTCCTAGTACAGAGGGATGGGCAGTTCAAAATGTCTGTGAGGAAAAGTTTGTTCTAATGTGCCCAAACAGTTTGTTGTTCTGAGAAAGAAAAGCATTGCTCCTGGTAGATAGTACAAAACCTGGGGGACTACACCATTCTGCCTATTCCAACTTGTTTTCAGAATAAAGCCATACTGTACAATCCCAATTTTCAGTCATGGACATTGCCTTTATTTATTTATTTATTTATTTAAGCATTTAACCAGGAAGGCATGCTGAGCAGGTTACTGCTCGATTCCAGATGCATCCTGGGGGAAGGGGGTACACATACACAGTTGAATGACAAGCAAATACAATTGAAATTCATTAGGGGTATTTGATACACAATGGGTCTAGATATAAAGACATAATAGATCTGGAGAACAAGTAGAATACAGGCACAGTTTAGATAAATTGACATAAATATAGATTGATAGGTAGAACATTCGTTGATATATAAACATAATGGTTAAACAGTACTGCCACTCTGTGTTCTGTAAAACTGCCTAGACACATGTGCAGGTAGTGGAGAAATGAGCTTGGTGCAAGGACTTAAGATGCAGGGGCAAAGAGAAATGATGAATGTTTGTGGGGAGGGAATTCCACAACTTTGGTATGCGGTAACTGTATGCTCCCTGTCCAGCAGCAGTGGACCTATGAGGGACAGCTAAAGACCATGAATCAAGTTTTCTGAGGGAATATGCTAGGGTGCTGGGGTTGGCTAGAGCAGTGGTGAGGTATGAGGGGAGCAACTGGGACCAGTACTTGGCTGGGATCTTGGCGCAGTGGAACTGCCTACAATTGTCTAAAGAGGTCAGGTTCATTGAGTGGTAGAGGGCACAGTGGTGTGTGGAGTATGGACAGTTCAGTACAAAGTGATAGAAAGAGTGGAAAAGGGGGTCCAGCCTGCCTAAGGTGGACTTGGGACCGGTACCGTAGACTACATCCCTGTAGTCGAAGACAGGGAGGATCATTTTCTGGACAATGGCCCTACGGGCAGATTCTGGGATGTTGTCTCATTTAGAGTAAAGTGCTCCAAGGCTGGGGTGCAGCTTCTAGAGTATGGAATCAACATGTGCAGAAAAGTTGAGGTGCTGATCAAGCCAGACCCCGAGGTTTCTGAAGGAGGTACAGGCCTCAAGATGCGTCCCTTCCAGGGTGTGGAATGTGAGTGGAGAGAGGAGCCTCAATAGTCTCTGCCTTGTGCCAAAGGTTACTGAGACTGTTTTCTTGGCATTGAGGAAGAGTTGATTGGAGTGAAGCCAGTGCTGGACCGTATTAAAGTTCAGCTGCAATCTGGTCATAACCTCTGAGGCTGAGGGGCCAGAAGTATACAGCACAGTGTCGTCCACATACATGTGGATTGAGGTGTGTGGGCAGGCAGAAGGCAGATTATTCAGAAAGATGGTGAACAGTAGTGGGCCTAGGACTGAGCTTTGTGGTACCCCTGTGGTGACAGGGAGGGGTGCAAATCTGGAAAAACTGATTCTGATGGATTGGGACCTGCCTGCAAGGTACGAGTGGATCCAACTGGTGGCCCAGCTGTATAAACCAGCATTGGCGAGTTTGGCCAAGAGGGGTGAGTGGGAGACAGTGTCAAATGCCTTGGCCACATCAATGAAAATGGCAGCCGTGATGTGGCCAACATCCATCCCGGTAAGGATGGAGTCAGTGAGCCTGAGGAGGGAGGCAGCGGTGGAGTGGGATTAACTAAAGCCAGACTGGAAGGGGGTGAAAAAATCCAGAAAAGGTGATAGGTGAGTGAGAATTAGATGCTCTTGTAGTTTTGCCAAGATTGGGAGTAGGGAAATGGGCCGGTCTTGCTTGGGTTTGAGGCATCCCCACCCTTGGGAAGGGGGTTTATGGTGGCATGTTTCCATTCAGAGGGAATTTCAGCAAGGGAAAAAGAATAGGTTGAAAAGGGAGGCCAAGGGTATGGCTATGGCAGGGGCTGAGAGGTGGAGCATTTTGGAGTTCAGCCCAGTGGGACATTTGCCCCTGTTTGGATTAAGGGCAATCAGTGCATTATATACCTCATCCGGGGTGACCTGCAAGAAGGAGAAGCAGTGAGCTGAGGGTGTGGCACTGGCTGGGGTGGTAGAGGTGGTGTGCTGAGGAAGGAGAGGTGAGGACAAAAGGGTGGCATGGCTGTTTGTGAAGTGGGAGTTAAACAGTGTGGCCACTGCTGGGGGGGTCAGCTATGGTGAGACCACCTACCAAAAGGGTAGAAGTGGGTGGCTGTGATGGAGGGCTGAGAAGTGATTTTACCACTTTCCAGAAACTGGCTGGGTGATGGGAGGTAGAATTGAATGCGACTTTGAAATAGTTGGCTTTTGCTTGGTGGATTTTCCTAGTGCTGGCATTGCATAATGCACGATATTGCTGGAGGTCAGCTTGTGAGCTGGAAAACTTAAAAGATTTCCAGGCCTTGTCCCTGCTTTGGAGGAGGGCTAGGATTTCGGTTGAGATCCAAGGGAGGTCAGCACCTCTGACCCTATTTCGGCTGAGGGGTGGCATAACGATTCCAGATGGCAGTGAACTTGGTCTTAAAGAACACCAGGGCCTCATCTATGGATGTGGATTGACTGATGCGTGACCAGTCAGAATTGACCAAATCATTAAGTAAGGAGGTGAGGTCCAGTGATTTGAAGGATCTGGTCACAAGAATTCTGGGTGTGGGAGCTTTTGGTCTGTACATTTTTCTTAACAAATAGATTCCATGGTGGTCACCAAGGGTGTCCAGAAGGAGGCCTGAGGCTAGGATCCTATGAGGGTGTGAGGTGAGGGACCAGTCTAGAAGAGTGTGATTCAATGATTTGTGGTTTAATCGGGTGGGTTCTGAGATTAGTTGAGCTAGGTTAAGGGCAGTTACCTTGTCCTGAAGCTTGGAGTTAACCCCAGTGAGTCAGTTTATGTTAAAGTTCCCAAGTATATGGAGCTCACCTCCTGAAGCCAGAGAAGTTTAGTGTGCCCAGGTGATCCAGTATCTCAGGTGTGTTGGTGTCGGGAGCGCAGTAGGTACAGGCAATAAAAATCGGAATTGAGTGGGGAAGGGAGAGTTTTACCATTAGAGCATCAATGGACTCTGAAGATGGGGATAGGGCGACTGGGGAAAACTGGATAGTGGAGGCAATGTACATGGCTATGTCACCCCCTCTTTATCCCAGCCAATCACGACGGATGAGTGTATATCTGGGTTTAGAGCATTCAGTGTCCAGGTTGTGGGGCTTCAGCCAGGTTTCAGAAATAATCAGGATGTCCGGTCTGAGGGACAGGGCGAGTGGTTGAAGCAGGATTATTTTAAGTAGAAGGCTACATATATTTAGATGAACCAGTTTTAAGCCTGAGGGGAGTTGGAGTGGTATGGAGGGGTTTGGGGCACAGTGGTTAGGTCTGGGGTTTGGCTCAATATCACCTGCTAGGAGTAGCAGTAATGTGATCAGGAACTTAATATTATGTGCAAGCCAGTGTAGCTTTCTGGTGGTGTCATAAGGCTTGGTGATAGCAGCTGTTGGCCTATGACCGTGGGGTAGTAGGGCTAGGTGGCTAGTTTGGAAGCAGAGTGGCAGCACAGCTGGGCTGAGTCATAGTGTGTGGAAGTGGCAACCAGGGTGTGTGTCAGCTTTGGTAGCGGCGGTATTAGTGTTTATTGGTAGCCTGATACATGGTGCCTGACAGTCCACCAGACCAGGGTAGGTAGACAGCGGGAGGGACACCCAGGGATGAGGATAAATATAGTAGTTAGGTACAGTGGAAACATAATGGAGAGGCAGTAGTGTGAGATTTAGAATTATTTTTTTCTTCTTTTTGTTTTATTGTTAGTGTGGTGGCCACTAGTGGTTGAAAGGTATAACCTGCAGATGGGGAAATAGCCTGATTGGTTTTATTGTAGCATGTGACCAGGCCTATATAAGTGATAGTTTGCCAAGGGTGGGGATGGAGGTGGTGGGGTAGCTGACACATAGCGTCAGTGGAGTTTAGCTCTCTGCTGAACTGCCGATGGTTGGGTGAAAGCCGTACCTGCTTGCTGTGTGTCAGTGAGGGGCAGCTCGCCGGTTCAGGGGAGGGCTTCTTAGGATCATCATGACCTCCTGCACTGCTCTGGAGAGCTGGGGAGGAAGAGGGAACAGGATTTTAAATAGGTAATAGCAAGGGATGGGCTAAGCTGTACTGCAGCACTAATAATGCTTATCCAAGCTAGACTTTTGAGATGCACAACAGTGTTTTAGATCAATACCTAGACTCTAAGAATTAATTCAGTAAAACAGCAATTAAACAGGGTTTACATCAGGAGCAGCACAGGTAAACTAACTGCTTGAAATTAATTCAGAATTTGAATTGGTGAACAGCACAAGCGAATTTGGGCAGACAGACCCAAAAGCAATACAGCTAACATTTAAAGCACCCTGCTGCAGGCTGAGAAATCCTCCTTTTTTGTCTATATATATATATATATACTTTTTTAAAGGCATACAGCAACTGAATACAATTAAAGGGCCTGGCTGTGGACTGAGAATACTCCAAATTTAGTACAGGGAGCAGTGTACAAAAACTATCTCCATTTGTCTGCTGACTGGAACAAAGTTCAATTTCAAATTTGGCGCCCAAACATTTTGCTCTCTGCTTAGCTGCCGATGGTCGGGTGAAAGCCATACCTGCTTGCTGTGTGTCAGTGGGGGGGCAGCTCTCCAGTTCCGGGGAGGGCTTCTTAGGACCCTCGTGACCTCTTGCACTGCTGTGGAGAGTTGCTTGCTGCGTGTCGGTGGGAGGCAGCTCTCTGGTTTGGGGAGGGCTTCTTAGGACCCTCATGACCTCCTGCACTGCTGTAGAGAGCTGCATGCTGCGTGTCAGTGGGGGGCAGCTCTGTGGTTTGGGGGAGGGCTTCTTAGGATCCTTGTGACCTCCTGCAGTGCTGTGGAGAGCTGCTTGCTGCATGTCATTGAGAGGGCTGCTTTCCGGTTCGTGGGAGTGCTTCTTAGGACCCTTGCGACCTCCTGCACTGCTGTGGAGAGCTGCTCCAGTGTGAATTTTTATGAGTCCCCCCAACAGAAGTTAGACCTAACATAGTCCAAGCACCTCTCTCACAGAACCTGGAGTAAATATACTGTAAATGTTATTTTGTGCCCTAAACCCCTGACCCCTTAAGACTGCCAAGCCAGGTATTCACATCAGAGCTGGGGTGATGCCTTTTATTTTTCCCAGTTTGTGGCCTGTTGCCTTGTCTGTGGCATGAGTTAGCAGGGTCCTGTCTGCGCTTGGCTGGGGCATGGGTTGCAAAACTGGGGGCTCGTTTGGGATCTTGGGGGAAAGGATAATGTTGAGGGTATGTCTAGGATCTTTATGTCTGTTGGCTGTGCCCCCATGACAGAAATCATTGCCAAGGAGAATTAAATTTCTGCTCAGTAAAGTGCCATCCAAGAAAATTTTGCTGCTTGTGTTTTTTGAGGAAAAATGTGCTGAATGTGTACTAGAAAAGCTGCAATGTACAGTACTTAAAGACTGTTGAACTGAGCAATGTGTGCCCCTGCCATACAAAGTGCTTAAAACTGTTTAAAAAGTAAAAAAAATCAAGTTTAAAAGTTGTTCTGAACTTTAGGAACATTATTGCCTAAATCTCCTGAATGTTTCAACTGTTTGGGATGTAAACTGGGGGAGTCGCTAGAGGAAATGTACAAAAAAACTGTGCTGAATTGCCTAAAAAGCACTCTTGCCATAGAAATTTCAAGCCGTGGAATAAAAAGTTACAGTCTGCAGTTTAAATTTTCTTTCTCGACGATCGTCATGAAGGAGAGCGAGCAAGAGAGAGAGAGTTTATTTGCATGGTGTCATGTGATTGGTTAAACACAACCAAGTCCCACGCATTGCCTGAGTCTCAGTGCCAGAGGAGTGTTCAAGGGGGAAGAGTGTGGAGTGTGAGTGCAGTGTGAGCATCAGCAGAGAACCATCATGAAGGAGAGAAAGCTTTTGGACTTTGTGAACTTTTAAAAGCAAATTCGGGCTTCTCCCAACTTCTGACTGCTAAAGTAGTGATCGCGGTGCGTATAGTACCGATCCGTAGGCTCAGTGGCCCAACTGACCAGAAAAAACCCTCAAATCAGCAGCAAGGCCACAACACCATCCTCAGAGGGAACCATCTACTTTTCAGAGAGTGAGTACATGTCATAGAATAAAGAACTGCGTACAATGGAACAGATCAGAACTTAAGAACAGCAAGGAATGAGCAAAGCAAAACATGTTTGAGTGTAAATGGACTAAGTTGTAGCAGCTGTAGCTGGTAGCAAGCAAAACAATGCAAAAGTCTAATCATGGGCAGTGCTAAACAGAGTTATAGAAAGTAGCAAAGAGTACAAGACTGTGTTGAATTTGTGCTGAATGTGAAAATTGAAAGGTTGTGCATAAGGAAAGGTAAAACGCTGGGTCAGAGAACCAATGCAAGCTAAAGCAAAGTATGTGTGACACAGAAAAGTTGTTGGTGGCCATGTTGGGGTGTAGTCTGCAAGAAAGTAAACAAAACGCCAGTCACCATGTTGAGCAAAGGGTGCAGTAGTAGAAACCATTAGCAAAACGTGTGCAAATGTGTGAAACAGAGTGCTAAGGCAGACAGCATGTCTCAGCAGTGAGAGAGCAAATGAACTTTTGCCATTTAACAAGCCAGAACCAGTACTAAATGCACAGCGCAGAGCAGTAACTAGGACTTGTGTGTTTGTTTTTCAGAAAATGGCAGGTCACCAATCGTGTTACCCCCTCCATTCTACAGTTGAATGTGGGTCACCCAACAGGAAAGTCAGGTTTCTGAATATGAGCGAATGTATAATTGTGAAGGAGCCACAGCCAATGTAGCTCTCCCAGACTTCCCAGTGAATGTCTGTGTGGTTTGTCTGAGGCCAGTAAGGGATGTCCTATTGATACCACACTGCAAGAACTGCAGACAGCAGTATGGTATGTGCAAGGAAGGTGGTTTCATGTAAGGTAAAGCAAAGTCAATTTGTTTAACCCCTTCATGGACACTAGTAGAGGGTCTGATCTGTACAGTGCAGCAAAAGGCTGATAGTAAATTGGATTCTGAAGAACTAGTTAAAGAGTTTTTCGAAGGTGCGGCTCAGAGTAGCTTGCAAGAGCAGGAAGAAGTGGTCTTTCCCACACCAGAAAAGGTGGAAGGAGACCCCTAGAGACTGAGTCTGTCAATCTGTAGGTAGAAGGCCCAAGTCCGAGCCTCTTTGGAAAGCACAAGTTGGAAGATGCTCTGCAGTGGGAAGTAACTACCTCAGAAGGCAGGTGATAAGGCAATTGGCAGTGAGACTGGTCTGTCAGTGACCCCAGTTGCAAATGAGCCACAAGAGACTGTTCGGGGCTCAGAAGTCTTAGAAATGACAGGGATGGACTGCTTTTTCCCTGTCCTGTCCATCAATAGCTGGCTTGACCAGATCTGGCTGTCCCCCAGCAGGGCCACTGGGTTAAACCTGCCAAAAAGCAGCAAGAAGGAATGTCTAGTTAGACGCAGGGCTAAGGCCGAGTATGGACAGAACGATCCATTTTGTGCAAGGTGAATATGGAAGGCAATTGAAAACAGTTACATGGCTATGGGAAGAAGCAAGTGCTAATGTCAACCCCAGAGTAAACAAGTTTGTAAAAATCAAATTGTGTCATGAAAGGTTGCAGTTTTGGAAGCTTGGCAAAACTCTCTACATAGGCTCTGTCAGAGTAGTAAATAAGACTGTTCAACAAATAGTGCATAACCAGAGAATAACTCTGACAGATGGGGAAATTTCCTGTGCCCCCCATCTTGAGTGGTACTATCTGAGTGCCACTTCTCCAGCCATGTGTGCCGAGTAGCTACAGCAAAGAGGAAGCAGCAGATTGTGCATGTCTCCAGCCTTCCGAAGTGGTGAAGACCCACTTGAGTGCAACTTTACTGAAAGATCCAGGTCATGTCCAGCAGATCCAGGTTGTGTCCAGCAGCATCCAGGTCATGTCCAGCAGCGTTCAGGTCATGTCCAGTGGCATCCAGGTCCAGTAGGTGGTGCAGAAGAACTGATCTGAAGATTTTCGCCAGCCCAGAACCAGAGAGGTGATCCAGATTGTCTATCTATGCCTAGACACTTTTAAGTTTATTGAATGCGCTACCCCAAGTGAAGTTGTCCATAGAACTGTTGGTCCTAAAGAGACAGTCTTGGTATCTGGACTGCAGTGTCAGCAGGTCTTGAGCCTGTCCAAGAACAGTTTTATCAGGCTTCGGCCTATAGAGACTCTTCTTGTATGGAGTGCCTTGTGCACTCAGGACATTCTTCCTTAGAGTACAGAGTTTGTAGGGACCCCTTTCCCCCATATGTTATAGTACTGTAAATGTGCTCCTTTTATAATTTTTATACTGCCTTTTGTTGAAAACCCTTTAAAATATTTTGGGGATTGGATAGTATCTGCTAATGGGAGGTTTTGGTCATTGTGTTTTTTTTGCAGGATGTGTTTTTGGAATGTTTCCTTTTTGCAGGTGTTCCTGAAAGAAGAAAACATAAGAAGAGAATGTTTAGGGCTCATCAGAGTCCTCTTTTGTAGCAATGTAAACAGCAGAAATATTTAACCAGGGCATGTTAACCATTTTTCTGCTTTTCAGGTTTAGAGTATATAGTTCTGGGGTTTGGGAAATGCATAGCAATGTCTATATGTGTTGCAAACTGTGCGAGAAGCCTTTTGGCACCATACATTTCTGCTTAAAGTTGAACCAGCATAATATTCTGTGGTGATTTGCATATGCAGCCCATGATGCTTTGCATTGTGGGGGCATGTGTGATTTTGTATTTCTTTGAAACTTGGCTTCCTGGCCAAATGCCCTTTGGGGTAACCATTGCCTCAGTGCTTCTACACAGAGGTTCAATGTCATATGTAAGTTTCTAAAGCAGTCTACATTTTAGAATTGTGAAAAGTATAGGGGGATAGGTTTCTCCAGTAGGTAGTATAGGTCAGATAGCTTTTCCCTAGATGGTTAGGAGGATAGGCAGAGTGGAGGTCTTAACTCGAGTACGGGCCTTCAGTGCTGTTCTGTCAGGGCATGCTTCAGGCAGTCTCTTGGAGCCACTGAAAGTCCCAAGATAGTTGTTAGGTGAAGCTGATGTGCTTCAGTGGGCCTCTGTTCTCTGGTGCAACCTGTCTAGGTTTCGGCCTGGGTAGGGTGAGCCTGGCCAACTCTCCCCGTAGGGCACCCAGAGGTTTGGAGGGCCTTAGTAGCAGATCATAATGCTTGCTGTGGACAGCAAGCTTCATCTGTTGGCAGTGCATGTAACCACTCAGTCCCCTGGGGTTACTAGAATCCCATCAGGTTAGCCCTAGGAAGGTAGTGGGCAGCTGTGTAAGGAGTTTATTAGGAGCATTCTAAATATGACATCATTGTTTACTCAGCAAGGCTGGGCAGAGAATAGATTGTCATTTAGAATTCTCTCAGCAGCATAAGCCACTTTGGAATCAGCTGCTCTGGGTAGGTTTAGAATGTTAAGACAGGAGCCAGAGTAGTCTGTAGTCGGCAATTGAGTGAAGAGGAGCTCTGAGCCACAACAGGGCTAAGAGTGTGGGAGTGCCTGTCGGTCTCTTGGTGAGATTGGATGAAGGACCCCCAGCAGTTTCTCAACCTAGTGTGTGAGACCAGCAAGACCATTTGTCTGCAGGACCCCATTGGGTCCATTTTCCACAGAACAATGTGGTTTGGACTGTGTTTCTGTGGGTCCAAGGGGCAATCCCGTGAAGATCCTGAAGAGTTTCAGCTGCTGAGAAGGAAGGCTGTCTGTGCTGAAGCTATGACAAAGCTACCTGTGAAGGGAAGAGGATGTTTTCTTTCCAGTTTTCCATGTCTGTATTAAAAGGACAAACAAAGCCATGAGTGCAGATTCATGGGACTGTTCTTAGGGGTTGATCTGAGGTGTATGTGCCCAGAGATAAGGCTAGAGTGCACCTGTCAAGGCCCCTGTTTCACCACAAAAATGTGCTGAATGTTGCAAGTTTAAATTTTCGGGAGTCCTTTAGCATTTCAAGGGGAAATGGAAGATCCATTTTGGTGTAACCCAGAAGGAATGATAGAGACTGGGCATGGGGTAGGGTTGGGTATAAGCCCAGTTCAATTTCTTAGTCAGGGCTAACATGTTCACATATGGGCACCAGGTTAAACTGGGCATATTAACAGAAGTCATCACTCCAGGGGAAATGTTTTTAAAGTATGTGGCAACTACCACAGTTTACACTTGTTCTGGAAATTAAAGTCGAGATTCGTAGTACAGAGGGATGGACAGTTTGAAATGTGTGTGAGGAAAAGTTTGTTCTAATGTGCCCAGTTTATTGTTCTGAGAAAGAACTCTTGCTCCTGGCAGACAGTGCAAAACCTGGGGGACCACCCCATTCTGCCTGTTCCAAATTGTGAGAATAAAGCCATATTGTACAATCCCAATTTTCAGTCATGGACATTGCCTTTATGCTTCCATTGTGAATTGCTATGGGTCCCCCACAGAAGTCAGACCTAGCGTAGTCCTAGCACCTTTCTCCCAGAACCTGAAGTAAATGTAAATGTTATTTTGTGTCCTAAATCCACAACCCCTTTAGACTGCTGAGCCAGGTATTCACTTCAGAGCTAGGGGTGATGCCTTTTGTTTTTACTCACTTGTGGCCCGTTGTCTTGTCTGTAGCATGAGTTAGGGGGGTCCCGATCTGTGCTTAGCCAGGGCATGGGATGCACAAATAAAAGTAAGTCCCAGCTTTAGCAAGATATTCAAGTGCTGTTTATCTCCCAGTGTGTAGGCCTCAGGCCCTGCTCTCACAAGCTCATAACTTTCTCTCTCTCTCCACCCGGTGTACCATGGGCTGAATCAGTCTGGTGCAAACACATCGGCCCAAGCTGGATTAGAATGGAAAGTGCACTGGCACACTAACCTCATCTCCAGACATTGTGTTCTTCTTATGGGGTACTGGGTCGATAAATAAAACATGTGTGTCCCTTGCTACTTCATGACTTGTCTTCTCATCCCTTCTGTTGCAACAGAAACTGCTGGTTCCTGTTACTGCACCTACGTAAGGACCCTCTTATGGCTAGTGCATATGCGCTGGACCAGAGAGCATTTAGGGAATTATTGTTTCTCTACATCCAGCTCTGAAATCCCAAAGAAGATGATTTTTCTTCTAGTTCTATGCTTAGAATCAAAGGAATCTCTTATTAATTTCATGGTGCTGCAGAGCTGCCCACCCAGAAGTGCTCTTCCACTTACTTTTCAATGTTCTGCAGTTTGCAGATCCAAGTCATTTTATTGCAGGAGGAATCACTTGCCAACTTGGCAAAGGGCAACATCATGCATATAGGCAACATCTGAAAACAGTACAAGGGGGGGCTGGGAGGTGAGAGTGGACAGGGCCAGCTTTACATTTCTTGGTGCCCCCAATTCGTTAAGAATTGTAGCACTCAACCCAGACCAACTCCTGACCTCCTGCTCATATGCTGCAATTGTTTATGCTGGTTGGAGGTCTGAATGATGCATTAAAATGTTGTAGATGTCTGCAAAATGTAGGAGACTTGTCTGGGACAGATTAACATGGTTGAGAGGGAGATCATTTATTAGTCAATTTCCTTAACTGGAACCAGTGACAATGAGATCTGGAGCACAGTGAGAATAGTCATGTGGCAGGAGGAGTCAGGATAGATCGTTGAAGATGGGAGTCAGAGTCAACAATAGAAGGCAACTTGTGGCATATACAATTGGCACTGAGGAAGGTGGTAGCATGTGGCAGTCTGTGTGGCAGTTGCTACTTCTTCATGCATGGCGTGCATGCACTGCTGTGACCGCCACTGTTTGTCATGTGCCCCATGTCTCTCCAACAACAACAACAACAACCTGTGACATCACCATTTACATGAAATATCTAATATAAATGCTGGTGTGCTCACTGTAGTTAATCAGAAATACAAAACAAAAATAGTCAGTTTCAAACCAACGCTCATTTTCTATTATGAACACCCACGTTAGGAAAAATAATTTACTGCAAGTCAGGAGTGAGGGACCCGTAATATTGATGGACTGACAACAAACAGACTGAACATGTCTGTCAGCGTTGAGTAAGCAAGACTCAAATCATGTAAACTGACATCTGCTACATTGGAATTGATGCCAGGGTAATGCAGACTGGAACGAAGACGGGGATAGATTGCCAGAGAACTAATACTAGGTAATCAGTCGCCATCCATAAAAACATAGTATATGTGTTTTGAGGCTGAGGACCAAGGTGGAGGGGAACTGCAGGTTTGAAGATTAAATACCGGCTGTTGGCTCATTGATGCTACTATAAGTGCTCCGGACCACTGAGCTGTTGTCAGTGTGTCACCGGTTGCTGGAGTCGGCAGTAGGGAGGAAGGAGGAACATTATTTAAAAATAGAGACAATAGGACACATTTTAACACCAGGGCACAGCATTTTGCTTCAGGGGTCGTATACTGTGGGGTTCTTGTTTTTTCTTTTCAGGCATGCTGCATACAACTGTATTGACAGGAAAGGGAGAGAAGTAATTTGCTCTCAAAATTTAGGCACTGGGAGATTTTATACAGCACAGTACAGATGCTTTAAAAGTGCCAGAAATTGTGATGGGAGAGAGAAGTGGATGATGTTATTACTGGGATAGGGGATCAACGGGTGGCAAGAGATACACTGATGGAAGTTAAGGGGTTGATTTCTGACTGAGGGCCCATTCCTCAAGCAGATGAATATATATTAACCGGGTTGGTGGAATGGGGGCTGTTTATTGATTTCAGGGTGTATATGAACACCACTAAATGTACTTCAGAATAACTCCTGACTGCAATCAGGGTGGAACAAATCAGGTGGCTAGTGACCACTAAAAAATTAATTTGGCTACCAGATTTTGAAAGCTACTGGCTAACACTAGCCCACAAACTAATTTGTCCCACCTTTGCAAGAAGAGACCTTCAAGCTGCCAGAATGGATGCATTAACCCCAGGCATGACTGACACACCAAAATGGCCCCGACCCATGGGAATGGATGCACTCACCCTCCAAAAAGGGGCTGCAACCCACCAGAACTCCCAGCAACTGAACAACGCTTCAGGCCCCATGACCAACCTTTCCTCCCCAGACAACCAACCTCTTTGCACCTGGATCAACATTCTAGGGCCTGGATTTGCCTCTCCTTTCCAGCCTCCCAGCAGCAAACCATCCTTCCTGCCCTCTAGACCAATTTTTTAGCCCCTGGCTGAAGTTTCTCTGAGCACCTGGACAACACTTCCAGGACCTGTACCAGCCTCATCATCTCAGTCAGCCACTATCCCTGCTACTGTACCATTGTCCCAGCCTGGGACCACTCTTCCCTTCACTGCTGACCACCTTCCCTTACACTGGATGACTCTTTCTGTCCCCTGACCAGCCTCCCAACCCTAGATGACTTATGTCCCAGCACCTGGACCACACGTTCAGCCCCTTGACCAGCCCTGGGATGCCCAAAACATCCTCCCATCTACGTTCCCACTGTCTACCCACCTGGAAAAGCCCTGGGTCCCACACACTAGCCTCCCCTGACAATGTCTCCCCTGTCTGCAGTGCCCACCCAGACCAGCCCGGGGAACCCCATACTTTTCTTTCCCACAGAAGGGCCCCATTTGCTTCCACTTGGACCAGCCCTGGGAGCCCTGACTAACATCCTTACCTACATCTCCCCTCTCTGCCCACACTGACCAGCATTTGCAACCTAGACCAACCTTCCCCACCTACATTCTATCTGTCCTTCCACTTTGAACCAGTCCTAAGACTGTTGGGCTGGCCTGCTTCACCTATGTTCCTGTAGTATCCTCACATGGACCAGTCCTGGGATGACTGGAATGGCCTCCCATGTCTATGTTTCCATTGTCTGCCCACTCAGACTAGCTTTAGAAGCACTGAATCTGCCTCCATCACCTATGTCCTCCATGTCTGTCAATCTAGATCAGCGTTAGGATTCAAATATTAATTTTCCCTAGAAACATCACCCCTTTTTGCCCACCTAGACTATCTCTGGGAACCCATACTGGCTGTGCCCCTACAGTGAAGCCTGCCAGGATGAAGCACAGTGTCACAGGTTTACTGCATGACAAAAGGGATTAACTCCCATTGAAATTGCATTGTTTGTTGCAGTAACTCTACTGCAGAATTCTAAAGTGCTACGCTTCATCCTGGTGGGCGTCACTGTATGTCACCATTTTCCTTCACCTAGATAATCCTTTGGACCAGCACACTAATCTTCCACCTCTATGACTGACTCCCCTGCCTGCCCAGCCCTGCCCTGGGACCCCTGGACCAGCTTTTCCCACCTATGCCCCCATGCCCCTCTACCTGGACCAGCCTTCAGACCACTATACTGGCCTCCTCATTTAAGTCCCTCATGTCTCACCACTCAGACTAGCTCTGGAATCCCAAACTGGCATTTCCCACCTACTGTATGTCCTTCATTCTGCCCAATAAGGCAAGCCCTGCAAGCCCTAGATGAGCATCTGACACAAACCTCCACACTCATTTCCCACACAGTCCAGCCCTTGAACCCCCAGACAGGTGTCTGAAACTCACCTCTACCCTCTGTTTCTAGCAGGGCCAGACAAGGGACCCATGGATGGGTGTCCAACATACACCTATTCCCATATTTTCCACTGAGACTACCCATAGGATTCATTTACAAGGGTCCCACACTCTCTTTTCCCACCTGGAACACCCTAGAACCATGGAACGTGGGTCTAAAACCCACCTGCACCCACTTCTCCCACTCATACCATCCTTAGGACCCTAAAACAGGGCTCATATACACACATGCACCTTCATCTCCCACTCAGACTACCCTTAGGGCCACCATACCAGGATTCTGACACCCATCTGCACCCTCTTCTCCCAACCAGATCATTCCTAGAATCCCAGAACCAGGATTCAACAGTCACCGTACTCTTCCTCCTGCAGAACCCCCCATAGGACCCCCCGGAGCCAATTTACCCATCTGAATCACAAAAGGGACCCCCAGACTAGGCTTCCCCAGCTATGGCCCCCTCTTTCCCCACCTCAACCTACCAGGGGAGCCACATACTAGACCCCTCATCTATATTTACCCTCTTAGGATAGGAGCTTAATATGTATACCCTTGAGGAAAGAAGGGAGAGGGGGGGCATGATAGAAACTTTTAAGTACCTCAGTGGAATCAACAAAGTCCAAGAGGGTAGCATCTTTCAGAAAAAAAGACTTGCAAGAACAAGGGGACACAATTTAAAGATAGAAGGAGGGCGGTTCAGGGGCAATGTGAGGAAGTATTATTTCACAGAGAGGGTAGTGGATGCATGGAACAGCCTTCCTGAGGAGGTTGTGGGGTCTAAAACTGTGGGAGAATTCAAGAATGCATGGGACAGACATAAGGAAATTCTTGTGGGGGGTAGGAAGAAATAGGCTGTTGGTTAACTAGGATCTGTGGCCTATCCTGTAGGTAGGGAAATGGGCAGACTAGATGGGCCAAGCGGTCCTTATCTGCTGTCAAAGTCTATGTTTCTATGTTTTGCCCATCTGGACCACCTAGAGGACCACCCAAAACATGCTGCCCCCACCCAGAACACTGACTGTGGGGATCGGAAGCCTACGGCCATGACTGGGGTAGTCAAGAGCTTGAATACAAGGCTACAGTGACTAAGAAGCCTGAAACTGGGGATGGGGCTCGAAAGCCTGCTGCCAGGGCTAGAATTGGTTGGATAGGTAGTATAACATCATGGCTGGGGATGCTCAACAGCTAGTGGGCCCACCTTCAGCAGATCTAATTTCTCCATCACTGGACCACCCTCCTTTACCCTGTGCCATCCCCATAGCTGACCTGACTCCCTGCATTTGAACCCCCCCTTCCCACCCACAGACTAGCCTTGTCCCCTCCCAGCTTACAACTCTCCCTGCAGCTGGAACATCCCAGATGCTGGACCAGCCTCACAACCACAGTTGACTGCCCTCCCTGTAGGTGGGCCACCCTTCTAGCCAAAGACCATCCTCCTACCCAAGCTGAGTACCTTCCTTGCTGCAACTGGAGCATACCCTAAGCCCCCATACCATATCGCCCCCATCAGGCAACCCTTCATAAAGCTGGGCACCCTAAGCCACCATACCAGATCACCCAAGCAGATCCCTTTATACTGCAGAAGGAGAATCCCTTACTATCCTGTTCAGCATTTCTAACGTTTACATATTCTTAGTTTGGTCTTTTGTTTTACTGGTTTGGTCTGCTCTCACAATTATCAGATATTTGTCCTCTAGTTGTTCATTATTTAGATTAGTTCTCCTGAACTATGGATTCTTCGTGCCCCTTTTTAACTTGTTTTACTTTAGAGCTCTTTAAGAGAAAGACCTTAAAGTGGGCCATTATCAAGTAGTTAGTGACTGAAAAAATTCAAAGTTAAAATCTCAAGTAATTAATAATTGATACATTTACGAAGTTTTAGATTTCAAGTATTTAACAACTGAAACATTTTCTAGGTCGTATAAACAATTAATTCACAAGCTGGATTCTGTTTAAGTTGAAAATTCAGTGAATCCCTAACTATAGTATTTTTCAAAGTTTCCTTTCTCAACAAATGCACAAGTAAACAAAAACATTCTCACCTAATTGGAAGGCTTTTAGCCTGATGTTTAATGGGGGGGGGGGGTTGCTCCTCCCCATCCCCTACTTAAACATCAGGCTGCCTCTCGCTCTGCTTCGAGCGTTTCAGTGGTGCTGGGGTTCCTGAGCAGTTTGGCTGGTACGGTTTTCTTCTTTTGTTTTCTCCCATCTCCTTATTTCTTCCCCTCTTCATTCCCCTCTGCCCTCCCTTGCCTGTTTTCCATTTGTCCACTCCTGCCTTGATCTCTCGTTGTTTGTGCAACCCCCATTTCAGTACCTCCTTTGTATCCCTCTGTTGTTTCTTTTTCCTGTTCTGTGCCTCTTGCCGCCTGCCACTGCTCGGTTCCCCTTTCCTCGTGTTCTGCCTGACTTTGCTGTTTGCTTCCCTACACCTGCTCTTTTGCTGTCTTGGCCTGCTGATCCTCCAACCCTCCTGGATTTCTCTGCCTCTTTCTTCTCCCCTGCTGCTCCTGTTGGTGCCCTTTTCATGGAGCTCCTTGCTAGTTGCTGCATTTTGTTTTCTTTTGGGGCTTTTCATCGTATCGGCGACCTGCCATCCAGTCAGCTGTACTGCAGCCACTCACCCATGCCTAGTACGGATACGTCACCTTATTCAAACTCCAGGATGGCAGCAACCTCTCTCCTCTCTGTATAGTCCCTAGTGTGTTTTTCTATGCCCTCGTTGGCTGGCTACTACCCATAGAAACACTCAAATTCCACAGAAGTAACTGGAGGGGAGATATAGCTGGCTTTCTCAGCTGCATAGCATACAACTGTATTTAAAGGGCCAGCAACAGCTGCATTCTGCTATTTCCTTGCAAGACCAGCACAGCTTCAGCCGAGGATTCATGTCTTCGTTCTTATGTCTGATGCCTAAGAGACTTGACCAGTCTTATAGTCTTCGCCATCTAGGACCATATGGTGCAGTTATATTACACATGATTCATGAAACAAGTTTACATCTACTTCTTTCTTCAGTGCATTTGAGGGGACGATAACAGTGCCATGGTTTGTAAATAAGCTAGTTACAGTGCCAGAGGGAATAACTTTTGTCATGGTGTCCTCAATTCCTGTCCTAGCTACAGCATTGATCTGGAAACCTCAGTGGCATATATTATGCCCCTCTACATTTATTCAAAGTCGGCAATGCCCGTCTACCTCATTTCCTCCCATACCCTACTCTATACCATAGCGATGCTGGACTATGTGGGATCTACCATATTGAACATACTTTACTCGATGGCGATGGCAGACCATGTGGGGTCCAGCCATCCCATTCATGCTCCATCCCTATCACTCGCTATTCACTGCCACCACCAATGGTGACCACGTGGAGTCTCCATCTCAACTAACTGTGCTAATGAAGAGGCATTTACTCATGGCTCAATTTCATTCCATTAACTGCAGGTGGACTACTCGGATCTCACCCTCCATACTTGGATCTATTCACCAATATTGTGATGATGAACCCCAGGGGTCCCAACTACTTACCTTAGTTAGTGCCATACTGCAGCGATGGCGGACCACATGGGGTCCCGCCACCCTACACCTACTATGGCACTCACTACTCAGTGTTACGGTGACGGCGGACCTCTTGGGTTCCCACCATCCCTATCATGCACCACTTGATGGAATTCTTGCATTACTTAGTGATACGGCGACAGCGGACCATGTGGGGTCCCGCTGTCCCTATCTCACACTACTACTTGGTACGGTGATGGCGGACCATGTGGGGTCCCACCATCTCTATCATGCTCTGCTCAAAGTGAACAGCGATGGAGAATCACGTGGGGTCCCTCCATCCCGAACTACGCATGCCCCATGAGGGAGCTTCCTACCAATTCCAAGTCATACAGGCCTATGCTTCCAAGAGTCTCTTCCTCTACTTGGACCTACTGAAGACTTTGTGATGGTGGACCACGTGGGGTCCTGCCATCCCGACATGGATTTCAATTCAATCTTGGATCTCTTTTCCTTTTTACGTCAGCGACGGTGGACCTGTGGGAGGGTACCACCATCCCAACAACAAACAGGCCTTCAACGGACAGCGCTTATTGCTCAGCAGTATGTCTCTACTATCTTCAGGCAGTCTCCAACAAGGATTTCACCTCCCTACTTCAGTTCATACCATACCGTGGCAATGGCGAACCCACGTGGGGGTCTTGTCATCCTAAACATGCACGCCCCATGAGCGGGCCTACTCATAGTTTTATCACAGTCTATTTACCACCCTTCGACTATTCCTTTCTATGGCAATAGTAGACCACGTGGGGTACCACCATCTCAGTCACACACAACTCACTGGTATGGCGATGGCGGACCACGTGGGGTCTCACCATCCTTATCATGCACTATTCAATGGAATGGTGATAGCAGACCAAGTGGGGTCCCACCATCACATTTACGTATGCTCCATGAAGGGCCTTACTTTTATTTTCATGTCATTCAGACTGACTCATGTGACTCTCGTTCTTCTTACCTTGAAGTATTCTATACTGCGGCAATGGCGGATAACGTGAGGTTCTGCCATCCCAACAAAGGGTACCATCCTTCCTATTTTGGATTATATCATAATTTAGTGATGGTGGACCTGCAAGAGGGTCCTGACATCCCAACAAACAGACCCACTGCGGGGCATTTACTATCACTCAAAAGTATGTCTCATTACTCAAATGTATTGCCATCTTCTCTAAGGCAGAGCCATGTGGGAGTCTCGTCTTCCCAGGATGACCACCTGAGACCTATTCTATCACTCAAACAGTCGAGTACAGCATACATCAGACCTTCCTGAGCATTCCATGCTCCAGCTAGCCCACGTCTGGGCCTCCTTTACTTCATCAGTTTATTAGCTTCTTCCATTGCACTCCACCTTCCTTTCTTTCCAGTTCCAGCTCAAGTTTCTATGCCAGACATCTCTGTGGAGCTTACTTCAATGTCTTGGACGTTGTAGGACCATTTCTCCTTCTCACAAGCTACTTGATCGTACCCTATCATGCTATGGATGTACAACAGTCATGCAAGTCTTCCAGCTGGGCTCCATTCCTACCCCATCATCATTCTCAGTCACGCAATGCTCAGACCATTCATTTTCTATCATCTAAATCTGCAACTGTGGCACATAATCTTCAGCCGTGCTGACACTTTATCTAGAATTACATCTGCTTCACTCATAGCTGTCTCAGACTCAGATTAACCATTGTCTCAACATCCAGACATCATTCCAAGTTGGATATTTTCATCTGCTTGAACCTTCATCTGCAACATTGACTTCTTGCTCATCATCGACTTTGAACAGGACTCTTCGAACAGCAAATCAGACTGAACTTTTGGACATGACCATAACTAAACCTAAGCCACATTTAGGATTATTGTCCTCTTGGTATGCCCTGAGGATGGACAGGTCAGTAGCCATGGGTTCTCAGAGGTTCCCCCTAATGTTTTTTTTTCCTCTCCTGCATGCTACTGATCACACTCTCAGGAGTTGGAGGAGGTAGTCACTTCGCTGTTACTTTTTGGGCCTTAAGTCTTACACCTACCCAGTATCCTACAGAGGGTCGGATGTGGAGAAGCACCAAAACTCAAGTCATAAACACCAAGCATATACCATTCAGCTCATAAGTATACACAAACACGAGGCTATGTACCACACATTGAATTGGAAGTCTTTTAGCCTGATGTTCAATGGGGGGAATAGCTCCTCCCCATCCCCTACTTAAACATCAGGCCACCTCTCGCTCTGCTTTGAGTGTTTTGGCAGCACCCTCCATCCTCCTCTGCCTCCTCCTCCTTCTCCACCACTCCTGTTTCATCCTCTCCGCTGGGCCTTAAGCCTTACACCTACCCAGTATCCTACAGAGGGTGGGATGTGGAGAAATGCCAAAGCTCAAATCATAAACACCAAGCATATACCATTCCACTCATAAGTATACACAAACATGAAGCTATGTACCACACATTGAATCACTAAATAGCAAGGATTACACATAAGCTGAGTAAACTCCCTCAACCAATGGGCAAACTTAATGCCTAACTTTTTAGTTAGCCATTATTTAATGAAAAGGGAAATAGTGGCTCTTTGTTAATTTTGTTTTGTATGGGTATCCACAAATTTTGTCCCTTGGGGAGGGGAGCCTTAACTCACAGGAGATCCCATCTGAGTTCACATTGTACATGCCATTGTGCCATCATCGCTCATTTTCCAATCAGTGATTATTGACCAGTTCTAGAATTGTTTGGCAGAGGACTGAGAAAGCAGTTCACCGCCACTACATTGACCATAGTCTCTGTGCTCCACATATTATTGTCCCCCAATACCCTCCCTGAAATAAAACTCTCACCACACCTGCTGGATTGGATGCACACTGGCAAATTATTTATTAAGGCACACAATTAGTATTTACATTCCAAAAACTTCATAGCTCACATCAAACATTACAGTAACAACAAATCAGTCCACGTCTTCCATCCAGAACTTTCTTCCTTCTTGATCCTCTTTTCCTTGCGTGTTGTGCTTCAGGGCCTGGACACTCTGATCCACCCCCCCACCACCATCACCAGAACCAGGTACCGCCACTTCCCTGGGCCTCCCCCCAATAGGTTAGGACACTGTGATCTGACCCCTAGTTTCTATCCCCTTTTCCCTTCCCCACTTACGTCCACGCCTGGGTTCCTTTGCCCCCAGCCCATACTGCCTACCCCATCCTGCCACCCCCATTTTCCTCCTCCCACTACCCCCCTTTTCCACTGACCCATCTCCAGCTCATGAAGGATGATGGTGCTCCCCCCTTGTGGGCAAGTACCTTAGGCCCTCTTAGCTATCTCCCCTACTAAATCCCCACTAGGTCTTAGGAAAAGGCACATGCTGAATTCTGACAAGTGCACCCCATCAGACCTGTATACATCTTACTGTTGAAACAAAATGTCCCTATGTTGAATGTGTACCCCCTCATCTCTATCACTGCTCTCATTACCTTCCTGTTCAAGCATTTTCTCCCTTTCTCCAACACCCTGACTTCCTTGGCGTCCCTTCACACCCTGCAGAATGTGATTTCAGACCAGCCGATGACCACCCCTGGCCACCAGCCTTTAATTATATCAAGGTCAGCCATTATGGCCTGCACCAACACCCCCCATGGTAACTCACCCAAGTCATTGTCCCCTGCATGAATAATAATACAGTCCAGCCTGCCCCACTGCACCCTCAGTTCCTCCAACAGAGGCAGCAGTTAGGCCTATCTCATTCCTCTGATGCCTTTCCACTTCGCCTCCTCAAGTGGTTCATATCTGGCGCAACTGCATCCTCTGCTCATAGTTGCAGCATACCTCTCTGCCCCATTGATGAATGAGTGCCCCACGATCCACACCTTTCTCTTCCAGCCTGCCACAGGGAGAGACAAACAAAATGAGTTAATCGGGCTTCAGCACCTCACATACCTCTTGTAACAACTGGAACGCCAGCATCCAACCCATTTCACCCCTGCTTCAGATTCCCCATTTGCTGCAGCCTCTGAAGCTGCCCCAATCTGAAATGAGTGAGGGGCAAACCCATCCTGGTCTTCGCCCATGAAAGATAGGGCCTTCTTTAGGACCACCCCAACTTGAAAACCTGTCACAGGAGAGCTGTCCCCGTGGTGGAACCATGCCTCCCAGCTGACCCTTGAGACCTCCTATACTCCAGGGCTGTGACAGCGCAAACCCCACTCTGCTGCTGTCTGCATAATGTGACAGAGGCCCCTGTTCTCCTCTGATCCATTTTTGACCTGGGGAGCTGAATGACCACCCTGTCCCCACCCCACTCTACATTGTCCATCTGCAGGGCCTGGTCTGCTGATGCCTCCCTAGGGGTCCCTACCTCCTCCACTCTGAAAGCTCCTCTGGCCATGATTGCAAAAAACACTCTGAATAAGCAAGCCTCCTTTGCCAAGGTGCACACATGCTGCACCCCCCCCATTACCTTCACCAATAATTGACCCATAGTGGGTTGCCTCCATTCCCTTCTCTTCCTCTGGCCCCTCTGCCAATCAGTGACCATCCGCTTGACTGTCCTCCTGGTGGTGGCATCCGGCCAACCCCCTGTCCTGGTGCAACCAGCTGATACCTGCCAATTGGACCACCATGGTGGCATGGGCCACCCCTCCTCCTAGCTGTCCACCATGTACTGTCTCACCTGATCTTCCTGGACTAGCTCCTCTATATCTCATCCATGATTGGCCCAAAATTCATGAAACCCTGCCCACCCCCTGTCATAGGCCCTCAGGGTGTTAGCTGCCCAGGATCCCCAATACAGCACCCTGGCTTTGTCCCTCCAGTCTCCCAAAGTCAGTCTGGGACCCTGGTTCTGTGTGCTGCAGCATGTGGTGCCAGCTCCCGGAACCTTCCCATCTTTAAACGGGAAAGACTGTCAGCCACATCATTCTTGAGACCTTCAATGTGCTGTGCCCTGAATGATAAATTCAACTGTATCCCAAGGAGCACCATGCAGCGTAGTATCCTGCCCACTGACTCCATATTCCCGCTCTGCCTGTTCACTACTTCCACCACCCCTTTGTTATCACACCAAAAGAGTATACGCTTCCCTTTCACTCTATTCCCCTACACCTCCAAGGCCACCCAGATGGGAAATATTTCCAAGAAGATGATGTTAGCACCCTGTCCTCTTTCCAATGTGCCAGCCAAGCTTCAGACATCCACTCTCCCTTGAAATACACCCCCATCCCGAGTGCTCCTGAGGCATCGGTGTACAGTTCCATTTTGGTATTGTACGCCCACTCCTCCTACCAAAAAGTCACCCTGTTGTACTCTTCTCAAAACTCTCCCACACCTGCAGGTCCTCCCTAACCCCTTTTGATATGTCCACCCAATGGTGAGGCCGTTTTGCCTTCCCTGTGGCCCTTCCCAATCTTCTTGTGAATGCCCTGCCTGAGCTTATGGCCTTGCAGGTGAAATTAAGGTGCCCCCGCAGTTGCTGTACCTGTACCAGCGGCACCCTCCTCCTCCCTACCACCTGCTCCAGCTGTCCCTTGAGCCATGCTACCTTGTTCCCTGGTAGGTCAAAGCATTCCTGTTCTGTGTTCACCTCAATTCCCAAGAATTCCAACCTGCAAGTAGGCCCCTCTGTCTTTCCCTTTGCTAATGGGATTCCTATGTGCCCGCACAACTTTTTAAAATCTCCCAACATTGCCTGCATCTCTGCTTGGCTGGCACCTATAAGGAGGAAGTCATCCAAGTAGTAAACAACCCTCCTGTGCCCATCTCTGGTCCCAAACACCTACTGCACCCAGGAGCTAAAAGCCTTGAAGGTCAAACATGCCACTGATCAACCCATGGGCATGACCTTGTTGAAATACAGGTCACCCTCAAATTGAAAACCTAGCAGGTCCCAATCCTCCAGTCAGACTGGTAATAACCAGAAAGACAACTCAATGTCCATCTTTGCCAACCAGGCCCCCTCAACTGCCCTGATCAGCAGTATCACCTGATCCAAAGAGGCGTAGAAGACCGCACTTAGGTGATCGGGGATCCCATCATTCATGGACCCTCCTTCTGGATAGGACAGGTGGTGGATGAGCTGAAACTCTCCCATCTGCTTCTTCGGAACCACCCCCAAAGGGCATACCCAGAAGTTGGGGCACGGTGGCTCTGGTATGGGCCCTTCCACGCTACCTGCCGTGACCTCCTTCACAATTTTTGCCCTTACCATGTTCTCCTTCACCTTTACTGACCCCAGGGTCTTTTCCCCATCCCCACCCTCCCCTCTGAAACCTAATGGGAAACCCATCCAGAAACCCTTCCTCAAGAACTGGACCCCTTTTTATTTGGGTAGTCCCGGGTTCACTCCTCATCGACCCCGAGAACAATGGGTGTGCTGGCCAGGGCACATCCCCATCACCCTTTCTCCTCCCTTCTTTCAGTTCCACCCATAATTGGAATTATACCCCCCTGCTGTGTCCCCCCGGCCCCTGTCTGGGCCAACCTGGCCCCTCGAAGGGGCTGCTCCTGGTACTGCCCACACTGCTTTGTGGCCTTGTCCCCTCTTTGCCTGCAATTCATTGCCAAATGTGTCCCCACACAACATGAACAAGCATGCTGGAATTTGCAACTGGCCCACATGCAAGACGACCTATTAAACCCCCAGCAGATTTTCGCCCCGGGGCTGGGTTGCTCTTCTTACAATGATCCCGCACCGGCCCACTTGCCGGCCCAGAGAGAGTCCTTAACCATAGTTCCAAGTGAGTGCTGTCCCATCTCAGGTCTTCTTTTGCCATCATCTGCTTTTGGAAGGCCTCATTGTATTTTAACCACCCGTACCCCAGCTTTGCCTTCTAGACATCCCTGATAATTGCTGTATAGGTTAAAAGGGGTATGGCCAGCTCAGGCTGCTTTTACAACACCAATGCACTGTATATCAGAAACCCCACTTGCCATGTGTCAATGTTCTTTCCCTTATACTTCGCCTCTTCCTCCTTGTGCCCAACCACCGCCAACGCCACTGCCAACTCGGACTTTCCCACCGACTCCTTCTGATCATATTTTTGGCCATGTCCTCGTCCACTAACCCAAAAATGTCCACATATTCCTCTTTCCATATTTTTTCTTTAATTGAGGATGGCAAGTGATCCCCAGTGTGAAACCCGGTGGTCCGTCATATAGCTTCTTGCTCCCAGGTTTGTTGCCAGCACCCCCTGCCCCGTCCTTGCCTCCCTTCTTTATCACCTGTAATGCTCGCTTCATCTTTTCCACCCCTTCCTCCCCCATGTCTCCCAGCAGGCCTTCCAGATACTCTCTCAAGTCCACTTTGTTAGTGACGTCTAAGCATCCTTGCCCCCCTCCAGGCATGGTCCCCCTGGCGCTGGGTCAGGCACTGGTACTGGTGATGGTCTGGGTCCCACTCTTCTGAGCTTCTTCCCAGCCATGCCCCCTCCTGTCCATCCATCCCTCTCCATCCTCTTCTTCTTCCTCAGTGCCTCTTCTTCTGCCTCCCTGCGCTTGGCCACTCCGTCATCTGGCCCATCAGCTTGGATGCCTCCGCCATCATTTTTGCGCTGGAACTTGGGATCCTCTTAGGTGCCATCTTCCCTTGTCATGGTACTAAAGGAGTGGAAGGGTAACACAATGAATGCAAGCCATCTCCTCCCCCTCTACTGCTCTTCTGATCCACCCACTGGGGCCAACTGAGAACTATGCTCCATTTTGGTCCTGCAGTAGTAACCCATTAACCAATTCCCTGCCATTGCTGAGCCCTGTATGCTGAGCCAGGATCCTTTATATAGCAAGGTGCATCACTCATGACTTCCCACTTCCTGTGGAGCCTGGCCCACTTAGCCCTTCTTTCCTCCTGCTCTGCTCCCCTCAGAGGTGAGGTACAATGAGGCACACACCCAGACCCATGCATTGTGGAGCCTGGCAACTAATGTATCCCCTGACCCTTCCTGCCCCGTGGGCCTCAAGCATGCCACTTGAATCTTTTTCGGGTGCCGGCCGCTTAACACCAGGTCCCGCCAGTTCTATTTTTTTTTAAATGTCGCTGCAACATCCCTCGCCTTCCCCCCTCTCTCCCAAGTGGTCCCCCGGGCACATCCTCCTGGCCACCAGGAATAGCCTATGATGCCTCTTCCTGTGGCAGTCCCCTTTCATGTCCACTTCTTTGCTTTGCATCCTTATATCTGTATTATAAATGTTTCTCCTTTTCTTCGGTTTCCTTATTAGTTTATATTATTATTATTTTCCTTTCCTAGTATATTTCTTGTCTGCCCCAGGTCCTGCCTTCTGCATGGCACCTCAGTCACCCGTAGGCCCTGACATGACCGCACCCATGCCTGGCGCTGCCTTTGTGGCACTCCCCCCACTCTCTGGGGGCCCCTGCTCACCTGGTCCCCAAATTTGCTCCACTTGCTCTGCCTGCAACATGCCTCACAGGCCTTGT
This sequence comes from Neoceratodus forsteri, assembly GCA_016271365.2. Classification (NCBI taxonomy): domain Eukaryota; kingdom Metazoa; phylum Chordata; order Ceratodontiformes; family Ceratodontidae; genus Neoceratodus; species Neoceratodus forsteri. The sequence goes on from CM028130.1 coordinate 1,648,581,584, forward strand.
CTCCCTTCACAGCCACTTCTAGGCCTAGTGTCACCTGGAAGCCACACATTTCATACCAGTTCCCTTCTGTGACTCTATGCTTTGACCTCCCCTCCAGGCCGGCGTCTCACCACTGGGCCACACTCCTCTCCCTCCCCATCTGCATGTCTGTATCCATCCTTCCGTTTCTTTCTTTTTTTTTTCTTTTCCTCATCTACCAGGTGAGCTGCAGCCTTCCAACCCAGCCCTCAGTTCTCCAGTCATCCCCTGGGCCGCAGCTCACCTGCTGGATCCTCGCTGGATGCCAAAAACCCCACAGTTCCAGAACAAATCCTGTCCTTTCCTTGCTGAGGGCCCCTTTTCTCCTGGGCCACCCTGTGTACACATTTTCTCCGCTTGCTGCTTCCACCACTAAGCCCCACTGCCTCTGGGCCTTTCTGATCATGCTCCCAAGCCTCCTGGCATATTTCCCTTCCCACACCAATCACAGTCGCAGCACAGGCCTCCCATTTCTGGCTGTGATTCATCTCAGCAAACTGACTGGAGTCACCGCCTCACCCCTGCAATCTCCATAGGATGACTCACCTTCAACTCCGGGGATGCAGCTCACCATTCCAGCATCCCCCTAGTGGTGGACCATGTGGCCCGGGCCATCATCCAGTCACATTATCAGTAACCACCCAGTAGCCCACGCAGTCCCCTCTTAGTACACCTCATGCCAAATGGCCACTACAACACGCCAGGACAAAACAGTTGGCATTGTCCTCCCCTCTAGCCCCCTCTCCCCTCCAGCAGCCTACGTGGCCGGGGGCCCTCTGCTGGTCACGTTACCAGTATCAGACCTGTGGCCCATGTGGGCCCCTTTTTCCTGCTTCTGTGCCATCAGCAAACACCAAAGCTACATATAAAAACTCAATGCACATTACACTCTCCGAGGAGCACCTCAGTAACAGTGCTTCTCCATCTGACTCCCTTTCTTGGAGCCCTGTATCTGAACCTCCTCCAGCATGATGTAGCCAGCACCACAGCTCAAACTGCAGTTTCTATAGTTAACCACTTGAGCTCTACATCTTTATTGAGCCATCACCACTTCCCCATTCCTGTACAACCAGCTTAAAAAACCAACAACTGCTCCTTGCCACTGACCTGACACAGCTACCTCCCAATCTTTCAGCTTAACATATATCCTGTCCACTTTTCCTTTTTTTTTGCAAGTCATCGAATAACACATAAAAAACAGGACTTGAAGGCCTAGGGTTCCCTGGAAAGTGCCTTGCCTGAAAGAAAGCGTTTGCCAGTGAAGTGCTGAGAATTCCAGTGAAAGAAATTTCCCAGCAAAAGAGGGCTCCCTGAAGGCAACGCACTCTTAAATACCCCCCTTAAGACCCCAACTAGGACCCCTACTAGCTACTCCCCCCAGTCAATCACATCACACCCCTGCCCTAGTCATTTTACCACCCCCTCCTGATGTCTCTGCCCCTTCCTCTCCCTCTTCCGTGACAACCTGGTCTACCTTTTAATGGCAAGCTTAATTATGGCGCCACATTCTCTGCAACAGATTAATTCTGCTTTATATTGAGGAATAAGGAATGGTATAAGAAAAAAATATTATCCCAGTTGTCTTGATTTGTAATGATACTTGTGTTTTATTTTATATGTAGGAGAGAAAATAAAATCCAGTTTAGAAACCCAAGTGATGTTGATCACCACATATAGGAGGCAATCTTTGACATCACGTCTGTCAAGTATAAAGGACATTTTTATAAGGGACAATATTACTAAAGTAGAACAATTGTGATGCATGTGGTATTCAGAGTGGTATAGTGAGGGAATCCCTTTCTAACGTGGGACTTTAAGATATAGTACATGCATGCAAATGAGTGCTGAATGGTGAAAGGAGCTAGACATTCCTCCTAATATAAAATTGTTGAGCGGTATACAGATGGATTTTGAAAGGTAAAATGAAGGCTGCCCCCCTAATGTTGGAAAACTGAGAAGTATGAAAAGGGGTACAAGAAGTAAAATAAGGTCAACCTCTCCTTATGTGGATGTTGGACAGCTGCAAGGCATGCAGAGGGATTCAGAGAGATAAAATGAGGGGCATCCGTCTTAATGTGGGACAGCTGAAAAGTATACAGAGGACTTCAAAGAAGTAACATGTGAGACAGTCTTCCTCATGTGAAACAGCAGACCGGCATCTAGAGAGGTTTTTAGAGATGAAATGAGGGATATCCATCCTACTGTGGGTATGTGAGGTTGAACAACTTCACACATTCTTATCACTATTCTCCACCCCCACAAATGTCACTGGCAGTGCCACATAAATCCTGCAATTGTACTTTAAGAGATCAAAATTCTTGCAGCTACCTGGGGCCTGGATTGTCCCCATACCCCCAGCCTAACACTGAAGTCCAAGAAGGTCCCTAGATCTGATATTGCCTTTGGTCCCAAAAGCTGTTAATAAGGCCTTTATTCTAATAAACACAATTGTTAGAATTTATTCAGGATCAGATGAACATAATGTCTGAAATACACTCATACTGCTAATAATCTCTCTGGTACAGGGTTATAGCTGATTATTGAAGCAGTGTGTCAACCTGCAACTCCACAATGGGTACCATATTTAGTTGAAATATACACAATATACCAGATGTTACAGTATCTTTGTTCCCTCATCTTTTAGAAGCCCTAAATAAATGATTCAACTAAAATGTTTTCATTACATATTTTATGACAGTTGAGATCAACATTCTCTACCATTATATGCAGTAATGTTTTAATCAAGAAGTATAGTAATTATTGAAGTATTCAGTTACATCACATATTTTTCAAATTCTGTTTCTTCATGTTTATTCAAAACCTTTTTGACAGATTTAACTGTGTCTAGCTCAAAAACATCAGACTCAAACCTGAATCCCACAGTAATGTGGAATACAAATCTGATAAAAGAAGATTTTTTTATCTATGAAGCTGCAAGCTAAATTAAAAAAAGAGAAGAAGAAGACTAGTGATTAAAATGTTGCTAGAAATGCTAAATGGCACAATTGTTCTGAAGGAAAGTGGTTTTCTACAGCAATTGAATTCCTAATTACAGCCATGATTCGTATTTATTGGGCAACATGCTTATTTATACTTGAGCAGTTATGGCCAGATAGCTGCATACATGAGTTTAATTCTTTTCCTGGGTTAATGAAAGTTCAATTCATGTTTTCATTTTTAATACATGGTATTCCAATTAATTGAAATAATTAATATTCTTTCAAAAATTCCTCATCTTAAAAGAGGCTTAATTTTAGCCTTCACCCAAAACTTTATAAGAACAACTTGACATTTTACAATTTTTCTGGCCTTTTTGAAGTTTAAGTATAATAGTTCTCCATGTACTATAAGACAAGAATGACTTCCTGTTCTGTTCAAGAAACACTGTATCACACACACACACACACACACACACACACACACACACATACTAGTTTTAAATTAAGTTGTTTTACATTTCTAAATGTTACCCTTATTTACATAAAGCTCTAGCTAGCTAGAAAAAAATAATTTCATAAGACTATTTGTATCCCTTGAAGGGGATGTTCATCTTCTGAATGTAAGAAGTTTGTAATATGTTTTTTTTTTTATCAAAGTGAAAGCAGAAAATCTGAAATTAGTTATAACACAGTACATTTTTTCAAAATCTGTTTCACCTTAAATAAGTAAATGAAGACATATTTATAACTTCAATATAGCTCTTGAATGATATTGGATAAATACAAAGTGAACCAAGTATCATCGGTCTTAAATTAGAAATTTTGAAAATGTGAGACCTACAGTGCACATTACTTGCTGTTTCTAGTTTATTTTAATAAAGTATTTATTGTATGACTGTTGTAAACTGTATCTTCAGCTTCCCTTGGACATAGAGCATATCAACATGTTAGCAACATCAATCAATCAATCAACACTTTATAAAAAGTGCAATTCACAAATGGATTAAAGTACTTGTACATCGATTAAAACTCCAAGATTAAAATATGTATTAAATATTAAAATATACATCTACATCAACTACCTATTCATTAGAACTCAGGGAAGGCAAAATTAAAAAGGTGCATCTTCAGTGCAAATTTAAGACTTTCCATGGTCAAACACTCTCTTATCCGACTAGGTAGAGAGTTTCAGAGTAAGGGCCATGAATACAAATGCCTGGGCACCCAAGGTCTTCAAACAGACCCTAGGAACCTTTAGCAATCCCTCATCAGTGGAGTGGAATGAACAGGGGGGTGGTAGGGGCAAAGAAGATATTGAGGGTAATACGGTCCCTCTTTTTGCAGGGCCTTGTAGGTCAGCAAATTGACCTTGAAGGTGATCAGCCACTGAATAAGCAGCTAGTGCCAACCACAGAGCACAGGTGTGACATGGCATGATTGAGGTAAACCAGTCAACAGCCTGGCAGTTGAACTGTGTGCCAGCTGCAAGTGGCAGATATCAACCCCCTGGTAGCCCTAGGTACAGGGTTTTGCAGTAGTCAGGGCGAGAGATTACAAAGGCATGGACCAATGTTAGAAGGTCATCAGGTGGAACAATGTGCTTAATCCAGGTGATATTCCTCAGATGGTAAAATGAGGTCTTGATGACAGACGATACCTGAGATCTAAGAATCAACCCCTAGTCAAAAATAGCACCCAGATTCCACACCCCATCAGAGGTCACCAGCTGACTGTCTCCAACCCAAAGCCTGGAAGGCTGCCCAGCTGAAAGCCCCTCTACCTTATGACCCTGGTACACAAGCAACACCTTTGTCTTGTCAGGGTTCAATCTCAGCTAGTTGGCAATCTCCAGTCTTGGATCTTGGTGAGGCAGTTGTTAAAAGATGAGACAGCTCCATCCTAATTGGGCACAAAGACCATGTATAGCTAAACATCATCTGCATTGCAATAAAAACTCAGAGCATTCCACCTTATAATGTCTCCCAATGGCAGCATATACACTGCAAACAACATGGGTGATAAAACAAAGCCCTGCAACACCCCACAAGACAGGGAGAATTGGCCCAAGGAATAAATCCCAGACATCACTCTCCAAAACCTGCCAGTGAGGAAAGAATGGAACCATCTGAGGACTGTGCCAGACAGTCCACAGATCAGCCACAGACACTCCAATAACACACCATGGTCCACGATGTCGAATGCTGCAGAGAGATCAAGGAGAACCAAGATGGAATGGCTCTTCTGATCTCTTGCTATCAGGAGATCATTAAATACCTGAACTAGGGCTGTCTTGGTACTATGCCTCTTCTGAAATACAGACTGGAGAGGATCATAGACATTGTGGATGGTAAGATGATACTCCAGCTGTAGCACGACCACCTTTTCAATAACCTTACCCACAAAGGGAAGGTTAGAGATGACAAGACAGTCCGGGTCGAGAGAGGATTTCTTAAGGAAAGATGTCACCACCACCTCCTTCAGGGTGTCAGGAAACACACCTGTCTCTAACAAACACCAGACTATCTCAGCTAGGGCCAGGCCAATAACATCAACATACCCCACAAGGAGGCAAGTTGTGCCCACGTCCAAACTACAGCAGGACGGCCACATACTCTGGATGATCCTCACAATATCTGTGAATGCCAACCAGTCAAAATCAGACCAGACAAACCGAGGAACTGCAGCCTCCCACCAACTGCCACTGCACCCACTGGAACGAGCCGTACAGATCTCAGACCTGATGTTGGCAACCTTATCTGCAAACTTATCACACTTATCCTGTGACAATGATCTCCGAGACAGCAGACATGCCGGATTGCACAGTCTGTTGACAGTTCAGTAGAGCGAAGCTGGCCAATTCTGTGCAGTGGCGATTTCCCTGGACAGGAACTCTGCCTTCTTATAGGAGACTGCCAATTGAAAGTCTGTATAATGGGCCATCAATCTAAGTCTGTTGGCATCAAGGTTAGTTTTCCGCCAGTGCCGTTCCATCCTTCACCCCATTCATCTCAGCTCCCTCAAGGTCCCTTCAAACCAGGGGGACTGAGGGCAAAGGGGGAGGGGGGTGAATGCAGACAGGAGCTATGGAATCCATAATCTGGTGAAGCATCTTAGAGATGCTGTTGTATAGTTTTAATACTATAGCTCTCATTTTTAAATCAATTTTGTTAATAAGTTACCACAAAAAGTATTGAAGATGCAGAGAAAGCACATGGTTAGTATTTTTCTGATGTCTAAATTTTGAGCAATTACGTAAATATAAAGTTTTTTGCTGACATGTCTTTTATGAAAACAAATCCTTAACTTTTGTATTTTCACATTTTCTGTGCTTTTTGTCATGAGATACATGACAGTGGAATTTGGAAGACTAAAGATAGCCAACTACTTGCTTGACATCTGCTGCTTAGACAGTATTTTTTTTTTATCTTTGTGGTGCTGGACCAGGAAGTGGGGTGTCATCAGTGGGGCCAGTATTTGTCTTGCATTTTTTCCCTGGAAGCATGGTGTGCAATTACATAGGGTGCTGAAGCACTGACATCTGGCATACCTCCCCAACAGCTCAATGTCAGTTGTTGCTCTTCATGGCCTCTGCCAGGAGCTGATCAAGGGCCAAATGCTAACTCTCCCTCACCCCGGAGGACAGCAGTTCATGGGATGCTCACTCCTCCTCTGGACCAGCCCTCTGACTCATTGGGTCCATTCCTGAACCTGGGGCATCAGCATTGCAGGTGTAAGCCCTACCATTGCACTGTCAGGCTGGCCCCAGACAGTATTTTTTAAAGATTTATTTTTTTGTAAGTGGTGGCCATTATTTTGGTTCCACCAAATAAATCCCGAGAGACAGCTTACAAATAATTTTAGAGTCTGTTGCACAATAAGCCATCAGATTACTCCAAGTTAATAAGCAATCCTTAACAAATCATTGAAAGAAATTCTAGCCCTTCATGTATATCACAGAGGGAATGTGTTCAGTGCCTGTAAAAATTAGTTGAGTACCGGCTGTAAGACTTTATTACTGGATTAGAACAAATTACTAAAATTTAAAAAATCATAAAAAAAATCTTTAAAGGATACTTCATGTGCAGCACAGGGTAGATAGTGTGGTTGTCTTCATCCCTTCAAATTACATAGTCATTTTTGTTTCAGGTCAGAAGAGTCAGCAATGTGCCTGTGCCTTTTTAAACTTCATTTTAAATGAATTGATTGCAGTTATAGTTTCATACTTCTGTCACACAACTAGAAGATCAGCATGCTTTGGGCTGTATTGAATTGCGTACATACTAAATATTTTAAAATGTATTCTTTTTTGACCATATTTCGATAAGGAAAGGACTAGGTTTCAAAGAAGTATTACATTCATGATCACTATATTTTTCATTTCTTTATATTTGTAGTTTATACAAAAATATGTGGTGTGCATTGTCAGTCTATAAAAGGAACCTTTCATACATATCTGCTAGCCCTCCAACTTCAACAATCTAAGGATTACAATAACCTTGCCTGACACAAATAGCACACGACTGACCAGTGTTAATCACCTCTCATTTGGCCAACTAACTGTCCCATTATGAAGTTAATTTATATTAGTTATAAGAGTTAGCACATCTACCAAGTAATTGTAATTACAGTGTAAGGCAATTGCACAATAGGCCTGATATTTAGACCTAGTGAGCTTCAGCATTCTTATATTTGACTGCAGAATGCAGATCAAACATATTAGAATATCGTCTGTGAAGAAAAGTAGGTTCTGCAGGTGTATCAAGTTGTGAGCCAAGAGGCATCAGGAAATCAGATTGCAGTTAGTGGTGGTTGATCCGGAGAATGATGCAGGTTTTCCACATTTTCAAATAAGATTCACTGCTCCAGTGAATGTGACGTGCATTGCTATTTTGATGATGCTGTGTTCTAGTGCCCAGTGGCTGACTCTCACCCCATGCAATTCCCTTGGGAGCAGTGCCTGTTCTTTAAGAAACCTTTGCAAAGGCAAGCCTTTCTTCCTACAGCTCCAATTGACCATCTGCTGTCCTCTAGTGAGTGCTGACTATCTGTCTCAGCCTGCCTGGTCACAACAAATTAGAAGTGTATACAGGAGCCCCAGATCCAACCATGTGAGCCTACAGTTCAGTGTTTAGAGTGCTGTAACAGTATTCTGGGGCCCTGTGTTCTATTCCCAGTAGACAAAACAAAGTAGTAGCACTCAAATGTGGCATGAAAAAATGAAACTTACAAATTTGTAGATTTAGCCATTTGGTATATTTGCACACAGCACAAATGCCCTGGTGCTTTGCATCCTAGAAATTATGCTTCATCAGGGCCAGGGCTACAGCATAAGGGTGTATAATTTATTCTCAGGATTTAAAGGTGTATACTGTCGAGTGAAGCAATGGGGACCCACACAAAGTAGCACATCAGAACAGGCATTTAAAAATCAGTATGCTCAAGAAATAAACCATAAATAGGTGCACCCTAGTTTATCAAACATTACTGTGAATCAAATGAAACATACATCAACAGTTCTACATAACAGAGGCAGCAGCAATAACTAAGAGCTTACACTAAAGAACTATGAGAAAGTGAGAGTAAGGTAGTGGGGAGCTAAGGGGATAAAGGAAACAGAGAGGCAAATATCTTAAATATTTCTGTTCAGTATTCACAGTTGAGGGGGAATGGGAGGGACCCCAAATAAGGATCAAGAGATTGGGGGGAGAGAAGTAGACACCAGTCTGTTTTCTGAGGAGAGAGTCAGGAAAGCTCTCACTAACCTCAGAGTGGACAAAGCCATGAGGCCAGATGGGGTGCATCCAAGAGTGATAAATGAACTCAGTAAAGTGCTAGCTGCACCCCGATAGACTTTTTTAACAGTTCACTGGAGACCGGCGTAGGCCTGGAGGACTGGAGAAGAGCAGAGGTAGTCCCACCTCACAAAAGTGGTAGCAAGGAGAAGGAGGTGGGAAATTACAGGCCTGCCAGCCTGACATCTGTAGTAGCAAAATTGGTGGAAACACTATTAAAGGAAGGAATCATGGAACACCTGGAATCCAAAGGACTGCAGGACCCAAGGCAGCATTGTTTTACAGAGGTGAGGTCATGCCAAACAAATTTGACAGCTTTGTTTGAAAGGATAATCAGGGTGTTGGATTGGGATAGGTGGATGTGGCCTACATGGACTTCAGCAAGGTCTTAGACACTGTTCCACAGAGGAGGCTGGTAAAGAAGGTGGGTAGCATGTGGATGGACAATAAGGTGATAAGCTGGGTAAGAAACTGGTTAGGGATAGGAGGCAGAGGGCGGTGGTAAATGGAGCTTACTCTAACGAGGATAGAGTGATCAGTGGGATGCTGCAGTGGTCAGTACTGGGGCCAGTCCTCTTTAATGTCTTTATTAATGACAAAACAGAGGAAATGGAAAGGAAGGTCCACCTCTTAGCAGATGACACCAAGATCTGCAATAGGGTGGACACTCTGGAGAGATGCAAAGGATGGAAAGAGACTTGAAATAACTGTAGGAGTAGTCAAAATTTTGGCAGCCAAGGTTTAATGCAAAAAAGTGCAAAATAATGCACTTGGGTCACAGAACCCAGGGGGTGCAGTACAAAATGGGGGGAGAGATACTAGCAGTGAAAACGCAGGAAGAAAACTACATTTTCTGTATACCCCAAAACAAAATGAAAGGTGCTCAGCTTAGTGAGAGGAGTCATTGACCTACATTCTCTGTATGAGAACAGTGGGAATTTCTTGACTTCTGCAGCCATAGCTGGAACTCATGCTGTAGGCTACAGTAAGAGCAGTGAGTTGCCATTTCCCTGGTCTCTAGTGGCACCCCCCTATTCCCATCCCTTTCAATATGTAATGTTGCCCTGGTGTCTAGTGGCACCTCCCCTTTCCTATCCCTTTCAATATGTAATGTTGCCCTGGTGTCTAGTGGCACCCCCCCCTTCCTATCCCTTTCAATATGTAATGTTGCCCTGGTGTCTAGTGGCACCCCCCCTTCCTATCCCTTTCAATATGTAATATCGCCCTGGCATTTAGTGGAAGCCCCACCCTTTGATTGCCATCCTCATAATTATCTGATATTTCCCTGGTGTCCAGTGGCACCCCCACCATCCAATTGTCATCCTCATATTGAAATATCTTTCACTGGTGTCAAATGGCACCCTCCACCCTCCGATTGCCATCTCCATACTGAAACAACTTTCCCTGGAGTCTAGTGGCACCCCTCACCCTCTGATTGCTGTCCCCATAGTAAATTATTGTTTAGTGTGGTGTCTAGTGGTCCCCCCACAGCCTCTGATCGACATCTGTGTTATTTTGTGGTCTTTCACTGGTGTCTAGTGGCACCTCCCACACTCTGTTCACTGCCTCAATTAAGAAATAAGGCATGACAGGGTGTTCATTGTGCTGGGGGAATGGCACACTTCCGGTGGGTTGAAGCATGATGCCAAAGGCAGAGTGCATCCACCACCAGAGAAGTGCCATTATCCCACCACAATGCACAACCTAGAATGCCTTATTGTCATTACAAAATGGATCAATTTTAGTTTAAATAGAACTATTTCATAATCACAATAAGGCACTCAAGGGTGTGCATCATGCTGGGATAATGGCACTTCCCGGATAGTGAAAGCAGTCCACCTTTACCACCGTGCTTCAACCCACGAGAGGCATGCCATTATCAAAGCACAATACACTCGCTATCATGCCTTACTGCGTAATTGGGGCAGTGGTCAGAGATTGGGGGTGCCACTAAACACCAGGAAAAGAGTAATTTACTATGGGGATGGCAATCAGATGGTGGAAGGTGCCACTAGATACCAAGGAAATATAATTAATTACAGGGACAGTAATCAGAGGGAAGTGTCCACTAGACACCAGGGAAATATCAATTAATTATGGGGATGGCAATCAGAGGGTGGTGGGTGCCACTAGATACCAGAGCAATATTACATATTGAAAAGGACGGGGAAAGGCACACCACTAGACACTAGGGAAATGGTAGCTCACTGCTCTCACTGCACCCCACAGCATGAGTTCCGGCTAAGGCTGCAGAAGTCAAGAAACTCTGGCTGTTCTCATACAGTGAATGTGGGTCAAAGGCTCCTGTCACTAAGCTGGGCACCCTGCATTTTGGGATACCCAGTAAACATAGTTATGGGAACTTTTTAAACAAACAAACTTAAGAATCTATCTGGACATGTCCCGTTTAGCTAGGTTCAGGTGTTCTTTTTTTATAAATGCATAATTTAATTGCACTTTTGGTCTTTCTAAGTTAAAACAGTAAAAAGAAAATGGTGCCCATCTCAAATATTTTTCCCCTCAAGGCAAATACTTTATGCAAATAATTGCTCATGATGTGTTTTTTCTTCTACCTTCCATGATTGCTTTTTTCTGTATACATGAACAATAAATTATAGTCTGTTACCACTTGCAAACTTTTTTTATCGATTGCAGTTATATTTTATTGATCGAAGTTGAATGTTATCCCAAAAAATAATTGTAATTCAAAAACTATTACCTTTTTTTCACAAAAGTCATCCAAAGTCATACCCTTGGCACAGGACCCACCATCCCTGAAAAGTTCATGAAGAAATTCCACACAGTCTAGGCTGTAGATGAGAGCAAATATACCCAATGTTAAGTATGGGGAGGGGAAGTAAGTTTCAGATGATCATACCTGTAAAAATGTGGAGAATAAATATGGAAGAGATAGAGCAAGTTGATTCTTTTCAATACTTTATGTCTTGCTATCTAAAAGAGTTATGGATGGCTAGCACACTTGAGAAACAGAAAATTAAAGGCACAGTACCACAGACAATTGGTTCCTTTAAGAGATTTAATAATACCTTTGGGGGCAATGTAGTAAAGACTGCATTAACAGGCTGCAATTCTAATGCCAGATCTATAGCAGTATATTCTGTGTCTGAAATCTGGGCATGTACCCCTTCTTCATCTCTTGAACTTGTTTTCTCTTTATTTTATCAATGTATTCTGGGTCTGTCTTATGCAATACCTACTACTGTAGTCAGAGACAAACTTGGTCAAGTAAATATAGAAACAATAGTAGCAACAAGAATGATAAATTATTAGTTAAAAATACAGATGGTAACTTATTTAAAATGTGTTATAGTGAAAAGCTGAAATGGCTCTCTTGGTATTTCTACTCTGCGAGTCTCTCAAAATCAGAAAACATTTTATTACAGTGGTCTGTAATTGTCTTTGGGAGTACTCCCTTCAAAGGGTAACTATATCTGCTATATTAAAAGTAATGTAAGTGCAGTTCATAACCCCACTGAAACATGTTAAACCATACTTACCTTATCGCTCATATAGCAGTCACCGGTTCCAGCAGCAAGACATGTCTTTTATTGCAGAGTGGATGTTCACACTGGGACCTATGAAGGTGAGTGAAGGTGTGTGGAAGGGTCTGGGGTGGTGCAGGTTGCTGGGTGCTCAGTGGGAGATCAGGCTGGGGGGGTTGCATCACTGATGGATTTTTTTTTACAAATTTTAAAAACTAACATTGAGAGACAATTCTCTTCTTTTTAGTTTTGGGATGGTGGGGGGTGCTACTAGATATTAGGGCAACAAAGACTGTCACCGGAGGGTGGGGGGACACCATTAGTGACTTGGGATAAAATAGACATTTATGGGATTGGGCACGGAGAGTGAGGGGCACCACTAGTCACCAGGGAAACAACATATTATGGGGACAGCATTTGGAGAGTGGGGGGGGTTACCACTGGACACCAGGGGAAAAAATATTTGTGGGAACAGGAATCAGGGGGAATTTTGGTTGCCACTAGACACTAAGGAAACAAAAAATATTATGCGAACTGCATTCAGAGGGTAGTGGTGCCATTCATATCTTCAGACTCTGATAACCTGAAAGTGCATTCCAAATGTTGTGCTAGTCCGTTAAACAATGGCAAACTTATTAAGGTACTAAAAATTGTGTTTAACATTGAACTGCCAACTCAACCCTAACTATAGGCCTACCTAGACTTTAGCAAGGCATTTGACACAGTCCCACACAAAAGATTAATATACAAGTTAGCCAGCCTGGGAGTGGGTCCCAAGATGACAGCCTGGATAAAGAATTGGCTGGAGAATAGGACATAGAGATTAATAGTAAATGGAGTCCACTCTGAAAAAAGTGAGGTTAGTAGTGGAGTACCACAGGGTTCAGTATTAGGACCGGTCCTCTTCAATGTCTTTATAAGCGACATTGCAGAGGGACTGGAAGGAAAAGTATGTCTCTTTGCAGATGACACAAAGATCTGCAACACAGTTGATGCACAAGGTGGAGTGGAAAGGATGAGAAGGGACTTGCAAGGTTAGAGGAATGGTCAAATGTATGGCAGCTTAGATTCAATGCTAAGAAGTGCAAGGTAATGCACCTGGGAAACAAAAACCCAGGGGATGAGTACACAATGGGGGGTGAGATACTAACAACAACAAAAATGTAAAGGGACCTGGGGTTAATCATATCAGATGACCTAAAGGTGGGCACGCAATGTGAGAGGGCAGCAAGGAGGGCTGGGGGGATACTGGGATGCATAGGGAAAGGCATCACCAGTAGAAAACAAGAAGTTATTATCCCTCTGTACAGACAGCTGGTGAGACCCCATCTGGAGTACTGTGTGCAGTTCTGGAGACCAAATCTCCGCAAAGACATAGACAGGATGGAAGCTGTCCAGAGGAGGGAAACTAAAATGGTGCAGGGTCTGCACCGGAAGACATATGAAGAGAGACTTAAGGAGCTTAATATGTATAGCCTCGAGGAAAGGGAGGAGGGGGACATGATAGAAACTTTCAAGTACCTCAAGGAATCAACAAAGTCCAAGAGGGTAGCATCTTTCAAAAAGAGGTGTGCAAGAACAAGAGGCACAATTTGAAGATAGAAGGGGCGGCTCAGAGGTAATTTAAGGAGTATTTTTACAGAGAGGGTTGTGGATGTATGGAACAGCCTTCAGAGGAGGTTGTGGAGTCAAAAACAGTGGTGGAATTCAAGCATGCATGGGACAGTCATAAGGCAATTCTGGGGTGGGGGTAGGAAGAAGTAGGCTGCTGGTTAACTAGGATCTGCAGCTTATCCATCAGGTACGGAAATGGGCAGACTGGGTGGGCCAAGCGGTCCTTATCTGCCATCAAATTCTATGTTTTTATGTTTTATAGGGAGGCTACCTATGTGTGTGTGTATATATATATATATATATATATATATATATATGTATATATATATATATATATATATATATATATATATACACACATTCATTGCAAAAAACTTTGTTAATACATTAGTTAGGGTTAAAGTAGAAAAAGTAGGGAAATGAGGCATTAGGGTTCCAACCCTAGCACCCCACCCCTGCCCTGCAGGCAGCACAGCAGGTATGGGGTGTGCCTTGGGGTTTTCAAGCCTAACACTAACCTCATTCCATTAGTTAATAAGCAGAGATGTGTGCAGTGTATGAGAATCTGGAGAGCATTAGGCTTGAGAACCCCAAGACACACCCCATACCTGCTGTGCTGCCTACAGGATGAGAGTGTGGTGTTAGGGTTGGAAATCCTAATGCCATATTTCCCTATTGTTTTTGCTTTAACCCTAACTAGTGCATTAATGAAGTTTTTTTGCAATGAATATATGTATATATACATACAGTAGTTAGCACTTCTATAGTTAGGGTTGAGTTGGCAGTTCAATGTTAACCCCAATTTTTTGCACCTTAAAAAGTTTGCCATCATTCAACAAAATAGCACAAAAATTAGTATGCACTGTCAGACTGTCAAAGCCTCAAGACATGAAAAGTTTAGTGACAGCATCTTATATGCTTTTTGGGAGGGGCAAAAAAGTGAAAGAAATTGGGGGAAAAAAAGAGAAAAGTAGTCCTGTTGAGGTTTCAGTGTATTGCAGTGCAGTCAGCAGGTGGCGCTGTGGTTACATGTCTCCCGCATATCCCTAGATTGCCTGATATGCATGATTTATGGAAGAAAAACACTTAATGGTTTCAAGTGTAGCAGTTCTAAGGTGCTTAATGTTAGTGTAGGGGTGAATGGTGTTTACCGTTGCATCTCCTGACCAGTGTGCCTTACCTAAAAAAGAAGCTGTGCTTGGCAGTTTGAACTGTGCACATGGCGTGCTGTTAATATTATGGTAGGTAGCATGCATCTTGGCCTTTTCTGTTTGGGAGCCATGGCGTGTTGGCAGTTTCCATGTGAGACTGGTAGCGTTTAAATACATTTCTGCTTGCAGTTTTCAAGAAAAAAAAACTGATAATGTAATCTCTGAGACCGTTTCTTGCCACAGCTGTGAAGAGTGGAGTAAGCATAGTGTGTGGCAGTGTTGAAATGTGCACATGCCATCTAAATCCCATTGCAGATCACTAGGGCAACACAAACGTGAATATTCATTGTAACACAGGTAGTCTTGAAAGAAAAATCCATTGAGACTGTCTGTGCAATTCTTTCAGTGCGACCGTCAACAGTGGAAAGCTTTTTTTTTTTTAATGTATCTGTAGTAACAATTGTGCTGCTGGTGGTGGGGAAGGGGGGACTGAGGGGACTGAGAAGCTGATGAGAGCGATGGCTCCAGTTTACTTAAATTCGTTTTTTACTGCTGATGAAGTTGGGGTTATCAGGATGCTCATGGGGTAGGCAATATGTGGGAAGTGGAGCGTTGCAGAACTGCTCACATGCTTTTGTGTTCTTGCTTCATATGCAGTCATCTCAGGTGCCTGCCATAGATACAGTGATTCTGTGTGTGACCATGGAGAGTGAACAGGTCAGTGGACTTCTTCCAGTGCTGTTGTGCCGAGATATCAGCACTGGGTTCCAAGCATCTCAGCCAATCAGGTTTCTGAATTTGTTAGACCCATTTCATAATCTGAAATAAAGAACACGGTCCCTCGTTGCCTGTTTTAAGACTGCAAAAAAAAGGATCCCTCACAGATCAGACCCACCACACCCGACTCTCATCAGCACCCACCACCCATATCCCCCAGTATACCCCCCATATACCCTCACTCACCTGAACAGGTCACAGGGTGAAGATTCACTCTCCAAACAAAGACACTTCTTGCTGCTGAAACTGGCAACTGCAGTATGAGAAATTAAGGTAAAGCAGCTCAATGCATATCAATGGGGTTTTCAACTTTGATGCATAATTCAGTCATTTTTGCATATTTTGACACAAAATGTTTAACATTGCCTTTTGAGGACCCTACCTCATGAGCAATGCTGGCAGAATTCTGTAAATCTGCCCCAAAAGGTAATTTCATGATTGCTTGGTGAAATTGCCTTTTGGGCAGGATTTGAAAATTCTCACTACCCTTGTCCATGAGGTGGGGTCATAAGACGGCTATGTTGAAAATTTGGGTTAAAATATGAAAACGTGGCACAAACTTATGCACATACATTGAAATTTAACTACATTGTCTTGTAACTTTGGTAATGTTAAACATTTTTACCCCAAATTTTCAGCATGGCCATTTTTTACACCACCTCATGAATGTGACAGCTGTCATTTCTCATATTCTGGCCAAAATGTGTTTTCACACCTGTGGTGTGAAATGATGTTTAGTGGTGCAGAATGTCGTTTTAGTGGGGATTTAAAAATTCTCAGCATGGCATTCATAAGATAGTGTAATAACAAGGCTATTCTAACAATCTGGTTACTGTTTTGGCTGAAATACTGGGCCCTGAGCTTCCACTGTAACGTACATGTATTCATCAGTGGAGGGATGGGAGCTCAGGGCCCACCACAGGCAAATGAGGATTTGATTATACTATCAATAACTTAATGCCACAAAAGCAGGGACATGTGGCATTAGGGTTTCCCACCCTAATGTTCCACCCACCCCCCAAAGCAGCAAAGGAAAAAAAAAAAGCATTAGAGTTTTGAGTCTCCAGTCTTGGCAAATCAGTGGTGGGGTCTTCCTTGGGGATTGCCAATACTAATGCTCACCTCTCTCCCGTGTGGGTCATGCATGAAGAAAGGAGATCACATGTGACTTTGTTTGCTTATGGAATGGGGTGGGCATTAGGGTTGACAACCCCCAAGGAAGACTCCACCACTCATTTGCCAAGACATCAGAGAGCCACAACCCTATTTTTTTTCCTTTTGATGCTTGGTGGGGGTGCATTAGGGTAGGAAACCCTAATGGCACATTTTTCGTCTTTTGTGGCATAAAGTTACCCAAAGTGGTGCATTAATGCAGTTTTTTGCAAAGAATATATGTATATATATATATTTATATATATGTATATGAGTGTGTGTGTGTGTGTGTGTGTGTGTGTGTGTTTGTGTATATATATTTATATATATATATTCTATGCAAAAAACTTTGTTAATGCATAAGTTAGGGTTCTTCTACAGCAAACAAAGTGAAGAAATTCGATTTAAGGGTTCCCACCCCTTGCATCCCACCCCGGCCCACCAACAGGCATCGGGGTGTGCTTTGGGGTCATCGGCCCTAACTCTCCCCATTCTCCTACACTGCACCACCTCAGCTTGTTTCACATGGGATGGGATGGGTGGTAGGACCCCGATGACCCCAGTGCACACCTGATGCCTGTGTTGGTAGAGGCGAGGGGTGAGAGTGAAGTGCAAAGAGTGAAACCCTGAAATCAAATGTCCTCACTTTTTTGCTGTACAAGAACCCTAACTGATGTATTAACAAAGTTGTTTGCATAAGAATATATGTGTATATATGTATATATATATATATATATATATATATATATATATATACATAATAGAGCAAACAACTCAGTTTAATGCATCAGTTAGGGTTGTTCCACAGTGACAAAAGTGAGGAAATTCAGTGTTGGGTTGAAAACCCACCTTGGACCCCAGCCCACACCCCAAACTGGCACCGGGGGTTGCGTGGGGTCGTCAGCTAACTCTAACCCCATCACATGTGTAAAAGCAAAGGTATGGGAGAATGGGGTGAGAGTTAGAGACCGATGGCCCAACGTGCCCGATGCCGGTTGGGGGTGGCTGGAGTCAAGGGGTTTTCTACCCTAACACTGAATTTCCCACTTTGTCGCTGTGGAACAACCCTAACTGATGCATTAAACAGAGTTTTTTTTTGCCTCTAATTTCCCTTCTTTTTGAGAATGATGATGACAAATAGTGAAAGTAATGCAGCAGCAGGCCCTGCACTCCCACCATGTGATGTCTTGTGACATAGTAACAGGAACAGCAACACAAATAGAAGTGCCAACAGTGGTTCACATGGTAACAGAAATGTAAATGGTAAAGGAAACGTTAATATAAATGCAAGTGCAAAGTGACACCAAAGCAAACAGTGACACAAATGGACATTGAAGCGTGTACAAAAACACAACTGGTAATGCGAACAGTGATGGCAGTGGTATTTTAAATGGAAATGTTAAATGTCACATCAAAAAGAATGAAAAAGGGAATGGAAACGGAAAAGTGAAAATGAGCACACATGTAAATGCAAACTGTAATGCACACAGCCACGGTAATGCAATAGTAAATGCAAATGGTAAAGTTAACATGAAGAATAATGCTAAAGGAAACAGAGATGGAAACGGGAACAGAGGTGCGTACGGAAACGCAAACCATAATGTGCATGGTCACGGAACCACAATTGTTAACGCAAATGGTAACAGCAACAGCAACAATAACGCCAAAGGAAAAAGAAATGTAAATGCAAGTGAGTACAGAAATGCAAACCATTACGTGCACGGTCATGGTACCGCAATTGTAAATGCAAATGGTAACAGTAACTGCAAAAATAACGTCAAAGGAAGCAGAAACGAAAGAGAAATGCAAGCGCGTATGAAAGCGCAAACTGTAACGCACGTGGATGGTACCACAGTTGCAAATGAAACTGGTAATGGTAACATCAACAATAATGCGAAACAACACAGAAATGCAAACGCAAGCAAAAACGCAAACCGTAACGCACACGGTAACGTAGATGGTAATGGTGCCACAAACGGTAATGGAAACGCAACTGGAAATGCTAACTGGCACAGTAATGAATGGGCACACTCTTCTTTTCCCCAAAAAATGCATTGGAAAACAAAGTGAAAACAAAGAATGTATACATAACAATGGGCCTCGGAGCAGAAAATTAGGACTTGCAATATTAAATTGCTTGTATCTCAGAAACTGTACGACGTAGGAAAAAAATGTCAATTTCATATGAATGAGACTTTCCTGGCTAGTTTTGCACTTAGCCCTGCTAAGTATCGCTATTTTGTGACAAAAGTCCATATCTACTTTTCGTTCCGTGATACAGGCCCAAAGCGCGATGGCGTTGTACTGTTATCCAATGGGAAAAAGCTTTAATTTTGGAGTGCCGTCACTGTGCCGCCCTGTAATATTTTTTCACCAAACCACCAAACAGCACATCAGTGGGATGTTGGCTTTCTTCCCTCCAAATTTCAGCCCAAAAGACTAAACCGGTATTTTGCAGCAGGGCGGCAAAGGATTCCTGTAATGCAGCGGATGCTGTTATGTAATCCTATGGGAAAACGCATCAACTTTGGAGTGCCATAACTTTGCTGCCCTGTAATATTTTATCACCAAAAAAAACTGAAAGGCACATCTGTGAGATGTTGACTGCGTTCCTTCCAAATTTCAGCCCAAAAGACCAAACTGTTCTTTTGCAGCAGGGTGGCAAAGAATTGCTGTCATTTTGCCATAGCCTGGGAAAGTAGTGTCAAAACAAACAAACAAAAAAAAGGAACGGGGGTGGGTGGCAGAAGCAAAGCCCTCAAACTCACATAAACAGATGAAACCTACATCAACAGCCAGCATGCAAAGAAAGTAGCCTAGTGCCGCCATGGTACAGCACAGCAAGCATGCAATGAGAAGTACACTGTGTTCTCTGTAGTTTTGTGTTACACTGATAGTGGTGGTCTGATAACCTATGCAATCCCCCTCCACAACTTGCAGTATGCAGAAAAGCTTCCTTCATCACGCCTCTTAACGCCTCAGAATTAAAATGTGCAATGGCCTTTAAAATATGGAGCCAATGGCCAGAACTCCAGGCAGTACCACAGAGTAGTTTCATTCATTTGGCAATTCACCAATACAAAGTGAAAACTAGCAAGATTCTTGTGACTGATGGCAATTGACAAAGTCAAACTGCCTAACTCGCTGGTCACTATAGTGGTCGGCAACAGGACTATCCAAGAAGAAATGTAGTTCGCCAAGACCCCTCCAGTGTGTGAAAGCTTGCAAGTATGTTTACCATCTGGGAGATGAATGCAGCATGAACATTTAACAGGAAACCTCAGTGGAACTGAAATCTTTAAAAACTGCTAGTGGAGGCCATCTTTAATGATGCGTGTCATTAATTACTACATTAGCTGCAAAGAAAGGTTAAACAGTCTCTGAGAAAACTACAAATATACCGAGCATGATTATTAAAAAAAGATGTCAGAAATAAGTAGTTGCTGAAAAATCATATGATGATTTCTTGGCCATCTAGCACATAGTGCTGCTTGCCTGCTTTAAGAGTATTGGTAAAAAAGGTTAGGCCTTTTGTTCCCAAATACTGCATAGCTTTCCTCAACAAAACATGCATATCCATTTCAAAACAGTTTCATTAAGTGCATTTTCAGTTTTCATGTTACAGATGAATTTAAGTTATATAATCTGATATGAGCTGCTTTGAAGGAACACTAACATAGTTAGTAAAGCTGTCACAAGTTTTAACTCAGTAAATCTGGAGAGACAGTATGCAATTGAGAAAATAAGCAGGAGTGTGAAGGTATTCAGTTCACAAGTTCTTAACACCATTCTCCAATCAGTCACCAACCCACCAGTAACCTCTTCCTCCAGATAAAGTCCTAATAGTTCTGCCCAACCTCTGCTAACAACCAGTTGGTATGCACTGTGCCATGTAAACTGTACAACAGAAACAATCCCCCCATAACAGCCCTGCTCTGTAAAATTATAGTTCCTGTACAGTATCTGACAGCTTTGGAAGAAGATCTTGTTGGTCACTTGATTAAAAACAACATGCATAGGTGTCAGTGTGGCTCAGTTGGTAGCACGTCCACCTCTGGGTCAGAAGATCATGGGTTTTAGTCCAATGCCAGGAGAGACTGGGATCATGTCTAAATGCTGGCACTCGGGTGCAGTATTAGGTAGGTGCTGTACTGTTGAGGTGAGCCGTCCTTCAGATGAGACATTAAACCGAGGTCCCTGCTACACATCCTGGTCACCAGGAGCTGTCCTGGTGGGTGTCCAGGTGGAAGTAAAAGAACCCAAGGAACTTTTCTCAAAGAGTAAGGGACTTTCCCAGTGTCCTGGCCAATAATCCCCTTCCCTTAAAACTGGTTCATGCAATTGTCCAAGGCTGTGTGTGGATGCTGATGTGCAAAATGTCTGCCACTACACATTGTCACTTCATCACCAGTCTAGCACTGCTTGTAAAGCATTTGGAATACAGTGTGTATAAAAAGCACTATATAAATACTGATTCTTCTGTTAACCAGCTGTTATCACAATCACCAACTATATGTATATCTCCTTCCTCTTTTTATGGCTTAACAAGCTAAGAACATGCATCTTTGCCATTGCCTTCCCATTCCCTTCTAATTACTTCTGCATGCATTGATATTCCATAAGTAGTCTGGATTTACATATTACTAACAGTGCCAACAATAGTGATGCGGTGACACCTCTTGATGAATCCTGAATGCACTATACAAACTGAGATTGCCAGTTTATGTGTAGCAGGCCAAACTATCTGCCACAACATGATCCCTACGTCTCACAGATGACCAGTGTGCTTGAACCACATCTGATCCAGCAGATCAAACTGCATCCGCCACACACAATGAACAATCACTGAATTTTGCAACAATGGCACCCCCAGAAATCTAGAGTACCCCCACCCAAGTCAATTTTTGTTTTCTGAGCCTCAGAACACAATAATTGACTTGTATGAGTGGGTGTACTCTAGCCAGATTGACTATTTGGTTACATTTTTCCAGTCTGTATCTAATTGCTGGCCCTCTACAAACCTAAGTCACTGGTTGTTATAGTCCCTGGCCTGTTGACAACATCAGAAGGCATTTCTGCTATGAGATTCCACACATCAACTCCCTTTCAATTGCTTCCTGAGCTGGTACTGTTTGTGGGTTGACTGTCTGGATAAGACCAATTTATTTCTAGCACACCAAAGATGTGTCCCTATCCTTTGCAGATTGAATTATGCCAATCAAATTGACCAGGGCATAGGTTACTACTTGGCTGGGTGGAAACGTGTTGTGGGTCAGGTGGCTTTTAACAGCTGTCTTGCTGAACAAAATGTTTTAAGAAAAAACATGCAGCTAATATGACAAGCTGCACCAGCTTCAGTTGGTATTATACTACGAAAAGAGGGACATTTTTTTTATTTAATATGTTTGATTGACCCAGGCAGGCCATGCTAGCTCAGCTGAAAAGCAATTTACAGCTAGGCAGATTGAAGCAGTAAGCACCGAGTGACAGTTTCATGGTCACACAGCAACTATGTGGCTGTGGTGAGATTTGAACCTTGCTTGCTAGTTAGTTCCCACAGTAGTACTCAGAAATTGGCCCGGTGGTGCTGAGAGTTGAGGCGCTGGACGCCACACCTCACACCACACCAGTGACCCAGGTTTGGGAACGGACTTGGGGAGCCAGGGGTTGGCCTGGAGGAGATTGGCTGAGCATCAGACAATGGCTCACCTTCTCCAGGGGGAGGATGTGGGTTCAACCCGGGTGCGCGGTGACCTCTGATGGAGGCTGGGGGCATGACAGTGCGTCTGCACCTCGGGGGGTTGATTGGTCGCGGGCGGAGGCCTGCCGACCAATCACCTCTAGGGGCTGCATTGTCTGGGGGGAGGAGGTTGTGGACATCGGCGCTTGCGCCTTGACATCTGGGGCTGGCAACATCCCTTACAGAACAGGGAAAAACACCCCTCAGAGCTGGGAAGATGGAGTGCCAAGCCAGGTCCCGATGTGCCAGTGCCTGCCTGAAGCCACAGGACCCTGACAAGACTTGAAGGATTCGGGGGCTGCCTGACCCTGACTGGAGGGTTCCCCGATGCTGGATGGAGGGACCGGAGGTTGCAAGGTAGGCACTGGTAGGGGCAGGCTTAATGGGTGACTCCCAATGGAGTGGCTCTGTGGGGCAGCAGGAGGGGAAAAATAGAAATTAAAAAAAACAAAAAAACAGTAGTACTCAGACTTCCTTACCCTCTAGGCCATGGCCACACAGTCACTTCCATCTGACTCAGAGAGAACAAGTCTGTCTTATTCAGTCTACCTAAAATGTTTTTGCTCATCCCTGTATGATACCATTACTTTAGCTGAGCTCTCCCAACTCCCTCCCACCACTGGCTTGTTTCTCGACCCCTTGCATCCCCACCTTACCTGGCTACTGATTATTGGCCCTACTGTCGACTCTTGCTGCACTGGGGCTGGAGGTATATTATTACCGTTATCATTCGTTGCGTTGCAGGAGTGGACTGCTGTTCTCTTCTCAGTCCTCCTTGACCTCTGCTCTGTGCTGGACAGTGAGGTCTCAGAGGCTCTGCCGGCTCCTCTGCTTCATTCTCTTCAGCAGCTGCACTGGCTGCCTACCTGCCCTCGCCCTTCCTGGCCCAGCATGAATGATGACCGACAGACACGAGTCACCACTCACCCAGCCACTCATGGCCTCTACTACCGTACAGACTCCTGGGAACTATGCCCACCACTCACCATTCCATGGGTACAGAGCACGTTAAGTGTCTGCCGTCACTACTGCACAGCTTCCCCTGTGGGCTTTTTTTTTACTTGCTTCACTTGCTAGCCTGGCACTACCTCCTCACAGTGATTACTCACGGCTTCCCGGTCCTCCATTATCACTCGCTTTGCCGACTCTCCTTCCCGCCTCGATTAAACTCTTCCCTGCCGTGGCGCCTTCCAATGAGATTGCCCATTCTCTTTGGGTGTATTGCATGCATGTAAGGATTTAAAGGTGCCAAATTCAAAAAGTGCCACAGTCGACCAATGAATCATGATTACTGTGGTTGGTTCAGGATCGGCTGGCACCAGCACCCACCCACTCGCCCATACCACAAGAATAAAAAGAAAAACATTTTCATACATGTTGAAATTCAACAAAATAAAAAAAAGCTTTTTTATATGTTGAAATTATTGGTGGGGCTGGACCCACTTCAGAAAATATTGCTGGAGTCCATGCCCCACGGGTCCATACAACCCGGCGCCTATGGTGACTTTTGCTGGTATGGTGAAAAAATATTAATTTGTTCCAAAGTTATTAAATGTAGGGTTCTAAGCATGCTCAGTTACACCTTATCGATTTCTCTGTTGTGCAGTGGTGCCCCCTGCCCCACCCACTGATCACCGTGCCCATTTATATTTATTAATTCCTTGGTGTCTGGTGGCTCCCCCCTCACCCAACAATTGCTGTCCTCTCATTATGCATAATTGTCATGGTGTCTAGTGGTGCCCCACCCTCCAATCAATGTTTTTGTAATTACTTATATTTGCCCTGTAGTCTAGTAGCAATCCTACCCTCTGATTGCCATACCTGACCATGTTCTAATATTTTTCTGGTGTTTAGTGTTGCCCCCCCTATCCACAGATCATCATCCCCCCATTGTGCTTCATTTCCCTGGTGTCTAGTGGTGCCTCTCACTCTTTGATTGCCATCCCTGCAATTAGCTATTTTTTCCCTGGTGTCTAGTGCCACCCCCACCCTTTAATTACCATCCTCATCGAAATGTATTGTTTCCCTGGTGTCTAGTGGCATCCCCAAACCCTCAGATAGTGTCCTGCCTGCAATAAAGAAAACAGTCCCTCAGTGCCTTTTTTTAACCTCTAAAAAAGAAAACAGTCGCTCACCAATCCGACCCTCCCACCCTAAAGTCCCACTGAGCTCCCACCACCCACAACACCCCACACACCCTCACTCACCTGCACATTTTACAGGAAAAAGATCTACTCTCTGATCGAAGACACGTCTTGCTGCTGGAACTGATCAATGCAATATGAGAAACTAAGGTAAAAAATGCAGTTCAATGTATTTCAATGGGGTTTTCAGCTTTGTGGCATAATGTTGCCATTTTTGCATATTTTGAGCTCAAATTTTCAACATGGCCTTTTTGGGATCCCACTTCATGAACAATATTGGTGGAATTATGCAAATCCATCTGGAAAGGAAATGTTGCCGTTATATGTTGAAATCACCTTTTGGACAAGATTTGAACATTTTCACTGCACTAGTTCATCAGGTGGGGTCATAAGAAGGCTATGATGAAATTTTGGGGTCAAAATATGTAAAAATGGCAAGGTTATGTGAATACATTGAAATTTTGCTTTCCTCCTTCATAACTTTGGCATTTTTAAATATTTTGACCCAAACTTTTCAACAGAACTTTTATTTTTACACCAATTCATTAAAGTGACAGCTGTCATTTTAAAACCGTGACCAAACTGTGCTTTCACACCTATGGAGCGCAATGGTGTAGCAGTGGCTCGGGATCACATTATAGTAGGGATTTCAAAATTTTCATTACTGGGTTCATGAGGTGGGGAAATAAGAAGGCTATGATGACAATTTAATTCCTGTTTTACTACAAATGCAAGCACAGGGCCCTGCACTTCCACAGCAACATATATGTATGCATATAAGGAGGAATGGGAGCGCGGGGCACAGAGGGCCCTGCGCTCCCACAGACAAACGAGTATACAATTATACTATCTCAAAAATTAAGGAAATTCCTTTGCAAAAACTTTGTTAATGCACTAGTAAGGGTTAAAGGAACAAAAGTAGGAAAATATGGCATTTAGGCTTCCAACCATAACACAGCACCCCATCCTACACGAAGCAGCAAACCTGGGGTCTGCCTTGGGGTTGTCATCCCTAATGCTCACACCATTGTCATATATTGTACTCATCTCCGCTTACTTACTCATGGAAGGGGTAAGCATTAGGGTTGATAACCAAAGGCATTACCCACATCTTTTGCTGTCTGCAGGGTGGGAGTGGGGTGTTAGGTTTGGAAACCCTAATGCCATATTGCCCTACTTTTGTCGTTTCAACCCTAATTAGTGCATTAACAAAGTTTTTGCAAAGAACATATATATAATATATATCTATATCTCTCTCTCTCTCTCTCTCTCTCACTCTATATATATATATATATATATATATATGTATATATGAATATATGTCTTACACAGATAGTATCTATCTGAATATACTAGATTGATTTGTAAGTCTTGCAAAGACACATTACTTGACTGGATCCTATCCAACTGTCCTACCAGGATCAGAAATGTAGCAGTGCTTCCAGACTGGCTAAGCGATCATTCACCAGTCATGTGTGAATGGGTGAATAGAGGAAAAAGCTCCCCCATCACTATCCATAGCCATGTTATTAAGAGGGGCTATACCCACGCCTTTAAATCTGCCTTAGCAGAAGTTGACTGGTCCTCTTTAAATAGACTCTAGGATATAGACCAGGAACTTTTTCACTGATAAATTCAATGAGATCTGTGATATTTTTGCACCTCTGAGGACAAGAAAAACCAGAGGATCCGCTAACGAGTGGATCACTCAGGACTTCGACCAGTCAAAACCACAAGATAACCTCTGGAGCCTGGCTAGGAACTCTAGCAACCCTACTGACTACCAAAAGTACAGGGCTGCTAGAAATAAGTGTACATACCTCTTACCAAAGTGAAATACTATAAAGAACAGCTTGATAGTAGCTGGGGGAATGATAAAAGATTTTGGCAAAATATCAAGGATCTCTTGGGGAAAGAGGACAAGAAGCAACTGTATTGCTCCATGTTATAGGTACCCCATGCTGGATCCACACACAATTGCTGAATCCTTTAATTCAGCATTCACTGATCTTAGTGCAGTTCTCCCTTCTGGCTACCTTAATCACACACTGAACCAGACCAGTCTACCTCAAGTGACAACACCAACCATCCTAACTTTTACTTTAGGCGTGTGATAGTTAGGGAGTCCAGTACCTATGTATGGAAGGTACTTGGTGAAACTAGGCTTGGTAGCAACAACATCAACATGAAGCTAGTAGTAGAAACACTCGAAGAGCTTCTTGTCCCTATTACCATGATATTTAACAAATCACTGACTTTGGGAAAATTCCCAGCTGCTTGGAACCTAGCACTGGTGACCCCGTTCTAAAAAATAGGGATCGCACCAGCACGGCTAATTACCAGCCAATCTCAATTTTCTCTCCCCTCTCAAAAGCGCTAGAGATAATTGTGGTTGATCAGATTTCTGAGTATCTTCAGAAATATGATCGTCAGTGCCCACAGCAGCAGCATGGCTTTCAAAAGAGCCACAGCACTGCTACTGTGACAGTCAAATTCTCTGACTATGTGCATAAGGCCATGGATGGTGGAAAACTAGTGGGATCTATATTTATAGATCTCACCAAGGCATTTGACACCATCAGCCATCCCTTACTACTAAAACAACTGCTGCACATGGGAATTTCCACAGAGGTTGTACTGTGGTTTAAGGATTACCTCTTCCTTAGTTCACAGTGCATCATAATTGGGACCATGACTTCCTTGGCTAGTGAAATCAGACTTGGAGTCCCTCAGGGGTCCATTTTGGGATGTCTCCTTTTCAGTTTGTTTTTAAATAGACTCCCTGATGCTTGTAAAAGCAAAATCATTCTGCATGCCGACGATGTGGTTATTGTGCTCAGCGGCATGCAGCCTGATCAGCTGTAGAAGGATTTACAGACCTCCTTTCACAACTTGGAGGATTGGTTCACTTCACAGAAACTGCTTCTTAACTATAAGAAAACTAAAATGATGCTGATTTTGAGCCCACAGCACAAGAAATCATACCCAGTCCTGACAATAATTAACAATAAGATTGCTCCATTAGAACAAGAACACACTTTCAAGTACCTCCGTGTTATCACTGATGACATGCTTTCCTATGCTCATCACCTAGCTTGGGTTGTAAAAGTGGTAAATATCAAAGTCTGCTTCCTGTACCAGCATAACCAATATCTTATACCAGAACCCCTCCGTTTTACAGTTTCCAGCTCCATCGGGTCAATAATTGACTATAGCTTGGTAGTTTATGGGTCAGCTTCAGACACAGCACTGAAGTGAGTAATAACAGCCCTTACTATGGCCTGTAGACTTACCTTGGGGACTGACAACCTAATGCACTCTTGTTCACTCTGTGAACAAACAAACTGGCTTAATCTTAATAACAGAATAAAGTATCAAACGTTCCTCCTGGGCAAGAAAATGCTTCTTGGAAAAGCTCCTCCCTGCCTCAAACACATGCTACATGCTAGTCACTCTTTCTATTTGACTAGGGACTCTGCTTAGGGCTCATTTGCCATCTAATTTTGGAAAACTTCTCTTGGCCAAAGGTCCTTACATATTGGGCTCACTTTTGGCTTAATGAGATCCCTGCCCACATAATTAACATTAACAACCTTCCCTCCTTTAAATCATAACTAAAGCTTCACCTCACTGATATTGGTGCCTGTGTATGCAGGTAATCCAGACAGTCCCTACTCGAGTACCACTGGCTTTTGTATGGCGGATGGTAAGGTTGGCCCCTCTCCCTCTCTGCTCTTCCTCCTTCTCCCTGTCTTTGCACTTTTTTTTAACAGTTTTTCCTCTGCCTGTTCCTTGTGCTTATTTATTATAGTGGTCCTCTAGAGCCCTATCTGAGCTACCTCTCTGCCATCTTTGCCCAGCCCCCCATGTTCCCCCATTTCCCCAGCCCTAACTCGTCTTCTTTCCTCATCCTTGAAACCTGGACAAAGCGTGCCTCCAGGCTGCTCCACCATTGCCCTGCAAGTTCTCTGTACTTCCAGTGTTCTCCTGGTTGTACATTATTTGTATTTGTTTTGTATTTTTGGTTCCTTTGTAACTGTATCTCTGTTTGCCATGAATCATTAGTGTAGTTGGTTCTCCCTTGTACTTGAATATTTACTACCTGTGTAAATGAACCACTGATGTCCTTCCAACATAATGTCATGATTGTGA
This sequence comes from Neoceratodus forsteri, assembly GCA_016271365.2. Taxonomy (NCBI): domain Eukaryota; kingdom Metazoa; phylum Chordata; order Ceratodontiformes; family Ceratodontidae; genus Neoceratodus; species Neoceratodus forsteri. The sequence goes on from CM028130.1 coordinate 1,648,610,566, forward strand.
GTTGAGACCACTGTTATTATAACTTCCTGCTGTTTTGTCATATACTTTGACGTGGAACCTTTGAAAATGAGCATTTTGTTCAAAGGTTATTTTTCTAAACTATGAAATAAACAAATAAATAAATACATGAATAAATAAATAATACTGATGCAGTAGAGCCTGTATAGTTTGGGTTACTTCTAGCATGCAATGTTAAAGGCCAATTTTTGCATGGTAATAACTTTAAGCACGTTCAAAAGATCTGCTTGCATGCTTCTTTGGAAGGGAAATATCTATTGATGTACCAAATTTGGTTTGAATCTGTTGTGTGGTTTCTGAGATACAGTGTTGAAGATAGAGATTTTTATGTGTTCTGCTATTTTTTTGTCAACTTACATCTCAGAAATGGCTGCAGCAACAGGGCTGAAATGTTCAGGGTGGGAAACCTTGGCCTCACAGATGTGCCTTTTGGAGGTTTGGTGAAAAAATATGAATCAATTCAAAAGTTATTAATCTATGTTTTTCCCATTAATTTATATGGGCAAAAAATAGATGTCCCTGGCAGCATAGGATTCTAAGTTGGAGCAGTGCTCTGGCATAGGATTTTATGCCAAAATTTAGTAATGGCATTCGATTCTATTTTGGAGCAGCTGTCTGGCATAGGATTATATGCCAATGGCTACAGGTGCAGGTCAGCACCCCAACCTCCAAAGAAAACCATAGAACACTGAGGAGCCCACTCCCACTGTCCCCTAATCTGTCTTGTGCCCCTTAAAAACAAGAAAACAGTCCCCCAATGAACTTTTTTGAACTTCAGTGGAGAATTCTGCATCAAATTGCTAGCTTTGCTGATGTCAGGGTGCTTAATCCCTGAGTCGGCATTTATACTGCCCTCCATTACTGTGGCACACTGGAGAGAGTACCCCCAGTGTGCTGAACTAATAATAATCTTTATTTTTCCTACACCGGGATGCCAACTCCTGGTGTTGGATGTCTCCTCGAGCCAACTTCCATTGCTGGCGGGGCTAGCCCAGTCCCCCTGTCGACATTATGTATCCCCCTTCCAACTCATGTGGCACACTGGTAGCCCACCCCAATGTGCCCACATTTACTTTAGGTATTTCTGTAAATAAAGAAAATGGTCCTTTGTCATCTCCCCAGTCCACCTCCCCCATTCCTACCCTCTCACTGAGCACCCACCTCCCTGCACCCCCCTTACAACTTATCTCTGGAAGTCAGGAGCAGCGATCCTCTCTGGACCAGGACACGTCTCCACTTTTCAAAGACCAACCGCAAACTGTGGAATCAAGGTAAGCTTGTATTATGGATCTCAATGGGGTTTTCAACTTAAGTTGCTATCTCAGCCATTTTTAGGAAATGTTACCACAAATTTTCAACATGGGGTTCTTGGGACCCCACCTCATTAACACTGTCACTGTCATTTCGTTATTCAGTCCTGAAAGGTGATTTCGTGGTCACTATGTGGAATCACCTTTCTGGACCAATTAATAAAATGACAGTGCCAGTGTTCATGAGGGGAGCTCCCAAAAAGCCCACGTTAAAAATCTGGTGCAAAAATTCCCAAAAATGACTGCACTAATGTGCGTTGTACAGTTTCTACACAGTTTCATAATTTCCCCAATTTTAAATATTTTCACTCCAGATTTTCAGCACTGAGATTTTATCACACCTTCTCATGAACAGTGCAGCTGTAATTTTTGACATCCTGCCCCAAATTGGTTTTTGCAGCTCTGGGCAGACTGGTGCAGTCACTGAGTGAAATAAACATTTGAGATGTAATAACAAAATCACAGTGCCACTGTACATTAGGTGAGGTCCCAAAAAAGGCATGTTGAAAATTTGCAGCAAATATAGCCCCACCCCCAAAAAAAATCACAAAACTGGGATACTACTATACTATGTCAAAAGGTAAGGAAATTAATTAACAAAAACTTTGTTTAAAAGACAGCTACGGTTCTAGATGCAGGACTTCAACCAAAGTGATACAGGTCAGAAAATTGGATGTTAGGGTTTACAACTGTTATACTCCTCCCCCACCAAATCCTACCATTGGAACTGCACACCCCATCCTCCACACATCAACAAGCATCGAGATTGTGATTTGGGGTCATGGGCCCCACCCTTCCCCACCCAACCCTACCATCACAATTCCACCTCAACCCTCCACATACCAAGGCTGGGGTGCACCTAGGTTGTGTGACTAACTCTCACCCCATTCTTCTATACTGTACCATGACAGGTTCCTTACAGAAGGAATGGGGTGAGTGTTAGGGCCGATGACCCTAAGGCACAACCTAACGCTTGGTGTGGGGAGGGTGGGTGTGGAGTTCTGATGGTAGGGTTGGGTGGGGCCCTTGATCCTAAGTCATACTCCAATGCTTGTTGGTGTGTGGAGGATAGAGGTGGTCTTGCGATGGTAGGGTTGGGTGGGGGGAGCGGTGGGACCTATGATCCTAAGTCACACCCCAATGCTTGTTGGTGTGTGGAGGGTGAGGGGTGCAGTTTAAATGGCAGGATTTGATGGGGAGGAGTAGAACAGTTGTAAACCCTAACTTCCAGTTTCCTGACCTGTATCATATTGGTTGAAGATCTATGTCTAGAACCCTAACTGTCTTTTAAATGAAGATTTTGTTAATATGTGTATATATATATATATATATATATATATATATATATATATGTATTAGGGTGCGGCCATTTCTATGTTAAACTCCAAATCTGCAAGAAATTGTGTGTGCCCCATCTGTCATGAATGACCTCTTGATGTAACAACTTTCATTCTGGTTGGATGTGTAGTTGTGGAGATACAGAGTCTCAATAATGTAAAATTTACCATTTAGATGCAAATCCTTTGTCACACTGTTTCTCCAAAATGGCTTGGGGGTTTGGTCTGAAATTATTAGGGTATATGGGGTCTGGGTTGCAGATGTGCCTTTTGAAGGTTTGGTGAAAAAATATTTTTCCATTGAAAAGTTATTAAACTTTAAAGTTTCCAATTGTAGCCTATGGGAAAAATTTGATGTGCCTTGTGAAAGCACTTTTTGCTTTTGCAAATGGCAAAAATAGCATCATGCTTTCGCCAACTTATTTTCACTTAACAATGTGGAAAAATGCTATAATTCAGAAAATACTGCCCCTTGGTAAACATCAACAGTTATGGTTACCTAATTGGGACCGGAGGAACATGATTCTGGCATTAGTTTTGAGAAATAGTTGCCGGAAATATGTGTATTTTATTCAAGCCATTTTACTGTCTCAAATTGCGGCTATAGTGTTGCAATTTGTGGCAGTAGTTTTGTGAAAATGCTGCAAACTGTGGCTTTGTTGCACAAAACACATGGGGTTCTGCCATAAATTGTGGCACAGTTTCATGAAAAATGCTACAGTTTGTACTACTGCTTTAATGGCTGCTGAAAAAGGAAAAAAAACATTTCTGGCCATTTCTCATCCAATCTGTCACCAGAATCCAATTCCTTGGCCCTATTTAGGTAAAAATCTGTTGGTGTTTACCTAAATAAAAGATTGTTTTATCCTTTAACTGCCTCCAATTGGTCTGAGGTTTATTTATATTACATACATGTTTATACTGACATCGAGGTGCCCAATCCCTGTGTCAGTGGTAGAAGCCCTGCCCCCACAAGTGTGGAACACTGTGGAGCCCACTCCCAATGTCCTTAGATGTCTCCCCTGCCAGTGTGGGATACTGGGAAGCCCATTCCCAGTGTCCAGAAATACATATTTTAATGATTTACCAAAATGGGGTGCCTAATCCCCATGTCAGCAGTAGAAGTGACCCTGCCATTGTGGAACACTGGGGAGCCCACTCCCAATGTCCCAAAATATATTTTCACTTGTACCTGTAAAAAAAGAAAACAGTCCTCCAAAGCCTTTTTTTTAAATCCTGAAAAAAAGAAAATGGTCCCTCATCGTCTCCCCCTTTCCCCTCCTGACCCTCCCACTCTACAGCCACCACCCCCTTTCCCTATACTTACCACTGGAGATCGTCAGCTGTCATCTTCTGTGGATCAGGACATATTTGCACCTTCCATGACCACATAAACACCCTTGCTGCTGCAACAAACACCTGGATTGGACTCCTTTACCGACACTGGGACTGCCTCCCGCCCCATGCCCTTAGGCTTGCCATCACCTCAGCAATACTGTCCCTAGTGGACTATGGGCTCCCTGTATATGGGGCAGCAGGTAACTTCTCACTCCAGAAAATCCAGGTCTCCCTAAACAAGGTCTGCAGGCTCCTAACTGGCACACCTAGGCTCACTCACACCTGCTCCCTCTATACCTCTGCCAATCTTCTCAACCTCGATGAAAGGCTCCACTACCAGACCTGCATACCGTCCAAGAAAATACTGCTTGGACTCTCTGCCCCGGGGTCACCTCCTATCTTCATCCTGCCACCTCCACTATCTCCACCCATGACTCAGAGAAAGCACCACTGGTTGTGCTCAGGGTAGAAACCTCCCTTGCCCAGAGATCTTTCCACTACAAGGCCCCCACATGGTTTAATGCACTCCCAAACACCATCACTAGTGCACCCAAGATCGCCCACTTCAAAACCACTCTTCGCAACCACCTCTTCAATATCCACTCCTGTAACTGCAACTAACATTTCACTCCCTCACTCACTTTGATCCAAATTCTCTGACAAAGTCCATTATGGATTGCAATCTCTGTCAATAATACCAAACCCATGAATAGGACTGACTACTCTGTTTAGATGCTTTCTCAAGCTAATAATGTCTTTCTGCTGTGATGATGTAAATATTGTCATCCAAATATTGTAAATAATGTCTGAAATATCTACATCCAAATACTGTAAATAATGTCAGTGACAAATGTCTGTAACACATGCTTAATGTAATTGTTGTTATACCCTGTCTGTATTAGCTTCTGTCTTACACGTGACAAGGTACCTTTGGAAATGAGCCTCTGGTTCAAAGGTTGTAAACCCAATATATCCAATAAAAAAAAAAAAAAAACTTCAGTGGGGTCTTGAGTCCACTGTTGCAAATCCAGAAGGGGAGGTGGTTGTTAGCCAGATACTTGACCCCTCAGGGGCCAATTGCCCTATTTTATTTATTTATTGAAATGTTTCACCAGGAAGGCACACTGAGCAACAAGTTGCTCTTCTCCTGGTGTGACCTGAGGGAAATTGGTACAACAGGAGTGAGACATTAAACATTCAAGTTACAAGATCAACATTAACATATAGTTGTAAGGCAGGTGTTACAAGCAGTGTTACAACAGTGTTGTGAGTAATAGGTAGAAAGAGTGGACCATAATAAGTGTTGGTTTAATAAGTAAACAAGTGCTTACATGAAAGAAAAGGGGGAAAGAAGAGGAAGGGTAGAGGTGGGGGTGGGGGAAGAGTTGTGTTCAAGTTACATTCAAGTTACAAGATCAACATTAACAAACAGTTGTAAGGCAGGTAGTCAAATTTAATTCAAAATCTTTTTTAGCTTTCCTGATCATTTGTTTAAATTTTTTCAGCTTCAGCTTAGCTTATGTGAATTCCATGTGGATGTTGACACCTTATGTTTATGTTTCTTGAAGGCTGTATTCTTAGACATTATCATCTTATGTATTTTATTGCTGAACCATGCAGGAATCCTACCCTTGCTGTTGTACTTAGTTCAGGGACAAAATTATCCACACAAACACAAATATGGCTTTTGATCTTATCCCACATCTCCTCGAGAAGTAAATGCATAAGATCTTTCTCCCGGTCCCATTTGGCAAAATATTCCATCATTTTCTTATAGTCTGCTTTATTGAAACATTTAATTTTAGACTTCCCATTGACAATTGAGCGAGTTTCATTAATGCTGATTTGTATCATGTTGTGATCACTGTCCATCAGTGGCTCTCTAACTAAGCAATTAATGCTGTCATAATCTAGATTGGTAATGACCAAGCCAAGTAAATTTGATCCTCTTGTACTTGATTTAACTAGCTGATCATGATATTTGTAATCCTAAATTCAAGAAGTGCTATTTCAATTGGTGTTTGTCCAGATTTGTTTTCCCAGTTCACGGTAAATGTTAGGTAAAATGAAGTCTCCTGTAATAATGGTTCTAGGTTCAGTCCCTTTTTCATATAATAGGTTAATAAATTCATGATTGTGTTCTGATGACAGAGATGGTGATCTGTAACAAGACCCTATTATTTGTTTATTATTGGGTGGGTATACTTTAATCCAAATCTGTTCTATGTCGTTACTGTATTGAGCGGATGTTTCCCATTCTGAGGCACTTAGTTGATTAACAACATAAATGGCTACCCTACCTCCATGTTTATTAACTCTGTCTTTGTGTAACAGCTGATAACCTTCTACATTTGTACACCAATTGTCTGGGGTCCACCATGTTTCAGTTACACAACAGACATGTATCTTTTCTTGCCTAAGGAGCTATTCTAATGATTCTACCTTTTTATTTAAGCCTCCTGCATTCAGGGATATACTGTTTAAGCCATTCACCTTATAAACCTTGTTATTTATTGAGACAGTACAGTTGTTTGTGCCTGGGTACCCCTTCCCCATGCCTTTTGTTTTAAAATATTCTTTGTTATTTCCTGAGAGAACAGATTACCCAGTAATTTGCTCCCGTTCTTATTACGGTGCAGTCCAGCTCATGCAAACTTGTATAAACAAGGTAAAAGAGGGTAGCATCTTTCAGAAAAGAAGATGTACAAGAACAAGGGGGCATGAAATGAAGCTGGAGGGAGTTCTGCTGTGGGGAAACGTGAGAAAGTACTTTTTTACAGAGATGGTGATGGATGAGTGAACAGCCTCCCGGTACAGGTAGTGGGGGCCAAAATAGTTAGAGAATTCAAGAACACATAGGATAAACATAAAGGTACCCTTGCATTAGAGGAAAAGAAATAACCCATAGATAAGTTTTTTTGTAACTTTGGACAGACTAGATGGGCCACACTGTCCTTATCTGCTGTCACTTTCTGTGTTTCTACGTTTCATGCAGCTATATATAATACGGTAGCTGAAGTGTTCAGTATCTAACTAGATCCATTGTTTTAATAAACACTGAAAATGTAAGGTGCTCACTACCACATATGATAATGACACTGACATTAGATACAGGACGGGTGTTTTATTATTTTATTTTAATAAATATCTTCCTGTATCTAATGTTGGTGTCAGTATCATATGTGGTGGTGAGTACCTTGAATTTTCAGTGTTTATTAATCTTTTTTTCCAACAGCACCACAGCCTTGTGCACACTATCTTATGATGTTATCCATTGTTTTAACTAGTATTGCTATGCTTTAAAAACTAATCACCAAGTTAAAATTTGCAAGAAATTTATCATTCATCGCTCTCTCTCTCTCTCTCTCTCTCTCTCTCGTTCTCTCTCTCAAGTTACATCACTTTTCCTCACAAGTTAGACTATACTTAAATGTAGTGCAGAGCACAGGATGTGTTAGGAACTTGCACTTGACAGTTAGGTTGGCTGCCCATGAGTCAGGAGTTGGGTCAGGAAGAACTAAAGGACACATGGGGTCAGCAACAAGCCCTTCTCATCTCCTGTTCTCAAGCAGGCACCCCTTACTGGGAGAAATTCAACAAACTGAGGGTCGAGAACTACAGCAAGGGGACTGTAGGACAGGGACCAGGGCTCAACACCTGTGCCCCATCTGGTGCCATTCAGCTGTTAGGCTCTATTCTCTATGGATAGCATACACAGGATGAATGAATCTCTAGAAAAACCAATAGGAAGGTTGATGACACTTCTCCCACTGACACCACACCATGACTGCCAAGTACAAGGTAGAAAAACTGGGAGACAGGCTGGGGGAAGGGAGAGAAGGGTCAAACACCAAGCAGCAGACAAAGTAATAACAATGGGGACCACTGCAGTTACTATCAGGTTACAACTTTATTACCAGATGCGAAGGGGGTGAAGGGGGATTTGAATCTGTGTAGGCAGGAATGGCACATTTTAGAAGCAGAAGGACAAGACTTCAAATGAGTTTAACAGCATGCTGATGCTTCAAGAAGATAGTAAAACACAAGATTGGTATTGGAAGAACAATACAAAAAAGGAGAAATGTTAATCTTGTTATCCATTCTTATGGATAGGAAAGGATAGGAATATAAAAAGCAGTTGCTCAATATATCTAAACGTGTGCAACAAAGGAGGTAAGGGAACTAAAGAAAATGTTTTGCACTGATACAGGGGAGAGAGGGGAGACTTGGGGGAGTGTTTGGTATCCTGCATCTGGAAGGGTGGGGGGTCGCTGGTGGGCAATGACAGCAATGGGTAGGGTGGTAGGCTGCAACAACTGCGACGCACAAATCTTTCTAAACATTGCCTGGAGTGTGGGAGGATGTTTAGTGTGCAATCACATAGAAAAACTTAGAAAGGAGATTGAGGGTCTGCAGGAGGAACTAAGACAGGCAAGGCAGATTGGGGGTGAGTTTAGCCCAATACTGGAGGGAGGAAGAAGGGGAGATGAGGGAGGGTGATTGAAGCCAACAGTGGTGAGGAGAGGGTCAGAAGAAGGGAAGCAGAGACAAAGGGACCCAGGCCAGGAAGAACAATTGCCAGGGAAACCAGATCAGCAGACAAAAGACAAATGGAAGGAGGAGAAAGGGACTTGTGAGGGGAGGTGAAGAAGTGGCAAAAGTCATGGAGTGGAAAGGAGAGAACAGGTTACTATGAAGAGAGAGGGAGCGGGCATTTGTGAAGGGTCTTCTGAAAACAGCTGTGCACTGCTAGAGAGGAAGAAAGTGGAGGAGGGAAATGATGAAATTAGAGGAGTAATTGATAAATGTCTGGACCAAACTGGAGCAGGGGGAAGTTCTGCTGGGAGAATTGCAACAGGGTAAGGGGAAATAATGTGCAGGAGGAAAAGAGGAGCTGGAAATGAGAGAGGGAGATGAATGGAAGCAAGCAGGGAGTAAGAGGGGTGGAATCTTAGTGCTGGGGGACTCAATACTAAGAGGAGTTAGGTGGGGTAGCAAGGGGGAGAGGCATAGTCGCATTTGGGTGGAGGCCATGCCAGGAATGACAGCAGAAAGGGTGGGACAATCTGTTCTGAAATATGCTAGAAGGGGTAGGGAAAGCCTCATTTAATTATACATCTTGGGACAAACGACCTGGCTGACAAGACAGTAGATATAGTCCAGAGGAGGTTTGAGGAACTAGCACAATTATGTGAGAGGGCAGGAAGATCAGTAACTTTTTCTGAGATGCTTCCGGTGCCAAAGGCAAGCACAACAAGAAAGCTCAGAATAGAGGAATTTAATGGATGGCTAAGAACCTGATATTGTGCTAAAGGGTATGGGCTGTTGGGGGGGGTGGAGGGACCTGGGATGACAGTAGGCTCTATACCAAGGACAGACTACACTTGAGTGAGGAGGGAAAGAAAGTGTTGAAGAGGATGGAAGAGTATATAGAGGAAATTGAGAATTTAAACTAGGAGTGGGGGGTGGCAGTTGGGGAAGAGATATGCAGAGACCACAGGTTGGGAAATCATATGAGCTCCCCCCCATAACAGTGACAAAGGACAAATGGCAAGTACTATTGGTGATGCTAGGAAAGGAGGGCAGAATGGGGGGGGGTGGAAGGTGGTTACCCTTAATGCTAGGAGCCTTGGGAGGAAAACTGCAGAGTTACAGGTTCTCATGGCAGAGGGAGAGGTGGACATTGCAACCATCACGGAAACATGGGCCACCCAATATAATGACTGGGACCTGTCTGTACCAGGGTACAGGTTATTTGGTAGGGACAGGGTGATTGGGAAAGGAGGGGGGTGGCACTATATGTGAAGGAAGGACTGAAGTGTGTAAGGGAGGAAGGGAAGGAGGGTAGTATGGAGTCACTTTGGGTGCAAATCCAGGATTCCAAGAATAGGATTCTTAGAATGGGAGTGGTGTACAGGCCACCATCTCAGACGGAGGAGTTAGACAGGAAACTAGCGGGACAGATCAGGAGGACCTGCAAGAAGGGTAGTGTGGTGATTTTGGGGACTCAACATGCCAGGAGTGGACTGGAGCACCCCAACAACCAGGAACAGAAGGAGCAGGTACTGCTGGATGCCTTCCAGGACAGCTTCCTGCTGCAAATGGTCAGTGAACCAACCAGGTTAGGAAATACCCTTGACCTTGTGCTGGCAAATGGGGACTTTGTGAGAGAACTTACAGTGGAGGAACCGCTGTCAGGGAGTGACCACCACTCAGTATGGCTCACTTTGGATATGGGCAAGGAAGGAGTGGAATCCGGCACAAGAGTGCTGGACTTCAGGAGGGCTAACTTTAGGAGGATGGGGGAAGTGGTAAAAGGATACCTGGCCAGAATTCAATCTAGTATGGATACTAACCAGAGGTGGGAGCTCATAAAGCTGGGGATAGTGGAGGCAACCAAATTTTGCTGCAAAGCCCAGAGCAAGAAGGCTAGGGCTAAGAAACCAAGCTGGTTGAGCAAGGAGGTCATGGAAAGGTAAGAAGGAAAAGAGCTGCCTTTGGGAAATACAGGAAAAGCAGGGAGGGGAGGACAGAGGAGTACTTGACAGAGAATCGAAGGAGGTGACAAGGGTAGTAAGGAGCCATAGCATCACGGAACTCAGGCTGGCACAAGGCATTAAGGGAGGGGACTTCTTTAAGTACATCAGGGAGAAAGAAGCTGTGAGGACCACATAGTAAGGATTAGGAAGGTGGGGGTTGGGTGGGAAGCAGGGGAGTCGATAAGGCAGAAGCACTAAATGAGTACTTCTGCTCAGTATTTACTAAAGAGAAGAGGGGGGGTGACACCCAAGGTGGGAGAAATGGCAGAAACAGGGGGGAAGTGGCGACAGATGGGGAAATCATGGAGGGCAGAGTTCGAGAGGGTTTGAAGGCACTGCGGCTGGACAAGGAGCCAGACCCAGATGGCATCCACCCCAGGGTACTGAAGGAGCTGGCAGAGGTCCTTGCAGGACCTTTGGCAGACCTATTTAATGCCTCACTACATTCGGGGTGTGTACGACAGGACTGGAGGATGGCTCATGTGGTGCCCCTCCACAAGAGTGGCCCCAAGGATGAACCGGGAAACTACAGACCAGTGAGCCTCACATCCATCGAGGGTAAGCTAATGGAGACTATCCTGAAGGAGAGGCTGGTGGCCCTCCTAGAGGCCAAAGGACTACAGGACAGCAGACAGCATGGCTTCATATGTGGCAGATCCTGCAAAACCAACTTGGTTGAGTTCTATGACTGGGTAACTAGGCAACTGGACAGGGGCCATGCAGGGGATGTCCTGTATCTGGACTTCAGTAAGGCATTCGACTCGGTGCCACATGGAAGGCTGGGAAGGAAGTTAGTAGGCACAGGGACTGGTGCAAAACTGGTGAGATGGGTAGGAAACTGGCTGCAGGGAACGTAACAGAGGGTGGTGGTGGGTGGGGAGCTCTCACACCCAAGGGCAGTGACGAGTGGTGTCCCACAGGGCTCGGTGTTGGGACCAGTGTTGTTTGGGATATTGATTGCAGACATCAAGAGCAAGATCAGTCTGTTTGCTGATGATACCAAAGTTGGCGCGGTGGTGGATGACCTAGGGGGGTGGCAGGGGTTCAGGATGATCTGGCAAAGCTTGAAACTTGGTCAGACACCTGGCAACTGGGGTTTAATGCCAAAAAGTGCAAGGTGTTGCATTTTGGGATGAAGAAGCCAAGGAGGAGTTACCAGCTAGGGGGAGTGCAGCTAGCCCAGACAGAGGAGGAGAAGGATCTGGGTGTGCTTATTACAGGGTCAATGATCAACTTGGCACAATGTAGGAAGGCAGCTGCAAAGGCCAACAAAATGCTGGGTTGCATTGCAAGGGGTATATCCTCGAGGAGGGAGGAGGTGATTCTGCCACTGTATAGGTCATTAGTTAGACCACACCTGGAGTAATGCATGCAGTACTGTCATCCGTATCTGAAGAGGGACATTAAATTACTGGAGGGGATGCAGTGCAGGGCAACAAAGATGATAAAGGGGCTGGGGGACTTATCATATGAGAGGAGGTTGAAGGAGTTGAACATGTACTCACTGGAGGAGAGGAGAGACAGGGGTGATATGATTGAAACCTTTAAATACATGAAAGGAATAAACAAGACGGGTACAGAGGGGCTGTTTAAAGTAAGGGAAGGGAGGGCCACCAGGGGCCATGATATGAGACTGGGCGAGGAAGGTTCAGGAGGAGATGAGGAGACACTTTTTACAGAGAAGGTGGTGGTGGCTGGGTGGAATCGTTACCTGCAGAAGTGGTATGCAGTAGAACAGTGGACTGCTTCAAACGAGCATGGGACAGGACAAGGGGGAGGGTTAATGAAGGGGAAGGGTGGAAGGGAGGGGCAGCTGCAGAATAAGGGGTGCTAGCTGCACATTCGAGCAGACTTGATAGACCTCTAGGCCTTTATCTGCTGGCAAATTTCGTATGTTCGTATGTTCGTATCTGTTCTATTTTCTTTTTGCATTAATTCTTTATGCTCCCCACCCCCAGCTAGCCACTCCTTCTGGCCACCTAGGGCTCCACCTGCCACTTGTCCCTTTGACATCCAGCCACCCTGAATGTCATGACCCGGTTGACCTGATATATCCCTTCCCAACCCCTCTCATGCAGGGGACTGGGAGAGGAGACTTGCTCATAGGCTACTTTCTATGCCGGACACATGACGAGGGATTGGCTCAGACACTTCCAGGCTTCATGGCAAGTGGGATTGGCCACTGTCATCCAGTCAGCCAGATGGCTATGTTTTCTGCTTTGCTTCCTAACCAACCACCCTCCAATACACTGGTCAACTGTGGTGGCACCCGGGGAGGGGTTGGCAGTGTGTCAAGGCTCATTTCACCATGAACACCAGCCACAAGCCACCACCAAGGGTCACCAAAGAAGTGGTACAAGCCTGTCACAACCCCCACCCCCCAGGGATGGAAGCATCCATAGGATGCCCAAAACTCCCTCCCTGCCAGTCTCCGCTCCTGATGTCTGGGGCTCGGAGGGAGAACCCAGGTCACCAACGTGGCAAGCAAATTCCCATCATTTAGCACCATGGAGCCAGGTCTGTTCTTCTTTTAATGTTCAGCCTGTTGGAAATTACTTGCTGTAGCAGTTTAGGAGGGAGAAGTGTAGCAGGGAGAGGTGGGATATTTGAAGGAGGGTAAATGACTATTCAGGCACTCACATGTAATGTCAGAGCTTTTAATAGTCCCATGAAATGTACGAAAGCAATAATACATGACAGGATGGGAGGTACTGGGCAATACCAGACTGCCAAGGGGTATAATGAGGCCCAATGCCACAGGTGAAGGGCCTTAGGTCTGCTATTATCAAATACTGTCCACGCTGGAGGGTATTATTGTGCTTAGAAAATGGGTTATTTGTGTAATTTTAATTAAATACTTAAAAGATGCTTTAAAAATTGCTAGAAAGCAGTAAAAATGAATACAACTTAATATTGTTGTAAAATAGTCTATCTACTGTATATCTGCCAGTAGAGGGCACTGCTATTTTTATATAGCTTTTTTTCAACTTTCTGCATGGTTGAGGTCTGCCCACCCTGAGCAACTTGATCAATGTGCTGGGGGTACAAAAATGAAAAAAAAGAGGTAGAGAGAACCCAGCTCACTTCACAAAAAAATCCACAGTCTGTTTTTTTTCCCCTTCCCTACTGCAACATGATACTTGCCTGGAGCCCCAGCTCAGGAACCAGGACCATTACTAGCAGGACAACAGCCCAATTATGTAGTGTCTAGACACATTACTGTATAAAGCAGGCCTATGCTATTATTGCTATAGCTTCCGGGTTATAAAGGGGCCATCATTACATGTAGTACAGTAAATACAGTCTGGAAAAGGAAAATAATAAGTGACTTAATTCCCTAACTAAACTGGAAACTATTTTTTGACCAATTCAGACAACTCAAAATTGAATTAAATTTAAATATTCATACAAACCTGGGTCAATAAATAAACAGATCCATTACATGTTTGTTTCTTATTTGTATTGTTGCCAGGTATTGGTTCAGACCTTGTTATGATTTCATTTGATTATTTTTTTTGATTTCCTGAAAGTGAAAATTTAGTATGTTTTTTAAAAAGGTATCCTAAATGAATGTATGCTATCTCTTTAAATAACTACAGCATAAAAGAGGTCTGTTTTTAACCGCAGGTACACACCCCCTGATGAAAACCTAACGGTTGAAGTGTTGGGGCTGCGGTAGTTGGCATGTTCTCTATGTCACTACTTTCCTTATTAAAATAAATAGAAGATAAAAGATTACTCATGGAGTGCTGACTCTTATTTTTTGTCAACAACCCAACACCATCTGCCTGAAGAGCCCAACCACTGCCTGAAGCCCCTCGGATTATCAGGAGGAGATGGGGGGTGAAGAGGATGAAGGTATGATGAATGATGGCAAAATGGACACATTGTCAGCCGGGATCTCTGACCTCGCCTGGAGCTCTGACTTTACCACAAGATCTGATTGTCAGCAATTCCAACTGCCACCCTACTGCAACTCAGTCAATATACTACAGAAGCAGAGAAACCAAATAGAGATTCTTAAATAAACAGTTTGGTTATATTCAAGTGTATTTAGATAGAAAATTCAGTGACTGACAGGGCGGGGGCTACTCGCTAAGCAGCAGTAAACATAGGGGCAAGGCATCTGGGGAACGGGGTGCAAGCGAGCAGTCAGGAGAGTGATGCTGTTATAAATGAGTGTGGCTGGAAGAAGCACTCAATTCTCTCTCTCCCCCGACCATGTAATAGCAACTGGAGTGTGTTTCTTCTTTCTTTTTTTATATAAGCATAGCCCTTTTACATTTATTCCAGATTTGGTCCATAGAGAAGTGTATGCGAGCTGTACTTGAGAGTGAAGCAGCACTGGTGAATTCAACGTGGTGCAGTGTAAGGAACACAGCACAACTGTTTTTTTTTTTTTAAAGAAACACTTTTTTTCATCTTTGTGTTACATAAGGTAACTGCCATGACTGAGGTTGGGGTGACAGTTGGAGTGAACCAAGGAGGCTTTGCTCACTTGCTAAGTGGGTTAAAAAAATGGCTGCAATTTTAAATTCTGTGCCCAGTGTTTTGGCTAAAGAGGAAGCAGGGTGGGCACGAGGATACCTGAGTGGGTGAAGGGGCGCTTGGGCTGGTACTTTCTATTTTCTGGGCATCTATTGTAAGTTAGTTTACCCCCTGACAAGATTGCCAGCCAATCAGATGCCATGAAATAAAAAGCACATTTTCTCAGGGTGTGTTAAATCATATTAAAAAGCTGGAATGTAGTTGTTTTTTTTTTTCTGCAAGAGACTCGCATTTGCTGAGAGAGTAGTCAGAAAAATTGGGGAAAATATGAGGAGGGCAAGTTTTTGAAAGAACCCACACTATAAGGAAGAGGGAGGCAGTTATTTTATGTAAGAACAATCTAAATAGGATCCCAGAAAAAAAGGAACAAAATTGGTAGCCGGGTGCTGGTAAGGGGGAAAATGGAGGGGACATCTATGACTCAGAGATGCCTGTATAAACTAAACATGAATGGCTCATATTTTTTCTATGCCCAGTTACCAGCAATCCAGAACCTGGGGGAAGGTGAAATCCTGCTTGGAGGGATGCCAGTGACCTGCTGGATCCACTACTAGACAAGTCGGGTCAATGGGGGGGGGGACTGCCATACCAAGGAGCAAAGGCTCTCGGAAGCCTCATTACAAAATGAGGACTGCAGGATGTGTTTAAGGTGGGGAACACGACCTTCAGAGACTATGCTTACTATTCTCAGGTCCACATAACCTACAGTAAGCATAACCTGATCCTGGTAACAGGGGGTTTGGTTAGGGAATGTCCATAAGTCACCATTCACCCTCTGACCATGTGCCTGTAATGAACATGTGCCAGATAGCTGAACCAATCAAGGATCAGAAAATATGGATATACGGTTTCTCATTATTATATCTGACCTTTAAGATCCGGTTATCAGATGAAATTAAAAAGTACATGGCAGACAACAAGGCTTCTGACAGAAAGGCAAAATGGGTATCTGAAGGGCATAAAACTTAGAGAAATGGTTATAGCATGTTTCTCAGCAAGCAAAAAACAGAAGGAGTCAGAATTAACTGACTTGCTGAAAATCCTAGGGAAACTAGAAAACAAACACAAAAAAGGAGACACTAGCCCAGACCTCCTGCATAACATGAAGTCTGCCAGTTATAAGATTGATACACTAAACACCTAGCAGTCTAAGTCTGGTCTGTATCAAACCAAGCAGTCATACTGGAAGGCAGAAAAGAAGGTGCAGCATCTACTGACCCACTGCCTAAAGAAAATGTCAGCAGACACAAAGGTACATGGGGGTCAAAGTAGGAGACACACTGGTCACAGACCCAAAGAAAGTCAATGAGGACTTCCAGAAATGTTATATAGAGCTGAAATCAAATGTTGTAGGGAGAAGAAGGAGCATGAAAATCAGAGAAACAAATGCCTGACCTACCACAGGTCAGTATGGACTGGAGAATAATGGTGGACCAACTCACGCCAGAAGAAGAACTGAGAGAGGAAGTGCAACTGATGTGGGGGGAGAGCACCGACATTAATGGGTTTCCTGTTGGGATATATAGAGCAATGGAGGATATAATACAGACCATACCTAAGGAAGGTACTACAGGAGGCCTTGGAGAAGGGGTTTCTCCTGTAGACCATGAAGAAAGTACCATATCCATCTTAGCAGAGAAAAGAAAGGACCCCTCTAAGTGCACTAGCAACCACACCATCTCTCTCTCTCTCTCTCTCTCTCTCTCCTTAATATGGACTACCAGATTTTGGCCACAATCTTGACAAATTGGTTTAATAAATTACTGCCATAGCTAGTCCACCAGGACCAAGTTGTGTTTGTGGCAGGGAGAGATGGGGCAGACCACATCAGGAGACTGGTCAACATGGTGAGTGCAGTGGAATCCTTGCCGGACTCTGCTGCAGCAATCACGCTAGGTACAGAAAAAGCATTCAGCTCTGTCAATTGATGCTACCTGTGGAAGATCCTCAAAGCACCTTGGTTGTGGGGGCTTATAAATTGGGTCCAGGTCATTTACTCAGGTCCCCTGGCAGGATTGTTTAGTAATGGTAGATTATACCAACCCTTTGTGTTAGGATGGAGTAATCAGAAGGGCTGCCCTCTCTCCCCAGGCCTCTTTGTATTGGCTATAGAGCCACTGGCCCAAACATTGAGGGATGCTGCAGACATCCCAGGTATAAAAAGTTGGAGGACACTAGTACGAGCTGATGTTGTTCACCAACAACATACTGATAAATGTTGCCAAAGTCCAACAGTCATTACCAGCACTCAGGGTTGCTAGAATAATTCTCATTGATTTCCAGCTTACATAACAACTGGGGGACAGAGAGGCAATTGCAATGAATAAACTGGGTGGGGATAAGCCGTTCTTAGTGTCATAGCTATTTTGTCTAAGGGAAGGTATCAAATACTTCAGGATTAACATTTCATACAAGTGGACTAACTGGGTGCAGGGGAATTTGGGCCCACTAAAGGCATTCTGAGAGAAGATTAAACATTTCATACAAGTGGATTACTGGGTGCAGGATAATTTGGGCCCACTAATGGCATTCTGGGAGAAGATATTTAAAGATGGAAAATACTCAGGCTATCCCCACAAGGTAAAGTCTAAACGAGAACTATGATGGTCATCCCAAGGTGCTATATACAGTATACTCAAATCCATCCATCTCAGAATCCCCAAAGTATATTGGGAAAAGGTGAGAAAACAGTGAACCAATTTCTATGAAAGGAAGGTAGGGCTAGGTTTTCAGCAGGTGCATGGTAGCACCCTGGGCAAAGAGAGATTTCAAGGCTCCATAGTTCAATGGATAGTACCGTGTATAGTCTTTGGCCTATGACAATTGTATAAATCACAAAAGGAGGTAGTGGCTAGTTTTACAACCACCTGGCAACACATAAAGCATTACCTGGCAGGTGGGAAGTCCCTAGAGAGAATACTTCTGTCCCAAAAAAGGGGGTGGAAAAGAACCCAGTGAATCTGTAATGTGGGACACCTGGAAAGAAGCAAAAAAACATCTGAAAGGAACACAGAATCTACCAGTTGTCAGGTGGTATGTATGGTGAATCCTGAAAATAAAAATAGGAGACCAAGGCCGGCCTGCTGGCTCAGCTGCAAGGTGTCTGATTGCTGAGGCAACATCCCAGGTTCAGTGATGACTCAAGAGGAGGAGGGCCAGCTGGAGAGAGAAGGACTGAGTGTCCCAGGGACTGCTTTCCTTTTCCAGGGGAAGGGGGGAGAATGGCTGGTGCTATACAGACCTCTGGCACATGCTGGGGGTACCATTGCAGCCAGGGCCACACATTAGGTGGGGCGGGGCAGATTCTGGCATCATTGTATGTTCCCACACCAGAAAAAACTCTTGCAAAAAAATTGATGGACCTCTAATGACAGCCTCCATCTCCACTGCCACTGCAGACTAAGGTCTTCTGAGGGGGGGTCCTGTTCCAGTGGTCCCACCCTGGGGGGAATCTAGGGCTAAGAGACAGTTCCTTGGGGAGGAGGTACTCACCCAGCTGCCCCACCCAGGAGCATAAACATGGGGACAAGGGGCAGCGAGCAGTGTGGGAAGACCAGAATCTCTGATGCCAGGGAGGGAAAAAGGAGTAGTTAAAAAAAAAATAAGAGACCAAGTGGTATACTAGAATCAATGGGAACAAGCAGGAATATACATGGTTAGGGATGTGTGTGATACAAAAACAGGAATCCTACTTAGTTTATAACAAATTCAGGCAAGGGTGGGCAACACCCATCTCCAATCTTGGAAATATTGCAAACTAAGACATCTGATGTGGACCACCTGGGGCACCACTACAAATTACGAGCAAGGGGACTATAGCATAATTTAGTGAGATAGGTGAGGGGGCAACACACCCAAGGGAGGATACCTAAAGTAGGGAGGTTACATAGAATCTTGTTGCAGTAAGGCATGCTGGAGGAAAGTTCAACAGAGGTGGGAAAGAACTTAGGCAATTGGATGACTCACAAGAATGGAACTTACAGTGACACTGCCAGCAGGCTAATGCAGCTCAAAGCACTACAGTTGTGAATCTGAAGTAGACGTCCACATGTTGGAGGTGTGGCAGTGTGTGGGGGGGGGGGACCTTCTGCACATACTGCCTTTATGCCACAGAACCATAGCCTGGTAGAACAAAATATTTTTTGTCGTGCAAACCACACTGGGGCAGAGGCTTCCTGGAAACGGTTTCCTGTTCATGTTGTGAAATGACAAAAATGCCTAACCATGGCTTGCCACAGGTCTGCTGGCTAATGGCAACAACCACAGAGGCTAAACGACTGCTGTTAAGGAGGTAGAGATCACCAGATATCCCCACACTAAAGGAGCGGGAGGATGGCAGGTATAAATTAGCAAGCTATGAAAGGCTATCTTTCCTTGCTAACAACAAACCCTCCATGTCCAGAGATATACGGAGACTATTCCTGAACAAAACCACCCTTATACATACACACCCACATCTGACATGACATCCTATCTCAACCTTTACAGGTTCATCTAAATGAGGAGCTCCCTAATCTTCTCCTTGAACAAGGAGGAAGGGGGCATTAGCAGCCACCCATCCATACCTCTTGAACCTCTCATCAATACACTATAGGGTTCAGAAGGCTCCCAGTCTATTACCAGGACTAAGCGCAATATAAAAAGAGCAAGCAATTAATTTTGCTTTACTATGTTATTAATGATACACTTCTAAAAGATTGTTCTTGGTATCAGTTCAGAATTTGACTGTAATGAGTATTTTTTTAAATACCTTGTTTAATGATATTATCCTAGTAATAATTTATAGAGAAGGCATATATCAGCAGCAGGGTTCACCAGGGACCTAGTGTAGCTGTAGTGGTAGAAGTAGTACTAGTAGCCATTTTTAATTTTGTGTGGCACCTGTCCCTGAAGGTTCAGGGTGTCATTACAATAACACACAGCGGCAAAAGTAAAAACATCTCAAATAACTTGTAACACATCCACAGCATAACATTCTTTAAAATAACATAACTTTTCAGTAAATAGATTCATAAATAAAACCAGCAGCACTTTACCACTTGGGATGACACTATTGTGGAAGAAGTTAAACCCCAAATGTCTGAGTGAATAAAAAGATCTTTAGGTCCTTCTTACCAGCTTCCACCAAAGTGACTCCCCTCAAGATTCTAGGCAAAGAATTCCAGAAGACTAGACCTGCCACTTCAAAAACCCAGTGCCATGAAATATTCAACTTTGCCACTGGAAACACCAGAATGCCCTCCTCAGCAGAGCAGAGAGGAGCTGAGGGTATATGATTGTACAAGAGCTCCAACAGGTAGCTCAGGCCCAGCCTGTGTAGGGCCTTATAAGTTAGAAGTCCAACTTTACAGGAAATACGCCACTTGACTGGCAGCCAGTGCAGATCATGCAATGCTAGAGAGACATGACATGACTTCAAAAGATCAGTCAGCAGCCAAGCATCTGCGTTCTGCACCAACTGAAGGTGTAATAATGAACTTCCATTGACTCCAAAAAAACATAGCATTGCAGTAGTCAAGCCTCGAAGTCACAAATGTATACACTAATGTGGTAAGATCGACAGGTGGGATAAGCAATTTA
This sequence comes from Neoceratodus forsteri, assembly GCA_016271365.2. Classification (NCBI taxonomy): domain Eukaryota; kingdom Metazoa; phylum Chordata; order Ceratodontiformes; family Ceratodontidae; genus Neoceratodus; species Neoceratodus forsteri. The sequence goes on from CM028130.1 coordinate 1,648,631,236, forward strand.
ATCTGGCTAATGATCAGTAGATGGTAAAAAACATTCTGGACAACAGCTGACACCTCAGCCTGAAGAATCAGCACTTAATCTAGAATCACTCCTAGATTTTTCACTTAGCCCTGCCTTTTATTCTGAGCTATTTATTGTTTTTTGTATTATTTGTTTTTCACTGCTTTTGTTATATGTGTACATTTTTATGTCTCTTACCTGTTTTTACTGTTAGGTGCCCAGAGCCTTCAGGATTGGTTGCCATAGAAGTAAAATTTGCTTTGCCTTGCCTTTGTAGTAGCCAAGAGCCTGGAGAGGCTGAGCCAAAGCCTGGTCTGCCTCTTAGTCGCTGCCCCACCCCCACAACCTAGCTCAATCACTAGAACTTCAGTTTTCTATGGGTTAGTCTCCACCAGCTCAATGAAATCCAGTCTTGGATCTCTGCCAGGCACCTATTAAGCAGGTCAACCACACCTGGTGTCCCAGTCACAAAGGACATGCAGAACTGGGTAGCAACATCATGGCAGTGAAACCCAAGTACACACTGCCTAACGATCTTACTCAGGGCAGCATATATACCATGAACAAAATGAGTGACAGAAGAGAACCCCGGGGTATGCCAAAGGATAAAGCCTTTGGGTGAGAGGAAAACATTCCCAGCATTACCTTCTGGATCCTTTCACTGAGATACAACTCAAGCCAATAGATGACTTTGCTGGTGAGTTCTGCATACTCCCTGAACTGGAGCAATAAAAGCCCATTCTCCATGGTGTCAAACACTGATAATAGATCAAGGAGGATGAGAACTGACAGTTCTGTGTCTCTCATCTGAGCAGATCATTGTACACCCTAAGTGGTGCAGTCTCTGTGCTATGCCTGTACCTAAAGACAGACTGGAGAGGCTCATAGATGTTGAAGGCAGTGAGGTGTGCCTCAAGCTGAAGTGCAATAACCTTGTCAATAACCTTTCCCAAACAGGGAAGGTTAGAGACAGGCCAGTAGTTGGCCCGGAAGTCCAGGTCCAGAGATGACTTCTTCAGAAGAGGTTCCACAAATGCACTTTTCAGCCATACGAGAACACCCCTCTGACAGGGAGCACTGGGCCTAATTGCCCAACACAGCTCACAAGAAGTCATATTGCACCTGGATCCAGATTACAAAATGTTGATTGCAGTTCAGGGATCACCTCATGCACCTCTTCCATTGTCACAGGCCAGAACTCCCTCCATGACCACTGAATGTATCCCAGACTTGAAGGCTCAACTCTGCTGGACTGTAATGGTCAATTTGGAGTAATCCTGGTCCTCATAGAGGATACCCTGTCCAAGAAGAACCAAGCAAGTTCCTCATATTTTGTGTAGAGAAAATGTTCTCACAGGCTCAAGACAGGCTGGATGCAGAAGCTATCCACAGTACTGAGACGATGAGCTGGTCAGTTCTTCTCAGCAGCAATCTCCCTAGACCAAAATGGCACCTTTTTATACGTGATTGCTTTCTGATACTCACCAAAGTGAGGCATCAGAAACAGTTTGTCCTCCTGGGTCCTGGATCTCCTCCAACAAAGCTCCAACCTCTGTCCCTTGATTTTCAGCTCACTCATCTCACTTTCAAACCATGGCAAGACAAGATGCCAAACCAGTGGGCATACATGAACTGGCACCACAAGGTCAAAGGCCTCCATCACAGTCCTGTTATAGGCCACACAGCTGCCTCCAGACCCTTAACACAAGTTGTCAACACTTCTGAGGTGTCTAAAAGAAAAGAAAACAGAGAGAGGAAAGAGTAAGAATACAAAACAGTCAAGGAGCCACAAATAAGACATAGTGGGAGTGATGCAGTGCAGTGACTGTGGAGTGGCAGTCTTCCTGGAAACATTGTGGAGGATGTGGTGTTGTCCCATCTGCAGGCACCTCTCTGGGTTGAGGGAGGAGGTTGCTTGAATCCAGACTGAGCTGGCCAGGATTCAGGAGACCTCTTCTCCCATGCAGGGACCACCAGGACCACCACCACTGCCTCAGAGGTTGATAAGAAAGAGTAGTGGTTGGAATATAGTGGGCTCAGGGATGGTGAGGGTGGTGGAACAGAGGTGCATCCCTCCAGTTGTACCACTTCAAAATTCATATACATCATTCTGGTAGAGCATGATTCCTCTATGGAGGCACCCACAGTGGAGACCAAGGAGGATGCTGGGAACCTCCACAAAGGATACCAACAGAAGGGTGGCATGGGACCCCATAGGGGAAGGAAACAACTCATAGTGGGGGACTCAATTGATAGGGGGGTAGAACTGGGGGAGGGAGGGGAGAGGGAGGTAAGGTGCCTGCCCAGCACCATGGCTTGGAGGGACAGAGAGCGAATCCTCAGGATTGCAGGAGCAGCTGCATGGGGGAGGGAGCTGGACGTCATTGTCCACCTAGGGACAAATGTCCTGGTTGGGAATGGGATCAGAGCAGTGCAGGTGGAGTTTGCAGAACTGGGAAGGGGCCTTAGACAAGTAACACATATGGTAACCTTCTTGGAGGTGCTGCCCGTCTATGGGATGGGTGAGGCTAGGGTGCTTCATACCATGGGATTTAATCAATGGCTGAAAAACTGGTGCAGCACTCAGGGTTTTGGCTTCACTGGGGACTGGGCATCCACCTGGAGGGATACAGGCCTATACTGGCAAGATGGTCTACATCTGTCCAGAAGGGGAACCAAGATTCTAGGTGATAGGTTTAAATGCTTCATTGGCAAGCATTTAAACTAGCCAAGGGGGGAGGCACTGAAAAGGAGAAGGAAAATCCCAGCCCCCCCCCCACAAGACAGGGTAATTAGTGAGATAAACAACAACATAGAAAAATCAATATGGAGAAGGGCAGGGGTAAATGGAGAAAAAGGCAAAGGCAGTAAGGACAGGGATGGGGTTAAAAGGGGTAAGGCCCACAAAAATTGGAGGGACATGAGTACCAACACCCATAGTCTGGGTAACTAGCTCCCTGAACTAGTGGCCTTGATAGAAGAGGGATGCCTGGATATCATGGCAGTCACAGAAACATGGTACACAGAGAACCATGAATGGGATGTCAACACACCTGGGTACACAATCTACAGGAGGGACAGGGAGGGTAGAAGAGGAGGAGGGGTAGCTCTCCACATAAGGGAAGGGATCAAGGCAATAGAACTAAAGGGTAAACAGGGAGAAGAGGAGGCACTGTGGGTCACCCTGGAGACAGGAAATGGCACTATAATCTGCATGGGGTCGTATACAGACCCCCCCATCTCAGGGGGAGGAAATGGACAAGGAAATGATAGAAATGATAGAAAGCATCATTAGGATGGCAGAAAAAGGGGAGCTATTGTTGATGAGGGACCTGAATATGCCAGATTTTAACTGGAGCACCTTTTCTGTAGCCACATCCAAGAGCAGAGTCATTCCTGATGCCCTATAGGGGGTATGCCTCAGACAGTTAGCATTGGAAACCACTTGGGAGGGAGCAATCTTAGACCTGGTACTCTCAAATGGGGATGGAGAGAGGATCTCAGATTTAGAAGTGGGTAGCCATCTGGGAACAAGTGACCACCAAACAGTGTGGTTCACGATAAACAAAGCCATAGAGTCAAGCCATACAAATGTGAGGGTACTGGACTTTAGGATGGCTGAATTTGGCAAAATGTGAGAGTGCTTCAGAAAAGCACTAGCAAATGGAAAGAAGGAGGGGTGGAGGAACAATGGGGAGACATCAAAACTGCCATCACAGGGGCAACAAGCCTTTGTGTGAAGCAAATAAATAAATCAAGGTGAAGGAAAAAACTATGGTGGTGCTCTAAAGAGGTGGCGGGGAAGGATAGGGAGAAAAAGATAGCATTCAGGAAGTATAAGGAAACACAGAAGGATCAGGATAGATAACTGTATCAGTTAAAGCAGAAGGAAACAAGGAAAGCAGTCAGAATAGCAAAGGCCCAAACTGAGGAAAAGATAGCCAACTTGGTTGAGAAGGGGGATGAAACCTTTTATAAGTACATTAGGGAATGAAGAAAGACCAAAGGAGGGATAGTGAGGCTTAATAAAGGGGAGAGTGGGAAGGCAGAGGGTGACAGTGAAAAAGCAGGGATACTGAGCGAATACTTCTGCTCAGTATTCACAAAAGAAGAGGAGGGGGGAGGTACCTAATCCAATAAATAGAAACACTCTGGATAGGGGGGTCGATACCAGTCCATTCTCAGAAGAAAGGGTTCTGAAAGAACTCCTGAAACTGAAGGGGGACAAAGCAATGGGACCTGATGAGATAAACCCCAGAATTCTAAAAGAACTAAGGGGAGAACTAGTGACACCACTGACTACCCTTTTTAACAAATCATGGGAGGATGGTGTGGTACTTGAGGACTAGAGGAGGGTGGATGCGATTCCCCTTCAGAAAAGTGGGAGCAAAGCAGAGGCAGGAAACTATAGACCTGTTAGTTTGACCTCAGTGGTAGGGAAAATGATGGAATCACTTCTGAAAGAAAGAATTGTTGAGTACCTAGAGGCCAGTAGGGAACTGGCCCCAAGGCAATATGGATTCACAGCAAGAAGGTCATGTCAGACGAATCTACTAGATTTCTTTGACTGGGTGACCAAAGTAGCAGACTAGAGAGGGGCTGTGGAAGTGGCCTACCTAAACATTAACAAGGTTTTTGACACAGTCCCATGCAAAAGATTAATAAACAAGTTAGCCAGCATGGGAGTGGGTCCCAGGATGGTAAACTGGGTAAACAATTGGCTAGACAACAGGACACAGAGGGTAATAGTAAACAGAGTCCACTTCAAAGAAAGGGGGGGTTACTAGTGGGGTACGGCAGGGTTCAGTACTGGGACCAGTCCTTTCTAATGTCTTTATAAGTGGAAGTAAAAGTATGCCTCTTTGCAGATGACACAAAGATCTGCAACAGGGTTGATACACAAAGGGAGGATGGAAAGGATGAGAAGGGACTTGGCAAGGTTGGAGGAATGGTCAAAAGTATGGCAGCTTAAATTCAATGCAAAGAAGTACAAAGTAATACACTTGCGAAACAAAAACCCAGGGGAAGAGTACACAATTGGGGGGGGGTACTAACAACAAAAATGGAAAGGGACCTGGGGGTAGTCAAATCAGATGACCTAAAGGTAGGTAAGCAATGTGAGAAGGCAGTAAGGAGGGCTGGGGAGATACTAGGATGCACAGGGAGAGGCATCACCAGTAGAAAACAGGAAGTTGTTATCCCTCTGTACAGATAGTTGGTGAAACCCCATCTGGAGTACTGCATGCAGTTCTGGAGACCCCATCTCAGCAAAAACATAGACAGGATGGAGGAAGTCAAGAAGAGGGCAACTAAAATGGTGCAGGGTCTGCACCAGAAGCCATACAAAGAAATACTAATGGAGTTGAATATATATACCCTCGAGAAAAGGAGGAAGGGGGGGCATGATATAAACTTTTAAATACCTCAAGGGAATCAACAATGTCTAAGAGGGTAACATCTTTCAGAAAAAGAGATGTGCAAGAATAAGGGGGCACAATTTGAAGATAGAGAGGGCACGGCTCTGGGGCAACATGAGGAACTATTTTTTCACAAAGTGGGTGGTGTACACATGGAACGGCCTTCCTGAGGAGGTCATGGGTTCAAAAACAGTGGGGAAATTCAAGAATGCATGGGGTAGACACAAGGCAATTCTGGTGGGGGTTAGAAAGAAGTAGGCTATTGGTTAACTAGGATCTGCAACTTATCCAATAGGTAGGGAAATGGGCAGATTGGGTGGGCCAAGTGGTCCTTATCTGCCATCAAAGTCTATGTTTATATGCCCAGAACTGCCAAAAGTCCCTATGGCCAAAGCCCTCTCAAAGGACAGAACTGGACCACCTCCACAGGTGGTGGACTACAAGGGAGGCCTTAAAATTGAACCTGATAATGCTGTAATCTGACCAGCTGATCGAATCAATCTTGAAAATTTTGATCTAGAGCCCCAGAGTGAATACCAAATCCAGGGTGTGGCTGTGTTGGTAGCTTGCAGAAGTAATAACTTGTGTGAGGCCCAGGGATTCCATACTCTGGGGGAAAACTTAACCAAACTGCAAATGTTCATCATAGACCCAAGCATTGAAGTCACCAAGAATAAGCCACCTTGGTGACTCTAGTACTCTGTCAGTGATGAAAGCTGCGATTTCCCACTGAAAGTCCCCATCATGATCTGGAGGTTGGTACACAAGGAAGATTCTGCAACCTGCACCTGGACACCCATGCACGACCATGCATTCAAATAATGTGGTATCACCCACAAGGTGCACCACCATGTTCAACTCAGATCTAAAACAGATGCCCCCACCCCATGATCCCTCTTCAGGTAACACATTACCAAGAACCAGCTCGGCACCAACAACTCCAGAATCATGCCAGAATTATCTCCTAGCCAGTTCTCTGTAACGCAAGCCAGATCAACCAAGAAAATCAGATCTTCCATAATTGCAGACTTATTCTTCATCAATTTAACTATTCGCAATACTTCTTGAAGTGGACAAAAGGTGGCAGCCAGCCCTTTAGCTACCTGCCAACTCCATCCAGTGGGATCTCTGGGTATGGAGACTAAACACATCTAGCCTCTCTCCTGCTCCCTTTTTGCCCCAGGGTGTCTCCTGGTCCTCACAACCCTAATAGTGTCCTCCTCAGGTCACACATTACCCCCCCAATCCTCCTCCTGATCTCCACTTCCCTGCATCATTGATACCCAGCACATGGCAGGGGGGTCATGAAAGGGACATAGGTCCCGAAGCAAGGATGTGGAGTAGGTGAACCTTGGTTTCTGTTGCAAGTGACACATCCCAACTCGAATAAAATAAATAGAAAGCACCCTTCCCAATATCCAGCCACCCTGACACACACTTCTAATTTAATACCTACACTGCTACCACACCAAAATGTACATATAATAAACAGGGCTGGGCAGACTGTTCTGTGGGAGATCCAGACCCCCGGATTGAACCTGCAATCCATGGACTCAGAAGGATAAATATGGACTTCACCATAGTAGTCCGGTTCTGGGTCCATGGAGATGTCATTTCCATGAATTTGTTGTCTGTTGCCATGGGGATGCCATTGGCACATATAGGCAGCCAGCAGCTTCCAATCAAGCAACAGAAGGTCTGTGACAAGGTGCGTCCCTGCCACTGTAGTAAGACCCCTTGAGTATATTAGGTTGCAACCATCTCTATATATATATTCTTATCTAATAAAGCTATCCCTTTGTTTTCATCTGCAGGCAGGCCACCTCTAGACAACCCTCTGTGCTTCTCTTTAACTTTCTTTTCTCTTCCTTCCATGGGTCCGTATGTATGGAGGTCAACTTCCAGTGACCTCGAGCTCCCAGACAGAATGGGACAAAAAAATAGAATGGTAATAGCTATAGCTCCATAGAATGGCTGGCTATTTCAGCTGGAAAGAAAGATATGTATTGTATACAGTAAAGCACCCTAATCAAAAGGGGTACAGTGGTTATTTAGTGTGTAGGCAGAGAAAGACCTACATGACTAACCTGTACATTAGTATTTATTGCAAAGTGGCAAACCCCTTTCCCTTTCATTTTCTGAACCCTGTTGCTGCTATGGAAATGTTAGAACCTGTTCTGAATGCTGCAGTTTATCTATTGGATGCATCATGCTGCTGTTAAACTGTAGTTATACAGGTAGATAATAAAATGAACCTTATTGTAGTTACACAGGTAGATAATAGAAGGAACCCTGTTGTAGTTATGCCATATTAGGTTCCAGCGCGTAATTGTAAGAAGCCACAATCACCCTTTACTTAGAAAAGCACTTTACTTAGCTGCACCAAAAGGAATAAATTAAGTCTGCCCTTACCTGAAGCAGGGAAAAGAATGAAATATTGTGTATAGGGGAACAGTGGCACCTTGTGGCCCCTTTTTATAGTAAGCTGACTGTCACTCAAGTCCCAGTGGAAAGTTGTCCACCTTTAAGAAGGGAAGAATTCTTCTGGGAAAGTCCCTTCTATTATCTAAAGCTGCTCCTAATTATAGAAGGGTAACTAAGTCCTTTTAGTCTGTTATTTAATTAAATGAAGGGCCATGATGATTCTTGGTCACCTGACTCAGGTGGGCAGGTATAAATAGTACTGCCTGAGCAAACAGAGATAGATAGGGTCAGTGTCTTCTGACTGAGTGTAGGTGAAGGACTAGGAGAGTCCTGTGTTGCACTAAAGAGAACATTGTGAAAATTATTTATAAGTATTTTCTTTTGAATTGTTTTGTTTTATTTTTACTTTGTATGGTGCAAAAGCTGTTGTTGTTTATGATTACAGAATAAACATCCCACTTAGAAAAAGTGGGTTGCACCAAAAATCTTGAGTTAGTGTCCATCTGTGATTCCAACACCTTTACAAGGTCATGTGACACACTCATAGTATATAACCATGCTGAGCATGCAACACGGCCCCAGACGAGCAAGGAGGACTGCAGAAGCAGGATCAGGAACTGCACTCAGCAGAGCCAGGCAGCCAGCAGAGAGAGTCACCAAACAAAGAAGTGGTGGCAGACTGCTGTGCTGTCAGTGTGCTGTGTATAGTCATGAGTCACGACAGTAAATTTGTCCCTGGCCTGTGGGTGTGGGTGGAAGTCATCAGAAGGACATTACGTTAGTTAGAAGGATTTTAGTTTTTTTACAGGTTAGAATACTAATGATATACGTATTTACATCTTTCTTTCTGTCTGTCGGTATCGCTCTCTCTCTCTGTCTTTCTCTGTCTCTCCCAGCACTTTCATGTCATGGACCCAAGCAGGATATGCCACCATTACAAGCCAGTCATGAAGGGGCTAGTAGTGAGTGACTGCTTTTTTATTTAGCAGTTTTACATTAATGTTTATACAAATAATCCATTAAATTATTTTCTGTGGGCCCCTGTGTCAAATGTGACCTACTTTTGGCCAGTTTTCTGAATTTTATCACATTTTTTCAACTATTTGTCAATAAATCAGAACTAATCAGAACAAATCAGAACTCCACTGTATTCCTGTTCTCATTTAATAAGGGTCAGAACTTCACTGAGTTCTCCCAGCCCTAATAATAAATAAGCAACCCTCAAACATACTGTACGTACGATTAACTCCACATACACACTTCCACATATGCCAAAATCAATAATTAGAATTTTAAAATAAATCAAAATACTGTACATAATAAAAAGGAAATGGTGTCAAAGTTCATGAAGCTGTTCCAAATTAAGCTGTGGTTCTTGATGAAGCGGAATAGTTTCTACTCTCTCACAGGAGCACTTACCACTTAGATAAATTTCTCCAAGTAGTCTGCAAATTACCTACAGTACTACTTAGTCCAGAGAGAGAATATTTACTAAGGTCCAACAAAAAGTTCAAACAGTTCAAATGCAATGGGACAGGAGTTAATCCCCTTCCCCACATACTGGTTTGCTCCAACTAGAACTGACCCAGTAAAAACTGCAGAGTACATTGGCAGTCCTCGTACCACTACCAGATATGATAGATTTGTTGTACTAGAAAATAGAGTGTTTAGAACCCATCGACTCTCTCATAGGCAGCAGGTTCACTCTTTATGAGATTGTCTGACCACTCCTTCAGGATGCCAACATTCTCTGTAGATAACAGGCTGTGTTATCCAGCCCCATTAATGGCAGCTCCCATAGCAAATCTTTTCATCATAATTACTCTCCCTGACTAGGTAGGGAAGGTCCACTACTCTCCAGACTGCTATAAACTGCAACCCCAGCCTCATAACCAGCTCCAAACACACTCCTAGGCTGTCCAGATGGGTGTTGGATATAACCGGCAGATGTCATGTCTCAGTCAACTCACTTGAATTTTTCTGGAAGCCAGAATGGCAGTCAGGCAAGCAAGCAACAGCTCACCAACTCCAGGCGTCTTCTTTCATTTACCTCTTTCTGTCTGTTGGTTCCAGTGCAGTAACCTGATGCTGCACTGAAACCCACATGGGGTTCCCATAAAAGAGTTTACAGAATTTTTGCAAAGTGGGAAACTATGGCTCTATTAATTCAAGTCCTAAAAAATAAAAACTATGAAAACTCCTAACACTGCCTCACTTCTTATCCCTAAACTGCTACTAATTCCAGAGCTACCACTGCTCTAACAAAGTTTGAAAACAGCATCTAAACTTAGGGGAGAAACAGGAGCAGAATCACAGAACTCCCAAAGGCAGCCTGCCCAACACTGTGTTACACGTCTCAACCAAAGTGATTGAAGGAGAAACAGTAACCTAGTCTGTAATCCAAGAAGCAAATTTTGTGTAGTTTTTGTCAGGTTTTTTGTGATGTACTGTATCTATGTGATGAATTCCACAACCTGTACTTTAACCTGCAGAAGTCATTAAAATATATTAAGAAAGGAGTTATCAGTTAGTACATGCAGGTCTGAAATTCTGCTGCATACAAACATATTGCTTTGTAGTAGTATTTTAGAGCAGTATGATTTATTCACATCTTTTCCCATTTGTTGTTTTGGGAAAAGTTCACTAAATAGCCAATTTGATCATTCACTGATCTATGCAGCCAGTATAGTGTTATGCTTGTGCAACTGTGTTAGTTTGGTTTTTGCTGTTCGCACTCTCTATTCCAGAGGAATTATCACCCTGTAGGGCTATGATGGCAAGGAACTCTCGGAGAGGGTTCTACCCCTAGAGGTGCCACAGGACGTTTCCTGTGGCTAACAGTACCTTAGGAATCCCCTAAGGAGAGAGTGCTGCCCCGGAGGAGGAGGTGAGGATGGTGGGGCAAAGAAAAAATGCTTCACAAAGAGGCTTAGAGGAACTGCTGCTTATATAGCTCAGGAAGTGGGAGTGGCTGGCTGCTTGGCCACTGAACTTTAGGCATAGCTTTACATTTCACTGACCTATGCAGCTAGTATAGTGTTATGCTTGTGCAACTGTGTTAGTTTGGTTTTGGCCATTCGCACTTTCTATTCCAGAGGAATTACCACCCTGTAGGGGTATGACAGCAAGGAACTCTTGGAGTGAGTTCCATCCCTAGAGGTGCCACGGGACATTTCCTGTGGCTAAAGGTACCTTAGGAATCCCCAAAAAGGAGGCAACACGAAGCATAATGCAAGCAGTGACGTGGAAATAGTAAAATGTAATGTAGTAGTAGAGAAGCATAGGCAGTTTGATAGTTCAACGACATGCTCAGTTGTTGTAGTAACAGCCCAGGTTTGCGTAGCATGATACTGATGGCTTACATTAAGAAATGGGGATCCCCTAAGGAGAGAGGGAATGGCAGGACATCCTCCACCTCCATCCAACAACAGAACCTGCCTAAAGAGGCTAGGGAAAACAACTATGCTAGCTAAGAGTTATGACCTGAGGCAACGGAGGAGAGAAAAAAACCCTTATGAGGAGGAAATCTCTGGGGATACAAGGCCTATGTAGTCTTCCCTCCAGGCTGGGGAAAATTTATTTAGTGACGGCTCTGCAGCTGCAATTTGGAAAACCCAATTAAAGGGAGGTGGAAAATATTCCAATTTTGAGGGAGGCTCTCACTCAAACCCTCTAGCAGGAACATCGTGGAAGGTTGTGAGAAAACTCTGCAACAATTCGTGCATCCAAGGCGCAAAAGGAGAGCAACAACTGCTGAGGCACTCACCTACCTACCCACCCTAAATCAAACCAGGTGAACCAGAGGCACTTGTGGGGAGAATGCAGTGAAGGTGCCTTGCTAGGAAAACCACTAAAGTTAACGGGCAACCATTATAGTGGAACACTAGAGCCAAAGGAGATAGTCTTAACCACCCTTCACCTCTAGTCTTAAATTCTACACCATGAGCTGCTGTCACGTAGCAGGCAGCTAAAGCCAAGCCCGGGGTGAGGACATTTACAGCTATTGGCCAGGTGAGAAGGATGCCACCCCAAGTTGGACACGCTTGATGATGAGGACTAAATGCAGAGCGAGACCATTGGCTGCAGGAACCCTGCACCAGAATAGAATGGCTGACATGCCCTAGAATTGATTGATAGCTGAAAGCAGGTGAGCTGAATGAGCACGGCATGCTGAGATCATAATGAGCATTGAGTGCTGAGACCTTGCAAGGTTGAATGCATGTTGAGAACAGTAGAATCCCAGGCTGAAGCCGAGGGGATGGCAGTAGATGTGAAGCAATGGTTTGCGTAAGCAAGCAGCAACGTTTGTATAAGCAAGTGTGGACCTGATAGGTCAGTAAGCAGTAGTAGTAATAGGTGGACCTGCATAACAACTGTATAACAAGTAAACAGCACTGAGTTAGGGGCAAGCCAGCCAGACATGAATAGCCAAATCAAGGTGACAAACTCTGAGGATTTTCAGCGGCGAAGACAGGATTTAGAATAGAATTAATTAACCACATAGGCCACAACCCCCCAAAACACCTCCCAGTCTCCGCCGTAGGACAAACAAGGAAGCAATGAAAGGCTGAGAACCACATGCAGATATAAAAGCTAAGTTAATAGCCTCAGCAGGAGCTTCAGCTAACCTCAGAGTAAACAAGGTACAATAGGAATTGGTGTAAACAATGCAGCAGCATGAAGCAAGTGAGCCTGCACAGCAGTAGTAAACAAATGAGTACACTGAGTTGTAAGTGCAAATAAAGGAGCAGCCATGGTTGAGCTGAACTACACAGATAATGACTGCAGTTGCATTGCAGTAGTTTGAGCATGGTGAGCACAGTGTTAAAACACAGGCACTGGGTACAATAATCATGAAAGCAAACAGCATTGGCTGCAATTGTAGGTAACTGAAAGCAGTAGCATGAGCTCTGAGTAGGTTTGTAGTAGCAGTGCAAGTAATTTGAGAGTTGCAACTGATGGCCAGCAGTATGAGCTCTGTAGTAGCAGTATGCTAGTAGTTTAGAAAATAAAAGCCCCCAAAAAGACTAAACCAAAACACAGCAAAACAGAACAGGGAAAGGCCCAAAAAAAGAAACAAAACACACAGGGAGGCACACAGCAGGAAGAATACAAACCAGAAGCAAGAAAACAAACACCACAGTCCAGCAGAGACACACATAAACAGCTGGGGGGGGGGGGGGCGTAGGCCCCAGCCAGCTGACAGGACAAATCAACATAGCCTACGGCTGCAAAGAAAAAAATGCTTCACTGAAAGGCTTAGAGGAACTGCTGCTTATATAGCTCAGGAAGTGGGAGTGGCAGGCTGCTTGGCCACTGAACTTTAGGCATAGCCTTACATTTGTATTGGACCTGAAATAATTAAACTATACTGGCTTTTAACAAAATATTGATGTACATACTTTGTATAAACACCCTCAAAGGACTAAGTTAACAGATAATATCAGCTTGAGCTTTTGTAATTCCTGTTTAAAGAAAAATCAGATTAGTTATTTGATTATTTTACCATTTTTAAATCAAAGTCGCTTTCTTAATTTAAAGTGTAACCGTCACTTTTTTTCAGGTGATATCTCTACTACCATAATACTGCATGTACTGATGCAAAGCACAGTACTTCTCATTTCTGTTGATGCACTGAAGCATGCAGCACTTTACACTTTGCAGCACCTTAGAAGTAGAAATTGTTTGTTAAGCAGGTTAATGTAAGTTAAAGTATTACACATTGTTGAAACAAATTGAGTTTCTGTTGGTGTATGCAAGTTAGCAGTTTTCTTTCTTTCTTTCTTTCTTTTCTTTCTTTCTTTCTTTCTTTCTTTCTTTCTTTTTAGAAGCAGACACAGTTGAAATATGATAATGATACAGAAACCCTTCTTTTGGAACCCAAGATTCTAGGATTGGTTTATTTGTGCAATAATAATCATGATATGATATAAGTTTTACTGTCCTGCTATTATGAGCAAATTTTTTCATGAAAGGTGTGGAGGGACTATGCACTGCATAACCCCAGTGCATAGACCACCCCAGACCTGCATGCACCCAGCTGTGCCCACTGTGCCCCCACGTGGCATCCAGAAACAAGTTATGCCCCCCTCCACGAGTCTGAGTCCCCGACCAAACGTGCAGCTCCACGCCGGGACTGGCATGGGGGCATGACTGCAATCCATGCCATTCGTGATGGTGCAAAATGCAGTGCACAGGGGGTGATGGCTATGCCTTATGGAGGCAGCCCATAAATACTATGTGCCCCCCCCGGGTGCTGCCACATGTCACAGCAGGGATGGCGGGAGTCATAGGAACCCCACATAGGCCATCCCAGCCATCGGGGCACACAGAATGGCCTTGGGGCACACAGAATGCTGTTGGCGCGATATGCACAGGACACCAACATGGTGCTCCATGGGTGCAAGGGATGCACAATGGACCCAGGTAGGGCATCTGACTGACTGCCAGCCCAGGTCTGCAGCTTCACACCCTCCCCCCCCCATGATCCTGCATAGGGGGGTGGGGCTATGGATGGAAGTCACGCTTTGGCCAGTGGTTGGGAATATGGCCAACATGTGGATCTCCCGGGGGTGCAGAGCTGCACAGGGGGATATGTGCCTTTCACATGTACCCCCACCTGTAATAGTGAATAGCCACCAATATGACTAAAGTTCATCTTGGTGACATCTTTTAGAGAAGTTTTAACTATAGTTTATCTGACTGGATCCAGTACAGTGTTGTTATGAACAACAATATTCATTATACTGTTTTCCTGCTTGCAGGCAAAGGACTATGAAATATAAAAAAAAGTTCTATTTTTACCTCTTCCAGTGAAGGACATGGACAAGGAAAGAAATATTGGAGCAGAAGAGTTTACTGCACATCGTGATTTTACTAGGGTGCTTGCAGCATAACCCAAACTTTATTACTTGAAGAGGACCAGGCACAATTGCCTTTTTGATCTAGATGTATTTGTCTATGGGTTTGATTAACATTTTCTGTTATTTTAAATAGTTATAATTGTTAACTTATTTTAGACTTTCTGAATATGTGATATTCTTGTTTTATTACTGAGATATTGACAACCAAATAAGCTAATACAGTGAAAGCCCCAAAAACAAAGAAAAAGAAGGAGGACCCTGTAATGGCCAGGTAGTAAAATAGATGTGGAAGACAAGAAAATGTTAAGAACTGAAGGAGTAGGGGAATCAAATCAAACTTCCTCACCAATTAAAGTAGTAACCCCTAAAGATAATCAACCAATATTAGAAGAAATTAAGAATATTGAAGGCTCAGTTGTACTATTAAAAGTAAAAGGGCAAGGTGCTAATTTTGAAAAATGTAATCCCACTGGCCCTGCACTTAGACTTTTTGAGTTGTATAATTAAAGCAAAGAAGAAGAGGAATTGGACTCAAAATCCCTAAAGGAAGTACGAAATATTCGGGTTCAATTAATTGATTAGAACAGTAAATTAAGAAATAAGCACTCTTGTTCTGGCAATAAGTAAAAATATAAATGAAAGTCCCAAAAATGAGATTGGTAAAAGGCAAAATGTACAACACTGCTCATTCTTTTTTTTAAATCTTTTTCAGCCCTGTCCAACTGGCCACCTCCTGCTAGTCACTCCAGCACCATCACCTCAGCATCTTCCAGTATTTATCTTTCCACATCTTCTCCCAGGGTTTACCCCTCAGCGATTTTGGTGGGTTTTCCCCAACCCTTCCACCACCGAACAGAATCCTACGTGCTGGACAGGGCATGGATACCTGGGTACAGGGCCTGTGGGTGGCTAGTATCATTCTGCTGGCCGGGAAATGTTCTTGTTATCTCCCCTGGAGGTGTGGACATGCAGTACCATCAGGTCACACATCATGTGCTTCCACACAATGTGCATCAATGGTTACCACACCTCTGCTCAATTCTGGTGGCCTCATATTGCCTTCTTCCTAGCCTAGACTAGGGGTCAAGTGTATGCCAGGCTCCACATCCCCCAGTCCTCAGAGGAGGAAAGCAGTCCTATAGATTCTCAATCCTCCTCCCCAGCTGACCCTCTGATGCCCCAAGTTTGCTTCTGAACTTATATCATCAGTGCCACAAGCAGTAGCACTACTGCTGTACTAGAGAGCTAGCACCAGGTCTCTGTAAAGCCCACCGGGGCTTTGGACCCACCGAGAAAGTCCCTCTTGGGAGCACACTTCCAGTGCAGCTCCTCCAGATTGATACCAGGCCTCTGGATTGAAACCAGGCCACCGCATCTCTGAGTCATCCCCTCATTGAAGGAGCCCAAGACTAAAGGCATCACCCCAGTGCGGAGAACCAAGATCCCAGCTGCTTTCTCGCTCAGCGGGCCGTGAAGGCATAATCTCCATAAAAGTTCTCCTCTAAAGCTCACCGAGGCTTCAGACCCACCGGGAAAGTACCCCTTGGGAGCCCGTTTCCAGTGAGGCTCCTCCAGATTGAAACCAGGCTGCCTACCTCCATCTGAGAGCGCTCTCATTGAAGAGCCCAAGCTAAAGGCATCACCCCAGCGTGGAGGACCACGAGCCTCGGCTGCTTTCTCACTCAGCAGGCGGTGAAGGCATAACCACTGTAAAGTCTCCCCAAAGCCCACCAGGGCTTTGGACTCACCAGGAAAGTCCCCTTGAAGCCCGCTTCCAGTGTGGCTCCTCCAGATTGAAACAAGGCCACGTCCTCTGAGGTGTCCTCATTGAAGGAGCCCAATAGTAAAGGCATCACCCCAGCGCTGAGGACCACAAGCCTGGCTGCTTTCTCACTCAGTGGGCAGTGAAGGCATAACCGTAAAGGTACATTTCTATCTAGTGCTCTTTGGACTTTGAAACACGAGCCTAACTCTCCGATTGGCTGTTCCCTTCTGGACCTGCTTTCTGATTGAGCACCTTTTGAATCTGCACTCGGTTGCTTGTTGGTAGTGAGCAGCCTTGGAACTTGCCTTTTCAATCTGGGATTTAAATCTGACTGTCTGTGCCTTCATTAAGCTAGCAGTACTGCTCTAGCAAATATTGTGGTCACTGCCCTTTAGGATATCTGTTTTCCTGCTTTACTAATTCCTCATACAGTCCACTAAATTCTGTGGTGCTTTTGCCAAGGTTAAAGTAATTTTAATTGCCTCTAAAGCCGTAGGAGATATTTAGCTGTAAACTTCTGTGTTAATTTCATTCCTCTGGATCTCTCTGTTTTCTCTTTCTCTCTCTCCACCCCCTCCACTCACTCTTCCTCTAGCACCTACTCCCATCTAAGCTGTACTAACCCAGTTCTTTTATCTGAAAACAGTCCCTCTGACTACTTGCTGCTACTTAACCCCTCTCCCTTCCTCTGCCCTCCAGGTCTCCTCTAAAGCCCACCGGGGCCTCGGACCCACCAGGAAAGTCCCCCTTGGAAGCCCTCTTTCAGTGCAGCTCCTCTGGATCTAAACCAGGCCGCCGCTCCTCTGAGGCATCCCCTCGGTGAAGGAGCCCAAGACTAAAGGCATCACCCCAGTGCGGAGAACCAAGATCCCAGCTGCTTTCTCGCTCAGCGGGCGGTGAAGGCATAATCTCCATAAAAGTTCTCCTCTAAAGCTCACCGAGGCTTCAGACCCACCGGGAAAGTACCCCTTGGGAGCCCGTTTCCAGTGAGGCTCCTCCAGATTGAAACCAGGCTGCCACTCCTCCATCTGAGGCATTCCCTCATTGAAGGAGCCCAAGCTAAAGGCATCACCCCAGCGTGGAGGACCACGAGCCCGGCTGCTTTCTCACTCAGCAGGCGGTGAAGGCATAACCACTGTAAAAAGTCTCCTCTAAAGCCCACCAGGGCTTTGGACTCACCAGGAAAGTCCCCCTTGGAAGCCCGCTTCCAGTGTGGCTCCTCCAGATTGAAACAAGGCCACCGCTCCTCTGAGGTGTCCCCTCGTGAAGGAGCCCAATAGTAAAGGCATCACCCCAGCGCGGAGGACCACAAGCCTGGCTGCTTTCTCACTCAGTGGGCAGTGAAGGCATAACCGCCGTAAAAGGTACATTTCTATCTAGTGCTCTTTTGGACTTTGAAACACGAGCGCCCCACCTTCCGATTGGCTGTTCCCTTCTGGACCTGCTTTCTGATTGGAGCACCTTTTGAATCTGCACTCGGTTGCTTGTTGATAGTGAGCAGCCTTTGGAACTTGCGCCTTTTCAATCTGGGATTTAAATCTGACTGTCTGTGCCTTCATTAAACTAGCAGTACTGCTCTAGCAAATATTGTGGTCACTGCTCCTTTAGGATATCTGTTTTCCTGCTTTACTAATTCCTCATACAGTCCACTAAATTCTGTGGTGCTTTTTGCCAAGGTTAAAGTAATTTTAATTGCCTCTAAAGCTGTAGGAGATATTTAGCTGTAAACTTCTGTGTTAATTTCATTCCTCTGGATCTCTCTGTTTTCTCTCTCTCTCTCTCCACCCCCTCCACTCACTCTTCCTCTAGCACCTACTCCCATCTAAGCTGTACTAACCCAGTTCTTTTATCTGAAAACACTCCTCTGACTACTTGCTGCTACTTAACCCCTCTCCCTTCCTCTGCCCTCCAGGTCTCCTCTAAAGCCCACCGGGGCCTCGGACCCACCAGGAAAGTCCCCCTTGGAAGCCCTCTTTCAGTGCAGCTCCTCTGGATCTAAACCAGGCCGCCGCTCCTCTGAGGCGCCCCTCGTGAAGGAGCCCAAGACTAAAGGCATCCCCCTAGCACGGAGGACCATGAGCCCAGCTGCTTTTTTGCTCAGTGGGTGGTGAAGGCGTAACCAATACCCCCGCTGGCGCTTCGTGACAGCTCCCTCACCCACCCTGGGTGGACTTTTACTTATATACTGTTTTTAGTGTCATATGACTAAGTGCCTAGCTGTCCATTGGCTCGTTATAAAACCGGGCCACTAGGGGCCTGATGTAAAAATTGTCTCTGTTGGGTGGATCTTACATTTCTGTTTCACTTCTCACATGTCATAGCTTCTCTCAGGCTCTAACTCTCACTGTGGCGATACTGTCAGAGTCATGCTCTAAACCTCTGCTTAGTTTTGACCACAGTAGAGAACTATGCTTTCTGATATTCAGCACACTTTTACTTGCTTCCATTATGTTCTCTAAGGTA
This sequence comes from Neoceratodus forsteri, assembly GCA_016271365.2. NCBI lineage: Eukaryota > Metazoa > Chordata > Ceratodontiformes > Ceratodontidae > Neoceratodus > Neoceratodus forsteri. The sequence continues at coordinate 1,648,650,168 of CM028130.1, forward strand.
GTTTTGCCCACATATTTCAACTACTCTGCGTAAAATGACTCCGCACTGCTGTATTCCCCTGTTTCTGAAAAATTGGGCTGTGCTAAACAGTGGGTTTCATCTACATGCTAACTTACTATTTACCTCAAACTTTAAACTATGATCAGATACCGACTGGTGGGGGGAGTAATCCTTATCCCTCTTGCCTTCCTCTGTCTGAATGTATCCTCTCTCTCTCTCTAGCCCCTGTGACCACCAGAAAGGGGTAGCCGACTCCAATAATTTTTGCTTCTCAAACCTGCTTGTCTACAGTCAGAGGTCATAATTCGTATGGCAATCTCTCCCTTTCCCTAAGGGCTGTTCCTTTTAAGTACTACTAGTGCTGGAAAGAAGGTAGAGGTGGGCTGTACATGCTCCTGCTTATCACACTGTTAAGCTCTGCTTCCTATCTTTGCTAAAAATTCAGTGTTCAGGGGACATTGAATCAAATCCTGGTCCACCTGTCCATTTCTCAGCCAGAAACTTAACAAAGCTTGCCAGGAAAGGTATTCTCATCATGCACATGAATATCAGAAGATTACCTGTCACAAAGATGAGCTAGAGGCATGGACAAAAGACTGCAACCCAGACATTCTTTGCATCACAGAGATGTGGCTGAAACCTAAAATATCTGACACTGCATGTTCTATTGCAAACTACTCTCTCATCCGTAATGATAGGCCAACTGCAAAACGTGGAGGGGGTGTTGCTATCTATCACAAGAAACATCTCAACATCTCTGTCATCCATTACCAGGCCTTGCCCATGTTATGTGAATATATACATGTCACTGTCACACTTGGATCAAAGAAACTACATGTCATCTGTGGGTATAACCCCCCTCTGAGGGTGTTGCTGGTTTTAAAGAAGTGCTTGATAAAACTCTGGTTAATACAAACCAAAATGAGTTCATACTCCTTGGTGACATAAATCTAAATTGGCTGGGACCCATAGTTCATTAATATCAAAGGTCAGCAACTATAACCTAAATCAGGTAATAACTGAACTGACAAGGACTCCAAATCCAGCAAAAATGGGTACCCTGATAGACTGCCTACTCACAAACTGTACGGAGCATTTGCCTATATCTGGCATCCTTTCAGATGCCATAATAGATCATGCTCCAATTTTCTATGTTTGGGCCTCATGCACTCCCCCATCCTCCCCTCTATGCTACATCACTTTCACAAATTTTGCTAACTTGGATGTAATTGCCTTTCTTCAGGACATCTCCACCATTGACTGGTCTGAGATATATCACTCAAAGTGCTTGGAAGAGGCGGCATACATCTTTCTTACCAAATTCGCTGACATCCAGACTAGACACACTCCTAAGGTCACCAGGAGAGTCGGAGGTAGACAAACTAGGTGGCTACATAAGATCTTGCTAACTGAGCTATGTACGAGGGACAAACTCTGGAGGCACTTCAAACATACTGGACAGATGTCTGATTATAACACCTATAGGACCCACAGAAACTCCTGTAGCAAGAAAATAAGAATAGCTAAAAGCAGGTACTGTAAGGAGCTGCTTACCAGCTCTGCATGTGAGCCCAGGAAATTCTGGGCTCACATTAAGTCTTTCATTGGGACCTCCATGCCTAATACCCCAACAGACATGATACTAAATGGGACAAACTGTAATGCCCCTAATACCATTGCAAATGCCTTAAATAGGATGTTCTCAGACTTATCCCTATATACCTCCTCCTGCATACCTCTGGTAAATCAACAACCCCCTAAGGGATTGAGCAAAGTACTTGACACCATCACATCTTCTTCTCCTGTATCTGGACACTGTTTGCCTTTCTACTTTCAAGCTATAATTGCACCTGAGGTCTTCAAGCTTCTTCACGCAATGTCTGAAAATACTAGTGTTGGGTCTGACCACCTTGAACCTCGCCTTCTTAAGCTTGCGGCCTCCCATATTGCCTCCCCTCTGACAAATATATTTACCTTGTCCCTCTCTTGCAGCACTGTCCTGGACCTATGGAAAATTGCTTGCATAATGCTGATTTACAAAAAAGGTGACAAAAAGGACATCAATAACAACAGACATATTGTTATTCTCTTGGCCTTGTCTAAACTATTTGAAAAGACTCTTGCCTCCCAAACACTTGACCGTATCTCAAAGTTCAACTTACTTACAGATGCCCAGCATGGTTTTAGAAAGAACCACAGCATGTCTAGTGCCCTGCTAAAACTCACCTCGGACATTCTCTACAATATTGATTCAGGGCCCCTTACTGGAGCTGTTTTTATTGACCTTACCAAGGCATTTGACCTGGTAGATCATCCTTTTCTTATGTGGCCTGACAAAACTGGGCTTCTCTCCTCCAGTTGTTAAATGGCTTAACAGCTATCTATCAAACAGGTCTCAAATGGTGAAATTTGATTCAGGTAAATCGGACCCTGCAGCAATAAACATTGGTGTACCTCAAGGATTCATCTTGGGGCCACTTCTCTTCTCACTCTTTATCAATAATGTTCCTAGTGCCCTTAGAAATTGCTCTTCTCTCCTATAGGCAGATGATCTTGTCATCTATTCCAGTGCCAATAAAGTTGATGACCTTAACCTGGCCCTCTCCAGTGACTTCAAGAACATTCAGAATTGGCCCTATGATCATAAACTGGTTCTAAATGCAAGGAAAACAATGACTGTGCTTTTTGGCTCTGTCCCTAAACTTAGAGCTGATCCTTTGGCCCTCACGGTCCTCGATATGGGTGGATCTCAACTGGAGTCTGTCTCATCTTTCAAATACCTTGGGGTCCTGTTGGATCAATCCCTAGATATCAACCTGCATATTCAAACTACCTGCAAAGCAGTAAATAATAAACTAGGTGCTGCGTACAAGTCTACCTACATGCTAACACCATCAGCTAAAATGGCCATTGCAAAGGGAATTCTACTGCCTACCCTTAACTATTGTGCCCCCATCCTTGGTGCTGCCCAGAAAACCTCCCTCCAGAAGTGGGATGTTACCTATAATAATATATGCTGCTACACATCCTCTTCCCCTCGACTGAAGTACCGCTGTTAACTTTACAAAGACTTGGGCTGGCTCTCCCCCATGGCATCTAGACATTACTACATTGGCTCTCTTGTGGACTCTGTTATCAGGTTGGAAACCCCAACATCACAGGTGGAGATGCTACTCCCTCTTACCTCCTCTCATGATCTGAGGTCTGTTGATAAATCCTTACTAAAAATTCCTAGATGTTACACCTCAAAAGGTGCTGGTGCTTTCCAACATGTGGTCTCTCAGTTCTGGAATACACTTCCCATTGAGCTTAGACAGACTGGATGCCACCCTCACTTCAAGACTGTGTTCCGGCATCATCTTATGCAGACTGACCACTGTACTTGTTTTGATCCACCCTAATAATCTTGTCAGGCTCCCTGACCTCACTGTCCCCTGCTCCCTTGCCCCTTGCACTTGTTCATAACCCAACTTATTTTTTTTACTTTGGAGGACCGCATCATTACATATTGCCCTGGTCTGCTACTCCTACCTTCCAATATATTTCTAATTGAAACTGTAAAGTTAGCTTCTGTAATTTTTCCTTTACTGTACTATCTTTGTAACAATAAATGGTCCACCTTTTAACCTATACTTTGCTGTACTGGATCTACTGTGATGTTTCTAAACTTTCCTTATGATGTATCATTGTTAAGTTGTTCATATCCTGAAAATGTAATGTAGCCCTGTATTTTCCTGTTATCTTGCTTGAATTATGTTTCTCCGTCAGACTCTGCACATACTGTCTGTACAAGGGCTTTTCTCCTTAAACTGTAAGGTTGTTTCTCTGTGTTGAAATGTTCTGTACTTATATCCAAGATGTTTTGTACTCTCCTGGGTCATGCCTGAAAATAATCCCATTGCTGGCTAGTGCACCTACCCGGTAAACAAAAACTAAATAAAATAAATTCTGGAAAGCCTTTGTTGCCTTTGTTTCATCATACATTAAAAAAGTCATCCTTGCCTTTCCCTCCAGACAGCTACCTGATATCCCACATACATGGCAAGGAGAACAAGCTATTACACAAGAAAAACGTGAGGGTTTATGGATAGGAATTGGGCAAGTTCTGGAACAGTAGGCAAACTGAGTAGTATAAATTATATCAATGAGGGATAAGAAGAAGTAAAAAAGGAGACTCAGAACTTTTTAAGGCTTTAGACAAACATACTAATTTGGAAATTGATTAGCTAGACTGTCTTCAGGAAGATATACAGATGATAGAATTGGAAAATACAGGAAAGGCAGTGAAAGCAGAAATTCAAAAAATAACAGAAAATGAGGCAAAGAAAGAAATTAAAGAAATAGGTACATTGGTCAAATAACTGCCATCTAGGAAAAAGATTTAGAAAGTAAAGAATAATGGATATAATGTGGATAACAGTAAAAAGAAAAAAATTGTAACATGAATTAAAGAGATGATAGTGTGCAAACTGATAAGGGGTGTAAGGACTGGAAAGGGACTGATGAGGAAATCACTATTAATAATAAAATAAAATATTTCTGAGACAAGAAAAAAAACAGATAAGAACAGGGATATGTGTTTCAAATAGACAGTAAGTAAATGCAGATTACAAACAATCAATCAAGGTCTGTAAAGAAAATCTATCAAATGGAGATGAATCTTGCCAACTGTATATATAAAGGGATCGCAAAAAGTAAAAAATGAAAACAAAATGATGCTCAGATTAGTAGTCTATAAAGTCTGCAGTGGAGTCCTTGGCAATATGATACATTGGGTGGAATTAATGATGGGGGGAAGGATTTTTCAAAGTCTATGTCTAGATGCAATTTTCTATTGTACAGCTTTGGACATAAGCCAATTTGCCCTTATGTCCAATTTTTAAAGGTATGATGTAGCTAAGTCCAGGTTTCAAAACTCTGCCTTAGTAATGTCCAGTTTTTTAAGGTTCAGATATAAATGTAAGTCACAAAGTTGAACTGTTGCACCAGGGATATGGCATGCCAAGCCAGTTAAATAATAAACAAGAAGGCCGTTTCAAACAACAAGGGGACCGGCACCGCACAAAGACCAAACCAGCATATGCTGATAAGCCAGGGCTGTAACTGCAGAACCAATATTCGCAAACACTCACCAAAACCTGAAATAGTGCACAAGCAAAGGTTCTTGTTTTCAAGGATTGAAAGCACTTCACCAAATATCGAATACTAGATCCTTTATTCAGAGTAATCCACAAAATCAAGCATTAAATATGATGAAAAATCAGTGCAAAACAGTGCAAAATCCATAAAAAAGCCCAAAGTCCGTTCCTCCTGTTTCAAGCAATCAGCAACCAACAAGGTTCACATTGTACACATTTAGTCACCTGGCACATTTTGTTCCAAAGAGCTTTCTCAAAGTTGAATGAGCATTTTACTACTACCCCTTATATACAAGGCCATATTAAAGTGACAGTGCAATACAAAAAAATACAACCATATTGTAATGGAAATCCATAGTTATTTCTAGTACTACTGCATGGCTACAAAGCATTTACTCAGTTCTCAAATGGGAACTAATAGTCCTCCTTATTTTAATAACGAGTCCATTGTCTTCATTCAGTGCTGCCGATATAAAATCCTGGGCACCTAGCCTATAGAAAGAAAGATGGTTACAGCCAGCAACAGAAACAACTTCCAATTACATGAAACATAAATAACAACAAATTCTAAAAATGTATTAAAATAGTCAAAAAGCAAACATTAACACCCTACTGAAAAAATTCCAAATCATTTAAAAATTTCTGCACACAAATGCCAGAAAAGGCACATTCATTTGGATTCGGATATAAATATGTCTAGACAGAATTTTCAGACTGAGTGTAGCATATTCTATCATTTATATCTATTTATTTCATTTGTTATCCTAAACTGGATGAAAATATCATAAAACAGAAATGTTGCAGATCAGTCCAACCTTTGAAAATAGCACTAATGAGATAGAACATGGTCAAGATATATCAGGGCAACCTCTAATATTAATTTAACTAGACTTTGCATCAATTTGATGACTTTTTAAACTTTCACCTTTGGAGTAGCATTGGTTTTATGACTTTTAAAAATTCTACTCTATGTACCCAGAAGTTGCATCCATTTTTTGACTTTTGAAAATATCACCCAATATTATTAGGAATTTCACCCATTTTATGAATTTTGAAAATACCACCTTACATTACTAGGTATTTTGCCCAATTTCTGACTTTTAAAAATACCTCCCAGTGTATAGGTATACAGCCTCCATGGGTAGATAACAATTCGATCCTGACAATTCGTATCTCGATTAATCACTCCCTACAATACACTCCGCCATCATCCCACTCCTACGACAATTCATGTTATGCCAACTCGCGCCCTCTAAGTTTTAAAATACTGTTCTACTGTTCTGCCGAATAAAAAATATGTTTACATCATTTCCACACCATGTATTGCTGCAAGCTCCCTCCTTTCACTTTTAAAAAAATAGTGTTCTACCGTTCTGCTGAATAAAACATATGCCTACATCATTTCCACACCATATATTGCTGTAAGCTCGCTCCTTTCACTTTTTTTTTTTTCTTTATGCCCCACCTTACATCCGGCTTCTGCTCTGGTCATGGACCCTGGAGCCCCGACCACCGGACATCACCGAATCCCCCTGGTCATCTCTGGCTTACCCCCCCAGAGAGCGGGGCCGTGATACTGACCCCCGTATCAGCCGCGGAACTGTGACTGGTTAGGGGGAATGGCTCCGGTGGCCAATCAGGGCAATCCTGGGCAAAGCATCATTTAGACGCTAGGCAGGGATTTTATCCCCCTATACTTCCCCTCCCTCGAGGAGGCGGGGACGTGCAATGATGCCAGCATCCGCCCCACCTACCTCGCCCCTCCCTCACCACAGGCTGGTAGCGTGAGGTCTCCCAGCCTCTGCTAGCAGTCCTCATTGCTCCGGATACTGTCGGGACCCTCCCCCCGGAGAAGGAGAGCTGCCTACGAGTGCTCAATCCTTCTCCCCCCGGCTGGCCCTCCGATGACCCGGGTCTGTTCCCGAACCCAGGTCGCCGGCATTGCAAGCGGAAATCCAACCGCTGCACCGGCAGGCCGGCATCCTTTCACTTTAAAAAAAATACTGTTCTACTGTTCTGCTGAATAAAAATATGTCTACATCATTTCCACACCATATATTGCTGTAAGCTCGCTCCTTTCACTTTTAAAAAAAGTAATTTGCCAATAGACGTGACTGCTTGCCCCATGTTGTTCTCAAATCACTGTTCACCTTGTAACTAATCATGATTGATGGTTGCCAAGACTAAAGATTTGCTGGTCAGTGATTGTGGGTAATTAGTAAATCTTTAAAGTTTAGCTTTTCGCTCGCCCCTGCATTTGCTCCTCAGTAAGCACAGAATCAGAACATAATGACTTGCTGGTTCATTTTGTCAGAGACAGGGAACTGGTAAGATAGATTTATATTTATTTTGGGAGTGAATTGACACAGGCAAGTGAATGTCATAGGAATGAATTTGCACTGGGGTGAATTGTCAGGAGCGAGTTGACGCTGGTAGAATTTGCAGGTGCGAGTTGTCATGTTCCCAGTCTCCACAGATAAAGGCTTGATATGTCTTGCAGTAGGCAAGATGGAAGTAAGGGATCTTTTGTTGAAAGCAGAAACCAATTTCAGGGAAACAGGTATTACATTTTATACAATTATTAGGAAAGAAGTAATACCTTTAAAGGATAAGACAAAAACAGAGCAAACAAAAAAGATATAGCAAATCAAAAAATTCAGCAACACACACAACAAAGGATTGCACAATATATAAAACCAATTTCTATTGAGCATGTTATGACAGGGAATGATAAGGAGAAATAAAACATTAATTGAAGGGAGAACACAAAAAGATAAAAGATTCAGCTCAAGTGTGATTTTACAATAAGAAAGCCTATAATCCCTAGATGAAGTGAGCAACTCTGATAGTACTACTGACTTCAGGAACAGAAGAAGATAGCCTAATGGAGAATCAATCTTTGGTAGAAGAAAATTGTCTAGACAGTAAAAACTGAGTAAGATAACAAAGTACACATCCTGAATTGGAAAATGGGAGATATTCATCCAAAACCGTAGTATGGAGGTTGATTTTGTAGCACATTTAATAACATATTGCTCAAGTAAACCAGGTTAACTGGCAGTATCAATATAGAAGGCTTTCAAATGTGAAAAAAATTCTCCTCAATCAAAGAAAGCATGGATGGATTTGTTTACCCTTATTCAGCCTTATTTATTCATGGCCTATGATGTAATCTTGGGGAGGATTTTGATTGTGGTTTGGCTAGACAGGACATGGGTACAAAGACCGCTAAACTGTTTAATGATTCTAATTTCCTTTTAAAAATGATACATTCAGCTGACTTGATTGATATTTATAGGGTATACAATACCATCGTAACAGCGACTAAGAGTGAGCAACTTGAATATGGGTGACTCAGTTTCAATGCCTGTTATGTGGGTTATGCTGCAAGGGTAGTGACGGGCAAAGAACAGGGAGAAGGGAAGAATGGGAGGGACATTGGAAGAGGAGGGCAGGTTTGTAAGGGGTAGTGTGGTGGTAGGCTGCCGAGCTGGCACCATGGTGGAGTGGAGAGGGTGGCTGGCTACAGTGGGGAAGATGCAAGGTTAGGGGCTGGGGAGGGACATAGTATTTTGGTGTTTCTTTTGTCCGGGAGTTTTTTTTTTCAGAGTTTCTCCCCTTCCCCAATATGCACCCCCCTGGAGTTAGTAATTCTTTGTAATGGGGGTGTGAGGGGTGAAGCCTCCCTGCAGAATAACCTTTTCTGTGTTCACTGTGTTTTCTCACTGGGAGTGCACTTTGTCTTTTTGGTTTTTCGGTGAAGTACACTCACCGTAACGGTGATCGCTGTTCCACAATCAACATTATAACATGGAACCTATTTATAGGGCGCACCACCCTACTGGTGGCTTTACATATTTTAAGGAACAACTGATGACATGCATTGATTTTCTCTTTGTTTCCAAATGTGTTTATGCACTCCGGGTGGATCTGCTTCCCAATGAATTGTCAGATCACCTTCTCTTAGGTGGGACTTTTGCACGAGCGTACACATGTCCTTTGGGCAGGGCTCCTGGAGGCTGAATAATTCAATGATGTAGCAAAGGCTGTGACCTTGACCATACATGACTGTCTATATGCTCTCCAGTCTATTACTTGTCTTGTTGATGACTTAGGGAAATGGTGGGATTACACCAAGAAAGAATTGAAGGGAGCCTTCATTCATGCCACCATCACTCAGTTGCGATGGAATTATTTATCTTATTTGGACTTACATTACAAACTGAATGCTGCATTGACTACACTGCATGAGGGAGATGTTTCACATCTTCAACAGGTAGACATTAAAAAGGCTTAGATGAGGACTTTACAGTATGATAGGCAAGTACACTTCTTTTAGAAAATACATGTGGAACTTACAGCTTCACAGGTGTAGGAAACTGTTTTGAAAGCTGCAAATCCCATATCAAGAAAAGGAATCTTAAGGGAGTGGTTACACTGGACAGGGTCAGACATACTGATGTGATGGGTACTTTAGAAGCAGTTCACTCTCATTTACGGAACTTGTTTGGGACCCTTCATGTACCCTCCCCATTGAGCTCCTTTTTTCATGACATTAGGATTCCCTCCATTCCCATTCTATTTAGACAGGACCTAATCAAGCCAATTGAGACTGAGGATGTACAGCAAGCTATTGGGGATTTGAGCGCCAATGTGACACCTGGGGCAGATGGTCTGATGTCTGAATTTTGTAAAGAATTTCAGACTGACTTGGTGTTAATATTGGTAGAAGTATTTAATTGGATTTTTCTGTATGACTCATCCACTTCTTTGTTTACCTAAGCTCTCCAGACCTTCTTCTTTAAAAAAGAGGAGGAGATGGATTTAAATAATTTGAGACCATTGTGTTTACTTAATATAGATTTGAAAATTTTGATGAAGATTTTTGCCAGAAGATTGGCCAAGGTGTCAGCTTTGGTTATTTCTGACTCCCAATATTGTTCTGTTCCTGGCAGACATATTGCAGATCATCTCATAGCCCTTCAAGAGGTCACTGACCTGGGATCATGGGAGGGTGAGGTGGGACATCTCCTCTCCTTAGACCATGAGTATTTAATTTGGGTACTCCAACATAATGGAATTCCCCAACCCTTCTGTGATTGGTTGAGGTTATTGTATCACTCAGTCTGTATAGTGCCACTTATAAATGGGCACAAAGGTGGACAGATCATATTGAGGTCAGAAGTCAGGCAGGGATGCCCGATGAGTCCTTTATTATACACTTATTGTATTGACCCTAGTCTGTGGAAAATACAGGTGCATCCCAGTATATATGGTGTCTCCCCTCCGGAAAGCAAGTCACAACTCAAAGTACTGGCATATGCAGAATATGCAACTTTGCTGGTTAAGGATCCCTTTTTGGGCAGCCTGACAATTGAGGTGTTTAGGCTGTTCTCCCCAGTATCGGGGGCTTGCCTCAACATCACTAAATGTTCAGATATGGCTTTGAGGTTTTCCTCACTGGTCCCTTTCCTTGGGGAAGGGGTGATGATTAGGACAGACTCTTTTAAGATTTGGGGTATTTACTATAGAATGGGAGATATGGCATTTTATAACTGGGATCTTAAACTTCAGGAATGCAATGTGAAGGTGCAGATCTGGAAGACATGGCATCAAACAAAGCAGAAGAGGGTGACTATCGTGAATACCTTTCTGTTGCCTGTGTTGACCTATCTGAGTATGATATTCCTTATTCCTAAATTGCTGGAGGTTTGCCTCTGTAGTATTTTTATCAGCTTTTTATGGAGTAGCAGATTGAACCCAATTAAGAGAAATGTCATGTACTTCCCAATTAAGCAAGGCAGGGTTGAACAAGATTAACCCTTTGTTTTTTTTCTTTTAGCTAGTTTTTAAAATGATTTTAAAATGGAATTTGCTGCCCTATTTTAAGGATCAGTCTGTTATCTGGATAGCTTGGATGATGCATTGGCTAGGCCCTTTCTGACACAATGGAGTAGAGATTCCATCACTCATTGATACCACAGTGACTTATCATCCTATGGTCTCATTTGTATTGAAAGAAATAAGAGATGGAAAGTACTGTATCTCGTTGTACTGAGACAGCAGCCCAAACTGATCTATGATATGATTATGGTGGAACATTTCCATATTGACCCCTTCTTTGCCAGCCAGCCTCCCAGCCTGGTTGAGCTCATTAAGAGAGCCCTGATGGATAAATGGACACCTCTGAAGGTGTGGGATGTTGTATGGTTTATGTTTTCATGGCAGATTGCAGGTAAAGGCAAATGCCAAATATAAGAGTCAAAATGAGAGATTCTGTCCCCGGGAAGAGTGTGTCCTGTTGTCTGAAACTATGACTCATTTGTATTTGGACTGTGCTGATGCTTCCTTCTTTTGGTGCACTTTGGCATCCGCTTGGAATGACAACCCCTGGGCATCACATACATATGATACTACTATTTTGGGCCATTTGGCCAAAGGTGGTAGATATGAGGTGAGTATGTTACATCTTGTTTTTACCACCATTAAATATTATCTATGGCATTCTAAATGTGCCCTCATATTCCAACTACGGAATATTTTACCCCAGGTTCTGATCACTCTAATTACCAAAGATCTGCTTCACCAGCATAGGATTAATAGATGAAGTCTGAATTCTGGTTTACTTGCCTCAAGGTGGCAGTTGTTTGGGACCCTGCTAGGGCTGGGGTGATTCTGTTATTGTCTCTCCCCATTTTTTTTCCTTATGATGTGGGAGTCTTGATATTTTTATTGTATTTCATATTGCAGACACTGATGCCCTATTGATGTTTTGTTTTGAAATGTTATGGCTATGTTTGTTTCTTCAGTTTCATGTTTCCTTATAATTTTCCCATAGCCTTTGCTTGACCATGCAGTTTGGATTTCCATGTACAGCTCCCCACTTTTCTTCCCATTGTGTGATATCCTTTTTGTTGAGTTTTTCTTGTCAGAAAGTAGTGAGTGAATTCCTGATGTGACATATTTGTTTTTTTCCATTAAGAACTCCCTCTACTCTTTTCGAGAAGTGCCATGGGATTTTTAAAATCCACCTGAAATTCCACCAGAACAAGCAGATGAGACATCAGTTTAATGTCTCGTCCAAAAGATAGAAACCACTGAGGTGATTGATATCTAGTCATATCAGAAAATTTAAAAAAATGGTGGTTCAAGATTCAGTATAAAGTTACCACTTTCCTATGAATCCAGAACTATATTGTAAAGCGGTCATAAAAAGGTGTCTAGAGGCTATTGTAAGAGATGCAAACAATAGTATGCACATTACCTATGCTAAAAGAATCAAATGGACAAAGCATAGTGCTAAAAGAGTTCTAAATTCTCTTTTACTGTCAACTTTTGAAAATTGTAAAAATGTTGTCCTGAGGCTTTAGGTAGCATGAGTCTGCAAAAGGAGTATATGAAATTGTTTAGAGACCTGCTGAATTTTATAGTGATGCCTATAATTCATCATGACTGAAAGTTCAACAAGTATGAAGTAGGCAAGTCTAGACTTTAGTTTGATAAAGAATGCAAACAGTTAAGAACTACAGTGGTGAGACATGGGATAATAACCATTAGTAATATCAAAATACATATGTGAGCTTATAAAAACTTGAGAAAGAATACAAAAATATATTAATCAAAAGAAAAAAATAGTAAAAAGTACAACTTTGGAGTGACTTACAGGAAGTCATAAATGGAAAGGATGGAAAAAGTTCTGGGCCCTGATGGCTTATGGCATAGCAGATAAGGATACAATTTACAATATAGCAGCCAACATAGGTCAAATGTTTGGCTTTAGCATTTTCTAAACATCTATAGCAACACTAATGGTGACTAGTGTGTGTACCATCCATGCTCACAGATGGAATGCAGTTGTGGACCCCATTTTCTCCTGCAGAAGTTAAGTTTGCAATTCTTGAACAGAAAAAGAATAAAGCCCCAGGGCGGTATGCAATTCAGGCTGAAGTTCTGCAGTGCAGAGTGGATTGGTGGGCAGAATTACTTGCATGCCTTTTTACATTTATCTGCAATTATCTAATTTATCTGGAAGATTGGAATGTGGGTGTTATTATTTCCCTGTTTTAAAGAAGGAAAAAAGTATGACCCCTCATGATACAACTCATTTATAGTACTCCCTATCTGTTTAAATATTTCCTCTAAACTGTTTTAGAGAGATTAGAACTATTGGTTCAGAAAAATAACCTAATCTCAATGTATCAAAATAGTTTCTGGAAAGGTTTTAGTACACTAGACTTGATTTTGTTTTAAATGTTCTGTTGGAAAAATACATTATATAGAAAAGGTCAAACTGTATGCAGCATTCTAGGACATAAAAGCTGCTTTTGACAGCAACAGTAGAAATATTTTATAGCACGCTTTGCAAGCAATGGGAAAAACTGATAGACTTTTAGCAAGAATCTAGTTGTTGCATAGTAACGTACAAGAAAGGATAAGGTTTACATGACAGAGCCGGGTTACAGAACCAATCCAGATGGCTAAAGATGTTAAACAGAAATGCTTACTTTTACTCATTTTAATTTGTATATTGAATCATGGGTCTCAGAAATTAATCAAACCAATACTTTTGCACCAGTTGTTAGCAGTCAGGAAGTAAACACCAATAGGTATAAAATGTGGTCTTACAGTGGCTATGGACCATTTAAACATAATTAGTTTTGAGTAGAATATCCAGACGAGTAAAATATTAACATTTGATTAACAATCCTCAGTACTGTCTCCGTGGACAATTCATGACAGTTTAAAAAAGTTAAAAACTTCTGCTATCTAGGAATGTATTTTTATAACAAACATTTGGGGAAAGGTCACACTACAGTATGTAGTTAAAGAGAATGCTAAACAAAAATTTCTAGGAATCTGCCGCTTTGCAGACAAATTTGCTAGGAACTCATTCTGTGCCCTGAAAACAGCATACCATGTTAAATTGAAGAGCCAAGTATTGCATGGGAGTGAGATGTGGGGCAAGGGGAAAAGGAATACGGAGGTAGAATTTGTCCAAAATTCATGTTTTAAAAATATAACGAATCTTCCAAATGAAACTCCTTCAGAATACATTAGGCTTAAAACTGGTCTACTAACTCTAGCAACAATAGTTAAAGGTGTATTAAAATATTGGGATAAAGTTATAAATATGGACAGAAATAGATTACCCTGTATTGAGAAGAGGCATTACAATCAAAATCTGTGACTAACTGGTTTGGGAGATTAGTAATGCACAGAAGTGAGATGCCCAAGTTCTGTCATGAGGAATAAGGCCAAGACAAAAAGCTTTTGTGTCGGAGTCATTTCAAAGAGTAAGTGATGTTTCAGAAGGATTTTGAAACAATACATTGTTTAGATAATAAACTCTGAAGTATGTTTAAAAAAGAATCATGCACAGAAAGATATTTCTAATTTGTGAAAACAAATTCCACAGATATGCAACATGGAAATTCAATTGGGTTTGCTTCTTGGCTTTTTCCCAGATATTATCAAGAAAATGATTATTTCTCTTTCTACAAAAACAAATGCTGTGCAACATCTATTACTGCATTGTGAATAACTTGCAAATGAACACGCAAGATAGATTTTGTGGGGCAACTGCAAACTAGGGGTGCTAGCTGCATACTCAAGCAGAGTTAGATAGACCGTGTGGTCTGTTTCTGCTGGCAAATTCATATGTTCATATGTTTGTATGGTCAAGACCATGCAGCAGTAACCGCGCGGTAATTGCAGTGTAGCAATATGAGTGAAAGCAATAAAGGTGCAGGGGACATTACAGCGCTACTCCGGGATATCACACATGTGTGATTTATGTGTGACCCAGAGTAGTAATCTATACGTTCTGTGGGGTGCGTGGGGCATATGGGGCATAGTGCCCACATTATTCAGTTCTGTGTTGTGTGCTGTGTGGTTTGTTGGCCTTAGAGATGTGTGAAGTCCACAAACTCTGCTCTGAGAAATAGTTTGCAGAGTGAAGTGTGAAATTCCATCCACGAAATTCTAAATTTAATTGCCAAAATTTAACTTTGCTGCATCTCATTGTAGTGTCAGGGAGCACTGGATTTGCAAGGTTGTTTGCCTTGCTGTTTTTCCCCAATGCAATCTTTTACCATGTGGTTTTGCTTACACTGCGTTTAACCATGCAGTAAAAGTTTAGCGTTTATTAACCTGAATCAGATTTTGCCACTTTTTACTAAACTAAAATTTTAATCAGAATATGCAGTTATTGAAAACTTACTCTCCTCTATCACTCTCTGTAATTTCTGTAGTTTTAATGTGTTTGGGCAGTGACTTGTTTGTCAAGAAAATGTTAGTTTAACTATGAAAGAAGTTACAACAGTACTCATTGAATGTCTGTATTCTTGTAAAATGTATGTCAATTTCATAAAATGTTTTTAATCTTGTGATTTACACATTTTAATAACAGAATCTCTGGGATCACTCACTATACTGAAAAAAAGACTTCAGATGTACAGCATCTGCTCTCTGCATACAAAAGTTATTTATACAGGATGGGCTAGCTGTGATGCCATATATAAAATTTGCAGTGGTGTCTTGCTTCTGCTTAGGGCAGATTGATGCTTCTCAGTATAATTTGTACTTAGATTACATCTACTTTCCATTGTGTCTTGTTATAATATGTGGAATTAGAAAGATTGAACATTCTGAATGCTATTACTTGTAAATCTCTACTGCTAATTCTATTCAGTTGTACTTGATTAGTTAACTCAGAAAAATTCAACATTGACTTGCCTTTTTAAACCAGAAATATATGACACTTACCATTAATCTTAAAATTATATGGTAACTAATGCAAAATGGAGCTTTACTTATCTTTAAAAGAGTTCTATTTAAGGATATGAATAAATCCTGGTATTCAAAAGGTTAAAGTATGGCGAATTGTTAATTTTAATGCTTTCTCTAACCTTCAGTGTTAATAAGTGAAAATGATGTTCTTATTTGCAACAAATTGGTGTTATAAAATTCTGTCCATCAAGCTAATTTTAAAATTCAGGAAGTAAATGATCTGACAATATTAGGCTATTAGACAAGTGAAGAAGAGTGATTTCCATAAAGGTATAGAAGATGTTAACTAGTTTCACAGTCTGTAATCTTTTAGGTTGACTAAATTTTTAAACAAGTGATAAAATTATAATAGTGTAATAGCATTTTATACGCTTTTTGTCCAAAATGCATGTTTTTAAGACTTGGGCTAAAAGAAAACGTCCTGCTCAGTGTTACATTCATGAAATGAAACTCATACCACTGTGAAAGTAATGGCCTATTTTTTTTTTAAGGAAGAATATTTCAGCCATAGTATTCTATATTTGACAGACAAAAAATATACACAAAATACTGCCAGAGTACAAATGGCCTAAAATGCTTGTGTAAGATTTAAACCCACTACACCTAAATTAATTATGCAGCAGACTCTAGACTGAGAGATGTATAGTCCAAATGCTATGACTTGAATTCATGACACTAGTGGGTAGTGTCCTCAGCAGATTGAGGTGTTTCAGCAAGACATTAGTAGTTACTGTATGTCTCAGATTTGTGTCTGTTCACTGGTGCTGGGATCAGTGAATGTCTCACATTTAAATCTGCTTACTGGTGCTGCAGCTACTGTATTTCTCAAATGCATACCTGTATACTGGTGCTATAGTCATTGTATGTCTCATTTCTAAAAGTTTTCTGGCACTGGATTTACTGTATGTCTCATATTTGTACCTGCTTACTGGCACCAGAATTACCCTATGTCTCACATTTATAACTGTTATTGCTGGAAATTTTATTTGTCTCATATTGGTACCTGTTTACTGGTGCTGGATTTTCTGTATGTTTCACAATTGTACCCATGCATTGATACTGTAGTTACTGTGCTTTATGTCTTACACTTGTACCTGATTACTGTTACTGTAGTCACTGTGTGCGTCTCTCCTTTGTTCTGTTTACTGACACTGGAATCATTGTATGTGTCATATTAGTATCTGCTTATGGGCACTTGAGTTACTGCATGCCTCATATGTGCACCCATTTAATGGTACAGGAGGTACTGCTTGCCTCACATTTCTATGTTTTACATGTATAATTGCAGTGGAGTTACTATATGTCTTACATGGCATCACAGTTAATGTATATCGAACCTACAGTATGTTTCTGTTTACTAGCATTGCAGGTACTGCACATCTCACATTTGTGCTTGTTTACTAGCTACCTTATGCCTCTGATTCCTACTTTTAAACTGGTGTTGGAGTAACAGTAGGTGTAACATTTATTTCTATGGATTGGTGCTGGAGTTACTGTACTTCTCACATTTGGACCTATTTACTCAGGCTGATGTTAATGCATGTCTCAGTTAATGTATGTCTCTCTTTTGTACCTGTTTAATCATGTTCAAATTTTGCTTGCTCTTGAGTTACTGTAGAGCTTGAAAGCCTGCCAATTTTCAAAGAACAAAGACCATCAGCTGCCTTCCCACTGCCAAACAAGCTATGGATGTCCAAGGATTGCTAGGAAGAGTTGTTTTTTCCACCAGTTAGCTCCACTCCCCCATTGCCTCCTGCACCCTCCAGCTTCTTTAAACCTACAGCAACAAACAGTGGATAGCTGTGCCTTCTACTGAGGGCTGTATCCAACAATAAGCCTTCATTTGGACTTGGGGAGGGGTTTGAAAGCCTACAGATCTTTGACACTTTCAGTCTGAAAATAAGTCTATTGCTAGGAGTCCTCCATGTTGCAGTTTGCAGTATTTAGGACCACAATACAAAGGACATCAAACAAACATAGTCTGCCTGGAGTCAGCTGTGAGTTTACTGTTGGCTGGCCATGCTGCCCTCCAATTTTTGTATCCACAAGGATCCCTCGGGTCTCCTCCAGAGAATATAAGATTTTGCAGTACCCACTACACTACACTAGCCTAAGAAACTTCTCTGCCAACCAAGGTGACTGTTTGTTACTTACTGAATTATTAGGTATCCCAGCTATACCCTATCTGGATATAGCCCATTTTTTTCCAGATTGCTTCCATAATTTTGCTTTGCACAGTTAATCAGTTGCTTTCACCATTGAATGCCTGTTGCTTTCATTAATTGCTAATATTCAGGTAACCTAGTTTCACCTTATATCGGTACAGCCCTACTTCCTACTTTCCTTTTGATTTTTGCGTGCAGAGTTTTATCAGATTCTATTAATATTGAATGCATGTCTGCCTTTGCCAATTATTATTACTCAGTTTCCTAGTATACCCTGAGTATAGTCTATTTCTATTTACCTTTCAAACATTTTACAATGTGTGATTTTATTTGATTGCTTTCACCAGTGAATGCAGTTGCTTTCACTACTTGCTAATTTTCAGGTAACCCAGTTATACCATTTTTGGGTATAGCCTTATTCCTAGTTTCCTTTCAAGTTGTGCTTGCACAGTTTTATTAGTTTCTTTCACTACTGAATGCCTGTCTGCCTTTGCTAACTGCTATTACTCAGGTATCTTTGTATACCTGAGCAGACTAGATGGGCCAAGCGGTCCTTATCTGCCATCAAAGTCTATGTTTCTATGTATACCCTACCTGGGTATAGCCTGTTTCTAGTTATCTTATCTAATTGCTCTCACCATTGAATGCATGTTGCTTTTACTGATGGCTACATTTCATGTAACCTAGTTACAACCTACTTGGGTATAGCCTTATTTCTAGTTACCTTCCATAATTTTTGCACTGCTCAGTTAATCAGTTGTTTACACCATTGAATGCCTGTTGCGTTCACTAATTGTTAATATTTAGGTAGCCTAGTTCCATTCTATCTGGGTACAACCCTACTTCCTACTTTCTTTTTGATTTTTGCTTGCACAATTTATCAGATACTTTCACTATCGAATGCCTGTCTGTCTTTGCCTATTGCTATTACTCAGGTATCCTGTTATACCCTATTTGGGAATAGCCTATTTCTAAAGCACAAGTCACATTAAATTGTTCTGCCAATGCATTGCTTTAGCATTTCTGATTAAGTTGCATAAGTGTTGCTGGATTCAGTACAAAACATTGCATGAACTGTTTCTTAAATGTTAAAACTCAGTTTTACATTGCATTCTGATTGGCTGTCAGGTGCATGCTAACTGAGTAGCAAAAACATTTTATAAACATTGCTTTTGAGCTGATTAAATGTTGGAAAACAATACAATATGAGTTGCCAATGCAGTAGTATTATGTATTATTAATATTATGGGTTCATTTAAGGTCCAATAGAGGGAGAGGGAGAAAGGTGAGGTTGGGGGTGGTTTACAGACCATCCAGTCAGGATGAGGAGAGGGACAGGGAACTGTGCTCACAAATATTGGAAGCTGCAGGGAAAGGAGAGGTGGTAATTGTAGGAGACCTCAATCTTCCCAAAGTGGACTGGAGCATACCATCCACAACATGTGCTATGAGTTAGGTGATCCTGGAAGGACTGCGGAGTGGGTTCCTGACTCAGGGCATCACTGAATCAACAAGAGCTGAGGCATTTCTTGATCTGGTGATCACAAATGGGGAACATGTACAGGAAATAATGGTCAGGGAGCCACTGGGTGGAAGTGACCATTGCGTAATGTGGTTCCAGTTGGATATGGGCAGGGAAAGCATCCTGAGTAAGAGCAAAATCTTGGATTTCAGGATGGTGGACTTCAGGAAAATGGGCGAAGTGCTAAGGAGCTATCTGGCGGGCATCAGAGCAGATATGGGGGTGGACCAAAGGTGGTCCATCATTAAGGAAGGAATACTGGTTGCCACAAATGAGTGTGTTAGGCTCAGGGGGAAGAACACAAGGCCAAAGCACCCAGCCGGTTCAGTTCTGGGGTTGCACAGGCAGTAAGGGAAAAGAGGCTGGTCTATAGAAAATTCAGGAAGACCAAGGGAGAGGTGGATAGGGAAGATTACCTAAGGTTGGATAGTGAGGCAAGTAAGGAAGTCTAGAGAGCAAAGGCACAGAAGGAGCAGCAGATAGCTGAAGGGGGAGAAGGCTTTCTTTCAATATATAAGTGAGAAAAGGGACAAGAAGGAAGGGATTGTAGGGCTTAAGAAAGGGGTGGAGTGGCTGTAGGATAATGGGGAAAAGCAGAGATAGTACATGAATACTTCTGTTCTGTCTTCACCAGGGAGAAGGATGGACCAGTGCCTTCGGGAGAGAAAAGAGGAACAGAGGGTAGGGATACACAGATGTATTGATAGAGGAGGATAGAGTGAGGGAGGGGCCACTGGCATTGAAGGTGGACAAATCACCAGGCCCGGACAGAGTACATCCAAGGGTACTAAAGGAACTGGCTTAGAATCTGGCAGGTCCACTGGCCGACCTATATAATAGTTCACTAGATTCAGGCATGGTACCGCAGGACTGGAGAACAGTGCATGTAGTGCCCCTCCACAAAAGAGGTCCCAAGGATAACCCAGGGAATTACAGACCAGTCAGTCTGACCTCCATTGTGGGCAAGCTCATGGAGACAATACTAAAGGAAAGGTTGGTAGAATATCTAAAGGAGCATGGTCTCCGTGATGAGAGGCAGCACGGGTTCATGGAGGGAGATCATGTCAAATGAATCTGATTGACTTCTTTCACTGTGTCACTAAGACACTAGACAGGGGGCAGGTGGTAGACATCCTCTATCTTGATTTCAGTAAGGCATTGGACTCTGTGCCCACAAAAGGTTGATCAGAAATTTGGTGGATCTTGGGGTTGGGGAAAAGATCTCCATATGGGTGGAAAACTGGCTGAGGGACAGAACTCAGAGGGTGGTTGTGGGGGGAGACATATCTGGCACCAGAGAGGTAACCAGTGGGGTCCTGCAGGGTTCAGTGCTGGGGCCGGTGTTGTTCAATGTCTTCATCAATGACATTGGAGATGGCATTAAGGGCAAAATGTGCCTATTCAGGAATGACACCAAGCTCTGGGAGTGTGGACAGAGCTGAAGGGATACAGGACCTACAGGAAGATCTGGAAAAGCTGGGGAGGTGGTCAAGGATCTGGTAGCTTGGCTTCAATGCCAAGAAATGCAAAGTTATGCATATTGGAGCCAAGAATCCCAGGACAGAATACTACAGTACAAGTCACATTAAACTGTTCCACCAATGAGTTGCTTTAGCATTGATTTTTACATATGGCAATGCATTGGCAACTCATATTGCATTGTTTTTTCGATGTTTAACCTGCTGAACAGCAATGTTTGTAAACTGTTTTTGCAACTCAATTTGTTTGCATCTGCAGTCCAATCACAGTGCAATGTAAAGTTACATTTTAACTCTTAAGAAACAGTTTGTGCAGGACTTTGTGCTGGATAAAGTAACACTTATGCAACTCAATCAGAAATGCTAGAACAACTCATTGGAGGAACAGTTTAATGTGACTTGTACTATATCTGGGTGGAGTCTGAGTATGTGCATCAGAGGAGGAGAAGGACCTGGGAGTGATGATCACTAGTGACCTGAAGCACTCCACACAGTGCAAAAAAAGCAGCAGAAAAGGCAAACAAGATGCTGGGATGCATATCTAGGGGAATCAGTAGTAGGAGAGAGGAGATTATACTGCCTCTGTACAGGTCACTGGTAAGGCTGTATCTAGAGTATGGAGTTCAGTACTGGTGCCCACACCTCAAAAAGGACTTTAACCTGGTGGAGAAGGTCCAGATGAAGGCTACAAAGATGATAGCTTGTCAGCAGGGTAAACATACGAGGAGAGATTGAGGGCACTGAACATGTACTCCCTGAAAGACAGGAGAGAGAGAGAGAGAGAGAGAGAGGGGACATGATTGAGACCTTCAAGTACTTGAAAGGGATAAATAGGGTGGATAAGGAGAGTCTCATTAAGCTGAGTGGCAACCATAACATGAGGGAGCACAGTCTTAAGCTAGAGGATGGGAGGTTTAGGGGGAGGTCAGGAAGCACTTCTTCACAGAGAGGGTGGTGGACATTTGGAAAGTGCTGCCAGAATAGGTCATCTCATTGAAGACAGTGGGCAGCTTTAAGAGAGGCTGGGATAGACATGGGGGAAGGTAAGGATCATGGAAAAGGAGGATGGGAGGAGTGGGAGGGAGGAGGAGGGCAGGGATATTAGCTCAAGCTGTGGACCCTGCCATACAAGCAGACTTGATAGACCAAATGACCTTCTTCTGCTGACTTCTTCATATGTTCATATTACCAACTGTAAAAACAATGCTAAACCAACTCATTTGTGGGACAGTTTAATGTGACTTGTTCTGTAGTTACCTTATAAACGTTTTACATTGTACTGTTTTATTCAGTTGCTTTCACCAATGAATTTATGTTGCTTTCACTGACTACTAATATTCAGGTAACCTAGTTACACTCTATTTGGGTATAGCCTTATTCTTAGTTCCCTTACAAAATTTGTGCTGAGAACAGTTTTTCAGTTGTGCCTGATAATTATGCTTCCTGTCCTCCTTCTCTGCCTTCTTCTTCTTCTCCTCCCTGTCCCACACCTATCCCCCACTCCACCCCCTCTACCCTCTTCCCTACTCTCTCCCTCCATCCTCCACCCACCTGTCCTCCACCCTTCCCTTCTCCCTACTCGCCCTGGTCCCCCTCCCGCATGTGGAGTTCCTCTACAGCTCTGTCTTGTCCTTCCCAATCCCTCTTCCCCTCTCTTTCCTTTGGCCTAGGGGATATAAGTCCCATGCCATCCTCCGTCTCCTTATCCTGTTTCTTTTCCTTTTGGGTGATGTGTCAACTAACCCTGGTACCTCTCTTCCTCCACCCCTCCTCCTTCTCCTCAGCACCTAATGGCCTTAGCATTTTGCACCTCAGTGCAAGGATCCTTATCCCTAAAACAGATTTCCTTAATGTCTGGGTTTCTCAACACTCCAGCCCTGCTCTGTCTCCAAATCCTGGCTCTCCTCCAGAGTTCCTGATTCTAGCCTCCCCCCCCACCCTATGGCCTCCTCTTCAGGCAGGACCATGGCAAATGTGGTTGTGGTGCTGCCATCTATGTCTGCTACAGTCTCTCCTACACCATGACATTCAGGGAGGCTGTACTCTTTTCCAGTGAGTTTCTCCATTTTAAACTTTCCATTCCCTCAACCTTACCCATCTTCATTGGGGATATTATGCTTCATCCAAAATCTCCCCCTCCTCACAGGATGATGCACCATTTGCCATCACCTCAGACTCCTCCTGAGGTGAACACATCCTCCTTGGGGACTTCACTAATAATTGGCTTTCCCTAGCCTCCATGCTAACCTCTCTCAAGATTGAGTTTCTAAATCTCCCCAACTCATTACTGAACTCACCTAGTGCAATCTACACTCCTCTAATCACACCTTCCTTGACTGGTTTCTTTCCTCCAACCCACACCACGTTTTTGCAGTAGATACACTGTCAGATGCCTTCAGCAAACACTGCATGACATTCTGTTTCATTAGAGTCCAGTGTCCTCCCTTCTTCCCCAAGTACATCTAGTCCAGGTCCCTCCAGTTGCTTAACATGAATGCTCTAATTAGCTACCTTGCTACAACTGATTGGTTCCCTATACTCTCCATCTGTGACATGGATCTGGCCATCTTTTTGTTCTGTTCCAAATTTACTTCCATCTAGTACAAACATACCCCCTTCAGAAAGTTCAGGGTTAAGTCTACCCACCGCCCTTGGATCATACATGATCTCGTTGACAAGTGCAAATCCCATTGGGCCAAGTTCAAATTATTCTGTTCCCTGTCTGACCTCCTGTCTTACAGGTCTTTTAGAAATATATGCAAAAAGGATGCCCATACTGTTAAATCCCTTTATTTTGAGGCCAGCCTCTAAAACAACCTTAATTCCTCAGCTAAATTCTGGAAGGTGATTCACTCCCTGTTTGACTCTCTTGCCCGGCATGCTCCACCAGTAGTCATGGATTATGGTTCACCTGTCTCTGATCTTCCTTCTGTGGCTGCTCACATCAATGAGTTTTTCAATAGTTTTAGCCTCTCCTCTCCCCCTCTGGCTCCTCTCCTCTCTCACCCCATCTCCACCTTCCTCCCTGCCTCACCCCTCCCTGGAGTTTCACTTCTCCCTGTTACTATCCAGAAACCCCTACTTGCCCTTTCCTCACTCAACATGTCTAAATCTAGCCCTGATGGCCTGAACCCTAAAGTTCTCCATACCTCAGCCTCTGCCATCCCCCTTACTTACCTCCTCAACCTCTTCATCTTCCTCTGTGGTGCCCTCAATATGGAAGATTGCAAAAGTTCTCCCCCTTCACAAAGGAGATATCCTCTCTTCCCTTGGCAGCTTCCATCCTTTTTCCCTCCTACCTTCTCTCGCAAAGGTCCAACAGAAACTTGTCTACTCAAGGCTTTCTCCAATACATATGAAATACGATAACTCTATATAAATGCTAATTCTTCTGCTTCCTCTTCTTGCTGACTCTCTCCACTCCTCAAACTTCCTTTCCCCATTCTGGTTTTCAGATACACCACTCCACTGCCTCATCCATGCTATGGTTTACTGATTCCATTCTAACTTTGATGTATCAGGGACATACTATGGCAGCTATATTCATCAATCTGGCCAAAGCCTTTGATTCAGTGGCCCATCCACTCCTCTGGGGCAAGCTGAGTTCTGCTGGCCTCTCAGACCTGACAGTTGACTGGTTCCATTCCTACCTCTTGGGCCATCAGCAGTCAGTAAGGTAGGAGGCATCTGTCACTTCCCCTGTCTATTCAGGCTGGGGTCACACATGGCATTCCTCTTCTCCATTTTTCTGACTGTCCTCCCATTTGCCTGTGCCAACTCGCATATTCATATATATGCAGATGGCACCATTATCTACACTTCAGGCCCCTTAATCATGGCAGTGGAACTCTTGCTTAAGCAAGACTTCTACAATATTTTGCCCTGGTTCCAGTTCAACCAACTCTGGGTCAACACTACAAAAACATTATCCATGACCTTTGGCACCAGCTAGAAACTGGGTAGGCTCCCCTTCCCTCATTGCGTTCTTCACCCTGGATGGCACCCCTCTTGAAGTTTTTTCCTCCTTCTAGTATCTCAGTGCATGGCTTGATAGTAGGCCTGACTTCTCTGCCCACATCAATGCCATTCACTTAAAGTTTCAACCCAAACTTGATGCTTTGTACCACTACAAAGACTGCCTGTCTTCCCTAGTCCACTGGGAGCTGGTTATGAAAATGGCGCTCCCAGTCTTTGACTATGTGGATGTGGTCTATGGCACCACCCCTGACTCTTACTTTGTCAGTTAATGTACTGTATGTATTACATTTGTTCCACATTATTTAAACTGAAGTCACTTTGTGTGTGTTGCATTTATACTTTGTTTACTAGCACTGGAAATACTGTTTGTCTTACAATAGCTCCTGTTTACTGACTCTAGTTACTATATGTCTCACATTGTTACCAGTTTTATACCTGGAGATTCAATTTGTCTCATACTGTTAACAGGTTACTGGTCTGGAGTTTATGTATGTTTCACATGTATTGGTGCTATATTTACTGTACTTTATTTTTCACATATGTACCTATTTACTGGTATTAGAGTTACTCTGTCTCACATTTGCACATGTTGACTTGCACTGAAGCTATTTGTATGTCTCGTATTTGTACCTGTAGACTGATGCTGAATTAACTGTATTTCCCACATACCTTTCTACTGGTACAGGAGTTATGGTATTCCTCATATATACCTGTTTACTGTCTCTGGACTTACTGTATGTCCCACATTTGTGCTTGATGTCTTTACAAAGAAAAAGGGAAAAAAGGAAATGTCCTCGGTGCCTGGATCCTGTCCTTAACTATTCAACAGCTAGGGAGTAGGCTGTCCAGAATCTGAAGATCATTAACGGGATAACAATACCAGCACAGTCTTTACTTAAGAAACATCGGTATACCTACTGATGTAGAGGTAACAGGGACTGAGGCACTATTTGTAAAAATACTTTTCAGATTTGATAGATGTTTTTACAAGACATTTAATTTATTTTTTTAGCCATGTTACCTGATAGAATGATAAAGTCACAAAACATTGGTCTGTTTTAATTTCGATGAATCTTCAAATATGTTCCTTTTGGTTTTTGAGTAAAATCCAGGGCTTTTTCTTCTCGTTACTGTATGTTTTACATTTGTACCTGATTAATGACTTGCAGTTACTATGTGTCTCATATATATACTTGTTTTGTAGTGCTGTGGTTACTGTTTGTTTAACATTTGTACCTATTTATCGTCTCAGGACTTACTGAATGCCTCACATTTGTACCTGGTTATTGGTGCCGAACTTGCTGTTTGTCTAAAATTTGCATTTGTTTGTACTTCCTGGAGTTACTGTACATCTCAAATGTGAGCCTGTTTACAGGCACTGTACAGTAGTTACTCTGAGCATACATATATATCTGGTTACTAGCCTGAGAATTACTGTATGTCTCACATTTGTACCAATAAACTGGTGCTGGAGTTACTGTATGTTTTATAAATGTACCTGCTGACTGGTGCTGGAGTCAGTACAGGTCTTACATTTGTACCTGATTTCTGGGGCTGGAGTAACTGTATGTCTCACATATGTACCTGCTTACTGGCACTGCAGTTACTCTATGTCTCACATTTGCACCTGTTTAATTTTGCAGACGTTATGGCAGGTTTCAGATTTGTACCTGTTTACTTCCACTGGAATTCATGTATGCCTCATATTTCTACCTGTATAATGGTACTGGAGTAAGTGCAGGTGTAACATTTCTACCTGTTTATTGCTGCTGGAGTTACTGTATGCCTCACATTAGTACCTGTTTAATAGCTCTGGAGTTACTCCTTGTCTCACATTTGTAGATTTCTTTGACTGGGTTACCAAAGTAGTAGACCAGGGAGAGGATGTGGACATGGCCTACCTAGATTTTAGCAAGGCATTTGATACAGTCCCACACAAAAGATTAATATACAAGTTAGCCAGCCTTGGAGTGGATCCCAAGGTGGTAGCCTGGATAAAAAATTGGCTAGACAACAGGACACTAAGGGTAGTAGTAAATGGAGTCCACAGTAAAGAAAGGAGGGTTACTAGCAGGGTACCACAGGGCTCAGTACTGAACTGGTCCTTTTTAATGTCTTTATAAGTGACATTGCAGAGGAACTGGAAGGAAAAGTATG
Source organism: Neoceratodus forsteri (assembly GCA_016271365.2). Lineage (NCBI taxonomy): Eukaryota > Metazoa > Chordata > Ceratodontiformes > Ceratodontidae > Neoceratodus > Neoceratodus forsteri. Next base: position 1,648,677,394 of record CM028130.1, read on the forward strand.
TCTCTTTGCAGATGACACAAAGATCTGCAACAGGGTTGATACACAAGATGGAGTGGAAAGGATGAGAAGAGATTTGGCAAGGTTGGAGGAATGGTCAAATATATGGCAGCTCAGATTCAATGCAAAGAAGTGCAAGTTAATGCACCTGGGAAACAAAAACCCAGGGGAAGAGTACACAATGGGGGGTGAGATACTGACAACAGTAAAAATGGAAAGGGGCCTGAGGCTAATTATATCAGATGACCCAAAGATGGGCAAGCAATGTGAGAAAGCAGTAAGGAAGGCAGGGGGATACTGGGATGCATAGGGAGAGGCTTCAATAGTAGAAAACAGGAAGTTGTTATCCCTCTGTACAGACAGTTGGTGAGACCCCATCTGGAGTACTGTGTGCAGTTCTGGAGACCCCATCTCCGCAAAGACATATACAGAGTGGAGGCTGTCCAGAGGAGGGCAACCAAAATGGTGCAGGGTCTGCACCAGAAGACATACGAAGAAAAACTAAAGGAGCTTAATATGTATACCCTTGAGGAAAGAAGGGAGAGAGGGGACATGATAGAAACTTTCAAGTACCTCAAGGGAATCAACAAAGTCCAAAAGGGTAGCATCTTTCAGAAAAATAGATGTCCAAGAACAAGGGGGCACAATATGAAGATGGGGGGGACAGCTCAGAGGTAATGTGAGGAAATATTTTTTCACAGAGAGGGTGGAGTAAAGAACAGTGGGGGAATTCAAGAATGCATGGGACAGACATAAGGCAGTCCTAGTGGGGGGTAGGAGGAAGTAAGCTGTTGATTAACTAGGATCTGCAGCTTATCTGTTAGGTAGTTAAATGGGCAGACTAGGTGGGCCAAGCGGTCCTTATCTGCTGTCAAATTCTATGTTTCTATGTACCTGTTTAATGGAATTGTAATTACTCTATGTCTCACATTTATACTTGATTGCTGGATCTGGAATTACTATATGTAACACATTTGTAGCTGTTGACTTTCATGGTAGTTATGGTATGCATTACATTTGTTCAATATTATTGGTGCTGGAGTTACTTTATGTGTTGCATTTGTACCTGTTGACTGACACTATTATAACTGTATGTCTCATGTTTGCTCTTGTTTGCTGGCACTGGAGGTACTTTTTGTCTGAGTCTCACATTTGATCCTGTTTACTGGCTCTGGAATTTCTGTATATCTCACATTTGTACCTGTATAGTTGCTGGACTTACTGTATGTCTGACATTTTTTCCTGTTGACTGGTTCTGGAGTTAGTTACCATATGTCTCACATTTACACCAGCTTACTGTTGCTTGAATGACTATATGCCTCTAATTTATTCCAGATTACTGAGGTTAGAGTTCATACTAAGATTCATACTAAGGTGAGAGAATAAGCAGAAAGACCAAAAGGCCCATAAGAGCTCATATACTATCAGAATCAATAATAGGATAACTGACTGCTAGAATTAAGATAATTATCCAATCTGAATTTAAATTGAGTTTTATCTTTACTGATAATAACAGACAAAGGCAAACTGTGCCAAGGTTTGATTACTCTTAAAGTATAGAAATATTTACATTTATTATTTTTAAACGGTTTACTTGCTAGTTGAAGTGGATGACCTCTTATATTATAAGAAGAATCTTTAAAGGCCAAACCTAAATCTACCATCAATTGTGGGTCATGAACTACATCAAACAGAAACAGAAGATAACCCCTTACTCTTCGAGTTTTAAAGGAGTACAAACCAAGCTTAGACACTCTGTCTTCATAAGACAGATGATGCAGTCCTACAAGGTTTTTTGTAAATCTACACTGCACATTCTCCAACTGATTAATGTTAGCCTTTTTATAAGGACACCAAAGTTGAGAAACATACTCCAAGTGAGGTCTGACAAAAGCATTAAATAATGGTAATAACACTTTAGGATGTTTGGAGGTAATATTTTTTTTAATGGACCACAAGATACTATTGGCTTTATTTATAGCTTCATTGATACAGTATGATTAGAAAAGTCCAAATTATTTGAAATAATACCAAGGTATTTCTCATCTGTTGTCTCACTAAGGAGATGGTGTCCTAACATATATGTATATTTGGAATTAGAAGTACCCAAATGCATAACTTAACATTTAGAATAATTTAACTGCGTACCCCAGTGAATAACCCAATCATTTATATGATTTAAATCCTGCTGAATAATTTTGAAATCATCCAAACTAGAGCAAGAACCTCCAATCTTAATATTGTCCGCATATTTAACAGCTGAAGACAAACAGTGAGAAGTTACATTGGATACAAAAAGCTTGAAATAGACAAGGACCCAGTACTGACCCTTGAGAAACTTCACTGGTAACATATCCAGCGTCAGAAAAACATCCATTTATACACACCCGTTGAGAGCGTTCGGTTAACTAATTTTTAATCCATAAAATAATGTATTGATTTATTTTTAAGTTATGCAATTTCTCCACAAGAGCCCAATGTGGCATTACATCAAATGCCCTACTAAAATCCTAAAAGATAACATCACAAGGTATGTGACAGTCAGTAAGGGAACTAATGTTCTCGTAGAAGCACATCAGATTGGAATGGCAACCTCTACCCTTTTTGAAACCATGTTGTTCATTATCTGTGCATATTAAGAAGGGATTTAATATATCTTTAATCAGCCTTTCCATCAATTTGAAAATTGGAGAAGTAAGGCTAATTGGTCGATAGTTGGAGCAATCAGATTTAAGGCCTTGTTTCTAAATAGGAATGACATTGGCACAGTTCCACTGTTTAGGGACAAAACCATAAAGTAAACAAGATTCAAACAATAATTTTAATGGGGTCAATAAACCAGTAGACAATAGGAACAATAAATGTCCTGATATGGCATCTGGTCCTAAACATGTTTTGCCCTGAAGAAGTTTGATTTTATTTTCAATGTCTTTAATTTCAAATTTTATTGGTTCTGTACAAAGCACTTCCAAGTCAACATCAAAGGTGTTCTTAAGAGAAAATTGTTTACAGCAGTTATGATTGAATAAATCCACCATAGATTTAGAATCATAATAGATCTTATTATCTTGTATATGACCCACCTTGCAAACTGTGTTTTTTAAGAATTAATGTATGAAAAAAATGTCTTACTATTTGATTTGGAAGCATTTTTAGCTAGATTATATTCATAACTTCTTTTGGATTTATTAATATCTACCTTACATGCCCTTTACATTGAAATATACACTGTCCAGTTTTTAGAAGTCATATTTTTTTGAAATTTTGTATATTTCTTATTCTTTTGTTGAATAAGTTTCTTTATTGGAGGTGACAACCATTTAGGCAGAGTTTTTACATTACTATGTTTTTTTATACAAGGAATAAAGTCATCTCTGACTGATGTTACTTTATTATAAAATAACTCACAAAAATATTCAATAGTAAGCCTAGAATGTTCTAGGACCCAGTCAACCTGGTTAAGAACCTGTAACATACCATCAATATTGGCTTTATCATAATTATAACTAAGGGAAGACTCAGGTATAATTTCAATTGGGCACTGTAGTTTGAAGGAATGATCGCTGTTTCCAAGAGGGGCTTCCTTATTCACATCATACACATTCAAATTGTCCTGATGTAAAATTACATCCAGAAGATTATTCCCGCGAGTTGGAAATGTAATACTCTGTTTAAAATGAAGCTGAGAAATAATGGCTAAGAATGTTTTATCATTTAAAGTCATTGCATTAAATGCACACCAGTTAATGTCAGGTAAATTCAGATCACCAAGAAGGATTGTATTCCCTAACTCACAAGCAGTTTCCATTTCTAGTAGAATAGCAACCATGTATTCCATAGATGTGTTGGGTGGCCAATAACAGGTGCCCAAAATAATTGGTACTGAGGTAGAATTTATAACTTTGACCCATATACTTTCAGTAGCAGTTTTATGTTTCTTACTTTGACTGGATATGTCCATACTATTTAACTGTTTCTTCAAGAAGAAAGAAACACCTCCTCCCCTTTTATTGGACCTATTACAAGAGTGAATATCAAAATCAGGAATATTACTATTTCATTCAGCATAGTTCTCCCACCACATCTCTGTTATAGATACAATATCAACATTCTTTAAGGAGATTCTAGAACGAAGTTCACTCATTTTATTATTCAAGCTTCTAGCATTAAGGCTCAAGAACTAGAGATATTTTAGGGAAATCAGTTTGCAATGAGGATTTGTATTAACTGACTTCTTAATAGCTGAAACTCCCAACCCCCCTAAATTTAGTTTAAATTGCACTTGATAAGATCAGAAAAAATGTTACCCAGTAAAGTGTTATCCCTTTTACTTAAGTGCAATCCATCTCTACAAAACAATTCTGGCCAATCAACAAACTCTTCCCAATAGGTAATACATTTACTATTCTGGCGTAAGCACCACTTCCTCAACCACTAATTTACACTTTTAATTTTATTATTAATAATACTTGATGTAGATGGGTGAGGTAATACTTCGGAGATGTAAATGTTGCAACCAAGAGAAACTAGCTTGTTTGTAAGGTCAACATAGTCCTGTTTGATGGAAAAGAGAGAACTACTGTATAAATTATTAGTGCCAGCATGTATAATTACCATAGAATTATTATCAGAGGGTGGGATAATGTCATTATTCATGCATGTGATCTCAGATATTGTAGCTCCCCTAAATGAGGAACACGTATGATTCTCTTTATCAGCATTACACACTGCCCTATCTAAATGCTTGATAATTGAATCATCTAACACATAAAGTTATTGTTTCCCAGTATGGTCTACAACCATGCTGCCATGCATTGTAGTTTCCATATCATTAGTTAACACATGTACATCAGATGGCAAGGTAGTTAAGTCTGAATTGATATTTACAGGTGGTGAAACATTTATGGGGGTAACTTCAGAAGTACAAAGCAAAGGATCCAAAACCATGTCATTAGCTTGAGAATTTATTGAGGGTTTAGTTGAAACAGTAGAAATATTGACCCGGGGCAGGGTAGGTGTGGACAATATCTCAGATTCAGTGGCCACATTAGATACTTCATTTCCAAGTGAGTTGAAACTATTACTTAAAGGTAATGTAAACACATCAGCTTTTCTACCTCTTTTATTTCTTTTTTTTAATTTTTGAATTTGTAACCAAACACCAATCATCGGACATCTTGTATTCCTCTGATTCACTTCTAGTTCTTTTGTTTGAAGAACTATTGTTTCTTGTAGAGAATCCTGATCCTAATAATATAGGAGATGGAAGAGATTCTAACGATACCAAGGGGGCAATTTGAATGATTGGATCAGTAATTATTTCATTGGTAAAAGGTGGGGGCACCAAATTGTCATCCAAAGCATGACAATAGAAGCGATCAAACATAGCTGCTTGACTAGCCTCTAAGTCCCACATCCTGTAGTTAAACAACAAGATTTCTGCTTTTAAGTCATTAATTTCCACACATTTGTTGCATGTAAATTCTGACTTAGGAAATGGAGGAGACAATAGACTATACATTAAGCAAGAGACAGATTTTATCCCAACATCCCCGTCTAAAGTATATATAGAGTCAGCCATTTTATTCACAAGTGGAGCAATACTTAAACATTAACCAACATTCGTAGTCTACCAGGTCTAATACCAGACATAAACAATATATAAGGAATACTCACAGAACTTAATCTACAATTTTGCTAATACCAGTCCGGCCACTGATTAACCACTATTATTGAGTTATTCCCCACACTGACAACACCAGATACGCTTGTTACGCACAAGTCTTAAACTAATACATGCTTACCACTCTGTGTGTTGTGCCTCATGTATGTTCCATATTACTGGTGCTGGAGTTACTGTGTGTCACACATTTGTACCTGCTTACAGTCACTGGAGTTAGTGGAGTTTATGTGCATCTCACATTTGTACCAGTTACTGGCACTGGAGTTAATGTGTGTCTCACATTTGCACCTGCTTACTGTCACTGAAGTTAATGTGTGTGTCTCACATTTCATAGGTATCATAGGAACTATGTGAGCACAGCAAGGCTAAGGCCCACAGCTGCTCACCTGCTCCTAAAGATGATAACCCTGAATGTTGTTCCTATTACAGTATTCATCCAATTTTAATTTAAACTCACTCATACTGTGACTTCACATCACCTCATATGGGAATGAATTCCATACTGATATCACTCATTGACTAAACTATGCACACCTTTTTCTGGTGTTATTCTTTTCTCCCTCAAGTTGTAGTGCATGGACCATAGTAATGTAATATTCATTCCTTAAATCTAGACCCAGGTATTCCCACAAGTTGGGATTTTCCAGTGTTCTGTATATCAAACACAAGTTGCCCCTCAGCCTCCTGTATTCTAAAGAAAAGAGATCCAATTCCCCTAGTCTATCATCATAAGTTAGGTTTTGAACCCTAGTTATCATTCAGGTTGCCCTGCGCAGTACACCCTCAAGAGCTCTAATTTCAGCCCTGGTGTGTGGAGCCCCAAACTGGACACAATACTCCAAACTAGGCCTGATCAACACAGAGTACAGTGTATAATAACGTTATCATCTCTGCTGTGCATATGTCTTCTTATACTTCCTAATATTCCTAAAGGTCAAAGCAGAGTTGCCCAGGCAGGATTGGGTGCTCTGTGACAACCAAACAGTGCAGTAAAAGAAAGTCATGGCACTCACCCTCCTATAGTTCCTCTAGCAAGAAACACTGTACAAGCAGGAATGTATTTAAAAACAATGGTGTTTATTTTGACAAAGACTAAGTACAAAGTGCAGATTGCAAGATGCAAAATGCAAACAGCCATGGATGTGGGAAGAAGCAGAGATCACCAGATGTTTCACCAATTACTGACTTTCTCAAAGGTGGTGCCCTCTATTGTCTGGGGTCTTTTATAGCAATTTAAAACACATGTGACCACATCAATTAACACATAGTGCTTACATTATATAAAGTGCTACTACAGCGTAGAAAAACGTAGTAAATGTCCAGGACACAAACATTTCTCTATACAGTTCAACACAGATCCCGAGCATTTGCACTTAATTTTTAAAACAGGGCAGTAATAATTTGGAACTGCCTTTTGTGATTGTGCATACCTGGGACTGATACAGCAAAATGTCATTTTAAATCTAGTATTCCCCTCTTGGGGAAACATCATAAACCCTTTACATTTTAGTTTAGGACTTTTTCTTATATCCTTTTGAGATCTAGTTTAGGTGGGACTAGCAAGGGGCTGAAAATACCTAGACTGGGGGTGGGGGAAGAAGGAAGGGAAGGAAAGGAGGGAATGGAAAGGGAAAGAGGAGTGGTAAAAGAGGACACAAATTAAATGAAGGAAGACAAGAACAACTTTTAAGTATCTTTTAAGTTGCATTTTTCTTTTCAACAAAACAGGAAGATATCAATATCATTACTAACATTATCATCAGTTTAATGCTTTACATGAAACGGTACATTAGCAAAGACTGGAATAATGTGCCTACTCCGAATACTAGTGCCCACTCATCAGCTCTTCTTCTATGAAACAGGCTTTCAGTGACCTAGGAGAGAATCTAGCAGGATTAATGAGAATCATGGATCAGAAAACGTGCCCACTCACTTTAACAAAATGGATTCTATTTCTATTTGATCATTTAGACCCTGTTCATGTATACAGGCCACCAATTTATAGATCCAGTAGTTTTCTGTTCTACTTAGGGCCAGTTCTTTTTTGGCCCCCTTGCTCCTAAGCATACTTGTTCTAAGCCTTTGAAGTTCAAAATGTGTTCTTTTTGTTAATCACACCCTGCATGTGGATTGCCCATACATACATACTCAAGATTACCATTGTTGATGACAGTCACATGCTTGACTATCTGTTCTTTCAATTTTCTCTTCATTCTACCTACATAATAGGCCCCACAAGTGCAGATGGCCAGATAGACCACATACATGGTGTCACAGTTTATGAAGTGTGACTCACTTATCATATTCCCATCATAGGGGTTTAGTATCTATGTGCATTCATTGACATAGTCACTGTATTTACATCTGCCGCATTTTTTACACACATTGGGTAAAAGGGCAACCAGTTTCTAGGTTTCATGATAGGCTGAACCGAGTGTACAAAGTGGTCTCTCCAATTTTTTGCCCTTCTATATGCCATCCTGGGAGGGGTTCTGGGTGTTTCATGCAGCTATGGGTCTGCTACCAGCATGTGCCAGTTATTATACAGTATTTCCTTAATTTTGCAGGAGTGCACACTGTATGCACAGTACATACAAAATTAATCCTGTCAGGTTTGTTGTCTTCATTCAAATCTACTACTCTTTTATTAAGTAGGGTTTCCCTGTCTACTTCCTCAGGAGCAGATCTTGCATCCCTAATAACATGTGTTCCATACCCCCTCTCCAGAAACCTTTTTTCAGGATTTTCTGATTCTTTGGTGTAAGTTTCCTCTTGACAACAATTTCTTTTGATGCAGTAAAACTGTCTTATATGGATGTTGTTTGCAGTGTGGTGTGGGTAGCAGCAACTGGCTAGTAAAATGGTGTCGTGGTCTGTGGGCTTCCCATACAGACTTGTACTGATACCACCATTCTCCTCTTTTTTAATACACAAATCCAAGAAAGATACCTCTTCTGTGCTGGCAGTGCAGACAAATTTAAGGTTTGGATTACTTTCATGGAGGTATTCAATAAACTGTTCCAGCTCCATCATGTTACCATGCCACACCAAGAACACATCATCAATTAAGTGCTTCCAGACCCTCATCTGGGACCAAAATGGGTTCACTTGTTTGTCCCATATGTATGCTTCCTCCCAGAACCTCATGTACAGATTTGCATAACTGGGGGCGAAGGTGGCCCCTATGGCTGTTCCTCTTTCCTGGTAGTAATACCTGCCCATTCTTGGCCATCTCCACCAGTAAATCTGTCTCTGGTCTCACCCCATTCCCCCTCCGGTTGATAAATTATCTCAAGGCCCTCAGGCCTCTCTCATGGGGAATGTTGGTGTAGAGAGACTCTACATCCAAGGTAACTAAAATAGAGTCTCTTTCCACATGTAGATTGTCTAACATCTTGACAACTTCACCAGAGTCCAGAACAAATTAGGGCAAACCATATACCAGTGGCTTGAGATTGTCATCCACAAATATGGACAGAGGTTCAGAGACTGTGCCCATGCCTGATATGATGGGCCTACGTGGGAGGCATTCTAGAGATTTATGAACCTTGGGTAAGGCATACATTTGTGCTCTTAATGATGCTTTTGTTATAAGGAACCCTTTCTCCTCTCATAATGAAACCTGTGTTACCAGCCCATTCCACAAAATCATCAATCTGCTTTTTAAGGTGGGGTGTGGGGTCCGAATCTATTGGCTTGTAAAACTCCATCATATCAAGTTGTCATTTCACTTCATTTACATAATCGTCAGTGTTCATCACCACCACACTCCCACCCTTATCAGCTGCTTTTATGCTAATCAAACTGTTGCCTTTTTAGGCTTTCAATTGCTAACTTTTCTTCTCTTGTAATGTTGAAAAATCAAGGTGCAATTTCCTCTTTTCGGATTTTTTCCAACTCACTTTTATATAGTTTTTTTTAAAATAGTGACAAATAGTGCTGCAGCGGGCTGTGGTGGACAGAATGTGCTCTGTTTCTTTCTAGTCTGGTTATTCCCTACTGGCACAGTGTTGTTATCTGCATTTTCATTTAATGCTTGTAGCACATCTTGGGTTAGCACTACATCCCACTACCATCATTAGTTTCCCCTGTGTCACCTCCATTACAGTTTCATCTGGATGCCCATATTGTTGTTACATGATAAAAAAACACTTCAAACTTAGTACCCTACACAATCTGTGCAGATGAACAGTGATTTGAAAAAAGTCAATATCAGCTGTGGGGACAAAAGACAGACCCTTACTTAACACCTGTCTCTCACTTTCACTTAAGTCATAGTGCAACAGATTAATAACATTGTCTCCGCTTGTTACATTATATTCTAATTCTGCTTGTATCTCCATTTGTGTTTCCAGGTGCTGTGGCCCCTCAATTTCCTCTTGCCCCTTATTTTTCTCCTTTTTGGGACCAGTACTTTCTTTTCCTCTTGCTTCTCCTCTGTGGGTTGTTCTCTGCAACTTCTTTGTCTAAAAAAATATTGGATTGTTTCAAGTCACTTGTGATGCTTGTAGCACTTGTATCTGGGGCACTGCTTGCTCCTGGGGTCAAAGCTCCATGTCTTTCAAGATGTGGATTGGCTTGATTGGGCTGTTTGAGAATGGAGCAGGGTTCAAACTGCACCCTTGTTTTCCTTTTGTTCTTTTTCCATTTAGGCCAGCTAAAGATATGCCCATGCTGGTAATCATTCTTGTCATGTATGAATTTTCTTCACTTTGTGGCACAAATCTTCCTGTCTTTTCTCTGTATCTCTTTCTGCAACCCCTTTTTTTAAAACACCCAAAGTTGCTGTCCATATTAAATGTTTCCAAATGGTTTTCCTTTTCCTTCAGTTCCCTCTTAATTTCGTCCTCTATTGCTTTAGTGTCCTTCAGAATAGGGCACAACCAATTTGTGGATGCTTCATGTGAGATTTTTCTCCACTTGCCGAAGAAGTATTCTTTTTCAAGCCCAAAGGCTGAATCCTTTGTAATGCACAACCCCCTGGGCATTCCATTAACCCACGGGTATGCTTCTGTTGATTGCACCATACAGTAAAGCCTTCTGGCCTTTACAGCTGTTTTTTCATAGGAAAAAAATGCCTTCTGTATATTCCCTTTTTTCCTGCTGGTCTCCGGTGCAGTTACTGGCTCTGACCCTTGCCTGATGGGCCAAATGGGTTTGTATGTATTAGATTGGAAAAAATGCTGTTGGTTAAACTTACTTCTGCTGCTCCCCACTGTTTCCCTCATGGCTTGTGTTAGTGTTACTGGAGCCTGCTGTTTCTTCATGCATAGTATATTAGATGATACTTGCTTCATTTGGATAATTTTGGATCATTTAAACTGGCTACAGACTCCACACCTGCACTCTACTAGGATTCAAAAACAGAACTGAGCATCCCTCAACATTGCTCAATTAAGAAGCAAAAGTTCAAAGCAGAGCCACCCAGGCAGGATTGGGTGCTCTGTGGCAACCAAATTGTGCAGTAAAAGAAAGTCATGGCACCCACTCTCCTGTAGTTCCTCTAGAAAGAAACAAACACTGTCCAAGCAGGATTGTATTTGAACACAATGGTATTTATTTTGGCAAAGGCAAAGTCTGAAGTCCAAAGTGCAGATTGCAAGGTGCAAAATGCAAAACAGCCATGGATGTGGGGAGCAATGAGATCACCTGACGTTTCACCAATTACTGGCTTTCTCAAAGGTGGTGCCCTCTGTTGTCTGGGGTCTTTATAGCAATTTAAAACACATGTGACCACATCAATTAATACATAGTTCTTGCATAATAAAGTGCTACTACAGTATAAAGAACCCATAATAAATATCCAGGACACAAACATTTATCTACACAGTTCAACACAGAACCCAGGCATTTGCACTAATTTTTTAAAACAGGGCAGTCATAATTTTGAACTGTCCTTTGTGATTGTGCCTACCTGGGACAGATACAGCAAAAACTTCAATTTAAATCTAGTATTTCATCTTGGGGGAGAACATCATAACCCCTTTACCTTTTAGTGTAGGACTTTTTCTTGAGTCCCTTAGTTTGTACTAACAAGGGGGTGAAAATAATTGGATGGGAGGGGAGGATGGAATGGAAAGGGAAAGAGGAGTGGGAAAAAAGGATACAAATTACATGAAGGAAGACAAAAGCAACTTTTAAGTATCTTGTAAATTGCATTTTTCCTTTCAACAAAACAGGAAGATATCATAACAAACATTATCCTCAGTGTAATACTTTATATGAAACAGTACATAAGTAAAGACAGGAATCATAGCCACTGTGAGTACTATAGGGTCACCACCTATGGATGAGGTAAAAAACAGATGCTAAACCACACCCCAAGCTCCGCCTCTGGCTCCGCCCCCTTTGTATGACTGGCAAGTATATCGCTCCTCCTCCAAAGCCATTTGTATTGTTAGAAATAGACATTACTAGTGATAGGAAATCTTTTTTCTACTGTTATTTATTTATTTATTTTATTTATTTATTTATTCAGTTATTTATTTTTATTCTTTGGCAACCAGGTTAACTCCCATAGGACACATAGCCCATTTTACAGGCGTGACCCAGGAGCACAGGAAGATTAGGTGACTTGCTTAGGGTCACACAGTATGTAAGTGGAGGCTGTGGGAATCAAACTCAGGTCTTCTGGATGTGCCAAGCTCATCCACAGCTTATTGCTCAGCCCTCTGTTAAACACTCTCCTATTTTCCTTTCCATGTCAGTCATGCATTCTGGTGCTTTGACCAATTTTTGATAACTCAATTATTGGTGCTTGTGGTACCCTTAATACTGCACTATGTTCCCCTTTACTTCAGCAGCTACTGCTGTTTCTTTTAATATTTCTAAAACATTCCACAATTTCAAACACACCATTCCATGCTGCTAATCTGAATGACCTGTAAAGGTGTAGCTAATATGGAATGTTCAGGCAATACAAAAAATGAGAGCAAATGTAGTGATAAAGGCAATAAAAGCTAGAATATTACTTTAACAAAAATCGGTCTAACACATACCAGAATATAGGACAAGCAAAAAGAAACACATGAGAGCACATAAAGGTGTAAAAGCTGTTTCCTGTCATAGCAGTAAAAGACCATACTTAAAATTCAGAGTGGAAAAGATTAGGTTAATTTACTGCTAATGATCTTAATGGCCATACTTTACACCTCCCAGACAGACTGGTTTTACAAACAAAGGCAGGTCTGAATGACTGTGCCATCAGAACGTCTTTGTAATCTGGACATGCAATGCAGCCAAAACACTGAATGATTTGCTACATCAGTTTTAAGAGTATGTGAGCACTCAAAATGGCCCAAAAACCGGACTGCATTTAATTAAAACTGGATGACTGGATAAGGACCCTACAAACTGGATTATCCAGTCAAAAACCAGATAGGTGGCAACCCTAGAGTACTAGTGCCCATGGGTCAGATCTGCTTCTAAGAATCAGGCTTCAAGTAACCTAGGAGAGAACATAACAGAATTTATGAGAATCATGGATCAGAAAAAGTGCACACTCACTTTAACAAAAAAGGTTCTATTCTATTTGATCATTTAGACCATTTTCATGTATACAGGCCCCCAATGTATAGATCCAGTAGTTTTACTTGTACTTAGGTCCAGTTCCTTATCGCCCCCTCTTGCACTTAAGCATACTTGTACTAAGGCTGTGAATTTCAAAATGTGTTCTTTTTTGTTAATCACACCCTGCATGTGGACTGCCCTTACAGTATATACTCAAGATTACCATTGTTGATTGTCCTCACATGCTAGCCTATTCATTCTTTCTATTTTCTCTTCATTCTAACTATTTAATACGAACATATGAACATAGAAAATTGCCAGCAGATACAGGCCTTATGTTCTATCTAGTCTGCTCAAGTGTGCAACACATCAGCCCATTAGACTGCAGCTGACCCCCTCCCACAATATCCTTCCTCCTCCCTCCCAGCCCCCTCCCGGTTTGTACTCTCCCTTTGAATCTGTCCCACCTCCTCTAGAAGCTCCCCACTGTCTGCAATGATACAATTTCCTCTGGCAGTGCATGCTAGCCTGTTACAAGCATTTCAGTGAAATAGTGTCTCCTCATTTCCCTCTTGAATCTGGCCCCCTCCAACTTCAGAGAGTGCCCTCTGGTTTCCCTCCCACCCTTAAGATTGAACAAACACCTTGTGCCCACTTTGTTCATCCCTATCAGGTACTTGAAGGCCTCAATCATATCCCCTCTCTGTCTTCTATCCTCCAGGGTATACATGCTGAGCTCTCTCAGTCTCTCCTCATAAGATCTGTCCCCCAGCCCCAGGATCATCTTTGTTGCCCTGCACTGCACCAGCTCCAGCAGTTTGATGTACCTTTTTAAGTAGGGGTGCTAGAATTGCACAAAGTACTCCAACTGTGGCCTCACCAGGGACCTGTACAGTGGCAATATGACCTCACTACTCCTAGAGGTAATCCCCCTTGCTATGCACCCCAGCATCCTGTTTGCCTTTGCCACTGCCTTCCTGCACTGTGCTGAGTAGTTCATTTCCCTGGTCACAAGCACCCACAAGCACCCCCAGATCCTTTTCCTCCATGGACATGGATATCTGTAATAGGCCCCACATGTGCAGGTGACCAGATAGACCACATACATGGTGTCACAGTTTATGAAGTGTGACTGACTTATCATATTCCTATCACAAGGCTTTTTATCTGTGTACATTCATTGACATATTCACACTATTTACGTCAGCTGCATTTTTTACACATCTCGGGTAAAGGGGGCAACCAGTTTCTAGGTCTCATGACAGACTGTATTAAGTGTATCAAGTGGTCTCTCCAATTTTTTGCCCTCCTTTATGCCATCCTGGGAGGTGTTTCAGGCAACCTTGGATCTGCTTCCAGCATGTGCCAGTTATTATACAGTATTGAATGATCTAAATGATCAAATGGAAATACTGCAGAACCCTTTTTTTTAGAGTGAGTGGGCACTTTTTCTGATCCATGCTTCTCATAAATTCTTCTGTGTTCTCCCCTTGGTCAATGGAAGCCTGATTCCTAGAAGTAGAGCTGACACATGGGCAGTAGTACTCAGAGTAGGCACATGATTCCTGTCTTTGCTTATGTGCTGTTTCATGTAAGTTATTGAATTGATGATACTGTTAGTAATGATATCTTCCTGTTTTGTTGAAAAGAAATATATGCAAAATATATTTAAAAGTTTTTTTTTTGTCTTTCTTCTTGTCATTTGTATCTTCTTTTTCCACTCCTCTTTCCCTTTCCATTCCCTTCTTTCCTTCCATCTTTTGCCCCCCATCACCCTCTCTGGTCCAGTTATTTTCACCCCTTGTTGGTACAAACTAAAATAGGTCTGAAAAGGACATAAGAAAAAGTCCTAGACTAAAAGGTAAAGGGGTTATGATGTTTTACCCCAAGAGGGAATACGAGATTTAAAATAAAGTTTTTGCTGTACAGTATGTGTCCCAGGTATGCACAAACCTCTGACAATGCCCATGTTTGCTGGCAAAAGCACATAGCTTCACCTGAGCTCTTTTCTTTTAGGTTGCTTGTAAGGACAGAGCAAGGAACCTTACCAGAGCAAGGTAAAGGATTAAGGCTTTTTTTGGCTAGGTAGATTTACTGTGTGGTATTATTATTTTCTTTTGTACTCACAGGGGTTGTTTCTGTTTGTTGCTAACATTTTATTGCTTTATTTTTCTCTGATTCAAATTGTTGTTGCTGGGTATACTTTCTGCTGCATTATTACAGGGTGTGCCTACAGGTTTGTGCTTACAAATTACTGCTGTAATCATCTGATTCAAATTGTCTTTTGTAGGGTATATCTTCTGTTACTGCTTTATTTTTCTCTGTAGCAAAGTGTTTCTTACAGGGTATATGTTCTGTGAAATTATAACAGGTGGTGCTTTACAGGTTTTACAGTTTTATCTATCATTAGGATAAGCCTTGAGAGCTACTGCATTTGTTGTTGATTGATTGTTTCTGCTCATACCTCCTTGTTTCTTTCATCCGTGATTCTTCTTTTTCAGCAGGGGAAGGGCCTAAGCCACCCACCCCCATCCACAATCACCCCACAGTACACTCCCTTTATAGGGTAGCACAGTCAGGACATTTCCTGTAGCAAAGCAGGAAGGGACAGATCAGAGGGTTATCCACACAGTGACCTCATTTACAGGGGCTCAAGTAATTTAACTTGTTATAACAAGTTATACAAAAACAAACAAGCAAAACACATAATCAAACTTTTGCTTTCCTTTCCTTCCTTCAATTACTCTGACCAGGTTTTAAACCCAGCAACTTATCTGGAATGGATATTATTAACTGCAGGTACTGCGGGACACTTTTCAAAAGGTCAGTTATAAAGGATTTAGGACACTGCCCTACATGCTGGGCCAGTGTAGATTTAAGGGCTCAGCTCCAGGCAGCATGGGCAGAGATTGTGCACCTCAAATCACATATTCAGGAGAAAATATATTATAAGAACCACCTGCCATTTCCCCAACATCCAAAAGAAGCACCTCGACTGCAGAGGGTAGTTGGTCCGGGAGGTTGGCAGATGGTTAGGAGGGGCAAATCAGGTGCCCCATCACTCGGTGCTCTCCAACATATCACCTCCACAAACCATATAAAAACTATAAATGGGTATCTGCCTCTATCTCCAAAATCAAACAAAGGGGCAGAGGACACTGCAGAGCAGGACACTGCAGCACAGGAGCTAGCACAACAAAACTCACCCAAAACAGGAACCAAAACAAAAAAAGCAAAAGAGAATAAAAAACACTTCTGATCATAGGAGACTCCATGATTTGGGGAGTTGATACCTATCTCTAGCCAGGGGTAATAGTCAGATGTCTTCCAGGTATATCAGCGTGGAGAGACACTGACCGCATTGCTAAAATTGTACAGGAAACAGGAGAAAACATTGATGTCCTGGTACACATAGGGACTAACAACCTCACCAGCTGGTCAGTTGTGGAGACCAAGGAACACCTGACCAGGCTGGGTGACAAACTATCATCCATTTTGTCTGGCATCTTATTCTCTGAGATCCTGCCAGTCTGGGAGAAGGGGGCAGATGGACGGAAGGTCAGAGTAGGGGAGATAGAGAACAACCTACAAGAGACAGGGCTATCCTTGATCTAGTACTAACTAACAGGGAAAGGATCACAGATCTCCAGGTGGAAGGTCTCCAGGGGGCCAGTGACCATCACATGGTACGGTTCAATTTGGCCACTAGAACTAAATCATCCCATTCCAAGGCAAAAATATGGGACTTCAGAGGAGCTGACTTTGATAAGAGTTAAGCTAGCCTTGGTAAGAAGAAATACAGGTGAAGGGGTACAGGCAATGTGAGCAAGCATTAAGGATGCAATACTTGAAGCAACATCCCATTGTGTTAGAGAGAAAAGGAAGTGCAAAAGAAGAAGGAAACCACTTTGGTTCCCAAAAACAGTAGCAGAAAAGGTCAGAGCCAAAAGGCTGTCTTTCAGGAAATATAAGGGAATGCAGCGGGGAAAAGATAGGGAGGCACACCAAACTTCCCTAAGGGAAGCAGGGAAGGCAGTAAGGCAGGCAAAGACCCAAACCGAGGAAACACTAGCACGAACAGTAAAGAAGGGGACAACACTTTCTATAGAATCATTAGTGAAAGGAGAAAGTCCAGAGGGGGTATTGTAAGATGAAATGGGATAAGGGAGTGTGTGAGGAGGAGGACCATGGAAAGGCATCTATCCTAAATAGATAGTTCTGCTCAGAATTTACTGAGGAGAAGGTGGGGCAGGGCCCACAGCTCAGCACCATGGACACAGGGGGGAGGGAGGGAAGTGTGCACTAGTCCTTTCACAAAAGAAAGGGCCCTATAAGAGCTCAATAAGCTCAGGGTGGACAAGGCAATGGGACCTGATGGCATACATCCCAGGGTACTAAAGGAACTAATGGTGGAACTAGCAGAGCTATTATCAGAACTGTTTAGTGAGTCTCTGAGTACAGTAGAGGGCCCACAAGACTGGAAAAGGGATTATGTGATCCCACTCCACAAGAGTGGTATCAGGGAGGAGGCAGGGAACTAAAGACCAATCAGTCTTACCTCAGTAGTGGGCAAGATTATGGAGGCACTCCTTAAGGAAAGGATAGTGCAACACCTGGAATCCATAGGGGCACAGGATCTAAGACAGCATGGGTTTACAAAAGGAAAGTCCTGTCAAACTAAACTCATAGATTTCTTCGACTGGGTAACCAGAGTGGTGGGCCAAGGGGGAGCAGTTTATGTCGCCTACCTTGACTTCAGTAAAGCTTTCAATACTGTTCCACACAGAAGATTGATTAACAAGCTGAGTAGGCTCGGGGTGGGTCAGAAGTTGGTCAACTTGTTGGCAAACTGGTTGATGGGCAGAAAACAGAGAGTGGTGGTAAATGGTATTCAGTCAGAAGAGATTTAAGTCACAAGTGGGGTACCTCAGGGATCAGTCCTGGGGCCAGTCCTCTTCAATATCTTCATCAGTGACATTGCAGATGGACTGAAGGATAAGGTTTGTCTGTTTGCAGATGACATCAAGATCTGCAACAGAGTAGATGATCCAGATGGGGTGGGCAGAATAAGAAGAGATCTGGATAAACTGGCAAAATGGTTGAAAGAGTGGCAACCGGGGTTTAACGCAAAGAAGTACAAGATCATGCACATAGGGAAGAGAAACCCTGAAGCAACCTATAGGTTGGGAGGGGAGTTGCTGGCAGTCACAACGGAAGAAAGAGACTTGGGCATCATCATCACAGATGGCCTGAAATTATCCAAGCAGCTCACTAAAGCAGTAGGTAAGGCTAGGGGGATGTTGGGGTGTATTAGCAGGGATATCACAAGTCATAAGAGGGAGGTAATAATCCCTCTTTACAAGACACTGGTTAGGCCCATCTGGAGTACTGCATGCAGTACTGGAGGCCACACCTTCACAAGGACATTAACAAAATGGAGACAGTCCAGAGAAGGGCAACCAAAATGGTGCAGGGACTGCATCAGAAAATATATGAGGACAGATTAACGGAGCACAGTATGTATACCCTAGACCAAAGGAGCGAGAGAGGTAATATGATTGAAACATTCAAACACCTTAAGGGTATTAACAAGGTGAAAGAGTTTAACATGTTTCAATATAAGAAAAGCAGCAGGACAAGAGAACACAGCATAAGATTAGAGGGAGGCTGATTAAGGGGTAATGTGAAGAAGTTCTTTTTCGCAGAAAGGGTGCTGGATGCATGGAACGGCCTACCTCAGGAAGTGGTGGATATGAATACAGTGCAGGGCTTAAACCAGGCATGATATAGGCATAAGGGAGCAATACAGATGAGTGTGACTAGATCGGCCATTGACAGAGTAAAGGCCTATGGCACATTGATAAGGTAGAAAAAGAATGGGCAGACTAGATGGGCCTTGCGGTCCTAATCTGCCATCAACTTCTATGTTTCTATGTTTCGATGCAAATAAGCTGCCACCTTTGTATAGCTCCTATTGCCTATGTTATGTTTTCTATTATTTGACCTGTTGAATGTTAACTTTTGTTCACTCTGTACTGCTGACACAGTACATATGCTAATCATTTTATTTTGTTATGTCACTGAATCAATATTGTCCAGCCTTTGTTAATCAGTTTTTAATACTGTCTTTGACATGGTGTAAACAAAATGTTATTCTGATGAGGAACCTTTGTAAATGAGCATTTCTGCTTAAATGCGTGTTTCAAAACTTTGAAATAAATAAATAAATAAACAAAATTATTATTGCCCAGTTTTAAAAATTAAGTGCAAATGCCTGAGATCTGAGTTGAACTGTATAAAGAAATGTTTGCGTTCTGGATCTTTATTATGGGTTTTTATACTGTAGTAACACTTTATATAATCTAAGCACTAAGTATTAATTGATGTGGTCACATCTGTTTTAAATTGCTATAAAAGACCCCAGAGAACAGAAGGCATCACCTTTGCGAAAGCCAGTAACTGGTGAAACATTGGGTGATCTCTGCTGCACCCCACATCAGGGGCTGTTTGCATTTTGCACCTTTCACTCGGCTCTTTGGACTTTGTCATTGTCAAAATAAACCACATTGTGTTTGAATACATTCTGGCTTGGACAGCGTTTCTTGCTAGAAGAACTATAGGAGGGTGAGTGCCATGACTTTCTTTTACGTCCTAATATTCCATTAGCCCTTTTGCCATAGTGTGGCAATGGTTTTTAAAATTCATGTCCTCCAAGATCAGGATACCTAGAACTTTTTCTTTATTCACTACTCTAAGTATCTGACCATTAAGCATATACCCAGCTCTGGTATTAGTTTTGCTAAAATGAATAACAACACATTTATTCGTATTAAATTCAAGTTGATATAATCTAGTCCAAGTTTCCAGTTTAAGCAAAGATTCTTGCAAATTTCAGATATCAGATGTGTGATGCACAACTGTTCCCAGCTCTGTGTCATCAGCAAATTTTGTCTGCCATATTCCTTCTACCTTCAGCATTTTTGCTATGTTCCCCTGACTGGACGCGTTTCTCCAGGCATTGCGACATTTCTCAACTGTCGCCACCTGCCTCATCCTCCACAGGTGAAGATTGCTCACAGCAAGACAAGCCCCAAGCTCTGAGCCCTGACTGGCTGCACTTTTCTCCATGGTGTGGAGTTCCTCAACTGCCACCACCCACTTCACCCTTCATGGCTGAAGATTGCTTGCAGCAAGATGAGCCCCACATTCTGAGCCCCTTATTGCGCATGCTTCTCCCAGTGCTGTGGTGTTCCTCAACTGCCACCGCCCTCCTTACCCTTCACAGCTGAAGATTGCTTGCAACAAGATGAGCCCCAAGCTCTGAGTCCCTGATCTGGCTCACTTCACCCGGAGGTGTGGCATTCCTCAACTGCTGCCGCCTGCCTCACTCTCCATGGCTGAAGATTGCTCACTGCAAGATACAGTCTGAAGCAGCTAGGCTTTCAAAATTCAGTGTTAGCCAACTGTTTTTCACTGGTTGGCCATCCACCACATTAACTACTGCTGGATTGGACATTTTAACTCGGTACCTATTTCAAGCAGGGTTCTGGGCCAAGGTCTTTTTTTTTAATTGAAACCTGTTCCTCTGCTTGTTATTCTGTTCTCTTACACAACTGTAGCTCTAATTTTTAGTTAAATTGATTTTTATTTCTACCTGACTGCACTGATGAAGCCTGCTAACCTTGTACAGCCTAGAACTTCTTATAGAGCCACTGCTTGTTTTATCTTGCTAAATTGATTTTAATTCTACTTTACTGCACTGATTTAAGCCTGAATAAGCCTGCTAACCTTGTACAGCCTAGAACATTCTGTTTGCTTTTGTTATAATTGACTGAACTGTTATATTTGTATGGACTTGGACCATGTTTCAGCTAATTTCTTACTTTCAGAACTCATTTTCTCTAAGCTGCTCTCTTATGTCACTCGTGCCTCTTCCTTACCCACCTTGGTGCCTGGCACTGACACGCCCTCCCCCCAACTCTATTCTCTCTTAGCTTCTTTTGCTAACCTTCCTAGTTTTTTTTTTGCTAACCCAGCCCACCAGTTTTGATACTGTGTCCTGCTCCCTGCTGCTCCTCTGTCTGTTTCTCCTGTCCCAAGCCCCCCAATCAAGGCTCAATTTAACCTAATTTCTTTTGTCTCCCTCTCTCTCACAGATGAGCCCCGAGCTCCGAGCCCCTGATCTGGAGCACTTCTCCCAGAGGTGTGGCATTCCTCAACTACCACCGCCTGCCTCACCCTCCATGGCTGAAGATTGCTCACTGCAAGGTACCATCTGAGGGAGCTAGGTTTTCAAAATTCGGTGCTAGAGAACTGCTTTTCACTGATTGGCCATCCACCGCATTAACTACTGCTGGATTGGACACTTGAACTCACTACCTATTTCAAGCAGGGTTCCTGGCCGAGGTCTTTTTTTCAAATTGAAACCTTTTCCTCTGCTTGTTACTCTGCTGCCATACACAACTTTAGCTCTAATTTTCATCCCACCCAATCACTCCGTCCTCGACCTCTATTAAATGCCCTTTCCGCAATCTGTTTTTCCCACCCTATCTCTGCATTGATTACTTGATTTTCTCTGGCTTTCTCCTTAAAGGGGGTATTTCTCCTTTTTGAGCTGTTAGCACAACCTAATTGTAAAGTGAATGCTGACACTGCCACCAATAGACTCACCTCTCTCAGGAACTAAATGCTTGCTCCTTCTCCTTAAAACCTCAGATTACCAACATGGCTCCTGTCAGTGCATTAATACTAAGAGTTATGCTACTGCTCACTCTCCATACCTTTATGGACCATCATGATGGAAAGCCTCCTGCAGAATCAGTAAAGTCTTGATGACAGTCTCCTTAATGTACACAGGACCTCAACGAAATCCTGCAGCAATAAATGTTCCCATCTACTCTGGATCTTGCCAGCAACCAGTAATTGGGGTAAGCTATTTCATCACCTTGACTGGCTGCCCCAACTGGCTCTCTTTCCAGGGATTTTTAACATTCCAGAGAAATGCACCAGGCAAAGCAACCATACTAGCTGAAGTAAATTCAGCAACAATCAACTAAAAGCATACCTTTGTAAAATCGCCTTGCTGTTATTACTGCTCTCTGCTAATATCCATCTAAACCCTGGCCCCATTCCAACTACTACTCCCCCCCCCAGAGAGCAACTGGGCAACTCTGCATTGCCACAATAAACATTTGCAGCCTTCCTCCTAATATGGACAATCTAAATACTTGGATCCTGCAACATAATTCTGATATTCTCTCAGTAGTGGAGACTTGGCTATCTCCTAAAACAACAGATGTTTCCATCTCATTAACTGGTTATACAGTTAACAGACAGAATAGATTGTTCAAACACAGGGGGTAGCTGAGCAGTCTACCTCAGAGACAACCTACAGGGATATGTCCCACCATTGCCCAGCACAGGGGCACACATACAAGCACTTGCATTGAAAGTGCTCCTTGGTGCACACAACAAATCCATTACTATTCTAACAATATACATTCTGCCCAAGCAGAAGACCACTGGATTAGATTCACTTATGAAGTGCTTTGGATCACTGAATCTTAACTCTGAAAATATACTGCTTGGAGACTTTAATGCCAACTGGCACTCCCCCCTGACGTAAGCACTTACAGGGATGCAGTCTTAGCAGTTCACTTCACCCAGCTTGTAGAATCATTCACAAGAATGAACTACAGTACTGGTACATGCACTCTGCTGGACTGGGTCCTGTCCAACTGCCCTGAACACTTATGGAACACAGTTGTACTCTCCGATTCTGTAAGTGACCATTCGCCTGTCCAGTTTCCATGGTCTAACAATTTCTCTAAACCTCCCTTTGAACTATAACAAACCGGGTTCTAAAAAGAGGGCACCTTGACCAAATGAAAGCTGATCTGTGACAGCAGGACTGGTCTACAGTCTTCTCCACCAACAATGTAAATACTGCACTGGAGCAGTTTGTCCTTCTTTTCAACTTGGTGTGTAATAGGCATGCACCATTTAAAACACAAAAAATAAAAGATCACTGCAATGCCTGGTTCTCTCCTGATCTTCTTGAATGGATGAAATCCCAGGACCATCTTTGACATATAGGGTGGGCCATGGGAAAGCAGACAGACATCCAGTCCTATAAAAAAGCCTGAAACGACTGCACCAGGGCTATACAAGCAGCAAAGAGCCAAAACTACCAAGAAGCACTTTCTTGCACATGGTAAGATGGCAGAAAATTCTGGTCAAACCTCAAAGAACTCACAGGGAAAGATCTCAAATCTGCCCCCAACATGTTAAATGTTGATGCAATTCCCACTCATAATCCCTGTACCATTGCAAACAACTTCAGCAATGCATCCTCAAACCTGAGAAGTGTTCTCCCCCTGGACTTTTTCCACCATTTCAATTTGAACCTTAACTTTTGGA
The DNA here is from genome assembly GCA_016271365.2 of Neoceratodus forsteri. NCBI lineage: Eukaryota > Metazoa > Chordata > Ceratodontiformes > Ceratodontidae > Neoceratodus > Neoceratodus forsteri. The sequence continues at coordinate 1,648,701,002 of CM028130.1, forward strand.
CTGAGAAACAGACCCCCTCTCATCCTCCATTTTATTTCAGAGCTCTGATAGCTAGCAGAACCAAGAAATACTTCCAGAAGGTTTTAGGGAAGTCTACATTTAGTGGCAACTCCCTGGACCTTAAACTTGTTGCACATACTTTGGACAAAATACTTATTAATATCCTGATCATATGAATGAATAAATGATAATTTATTTTATACAGGTAACAAGCTTTAGAGGAGTTAACCTCTATTTTGAATAAGTATGCCCTGTTTATCATAACATGTTCCATTAAAACACATGTTAATACAATAAACGTTAGAAATACACTTGTCTTCTCCCATTGCACAAGGTAAATTTTTTCTTGAGGGAGCCATAGCAACCTCCATAGCTGTGCCTCTTACCTGATGAAATATATCTTATTGAAAAGAAAACACATTTTTAGTAAGGACCATTTCTGCTAGGTCATAAGAAACTCAATAAATGCATTTGCATATGTAGTGCTCTTACATAAAGCTTCACGTAAAGTTTCTAAGCCATCACGGTGAGGTATATTTGTGTAGAGGGCTGTGATATCCAGGGTGGCCAAAATCCATTCTGGCTCTATCTCTTTTTTCTCTAAGATCTTTAACATATGAGTAGTGACCTTCATGCATGCTCTGGACCCCTGTGCCATATGCTTCATGTGTGTGTGTATATAGTGTGCTAAAGGTTCTGTTAAGGAACCAATGCTAGACACGATGGGTCAGGTTGGAGAGTTTTGAAGGTACTTGTGAATATTTCGGTGGCCAAAAATAAATGCTCTGATTTGATGTTGTACTGTTAGAAAGTCACGTTTGTTGACTAATAGTACCATTAGTATCTGCTTCATTAAGTAACATATCAATTTGCTTTTTGAAAGTACGTGTTGGGTCAATATACAACTTGTGATAATACTGTGAGCCAATCACTTGAGATAACAGCATAAATGTATACTTAGTGTGGTCCATCACCACAATTGCCCCACCCTTGTCGATGGGTTTTATGGTGATGATGTTTGCATTCTGCAGCTTTTGGATGGCTTCCATCTCCTCCCTTGTGCAATTCTAGAATCTGAGCTTCAGTAGGTTGGAACTGAGGTCTGCTACATCCTTTTCACATTCTTTAAGAAAAATCCCAACAGGTGGATTCATGGGTGGAATATAATTAGACGTCATCCTCCATTTCGTAACTTGTGTGATACTATTTGATGTTTCAATCTTACTGTTGTCTGATACTTCTTGAATGCTGGAATTCCTGATAGTGGTATCATCCTCCTCCTTGTGGTGCAATATATGTAAATGAAGTTTTCTGGCAAAACAATTCAAGCCTACAACTGTTTCAAATTCATTGAAAGAGCAAGAAGGGACAAAAGACAATCCTTTGTTCAAAACATTAATCTTGGCTTCTGTTAATACACAGCTCGAGATATTAACAACAAGATCTTCTGTTTCTGATACTGCTACGTTGTTTAGATGTAGTCCCTGATTCATATTACTATCAAATCTGGGATCATTTATATTACTCTGCATCTGTAACCCCCCTTCCCCTGTATTGTGTTCTGTAATGTTGCTGCCCCCTCTATCCATTTTGTTCCCAATGTTCCCCTTGCTTGTTTGCTCTTGACTCTCCCTTTCCCCCTAGCACAGTAGAAGCCAAAGACACTGCCATATATTTCCCCAAATTTCTGTGGTATTTACAGAAATATCTCCTGTTTTCTGCATTTCCACAGTAGGAGCAGCAGAGAGAAACTCTTCAGAAATGTCATGAAATATCTGGAAATAGCTGGCAATGTCTGTGGCTACCACTGTACCACTACTGGTATCTCATCCTCGAATCTTGTTAGCCTAGGGCTGCATTATAGGGTAATCTGTGGGAGGATTGGCAGATTGGTGAATGTTGTCATTTGTGGCAGGGGAATATGTTTGCCTCACCCTGCACTGTGCCTCTGTTCCACTCTTATGAGTGCTTCCTGGTTTGGTGGTGGTATTGTTGGGGGTTTGGTGCAGTAGTCTCCATAGATACTAGGGAGGAAATTTGAGTCCATTCCCTTGGGTTGCACATGGTAGTCCCCTGGTTCTGTCCTAAAAATGGTTGGGGGCTACCAGGTGAATGTTCCTCACTCCCTTCTTCTGGTTCAGATCCTGAGGCACTGGTGTAAGTGTTTGTATTGTTGTTTGTTTTTTTCAATATAGGGTGTGTCTGATAGTGACCTTTATTTTTACCCCATTCAAAAATGTGACTGTTTTCGTAGTCTCTATGGTCATGTTCAGATTTCCTGATTTTGACCCTTCAAATTCTTTCATCCTGTAAATTAATGGTCACTTTCAATTTCTGCAAATAAGTGTCAAACTATGAGTTAGTATTAAAATCATTGAATTGTTTCTCACTGTTGGTCAGTTCTTCTCTGACCTCAGCCTCAAAGACAGCAGCATCTTTTAAAATAATTCTAATCAATCCTGCTGCAGACGCCAGCAGATGTACCTGCCATTCCTTCATAAAGAGGGTTCTATCTGTGCCAAAGATGGGTTGCTTTACCCACCTTAAACAACTAGGTACCTGATTTACCTGTACGTATGCTTCCAGCATAACCTGTTGCCAGTATAGCCTCCTGGCTTTTAGCATTGTTCGTTCAAGTGTTATATATGCTTGTTTAATATCAAAAACAGCAGCATTTCTTGTATGCCTTCATTCCTGCTAGATCCATGATCTCTGGGGTTTTGTAACAGATGGTTATAGGCACCCATATTATAAAATAGGTTATCTAATCAAAAACCACTCTGTGCATTACTGCTGGGTGCATTGTTAACAGACATGGAATTGAAAGTTATAGAGGGGGTGTTACTTACAGTCTCATTTCATGAATCCAAGGCCACTGCAGTCGAAAAACAATGAAGTGTTCCAGGAGCAAATCAGCCAAGTGCATAAGATCCTGCAGACAAAATCAGGAAGCAATTGGCTCTGAAGCACCCTTTGACAGAGCCAAGTATGGAAACACAATGTAGACAAAAAGGGAGAACACGGCTACACATAAGGAACGCTACTTCCAGTGCTAGTAAGACGATAAAATAAACATTTATTTTAACAGCTTAAAACTACAGTAGCACCTCCTTAATGGTTGATGTTTCACTTTGCACCAATGCTTTTTCAAGACATGAATGAAAGGAAATGCTGCTCTTAAATAGTCCATCATAATAGTTTGCAAATTTAAGCTATCAGGCACTTAAAGGAATACACCCCATCTATTAACACACACACACACATTACTATATAATAGATTGAATAAAAAGAGTCCATACATACATATTTAATATCACCTTACTGGAATATTTATCTATTTATTTATTTATTGAATTTTGATGACTGGGTAGGCCCACTGAGCTCTGAAGGTTCCTTTTTCACGGACAACATGGGACACAGAAACAGTACAATATAGTCCGGTAGTACAGGGTGCAGAGAAAGTAAACATGAAATTCAAAGTTACAATAAAGGCAATATTTCAATATATTGAACATAAGTGCAACAATTGAGGGAGTTGAGGCATGCTTCTGGAGTCATTTTGGGTGAGAAAAAGGGGAGAGTTTGGTGTAGGATGTGTAAAATTATGATATCTAAAGTGCAAAAAAAAATTCTAAAGTGACCATATGTCTCTAAGCACTTTTATATATAATATTAGCCACAGATTCAGTATCATATTGGGATCCAAAAAGGTGTTTCTCTAATTCTTTTTTAGGAAAAGTGACAGTTGGAAATCATCATTGAGGCCAGGATGGGTACTGCTTTAAGTTTATATTGCCAGAAAGTATCTCTGCACATCAATTTGTTTTCACGGTCTCCATCCCTGGCACCCAAAGTCACATGCTCCAATCCTCTAAAAGAAAATGGGTGGCCAGCTCCTGCTGACTTTGTATGTGCTGCTAGGGCATTTTCAAGAGACACATTCCTGATACAATGTACTATAGATGCTCTAGGACCTTAGTTCTGAATTTTCTGAGTGTCTTGCCAATGTATTAACTCCTGCAGCAACAGGTAGCGATGTGTACCACAGCATTAGTACTGCAAGATATGAAAGACTTTACCTTTAGTCTTTCACCAGTTCTAGGGAAAATAAGCTCTTCTCCCACCTGCTTGTATGGGGAAACTGAACAGTTCTCACATCTGTAGTTTCCAGCAGGAAATTCTTTGTTCTTGGGACCATCATTCCTTTGTGAACTGTTTACCAAGAGATTAGACAAGTTCTTCTCTTTTCTATAGGTAATCAGAGGGCCTTTTCTGACAACTTCTGTCATTGCTGGTTCGACTTCAAGTATTTGCTAATTCTATTTAATGATTCTTTCTATACGTTTGGCCTGTGAATTAAATGCGGTAACAAAATTAGGCCCATTGTACCTTGAAGTTTTTTCTCTATTTTTATTCTTACTTTTACTTCTAAAGCTCAGCAAACCCTTTCTGTCCATTTTGTCTACTTTGGGTTTTACCTCTCTAAGGCATTTATTGTTATAGTCCCTGTTTTGGAATCTAGCAGTAAGAATATCAGAACCAACCTGATACTTTTCTGTAGTGCTACAGTTTCTTTTCACATTCATATACTGTCCCACAGGTATATTTGTGGTGACATGTTGGGGGTGACAACTGGTGTAGTGTAGTATGGGACTACGGTCTGTTTGTGAAAAAGGTCAGTGGATAGGCCTTTTTCTTTGTTCTTGTACACCACTAAGTCTAAGAATGTTACTTATGTGTAGCTAGCTTTAAATGTGAATGTCAGGTTGGGACTGGATTGAAAATGCACTAGCAGCACAGAGCAGGACATGGCCACATGTTTTCCTTTACGGGATTGGAGCATCTGACTTTGGGTGCCAGGGGTGGAGACATAGATAACAAATTGATGTGCAGAGAGACTTTCTGCCAATATAAACTTAAAGCCAGTACCCATCCTGACCTCAGTGAACATTTCCAACAGGCCCCTTTCGTAAAAAGAATTAGATAAACACCTTTTTGGATCCCAATGTGATATTGATCCTGTGGCTAATACTGTGTATAAAACAGCTTAGAGAGATAGGGTCACATTAGAATTATTTTTTTTGCACTTTAGAGATCATAATTTAAGATATTCCAGTAAGGTGCTATTAGTTATGCATGTAGTGATTCTTTTTATTCTACCTATTATATGGTAATGTGTGTGTGTTTATAGATGGGGTGTATTCCTTTAAGTGTCTGATAGAATAAATTTTCATACTGTTATGATGGACTACTTAAGAGCAACGTTTCCTTTTAATCTCATCTAGAAAAAGCATCAGTGCATTGTGTAATGTCAATCATTGAGGGGGTGCTACTGTATTTTAACCTGCTACAATATGTGTTTATATTATTGTCTTCCTAGCACTGGAGGTAGTGTTCTTGACATGTACTGAGTTCTCCCTTTTTGTCTTCAAGATGTAAGCTTACCTGCATAAGCCCAATTATCATATAGTGAAGAAAAATCCTCTCTTGGCATAGGGCCCTGCACCTCTGTACCCATGGGTACCATAGGACTTTGCACTTATGTAAGCCACCAGATGGCCCTACAAATCCTTAACATCCATTGCCACATAGAAGTGCCCTGCATTTTTGAAGGCAGACAGGCTCTTCCCTTGGTGCAGGGCCCAGAGGGCCCTGTGTGTTTATATTTTCAAATACCAACTGAAACGTGTCCACCTTATTACAGATTTTGATGTCATCTACAAAAAGACATATGGGTTGGTACAGGCAGTGAAATTGTAGCAGTTGTCTGAATAATACATTTTGGTAAGATTGTTAGAGATTTTTTTAGAAGCCTGAGTCTGTGGCATCCCTTTTCCTGTACAACCCAATCCTGATACTAGATTGACAAGGATCAAGCATGTGCCAACCCTTAAGATGCTGCATCAAAATGATTCCATTGTACTGCATGTTGGCTGCAGTGCAGTCACTGGTTTGGTTTCCTGTAGCCTGCAGTGTGAGGGCCAGTGTTAGGGAAAACAAGCAAGAGATCAGACTATCAGCTCCTTGATTCAGCCTCTGCATACTCCTACTACAGGTGTGAGGGGAGATAAAATAGCACACAGTCTGGTTGTTGTACCTTATACTTAGCTCCTGCTATAGGAGGAGAAGCTCTAGAAAGGAATCAGTCAGTCTCTTGATTCAGCTCCTGCTGTCAGAGGAAGAGACAAAAAGCAAACAGTTGGGCTAGTGTCTCAGCACTCCTCCCCATGGCCCCTCTGCCTGCTGTCAGTGAGGAGGGAAGGGGAGTGAGAAAGTGAACAATCAGGCTACACAGGTCCAAGTTTCTGGTCATCAGGCCCTTGATACAGTCCAGATGCATTCCATTCTGAACATCTGCTGTTGGTGGGTGAGGAAGCTGAGCAATTGAGCCTACAGGTCCATAGCATGATCACAAAACCAGTCTCAGCTCCTGCTTGCAGTTGCAGGGAGAGGCAGACATGTGGACCTTGACACCCTGAGAACCCCCTTCCCCTTCACTACTATGCTAGGTACTGCTGGACTCGGGTCAAAATGTGGCTGTTGGGTCAAGATCCATTCTAACACTTTCAGCTCCCCCTCTCTTTTATGCTTATTTTTTATCATTTTTTCTTGATACAATATTTTCCTTTCATTGACAAAAAGTTTGCATTCAAAAATCAAATGCCTTATTGTCATTTTCTTCATTCTGAGAACATTTATATCCTTCCCAATAGCTTCACCCAACTGATAGCTATAACATTACTCTCTGTACATACACCCTGCCAAAATGTACTGTACATAGTGCATTTCTGTTTTTAACATCTTCACAAAATATCAGTTACATGTTAATTTTCCCCACTTTGATGTTACTCCTGTACATTATAGTGCTCGATATATCTGACAGTTCTGACAGCTGTTTTTGTAAATGTGTATCTTTGACCCTTTGATAACATCCAGTTATGAAGGACTGAGAATTATCCTGAACAAAATGGTCTCATATCTCACATACAAAATAATTTGATTTTATTGTTTAACTCATTAAACCTTACCTGTTTCTGGTTATGTTTTATGAACTCCTGTAATGCCTTTAAAGGAAAATGTTTTTTATTCATTTGAAGAATGTATTGTCAATACTTTTGGTGTCTCAAAAAGCCCCATAACTCTAGCTGTAAAATGTTAACTTCCAGGTACATGAATGCAGTGGGTGTATCCTAAGGAACTGCCAGCATTAGTCTATAATATGATGTCTTTCCTGACTCTTAACAGTGGAATTTGTTTATTCTGCTCCAGACTTCACTGGCATACCATATCTGGGAAGTGACCTTTGCCTCATAGGTGTTTTCTGGGGGGCTATAAAGGAATTATTGGCAACTGAGAGAGCAAATTTATTACTTTCTTTGGCTGTACTTACTGCAATGTGTTTAACTTTTGGAATATTACACTTGCAATTTTTCTCTGTTGTAAAGTACAGTCCCAAATATTTGTACTCATTGACCATTTCTATTTGGTCACTGTCTAGATTCCAGGCCTGTTCTTTTATATTTCCATTTCCAAAAATCATTACTTTAGTCTTTAAAATGTTAAGTTTTAGGTCCAGATTTGCAGAATTAACTGTCAAAGTTGTGTGTTGGAGCCCTGTAGGTGTTTGCTAGATCACTACTGCATTGTCTGTATATACTAGCAGTTGCACTGCCTTTCTATCTCATTCCAGGGTTGAGGGTATCAGTTTCTTTTGGAGCACTTATTAGTTTTCAATTTCTATGTAAAAGTTAAATAGTTTTGGGGTTAGGAAACAGCCTTGTTTAACACATTTCCTTATTAAAATTCTATCAGATGTAACACTTTCTCTTCTTATTCTTGTGCTAGATGGAGTTATCAGAATGATGTAGAATTACAAAATCATGGCATTATCAGTTTACTTTTCTTTTAAGATTCTCCATAGCAAATTTCTGTTCACATTATCAAATGCCCTGGTAATGTCTATGAAACAAGTGTATATTTTCATTTTCTTTCCCTGGGTATATGTCTCAATAATGGCATTTAATACAAAAATGTGGTTCATTGTGCTTCTATTAAATCTAAAACTTGCTTGAACTTCACAGAACAAATTGTATTCCTGTGCTAGTAATTCCAGATGATGATTTTAAATCAATCTAGTAAACACATTTAGACCTAAGTTTAAAAACATGATTGGTCTGTTGTTGCTGACCTCAAAAATATTCCACTTTCTATGTATGGGGATAATAATTCCCTCTCTCCATCCCACTGGGGGAGAAATATGCAGAACAATGGAATTAAACACACTAGTTAATATTTTTGCCCATCCAGATGGATAAGGAAGAAATATTTCAGCAGATGCATCATTAACGACAGGGGCTTTGTAGATAGGTACAATGTTTTCCATATTTGATTCAGCCAATACTGAACTAAAATTATTTTCCTGTTCTACTTTCCCTATCACTTCCATAATAATGCAGTCTCGATTCTCTGTGACCAGGGCTACCAGGTTCCAGAATGTTTTAGCGTTTTTTTTTCTTCACGAATTGCCCCTTGCAAATTTTCCCATAATTTCTCTTAATATTTCTGTCTTTTTATCTGTATTAGGTTTTTATATTATTTTCTTTATATATTATTTTCTTTAGCGTGTATAGAGTATGTCTATATTCTACATTACCCAGTTCTAGTGACTTCCTAGTTATTTATATATATATTTTTTTGAGCTGCAAGCATTCTCTATAATTCGGTATCACATGAAGTTCATGCAGACCACACAAGCATGGTCAACAGCATGTATTCAAAATGTCAAAGTATGGAAGAGAGAGCAATGCAAAACAATGCTTGGGAGACAATGTGTTCTGAGGAGGTGTCTTAACCATGCACTGTTGATCCTGAGTTCACTACTACTCTTTTCCCCCACTTAATTTCACTAAAGTGGTGATCCATGGTGGCATGATATTGTAATAGTAAATCAACACTTAAGGAAAACGGCTGACAGAACAAAGTAAATGTGGGAGTGGTTAATCATGGTGGCATGGTATTGTAATAAAAAATCTACACTTAAGGGAAAAACCTTACAGAAGAAATTAACTGCAGGAGATAATGGTTCCCTGTTTTCAGTCAAGGTTTGTTGTTTCCTTTGACTGGTGTTCTTGCTTCTTGTTGGTTGCACTGGAAGAGTAGTGTGTCCTGTTGTCTTGGTGGCTAGTGTGCAATGTTTTCTCCATTATGGTGTTTTTTCCATTAGCTGTTACGGACTGGCATGGTGTTGCCATTCGGGGTTTTGCCTATACTGTTTTGTGCCACTCTGTGTTAGTTGTACCAGAGTTGATGTGAAACCCTATCATTGCAGGGATTTTTTCCAGTTGGACAATTATATTTTTGCCTCGCTTCATGTCCTAAGTTGTTTAGAACCAGTTCTAATATTTGTTCATATGTATGGCTGTCCCTTGGGCTGATTTAACATCAGAGACTGAGACAACAGTGTCAGTCTTGAGTGTCTTCAGCAATGCATTTTCTGCTAGGTTATACAACTTTTCTTGATTAAATGGATTCCACAGAATTTTATTATTATTCTTTACAATCACATGATTTTGATTTCTAGCTCCACACTAACATTTCTCCTCCTGATTTTACTGTTGGATCAACTTAATTCTATCGTAATAGGGAACTGATCACTTTCCCAAGTTTATGTAATGACAAATTAAAATATGTATCACTCACATCGAGGTCTGTAACACTTCCCCCTTTTACTGTAGGGTAAGTTATATGACTTGTCCCATATACCAGCAGGAACATCTGCCAGAACTAGACTCATAGTGGATTCCCTGCAGGGGGAAGGCCTCAAACAACTGGTACAGCAACCCACAAGAGACAGGGCTATCCTAGATCTAGTACTGACTAACAAAGAAGGGATCACAGATCTCCAGGTAGAAGGTCACCTGGGGGCCAGTGACCATCACATGGTATGGTTCAATTTGGCTACTACATCTAAATCATCCCATTCCAAGGCAAAATATGGGACTTCAGAGGAGCTGACTTTGATAAGATGGCCAACAGAGTTAAGCTAGCCCTGGCAAAAGAAACACAGGTGAGGAGGTACAGGCAAAGTGGGCAAGCATTAAGGATACAATACTTGAAGCAACATCCCATTGTGTTAGACAGAAAAGGAAGTGCAAAGAAGAAAAAACCACTTTGGTTCTCAAATATAGTAGCAGAAAAGGTCAGAGCCAAAAGGCTGGCCTTCAGAAAATATAAGGAACACAGCGGGATGAAGATAGGGAGGCATACCAAACTGCCCTAAGGAGCAGGTAAGGCAGTAAGGCAGGCAAAGTCCCAAACTGAGGAAACACTAACACGAACAGTAAGAAAGGTGACAAGACTTTCTATAGATACATTAGTGAAAGGAGAAAGTCCAGAGGGTATTGCTAAGCTTAATGGAGAAAGGGAGCATGTGAGGAGGAGGACCCTGTAAAGGCATCTATCCTAAATAGATACTTTTGCTCAGTATTTACTGAAGAGAAGGTAGGGCAGGGCCCACAGCTCAACATCATGGACACAGGGAGGAGGTGAGCCTACTCCCTTCACAAAAAGGGTCCTACAAGAGCTTGCTAAGCTCAGGGTGGATAAGGCAATGGGACCTGATGGCATACATCCCAGGGTGCTAAGGAGCTAAAGGAGGAACTAGCAGAGCCATTAGCAGAATTGTTTAGTGAGTCTCTGAGCACAGGAGAGGTCCCAGAAGACTGGAGAAAGGCTCATGTGATCCCACTCCACAAGAGTGGTAGCAGGGAGGCGGGGAACTACAGACCGGTCAGTCTTACCTCAGTAGTGGGCAAGATTATGGAGGCACTCCTTAAGGAAAGGATAGTGCAACACCTGGAATCCATAGGGGCACAGGATCCAAGACAGCATGGGTTTACAAAAGGAAGGTCCTGTCAAACTAATCTCATAGATTTCTTTGACTGGGTAACCAGAGTGGTGGACCAAGGGGGCAGTTGATGTCGCCTACCTTGACTTCAGCAAAGCTTTTGACACTGTTCCACATAGAAGATTGATAAATAAGCTAGGTAGGCTCGGGGTGGGTCGAAGTTGGTCAACTGGGTGGCAAACTGGTTGACTGGCAGAAAACAGAGAGTGGTGGTAAATGGTATACAGTCAGAAGAGATGCAAGTCACAAGTGGGGTACCTCAGGGATCAGTCCTGGGGCCAGTCCTATTCAACATCTTCATTAGTGACCTGCAAGATGGACTAGAGGTAAGAGCTTGTCTGTTTGCAGATGACACCAAGATCTGCAACAGAGTAGATGATCCAGATGGGGTGGGCAGAATGAGAAGAGATCTGGATAAACTAGCAGAATGGTCAGAAGAGTGGCAACTGGGATTTAATGCAAAGAAGTGCAAATCATGCACATAGGGAAGAGAAACCCTGGAAGCCACTTATAGGCTGGGAGGAGTTGCTAGCAGTCACAAAGGAAGAAAGAGACTTGGGCATCATCATCACTGATGACCTAAAATCATCAAAGCAGACCTCTAAAGCAGTAGGTAAGGCTAGGGGGTGTTAGGGTGTATTAGTAGGGTATCACAAGTCGTAAGAGGAGGTAATAATCCCTCTGTACAAGACATTGGTTAGGCCCCATCTGGAGTACTGCGTGCAGTATTGGAGCCACACCTTCACAAGGACATTAACCAAATTGAGGCAGTCAGAGAAGGGCAGCAAAATGGTGCAGGGACTGCATCAGAAGACATATGAGGACAGATTAACGGAGCTCAATATGTATGCCCTTGAGCAAAGGAGGAGAGAGGTGATATGATCGAGACATTTAAACACCTTAAGGGCATAAACAAGGTGAAAAGAGTCTAACATGTTTAAATATAAGAAAAATAGCAGGACAAGAGGACACAGCATGAGATTAGAGGGAGGCCGATTAAGGGGAATGTGAGGAAATTCTTTTCACAGAAAATTGGTAGATGCATGGAATGGCTTACCACAAGAAGTGGTGGCTATGAATACAGTGCAGGGCTTCAAACAGGCATGGGATAGGCATAAGGGAGCAATACAAATGACTATGAATAGATAGGTCACTGACAGAGCAAAGGCCGATGGCACATTTATAAGGTAGAAAAAGAAATGGGCAGACTGGATGGGCCTTGCGGTCCTTATCTGCCGTCAACTTCTATGTTTCTATGTTTCTATTGTCAAGTCACCAGTGGTCATCCTGTTATGAATCCTCATAAAATTGTCTGCTGCCATGGTAATCATCATTTTCAGTCTTGTATTTACAGTCCCATCTTTTGAATTACACAGTAGTATTTGTAATGTATCACCTATATTCAAATTATGGGACTTTAATTTTTGTAGCTACTCAATTTTGGCATTAAAGTCTCCCATTAAGATCACTGTGCTCCCAGGAATATTCATGTTAATATCCATCAATATGATGGTAAGGGTGGATATTGGATCCTGCCAGGTTAGACCAATGGGGGGAAGGGTATAAATAATTATGACAATCAAATAAATCATTTATTCATTAAATACAGTAGCACAAAGAAAAAAAGAGAATCCCACATCTAACACTTGTATTTTCTTAAAATGATCTATTGAAAATAAGGACATCAACCCACTGCAGTAGGGTCATTGGTTCAGGAGACAATTAGCAGGCAGACATCAAGAGTTAGTGCATAAAAAAATGGCAGGATGGCATTTATCATTTCATTTTTTTACTTCATGAAATGATTCAAGTTCTTACAGAAGAGAAAAATTGTCATTAGTTCAGCTTCAAAGGATCAACTATTTCGCCCAGTAGTACTCTGAGGTCTTATCCCTTGGACTCACAGTTCCAGGCTGACTCCCCGGTCTGGACTCTAGCTCCTTTAACAGCCTAGTGGCTGACTTTCATACATGTAGGTGGGGTCACCTGACCTAGCTATTATCTAATTTACAGAAATAAAACTATCTGGGTTAGTCTAGATTGCCTGGTAACCCACCATACCTGTCTAACATATTACCCCACATAGTTTTATAGCAACATCCCTTTCTTTGTATGCAACACTGAGCTAGAATAGCCCAAATATACCTAATTGTATCATCATTAGGTTCATTAAAGGATTAAGCCCCTTCCATTCTGGAGTGACATCACTTTCTTACTGCTATAAAAGCAGCCATTTCCTGGGCTGCCAGCCCTATAGACAGTCCTGACTGCAGAACCAGGCAATGACTACTACTATTCTTTATGTATAGATCATAGGTATTCCAGAGTTTGACAAGTGAATAGAAGAATAAGGTGCGCTTCTTATTTTCTTTCCCTTTGTCAACTTCAGGATACCAGGCAGTAACTGAAAATAAACCAAAACAAAAGGAAGGGAAAATTGTTTAACCAGGAGAGGCACATTAAGCTGAAGCTTGTTTCCAAGTGCAACCTGGGAACACAAGGAAGTTAAGTGATTTGCTCAGGGTCATACAGTATGCAAGTGGGGGGGCTGTGGGATTCTAACCCTGGCCTCCAAGTTTGCAGCTCAGAGCCTTAAACCACTGTGCTATATTGCCTCAAAAGGAACAATGTTCTCTTGTACTTTTCTTTCTGTAAGGGCTGTATTTCATTAGCTCTCAACTTGTTTATTCTAATTTTCTAATATTCTAATTCACAAGGGGTTTTTTGGTAAGCTCAGGATTCTTCACCAACTCCCTAGTAACTTGCAACTTTATATTTTTCACAAACCGACGGCTGAAATATCAGCCCAATGGTAAACATTTCAATTCAGCCCATTTTGACTTTGTTTACTTAGTTGCCTTGCAGCTACCTAGCCACCTTTTATTTTAGTTCCTGCTGCAATCCAGTGTTTGTAATGTTGCACTCTTTAGAGCATATAGAGTTACTGTTATGTGAAGAGAAGTGGCTGAAATCAACATGCCACCTGCTCTGCCATGCTATACTAACAGAAGAGAGACAGAATTTACATGCTTCCTTTATTTTTCATCTCTCTCTCTCTCTCTCCCCCCTCTATATAACTATGCAACAGAGAGGCAGTAAAGCCCACAAATCCCACAGGGAGCAAGCGGTAACATGCAGGAGTAGAAATAAAAAGTTATGTAGCCTGCTGCTTTGTTTTTCCCCACTCTCATTCAGTCAGGACATTTGCCCTCCTTGAATAAATAATAAAGCTTATCACTCTCTCTCGCTTATCTTTCTTTACACCCCACTTTATTGTGCACAGTTCATAGGATTGACTGACAAGCAGGTCAGCTGCAATTATGTTCTGGCATTCTGCCATGACTAACACACTACAGTGGAGCACGGAGCTGTATTTTCTACTCTGAAGGACCTTACTGTCCATTTTTCCCCTGAAATGCTTGTCTAAGAGCGCTAAGTGCTATTTGAAAGAGCTGGGCAGCTGCAATTGTATTCTGGCAATCTGTCAGCTGCTCACTATCACAGGCGCATTGCACATTGGAGCTAGGAGTTTAGGGGTGTTACATTAACCCTGCCAAGCAACTGTTTTGACTCCTAATGCCTTTTCCATGTTTTTAGGGCACTGGCATATTATAAAGAAGAACGTCCTGCTTTCTTTACATACTCCCACTCGGGGAATTTGCACCTATAGTGCAACCTGTGCATTCATACAGATTATGGGCATACTTTAATGCTATCAGTGTGTTAGGAGCTGCTAAAGACTTTCTAGAGGCTTTCCTTTTTGGATACTGGCTACAGGACAAGGAATAGCATGGAAAGGCACAGATATTAGGTTCTGGCTTTCTGTTTGTGGAAACATGCAAGTGTGACCTACCCTGAAAGATTGCTATTTTGTGCAGGGAATACGGGAAGATGTGCTTCAGTGCTGTTAACAGTCAAGTTATAGTCAATATTATGCCATTAAACCTAGGCACTTTATTTCTTGGGAGTGGGGGTATTTTGTAGAATATCAGAGCTCCTACTCATCACAGGGATCACCCTGTGACACCCACCACAAACACTTCCATATTTACTTATTGAGAGAGCTGGATATTGGGCACACTTATACCCTTCTAGTTTGATTTTGTTCTTTTTGAGCCAATTTGTGGGATTAAAATTATATCATGTTTGGTGATAGAATTTATCCAATCTTTATCATGATTTTTTTTCCATCCCAGCAATATTCCAGCTCATAATTTGGATGTTCTCACAGTGCATATTATTGCTGTTCTGTCAGTCAAAATTATAGTTAAGTCAGAGCTTGTGGTGGATAATAATAATAAGAATAATGTCTTTTCAGATATTGTAGAAGACACATCTCTTGATTCCATTTACTCCCTTAGTACATTACTATTATTTATTCACAGACCCTTTTTTCTGCTACTCCAAATTTATCTTCTTACCCCCCACATAGCAAAATCTTCATCTTCCATAAGTGACAGAGAAATGTCAAAGAGTCTTGTATAATCTGTGATTTTTTTTTAATCCTGGCGGATGAGGTTGGTTTTGGGGATTGTATTTTTGGATTTTGCTTTTAAATCTGTTTTTCTTTTTATTTACCTCCCTGTTTCTTCTCTTAACTTTTCTGGTGAGATGCAACAGATTGCTATCTATTTAACCTTCTAAAGGTTGGAAATCATCTTTTGCCCCAAGACTTACTTGTCTACTTAGTATTGTATTAAGTGTCATACAGACGAATCCCATCTGTCCAGCTTTATATTGTTTGATGGTCCTAATGTCTGTCCATTTAACATTGTTTACCACTATCCCTTTGCACATGTTATAAACCATGATCCTAACTGATTCTAAAGTTTTTGTTTTAGTCTTTTTTCACTTTGTAAGTAAATGGTTGGTAATATTTAACGTATTTCTAAAATCTCTCCTGACTTCTTCTAGTTCTATGGACTTTTCAGACTAATCCTGTTCTTTCCTTTTGTATTTATGTTGGTAATGATGTGATGTTTTGTTTCCTTTTTTAATAAACTCAGCCTTTTTTGTTTTTATTCTCTAAACCACTTGTATGATGTTTAACTTCAGCAGGAATACTATTAGTAGTCTTTCTTCTGTATCTGATGTCATGTTTTGGTTGATTGCCTCTATCATCTAGGGCTCTCCTATTATTTTTGTTTTTATTGGCTTTCAGAATATTGTTCTTCTTCTTTTTCCTTTTAATTTCTTCAACCTCTCTTTCTGCAATTATTTCTGTTATCTCGCATAGCTTTGATTTATTGCCATTGCCATTTCTTTATTGTATGGTGCTCACTGGTGTAGGTTTTGATCTCTTTATTGAGATCAATGATTTTGTTACTTTCTGACACCAATGATAATAAAGACACAACCTGTGTTTTTCGTTATTTCTACTTTGATTTGATGTAGTCCTATCTGTGGGAGTTTTAGATCTACATCATAGTTTGCTTGTAGTGTTCTATTTACTGTACTTTGGCTTATAGAATTTTTTTTATCATTCGCTTCTTCCTGCTGAGTCCAAAAGTGTGGAATATCTGGGGACAATTTAGGTGGAGGTTCCAAACTTAAGCAATCAACAAAAGGTGAAAGAAACTGTTCAAAGTTCTGGAGATACAACTTTCCTCCTTGACACCAGTGTTTACTATTTTTCTGTTTCTGAGTATTTGTCAGGAGGTCCATTATTACAGACAAGGACCGCTGTTCCCTAATAGGTTAGGAAGACTCCCTTGGGACAAATGAGGCTTGAACTCTATTTTATTTTTACTGATCAACTCCAGCTGACTTTCTGGAGTGATAAATTAGTTAGTGTTTTTTTTTTTTTTTTTTTTAATCACATTTTTTTTTTCAGGCTCCATTCTTTCCCCTTTAGCTTTTTCAGTTTTCAGGGCTTTACTATCAGCATTTTTCTTTCTGCCTGCCATTTAGTAGTAGAGACATAAAAATCCCTAAGGTTCAATCTGTAACTCAACCCCAGTTACTGCAAACAATTTTAAAAAATCTGTTCATACAAGTTTAAAAATTATACCAGTAATATTGATATACAATATGTATTCAATGTGTATTTCTGTCTTCTGTTCTTTTTTTATAGATGTTAAACAGGATCCACTTTGGAATTCCTTGTTTTGGAATATGTGGCTTCTTAACCATAAGGTAATCCACCTGCACTTGAGGCATCTCTGATTCTTTTCTAAAGACCAAATTCTATAACCAGTAGTAATAAAAGAAAAACTGTCTTACAATAATAAATATATAAAATTAGATTTGCTTATTAAAAATAGATTCACCTTTTAAACTTTTCTAAAACATTGGTAGCATCACATCTTTTCTTTAATATTTAAATGAGTTCTGCAGTGCACAAGAAAATTGATCAACTTACATGCCTTGAGGAGAGTTCTTGCACAAAACCAATCACCTGTAGACATTTAAGGTAGAAGCTGCATACATCACCTTAGCTTAGAATATTCTAAGGAGCAAGAAAAATGTATGTTTTGTGTACTCAAGAATACTCAATATATTTAAAGGTACTTAGGAAAAATCGAGACAGCAAACATTCTATTGTGGGTACCTGAAAAGTCAATTGTAAAAAATCCTTAAACTGAAATAATTACCTTGCACTAGGTCTGGTTTGAAAAAAAAAATAATCTGTTGCAACCAGTGTTGACAAGCTCCTTCTTCCATCTTGCTGTTTGGTGTACTGAACTAGTAGTGAGGTTAGTGGAGTTTATATAGTGTGTTACCCTAGATGTGAAATGTGTGTGCGTAGTGGGAGAGTTCAATCATGTGACTAAATGCATGTGAAAAAGAAACTTACCAATGAAACAAATCCCTATTTGCACAACTTACCCAAATAGCTTTGTGTGTAGAGTGACAAAATGTGTAATATGTAATACACAACCCTAAGTAAATGGGAATGACTGCATGTGTAACTGTTAATGTGTTACTTCTAATATAATCTCTCCATAACCTGTGTATGACCCAAACACAAATGTTGTATACAAAGAACTTACGTAAAACACTACAAAGCCATGCATCAAAAAAACAAATGCGATGAGTGATTTCAATGAGCGGATGATTTTTAACAGATGAAACAAAGCAAAAAACTGTTATGACACAAATATTATATGTCAATACAAAATCACACATGCCCCCACAATGCAAAGCATCATGGGCTGCATATGCAAATCACCACAGAATGTTATGCTGATCCAACTTTAAGCAGAATTGCATGGTGCCGAAAGGCCTCTCACACAGTTTGCAAAGGGTGCTAACAGAAGACATAGACACATGTTTCATCCTACCAGGACTCATCAGTATGCCTCATCTGTTTGACACCCCAGTGAAATGGACCAGCTACCCCTAAGGCAGTGTGCCTGGGATATATCGTGGTGAACCCATTAAAATAAAAAAACATTTAAAAGACAAAGAACCTCTGTGCGTAAACACCGAGGCAAGGGTTACCCCAAAGGGCATTTGGCTGGGAAGCCAAGTTTCAAGAAAATACAAAATCACACATGCCCCCACAATGCAAAGCATCATGGGCTGCATATGCAAATCACCACAGAATGTTATGCTGATCCAACTTTAAGCAGAATTGCATGGTGCCGAAAGGCCTCTCACACAGTTTGCAAAGGGTGCTAACAGAAGACATAGACATGTGTTTCATCCTACCAGGACTCATCAGTATGCCTCATCTGTTTGACACCCCAGTGAAATGGACCAGCTACCCTAAGGCAGTGTGCCTGGGATATATAGTAGTGAACCCATTAAAATAAAAAACATTTAAAAGACAAAGAACCTCTGTGCGTAAACACCGGCAGGGTTACCCAAAGGGCATTTGGCTGGGAAGCCAAGTTTCAAGAAAATACAAAATCACATGCCCCCACAATACAAAGCATCATGGGCTGCATATGCAAATCACCACAGAATGTTATGCTGATCCAACTTTAAGCAGAATTGCATGGTGCGAAAGCCCTCTCACACAGTTTGCAAAGGGTGCTAACAGAAGACGTAGACACGTGTTTCGTCCTACCAGGACTCATCAGTATGCCTCATCTGTTTGACACCCCAGTGAAATGGACCAGCTACCCCTAAGGCAGTGTGCCTGGGATATATCGTGGTGAACCCATTAAAATAAAAAAACATTTAAAAGACAAAGAACCTCTGTGCGTAAACACCGAGGCAAGGGTTACCCCAAAGGGCATTTGGCTGGGAAGCCAAGTTTCAAGAAAATACAAAATCACACATGCCCCCACAATGCAAAGCGTCATGGGCTGCATATGCAAATCACCACAGAATGTTATGCTGATCCAACTTTAAGCAGAATTGCATGGTGCCGAAAGGCCTCTCACACAGTATTATTATTATATGACAAATATTATATGTCGTCAGCAGCTACTACTCGATGTTAGAGTCTCACTTAAATGCACTGACATTGTCATTATAATATCACCACAGTGGGACCGTTAGCTATCTGATGCCATACAAATAAAATAGCACAAATAAAATATCCTCTCTAAACTCTCAATTGCTTTTAAGATTTATAAAATTATCTTTATTCAGTTTGTTCTATATTGACTGTAAAAAACTGCATAGAGTATAGAGGACATTTTCAGTGAATTCTGACAGCAGGCAGAAGCCTACTTTGGCTCCTCAGAGTCATAATCTTTTTTTGTTTTCCTTATGGTAAGGTTCTAACATTTTAGTCTCCATATCTACAATCCAAAGACCGATCACATGTGCCAATGTTCCTGCCTCAAATCCTTTTGTATCTTCAGCACCTACAGCTCCTTCTCTCTTCTTCCTTTTCCACATGCTCCTCACACTCTGTGTGTTTGTCTGCTCAGGTCTTCCCTGTTCACCTACTCACTCTCTGAGGCTGAAGGAATCCCAGCTCATTCTGGTCCCACTGGTGTTCAACCTCTCCCCATTCAGCTCTGGCACCATCACAGGCATGGGCTTGGTCAAGTCCAGATAAAATACAGATAATCAGCTCCAGGATACAGTCAAGCATAATCTTCAGAGATGAAGGTTCATCCACAATGCTCTGCTGTAGTGTGATTTGAACTTGGATCTCCTGGTTTCCAAACATGTGCTCTAGCCATTAGAAGAAAGAGAAGCTGATGCTGAATTTGTATTCAGTGAAGGTGCCAAAATTTAGTTATTCTACCTTTGATTCAACTCAATCAAATTTCTGGTCACTTTGGATCAAATAAAGCATCAGACAAATAATTAAAAAATATCCAAATAATCAAAAAAATCTCTTTAGTCCTTCCGAGGTGACCAGGGCGAGTCCTATTTCCACTTCTGATCACCACGCCAGTCACATTCCTCACTCCTCTCCAGACAAAAAGAGAAATGTTTAGCTCCTGCCACCAATTTGAGGTGATGACTGAGTTTTCTGTAAAGTGTCTGGAGGAACAGTTAAAGCTGGAAGAGGTTGGGACTGACTGGATTCAGTAAGAAGTGGTGTTAGGTGTCACTTACACCAATCTTCACACTGCAAGACACCCATACCAAGGAGACAAAGTGTTCTTGGCCAATATGTCAATGCCAAACTGAAGATAGAAGGTTTGCATGGAAGTAGAACCAAAGTTGTCAATTTTCATATTCCCTCAGCCTACACTACACCATACTAGGACAGGAATGATGTACCCTCTGCAGTACAAGGAAGGAGTGCAAGCAAAGGGGAGGCCAATCACCTAAAACACAACAAAAAAGTAAAAAAGGGGCTGAACTCAGAGAATTACTTGTCACATCCAAAGTAAGAGTCCATGATATCAGGGTTGCCTTTATTGTGGGGAGAAATCTCTGAGGCACTCCATACCTTATAGACTGGGTCTCCAAGTCACTTGATACACTCCCAATGCACATGTGAAGTCCTGTCCCTGTAATACCCCTCTTCTGTCTATCTGTGGTCAGTTATTCATGTGCATTTGACCAGGCTACAGCACAGGATCAAGCTTCTGAATGTTAACACAGACAAATCAAGCAAACTACAACTGAGCTTCCAAAAGGTATGGGACTGTTCATATATGCTACCCTATACTTCTCTCTTAGTTAGTCAGGTTGTATATCTTTCCTAACATCTTTACACTATCCCTCAGCTGGCACCCCGATCTCAGAGGGAACCACCCATGCATTGGTCAGTGGCTATCAGTGCTAGATGGTAGAAGTACACTAGATGTCAGCAACATGTGGATTTGTTCAAGCAGTCTCCTCCATATCCATGGAATGCCATTGAAAATGCCTCACTCCAGAACACCCTTGTGGTCCTTATGACAGTGACCACAGGAGGCATAGGTGCCTGTCATGGCTGCACCAGAGTACCTCCCTCTTAGCAGGATACCCTTAGACATTGAAGCACCATGGATGACCCCTTATAATACCTGCCAATGGCTACAGGAGGAGACGCCCACCACCATCTAGAGGGGAGAGAGAGAGAGAGAAGTTGAGTCAACCTCAGTGTCAAATGAGTCTATCGCATTGACTGCACGGAGGGAGATTTTGAAGGGAACATTCACTGAAAGCCATAAAGACTAACCTGGCAGACTGTCCATCCATGCTGGATTGTCGTTTGCTGTTATGGACCTCCATGGGTCAGTTTTCAGGGCATTCCCACTGCCATCTTCTTTTGTCTACAATCGGAGCCCTGCTGCATCTTCTCAGCCCTTTGCAGCCTTTGTCTAAATGACTTACACATGCATGCACACCTGGTGCAACTATGCATGTGCAACCCATCACCATATTGGGCATGGCGCTCTCAGTGGGTTGCATACGTGCATGCACTAAGGGTTAATGCCATATTGCACACGGTGCCCATGGTCCTTGTGGTCACTGGGGACCATGCAGGTGCACTCAACAGTGCCATATTTTGCATGGCTTCAGATTGCCCCCTTTTTTCATCCTACCATTTAACAAGCATGTACGTGGGAAGTACCTATAAGGATCACAACAGCATCACCCCCTGTGAACATGGGCTCTAGAGCACTAAAGCGGGGTAACCTCAACATTTTCACTGCTCCACTAGTACCTGAGCTTCTACTTCCTGGGACAACACTTTCAATACATGGCTCTACTATTCGGGCTGGCATCGCCCATCCAGGACTTTATCAAGATCTTGGTAGTTCTGGCAGCCAAGTTATAAGAACAGAGCATCCAAGGGATCCCATATCTGGACCACTGGCTGATATGGACAAGGTCCAACTCCCAGGCCCAACGGTAGATGGAGGTAGTCATAAATTGCCTGGAGATCCATGGATGGAGCAGCAACAGGGAGAAGAATACCCTTTCACCCAGCCAGCAGACTGAACCCCTGGGGTCTCTGAGAAACGAATTACAATTCTAACCACCCAGTCCCCTGGGTTTACTAGAATCCGATTAGTACTAGTCTGTAGGCAAGTGAAAAGGCAGCTGGTAATGAGCTAATTAAGGGGCTTCTTACATAATGACATCATTGTTTACTCAGCTAGCCTGAGTGGAAATGATTATGTAATTTAGACCCCTCGCAGCAGCATAACCATTTTTGAGTCAGCTGCTCACTGGAAGTTTAGAATGTTCAGTTAGTCTCAGTTTGGAAGTCAGAGTGGCAGGAGGTCTGCTACTTGGGGCTCTGTCACAGAGACCCTTGTGTTTCTTACCCTAGTTTGGATTAAATCTTCAGTTCCCAGTGAAGTGGTGGAGACCTTTTTTCAGCAGGATTCCTTGATTTCACTCCATTGGGAGTGAGAGGGATTGCCATTTCTGTGGATCCAAGGAGAAATCCCACGAAGTTCCTAGATTGTGTACAGCTGCCTTTGAGAAGGACATTTGTGTGAGAATTTCTGACAAGCTGCAATGGAAAAAGGGTGCTTTCTTGGTTGTTTCCATGCCTAAAGGAAAGAGCAACATATTTGTGGGTACAGATGCAGTAACTGTTCTCATTAGGGAGTTGGCTGAGGTGTGTGCCCAAGATAAGGCTAGATCACACCTGTCAGAGCCCCTCATACTCTTCAGTGTTAATTTAAAGTTTAAAGTTTGAGTCCTTAGCAATTCAGTGGGGATTGCAGTCGCATTTGGTGTAACCCTGAAGGAATGGCAGAGACTGTCAATTGGGAAAAAGAGTGGGAGGAACGCCATCTGGAGTCTACAAAGCAGGGCTAACTTGTTCATTGATGGGCACCAGGTTTCCCTGGGCAAAGGCTATTGCCAGAGGAGGATGTCTTAGGGTATGTGGTAAAAGTCCATGAGCATACACCTGTAGGAACGAAGATGTTCTGAGCATGTGGCAACAGTCCACGGGCATACACTCTTGGGAAAAGGAAATGTTTTGGGTATGTGGCAACAGTCCATGAGCATACATTCTTGGGAAAAGAAAATGGTTTAGGAGTGTGGCAACAGTCCACCAGTGTACACTATGGGAAAGAGAAATTAAATGTTTTTGTGGAAAACTGTACTGCCTAGCAAAGAGTTCCTGGAAAAGGAATGTACTTGCTTTGCCATGACCAACTATTTGGGTCCACTTGTGCTTTAGTAACATCTGTGAATAAAGCCATAATGCACAATCCCAGCTGCTGCATTGGACATTCTGTTCATTGCTTTCTGTGTGGAATTATTGGGGCTCCCTCAGCAGTTAGGTGTAGCATATACCTAGCATCCTCTCCTCTGGACCTGGTTGTAGTTACAAAGGTTCATTTTGGTAATTGTACCCCCACCTCCTTCTTTAGATAATGAGCATGGTAGACACTCTAAAGTTAGGGGTGGTACCAATCTGAGTATTTTTGTTAAAAGTAAATGGTAAGCCATATGTGGGTACTAGTTTTTTTAATGGGGGGTGCCAACTTGCCAAAAGTGGCAGGAGGGTTACACAATAATCAATGTTACTGATTAAAATTTATCAGAGAAACAAGAAAAATTGCTGTGCAGGGGACTCTCCTTCATATCTGCTTCTCCAGTTAACTTATTTAATATTATTATAAGGGTCTCAAGAATGCTGAAATCTGATTGACTGTCAGCATTCTGAGAGCCTTATGTTGATCTCCTTATTAACATACTTGTAGAGCCTGATCACTTGATTATTGATTTAAAGAATCAAGGTCCTACTTACATTTGCAGCACTCTACGTCTGAAACTGATGGAAACCATTAGAACAAGGCTGACAGTGCCAGGAATCATTTTGAAAGAAAGGAGGTCAAACTAAACACTGAACTGTTACTTCTTCCTGTTTTTATTGCTGAGCTGTGCTAGATGACAGGATACAGTATTTACTAAACTAAATTGTTTTGTAGGACACTCATTTGAAGTACTGTTATAGTGCCAGCAGGGCTAAAGAAACAGACTTCTGAATTTCAATTTTGAAGAGAATAGTCATAGCACAGCTGTGTAGAATGAAGTTCCCTCCCCCCACCACACAGCAGACTCACTGCTGACTCACAGCCAAAGAACAGATTTGCTTTCCCCATGTAAACCTTTGGCATAGGGACTATTTTATGTCAAGGGTTAAGAATAACTAAAATAAATACTGTGTGTTATTAGAAAATGGCGAGAAAAACTGAACCCAATTATAATAATAATCATAGCAATAAGGTACTCCCAGTACCTTGCATGTTCTAGTGGCCAAAGAAGAGATCTGGATAAACTGGCAAAATGGTTGAAAGAGTGGCAACCGGGGTTTAATGCAAAGAAGTGCAAGATCATGCACATAGGGAAGAGAAACTCTGAAACCACCAATAGGTGGGGAGAGGAGTTGCTGGCAATCGCAGGGAAGAAGGAGACTTTGGTGTCATCATCACTGATGACCTGACATCATCCAAACAGATCACTAAAGCAGTAGTTAAGGCTAGAGGGATGTTGGGGTGTATTTGTAGGGGTAGAGGGAGGTAATAATCCCTCTTTACAAGACACTGGTTAAGCCCCATCTGGAGTACTGCATGCAGTACTGGAGGCCGCACCTGCACAAGGACATAAACAAAATGGAGGCAGTCCAGAGAAGGGCAACCAAATTGGTACAAGTACTGCATCAGAAAACATATGAAGACAGATTAACGGAGCTCAATATGTATACCCTAGAGCAAAGGAGGGAGAGGTGGTATGATTGAAAAATTCAAATATCTTAAGGGCATTAACAAGGTCAAAGAGTCTAACATGTTTCAATATAAATAAAATAGCAGGACAAGAGGACACAGCATGAGATTAGAGGGAGGCCAGTTGAGGGGTAATGTGAGGAAGTTCTTTTTCACAGAAAGGGTGATGGATCCATTGGACTGCCTGCCTCAGGAAGTGATGGGTATGAATACAGTGCAGGGCTTCAAACAGGCATGGGATAGGCATAAGGGAGCAATACAGATGAGTATGAATAGATAGGCAATTGATAGGTAGAAAAAGTGGGCAGACTGGATGAGCCTTGCAGTCCTTATCTGCCATCAACTTCTATGTTTCTATGTAGATGGGACAAAAAAGCTAAAGCCAGTGACCAGATAGGGTCACTGGCCATTTCGTCAGGTAGCATAAATGGGAAGACCGGATGGGCAACTAAAATGGTGCAGAGTCTGCAAGAGAAGCCGTATGAGGAGAGACTAAAGGAGCTTAATATGTATACCCTTGAGGAAAGAAGGGAGAGGGGGGACAGGATAGAAACTTTTAAGTACCTCAGTGGAATCAACAAAGTCCAAGAGGGTAGCATCTTTCAGAAAAAGAGATGTGCAAGAACAAGGGGACACAATTTAAAGGTAGAGGGGGGGCGGTTCAGGGCAATGTGAGAGTATTATTTCACAGAGAGGTAGTGGATGCATGGAACAGCCTTCCTGAGGAGGTTGTGGGGTCTAAAACTGTGGGAGAATTCAAGAATGCATGGGACAGACATAAGGCAGTTCTTGTGGGGGGTAGGAAGAAATAGGCTGTTGGTTATCTGGGATCTGCGGCCTATCCTGTAGGTAGGTAGGGAAATGGGCAGACTAGATGGGTCAAGCGGTCCTTATCTGCCGTCAAAGTCTATGTTTCTGTGTGTCCCTTATCTGCTGACAGTATCTATGTAGTTATGTATTGGCTGTATTCCTTAAGTCAGATATTAGAGACAACATGAGCTTATTGCATACATCACAGGGACTTATATGGGATGCCAGATACATATGGCTTACAGAGGATGTATCCAGTCTATACACCAGCATATCCCGTAACAAAGGGCCTACAGGCCATGGAATTTTTCCTTAGTCAGATGGGACACTCTGAATAGGTCCCATCTAGGTTCATACAGGAAGGCTTAGAATTTGCTTTGAATAGAAACTATTTCACATTTGACAAGTAGTTCTGTTTACAGGAATCCAGTACAGTTATGTGAAACTGTACATGGGATATTGGGAGGAGATTTTTATTCACAATGTAGCACTGAACCCCTTCCATATGAAGGCACCCTTTGGCTGCATTATACTGATATCATTTGTGTCTGTGATGGCACCATGGCGGAAACCCAAGAATTTGTACAGTATTTGAACAGTAATAATTTCAATCTAAATTTCACTTCTGTGGTGGATTCAAAATCCATTCATTTCTTGGATGTTACACACCATGGTGTCCCAGGCTAAGCAATATCTACAACTGGCTTAGAAAGAAAACAGTGGCAAATACTATCCTGCATTATGAAAGTGCCCACCCGAAAAAACTGATAAACTCCATACCTTATTCCCAGTATATGAGGATAAAGAGGAATTGTACGGATGAGCACACCTTTGAAAAACAAGCTGGGAGACTGACAGAAAGGCTTCTGAAAATAAGTTATAAACCTACCATATTAGAACAAGCACTGGCCAAAGTCAAAAATATAGACATAGAAGCATTACTAGTTCCTAAACAGAGGGAGAAATCTGGGAATCCACCATACACCGTGGTATTGACTTCAGCCCTGTGGCTGGGCAAATAGGGAGCCTAATTTTTAATTTTTGGCCAATTTAACAAGCAAGATCTACTTTAGGCCAATGTTTAGGTGTCGAAACCAGAGTCACATTTAGAAAAGCAGAAAGCCTGGGTGACCTTTTGACCTCCAGTCATGTTGTAAGAACAGTGACACAGTGCTAATCAGGGCTTTACAGGTTATCCCCACAACCACAGGGATTCCTTGAAAGTGGCTTTTGCAGCATATGCAGTTATACATCTGAAGGCAATATTTACATACATCCATTATGGCATGACACAAGTGTGAAAATATGACAGTTTTTAACTTGTAGAAGTACATTCGTGGCCTACATAGCATGGTGTCCCTGTGGTTTGCAATATGTGGGGAGAACTACATAATTTCTGAAAACCAGAATTCAGGGGCACATTTGTGCAATCTTTAACAAAATCTATGCCAATGCCATTGGTGCACTCTTTGGAACTGCACACAATTCAAATCCAAGAGGTTTTACATTTGCAGCTTTGCAGCATGTACCTCCTCCTTTTAAAGGTGGTAATAGACTTAACATCCTTTTGAAGAAAGAAAGTCTATCGATCTCTATGCTTAATGAATTGATTCCATATGGCCTCCAGTGTCCAAAGAATTTGAGTGCCTTACTTTAAAAATACAGCTTTTGTGTTCATCTTCCCTCACTTTCATTAGCTGCTATAGACCTCCTTCTGCGGGGCTTAAGATCATGAACCACATGCATGCTCTGCTAGATCAAATACAGTCTGAGGTTGTCATTTTGGGTGACTTTAATCTCGACTGGTTCTCTACATCCTCCAAACCAATACATAATTTGTGTGATGTCTTCGGGCTCTCTCAACTCAACACTGATGTTACCCGGCCCAATCTGATGAACCCACACCACAGCACAAAGTTAGATCTAATCCTGGTAAATAAACCACACCTATTTACCCATTGTGGTGTTTTCTGTAATGATCTTAGCAATCACAGTGACATCACGTGAGTAAGGTCAGCCCCCCAAACTTCCATCCTCTTCTAGATATGTGTTCAAAAGAAGTTGCAGAAATGTTATTCCTAATGCCTTCAGCTCTGATCTTCAACATGCTAGCTGGCAGAACTTTTTCCTTGCACCCATGGTGAAACAGGCCTATGAGGCATGCCATAACATCCTTCTTGACACCGTCAATAAACATGCCCCTCTATTTAAAGCTCATACTAAAAATAAGTCCTGTCCTTGGTTTACGGATGATTTAAAAGCTGTTCTACTAAAAAGGGATGCCCTATGGAAAAAGGCTAGAAAAACAAAACTTCCTGCTGACTGGGCAGCTTTTAGGGCAGCCAGAAATTTCGGGACTCAATTAGTGAGAGGCCGAAAAGGTAAAATACTTCCAAAGCAAGCTTGAAACTTCCTCTAATTGTTCCACTAGGTTCTGGAATATGATCAAAGACCTGGAGGGTTGCAGACTGGCAAGTTCACTTATTTCCAAACTCTCCTCAAAAGGGGGGATTATCTCTGACAAACATAAAATACTGGATCTTCTGAATAATCATTTTGCTACAGCAGGGTTGGCATGTGACACTTCCCCAGCTAACACCATTAAAGCGCAGTTATGCAATCTTGATCACGTAAGCCTGCCCTCGGCCATTCCTTCTCATAATGCACTATTCTTCTTTGACTCAGTCTCTGTAAAAACTGTAGAAGATTTGCTTTTGGAATTAGATACAAGGAAGAGTGCCGGTGCTGACCTAATCAAGACGTTTTTTCTTAAACTCAGAAACCATGTTCTTTCCAGGCCTATCACGCATCTGTTTAACTTGTTCCTGTTGCAGGGTGCCCTTACTGCAACCTGGAAAACAGCTCATGTTATATCCATGTGTAAGTCCAGTGACTCCAACAATTTAAATAATTACCGTGCTATATCATTGCTTTCCACTCGATCTAAAATGCTGGAAAGAATAATTAATTACCAGCTCCGACATTACCTCAAGACCAACAACCTCCTCAATCCAGTACAATCAAGGTTTAGGCCCTGTCATAGCACTATATCCACACTTGCCAATGTCACTTATGACTGGCAAACCTCATTAGATGCAAAAACTCATGTCTGTGCTTTGTTCTTAGATTTGAGAAAAGCATTTGACACTGTACCTCATGAGCTGCTCATTACAGTTCTTATGAACATTGGTCTGGACCACTTGGCAGTGTCCTGGTTCACAAATTATCTCACTGATCACTTCCAAAGTGTTGAGGTAGATGGTGACACCTCTACATTAAAACAATTGGCAAGGGGGATTCCCCAAGGTTCTATTTTAGACCCTTTGTTAGTTGCGGTTTATATAAACGATATTAACCCAAGAATCAAATCCACCAAGATGCACCTATTCACTGATGACACTGTCCTGTTTATAGACAGGTCCTCCCCAGTGTTAGCTTGTGAAGACCTTCAGGAAGATTTTAATGCCATTCAGAAGAACCTCCTACACCTGAAAGTATTACTCAATGCCAAAAAAAAAAAACAGAGGTGATGCTATTATCTTCCCCATGCTAACTCCACAAAATTATGGAGCACTGGATTCACTCCGCATGTCACCTCGCTGCTGGGTGAGCCCCTGGAACTTGTGACAAAATTCAAGCACTTGGGGATGTGGATTGATCAGAAGCTTTCTTTTGTAGATCACATGGAAGAACTCTCTAAGAAACTAAAACGGGGCTTGGTCTTTTCTTTTGGATTAGACAGCTTCTCACACAAGAAGTTAAAGCCAGGTTGATCCAAACTACCTTCTTGCCACTTCTTGACTATGGTGACTTTATCTATGGTCAGGGCCCCGAGTACTGCATTATCCAAACTAGACATTTTGTATCATCAGGTGCTTAGATTTATCTTGGGAGTACCATACTCTACCCATCTTTGTGCTTTATATACCTTGGTTGGCTGGTGCTCGCTTAAATTTAGATGCCACAGGAATGTAATACTGTGGACTTATAGAGCTATTATTCAAAAGCTTCCTCAGTATATCTCTGACTGCTTGCCTATAGCCACAGCTGGAAGCTATACACTCAGAAGTCAGTCATTATTTTCCCTTTCAGTTACTAAGATCAGAACACGGTATAGTGCTGTGGCTATGAGTCATGCCCTACCTGTCTTATGGAACACCATGCAAAAGACCCTGAAGCTTGTTACACCATTAAAATTGGATTTTTTTTTAAGACCCTGTTCTTACATATGTTTAGGGAGACCTATGACTGCTATATGTAGTGGCCTCCACCTTCTGTATGCAGGTTACTTTTTATATAGTTCGTAAATTGCCCTGCACCATTTGATGGACCCTCTCTATTGTGTTGTTCTCCCCTTCATTACCCCTCTTGTACTCAGTATTCTATCCCTTCCTTATTCCATCCCTTCACTCCTTCCCTGTCTCCTATTTCCATTGCACTAATTATGCAGTTATAACATGCATTATATTGCATTGTACGCCATGTACAGTATATACTGTATTGTAAATATTATACATCTTTTGTTGCTCCTTTACTATTTATGCTACTGTATTTGAGCTTTCTATACTTAAGTGCTGGATGTTAGTTGGCAGTGCATTTGTTTTATACCCTTTCTCTCCTCCTGCAGTTGTGATTATTGTAAGTTTGTACTTGCACCCTGTCGTGGAAAAAATATATCCTTCTTACACTTTAGTTTAAAAATCAGACTCAGGACCACTGCATAGTAGAAAGAATGGTTTATTACATATGCATATGGGAGTCTGCTTCCAAAAATCATGCAAGGCTCCCTGAGTTTCATTAGTCAATCACTTATATACCTTTATTATCAAGGTGTTGCTAATTCCAATGAAAAGAGTATCTTATTCCAAGAACTGCTATCTCTATTCCAAGAACTGCTGTCAACAACTTCCTAATATGGTTTGGTTTCCTGACAGTTAGTTCCTCTTTTTTAGGCTGTTACAACCAGTTCTATCCAGTTTTATCTTGCTTTCTGCTTCTACAAATGTACTTCAAGTAACCTCAGTGACATTCTGTAACCCTGTAACAGCATATACTAGTATGAACTCAGAAATTTCTAGTACATTCTCCCCCCTTTCGATACTCTGTATCAACACTAGACCATGGTAATTTCTGATTCATTGGCGAAGGGAAAAACTTCTTTATCAAAGTGTTCAGGCAATTTTTCATTATCTGCCTGCAGTAGAGAATGGAGTTGAGCCTTGCTAGGGGAGGTAACAGTGGCACACAGGCACCGGCAGAGAAGTTTGATTAAAACTGTCATAAGCCACAGGGTCAAAATTACAATTACCACGACTGCCACCCATGGAGCAGTGTGGTTCCCCAATCTCAAAGATACTGGTTAACCACATCAAGGGTCCCAGCCCTGTAATACAGGTGCATGTTCACTAATAACATGCTGCTGCAGTAGTATTCCTCAATCACTTGTTCAAGTTCTTGGGAGTTATCTGGTATATAGGTGCAGCATTCCTCCCCTATAATGGCACACACCCCACCTTGCGAGGCTAATACATAATCAAGTGCAGCTCTATTCTGCAAAGCTACGATTCTAAGGGCCTTAATTTCAGCTGTTAGCAAAGCAGTGATCGCAAGGTACTATTGATTAATGTTTCCAACTCATAGCTTAACTGGTCAATGTAATGCGTGTTTTGAACAACACCCCACCATGGGAAGATTCCTGCCCCAAATTTTTCTCCCACTGGGACACGTTTATTTACATCCGGCACCTCCCTTTTTTGTACTCAATTCACATAGCCTGCACGTTGATGTACAGCAGATGCATTGTACACATATACATGGGCCGCAGGGTGGAGTGTGGCCAGATAGCAGCAGCCTGTCCACCCCATAGGTAGAAAAAGATAAGCCCTATCCCTGCATACCCAGTATAGACCTGACAGACTGCCCATGGAGGTAAAATCAGGGTGTACTGTGTGGGCATCTGCTTGAGAGAAGTTGGTTATGGTGGACTCGGACTTGGTGGTGCTGTTGTAGTGCCTACAATATTGGCACGTGGACCATCCCAGTGGCACTAAACTCGCGGTTAGTTGCCTATTACACAGGCAGAGCGTGGCTGATATATTCTGCTGTCTAACATCTAGATACAACGGGGTTGACACATTTGTATCATTCAGTGGGCTGTACCATGCAGCAAAATTGTGCCCCCGAAACACAGTTAGGTTTTTTATTTTGTTTGTAGCATAATCTGGGGCATTAGTGATGTTTCTTCCCCTGATGGCACCAAGAATCTCACTGGCCTCAGTGCTATTTACAGGCTTGGGTTTTAGGTGGAGCCCTACGGCTGCAGAAAAGGGAGAGCTAGTGCATACATAGCAATCAGAGACATTAGCATTATTAGCATGTAAATTTATTAAAGTCCACCAAGTGTTCGTAATGTGCAATGGCTCTGTGCTGCGGCGGGAGCAGTTGCCCCCTTCGTATTCAGAGCCCCATAGCAAAAGTACCAATAGCAGCGATAGTCCAAACGAAAACAGAACGATAATAATTTTCATGGTTGCTCAGTTCACTGTTCAATGGTATCAACTGTAGAGGCTGTCACCAAGCTACAATGAGATGCGTGAATCCACGTTTCTCTCTCCACGATCTTTATGGCAGTGGCGGTAGTCAGGAGCACTTGAAATGGTCCTCGCCACCTCGGGGTGCACCACTTCTTTCTTCGGGAGTCCTTGATAACCATGAAGTCTCCTGGCTGTATCCTATGCAGGGGTCCATCCAAGGGAACTGGAAGTACAGCTTTCACCCTAGGATAAAAAGATCTCAGAACAGCATTAAGGGATAAACAATATGCAATTATTTCATTATCCACCCCATGCAAGGTGATTCTGTTTTGTGGGAATGGGGTATTTGTCATTCGGAGAGGCCTTCCCATTAATATCTCATGAGGTGATAACCCCATGTGCACGGGCCTGCCTCTTATACTCATAAGCACCAGAGGCAGTGCTTTTACCCAGCTAAGACCAGTTTCTGCCATAATTTTTGTTAGCTTTACTTTAAGGGTCTGATTTGCTCTTTCTACCATGCCACCTGATTGAGGGTGATAAGCACAGTGCAATTTGAGGTCTACTTGTAAAGCCTCACATAAGGTTTTGATCACTTCGTTACAGAAATGTGACCCATTATCGCTAGATAATCTGGTGGGAATCCCCCACTGCGGAATAATTTCCCGAATTAGAGCCTTTGCCACTTTGCAGGCTGTGGCTCTTCTGACTGGGAAAGCCTCTACCCATTTGGAGAACATGTCCACAATTACAAGACAATATGTATACTCCTCACATGGGTTTAATTCAATGAAATCCATATTAGATGTTCAAATGGTCCTGTTGGAGAAGGATGGGCAGAGGGGGTTACCTGTAGTCCTCTGCCAATATTGTTTTTCATGCAAACAATACATTTTTTACAATATTCATCAGCATATGCAGTAAATCCAACTACATACTAATATTTATTTACAAGATCTATCATTCCACTTTTTGAGATGTGGTCGGCTCCATGAGCTAGCTTCGCCAAAAAGAGAAATACAGCTGAGGGCAGACAAAGTCTGCCATCAGACCTTATCCATACCTTTGTATTTCCATCATATTTACAATTTGTTTGCCAGTTTCGCTTTTCTTTAGGACTGGCTGATTGTTGCAACATCATCACATCTGTAGCTGAAAATAAATTCAGTTGGTTAGCATTTGTAGTGTCAGACAACATTAATAACTTGGGACATCACCAGAAAGGGCCGCTTCCTTGCGGCCGCATCCTCGTGCATTTCCAAGCGATACAGGATTTGTAAAGAAGTGTGAGCTTGACATTTAACAATGGCAATTTGTTTTGGTTTTTTACTGCCTCCAGCAGGTCTTTACCAAATTCACATGCGCTATAGGTTTCCCAGCAGCTGTCAAAAAACCTCTATGCTTCCACAGTGTACCAAAGTCATGGGCTACCCCAAATGCGTAATGACTATCAGTATAGATTTTGACCGTTTTCCCCTTTGCTAACATGCAGGCCCTTGTTAATGCAATTAATTCAGCAGCTTGGGCTGATGTTCGTGGGGGTAATTTCCCACTTTCCATGAAGTCATTTTGTGTGCACACTGCGTACCCTGCTGAAGGGTTTCCTTGCTCATCTCTCTGAGCTGACCCATCAACAAAAAACTCTATATCAGCATTTACTATGGGTACATCTGTAATATCTGGTTGGGGTTTACAATCTAGATCTATCACCTGACCACAGTCATGTTCTTCTCCCTCGTCAGTCGTGGGCATGAGGGTTGCCGGGTTCAATGTGGTACACCTCTTTAAAGTCACATTAGACATGGTTAGTAAAACATTCTGATATTGCAGTAGCTGAGCAGGTGTTAAATCATGATGACGAGCCTGCAAAATGATAGAATGGACAGGCATGTGCACATACACAATAAGAGAGAAAACCCACTAAGTCCAAGCAAGCCAATACTGCCTCTGTGGCAGCTGCAACAGACTGACAAGCACGACACCATTCGCACACCACAGAATCTAAGTGCTTTGAATAATAGGCTATTGAATGACCAGGCGTCACCGTGTCTCTGGGTTAGAACTGCAGACATGTATCCACTTTTCCCATTTACAAACAGGTCAAATGGTTTATTGTAGTCCGGCAGACCTAAACAGGGGGCTGTGGCCAGCACCCTTTTCAGGGTGTTAAAGGACTCTTCCAGTCCTTCTGTCCACTGGATTTTTTCATGCATTTGCATTTTTTTTCCGTAAATGGCTTCATGGAGGGGCTTTGCTAGTGAGGCATAATCTATTATCCAGGCTCTGCAGTAGCCGGTCATGCCTAAGAAGGACATCATTTGCTGTTTAGTGGTGGGTCGCGGTAATTTTGTCACTGCCTCAATTCGTTCTGGAGCTAATTTTCTTCCTTGACTAGACAATACATGGCCTAAATACTTGACCTGCTCCTTACATAATTGTAACTTTTCTCTGGACACTTTGTGTCCATTGTTGGCAGGAAAAATTAAGAGTGCCTTAGTGTCTTCTTCACATGCTTCCTTACTGGAGGATGCCAGTAGCAAATTGTCTACATACTGGACAAGGGTACTGCCCGCTGTGGCAACAAAAGCAGATAAGTTTTCACTCATTTGAGCAGAAAACACCGCTGGTGACTCCACATATCCTTGTGGCATGCGTGTCCACGTCCACTTTTTTCCCTTATAGGTAAAGGCAAACCATTCCTGACTGTTTGGTTCCACGGGAATACTGAAAAACGCATTCGCTAAGTCTATCACAGAGAAATAACAACTGTCATGGGGTACAGCTGACAAAACAGTTATAGGATTTGGCACTACTGGGGTTCTTACATGAACTGTCTCATTGACTGCCCTTAGATCTTGTACAAACCTGTATGTACCATTTGCTTTTCTAACTGGTAAGATTGGGGTGTTCACAGTTGCATGTGGGCACGGAATTATAACCCCCTTTTCAACTAGTGCAGCATGTACTGGAGCTATCCCTTCCTCCACCTCTTTTCCTAGCGGGTACTGGCGTTTATTAGGTCAGTAGGAGGACTTTGGCTTCACTGACAAAGGCTGTGCATTTTTTATTAATCCTACATCATACTTTGATATTGCCCATAACTGCGGGGGAATCTGTTCCAGCCAATCTGGCCCCTGCAGTTGTTTTTGCTCTTCACTAACCTCCTTGTTCATTCTCACTTCTCTTTCTTCTATTTGCATTGCTACTTTCTGCTTGATTATGTACTTTGCACATTTTCCTTTTGCTGATATCCACTTATCGCCCTGCCACACCCAGTCATTTATTTGTCTCATACACTCAACCCATGGCCCCAAATCTTTCCAGGGTATTGAGGGGTCCCTGGCTAACGACACATGTGGGTATGAATTTGACACTTGAAACACTTTCCACTGTCTAT
This sequence comes from Neoceratodus forsteri, assembly GCA_016271365.2. NCBI lineage: Eukaryota > Metazoa > Chordata > Ceratodontiformes > Ceratodontidae > Neoceratodus > Neoceratodus forsteri. The sequence continues at coordinate 1,648,736,690 of CM028130.1, forward strand.
GGGTAAGTCCCACTGCGGCTGCACATCGGTCTGCAGCCACGAATATTTCAGTAATATTCAAGGTTTGTTTTATGGGCTGTTTTCCCCAGTCTCCACATTCATACTCAATATCCCTCTCCCCCTTTGAGTAATGAGTAGTACAATGTAGCTCAGTTCGTAATTGAAGGTGACATGTTATTGCCTGTGCCCAGTTCAACAGCCACTTTATCTGCTCTTCTGCCATTAATGTCCAGCAGTATAACCAATCGTGATTACCCATGGCACACAAGGGATATAAACCCGCTACTTGGGACTTAAATTCCAACCCCCTTTTTGTGCAGATTATGTAGGCATTGAGCTTGGCCAGTAAATCCCGTCCCATGAGGTTTACAGGGCAGACACCACTATACAAAAAGGTATGATGAAAAGTTGCCTCATTACACTTCACCTCTAGCGGGTCAGTCAGTTTTTTCTGCATCTCAATTCCAGATGCCCCAACTGTTTTAATAGTCTTTCCTGTTGGTTGTAGTTTTAGTTCAGCGTCCCGGATTACAGACATTGAGGCGCCTGTATCTATGAGAAAAGAAAGTTCCTTGCCCTTTATGATCAAAGTCAATTCTAGTGTATCTGTAGGATGCAGTGAGGTGTTTACAAGTATCTGGTGCTGCGCAGCTAATTCCTAGCTGCTATAACTCCAAGTCGGTGGATCTGGCTGGGAACCATAGCCACAAGCCTGTGGCAGAGGTGGTGGTGGTGGATATGGTAGGGCGGTTTGTCCCTGGTCATTCAGGCAGTTGCGAGTTATGTGACCTCGTCCCCCACGTGTGTAGCAAACATAGTTTGTGTAGTCTCGACCCCGTCCTGGTCCATCCTTCTGAGGGGGACCTCCCTGCTGTCCTCGCCCTCACCCGCGTCCCTTTCCTCTTTCTCCTTTACCACCTCTACCCCCTCGACCTCCTCCTTCAAAATACATCAATTGTGCCTTCTCCAACTTCTCTTTCATCTTTTCCTTAGTTTCACGCTGTTGCCTCTCAGCATGTTCAGCAAGTGGCACGAGTTCTGCCATGGTCTTCATTTCCCAGCCTATGCACACAGTCATAACTCCTATCCGTATCTGATCTCTCAATCCTGAGCAGAATACCATCCCCAACTGGTGTTTGTAAGCGGGGTTGTCTGGGCTCAGCCACAAATATTGCTTAAATACAGTCTCAAGTCTCTCTTTGTACTCATGTACTGTTTCATGGGGTCCTTGCTTTGTGTTTTTTATTTGGGGCCAGTCTGTAACTTTTTTAAATTTTTCACGTAGTGCTACAAAAACTGCATTTACTTGACCTTCTATTTGATCTCTAGGTTTTTCTGAGTCCCAGTCTCCCTTTACTTCTTCCAAGACCCTTTCAATGTGCGTCGAAAACACTCTTCAACCTCAGTGGTTGACAACTTATACATATTGGTCAGATTCCTCAATTCTTTTTCACATTCCTCAATGTTATCTCTTGGCTTGGAGATTTCTTTCAGGGCTTCGTGAAGTTCATCTGGATTTCATGGCCGATTTACCTCTATATAGGGGTGCTGCGTTGCATCAGCCACATTTGGGTTGGGATACTGTATTAAAGGCATTTGGGCTACCACCTTTTTAGGTCTCAGGTTGTAAGAACCACCCCCGCCCGCTCCCATCTCCCCCTGTGGGGGTCACCTAGGGGTTTCTTGCAGTGTAGGTGTATCGGATGCATTGGGAGGTGATAACCATGAGTTGGGACGTGACGGTACCTGCTGTGTTGTAGGGCTTGGTTCATTGAAGAACCAATGCCAGGGAAAAAAACAGCTTCTCTGTGGTGATGGTGGCCAAGCTACTGGTGTGGGAGTTAATTGGACACCTTGAGGTGTCTGCTCTGGTGGGCTGGGTGGTGCTGGAGTTATTGGGAGAAAAGGATTCGTCCCCCCTTCCCCACCCCGGAGCTAGGTTGTATTGCAGGGGGCTGTGCCGGGGCTACAGGAGGTGCTGGCACTGGTGCTGGAACTGCAGGAGGCACCGGTGGTGGTGCCAGAGCTGCAGGAGGCACCAGAGGTGGTGCCCAAAAATCAATAAGGGGCTCTTCCACCTCTTCCACTCCCTGTGGGGCTAGGGGCACCACTTGCAGTGGCACATCTTGTGGAGGCACATTTGGCGGTGGTCTGTATGGTGGTGGAGTGTCATGTCGAGTGAATTTTACCTTCTTTGTCTCCTCTTCCTTAACCATTAATCCCTTGGCTTGACTCTCCTGCCTACGCTCAGCTTCTCTCTCCCATCTACGAAACCTGGTCCAATCTATCTTTGGCTTCTTCTTTGTTTTTTCCTTTTCCTCTAAAGTAATTCTTACTTCTCTCAGCACATTAATGCTAAACGTCCTCGTTAAGCGAAACAGTCCTCGTGTCAGTGTATGCCAATGCCCTACCTCCGCGACCGTATCCTCTCCATACTTTTCAAGCATGCATTTCACGGGGCCAGAGGCAACCTACGGAGGCTCCTTGTTTTTCTGTTTACTGTGCCCCTTTCCCATTTTAAACAATGTCTCCTTATCTTGTACCCCAAATAAAAGAAAACCCACGCAAAAGAGTAAATCAAAAAAAAAAAGAAAAAATAAGAAACAACCACTGGGAGTTACTGTTGCCTGCCTCCTTCACCTTGCCTTTCCCTAGTTTTCTAAAGGTGCTCAACCCACTTAAAGGTTCTGTTGCTGGGGTGCTCAACCCACTTAAAGGTTCTGTTGCTGGGGTGCTCAACCCACTTAAAGGTTCTGTTGCTGGGGTGCTCAACCCACTTACAGGTTATGTTGCTGGGGTGCTCAACCCACTCAAAGGTTCTGCTGCTGGGGTGCTCAACCTACTGAAAGGTTCTGTTGCTTCCCCCCCTTTTTCTGTCTTATGCTCACACACTGTCAGAACAGGCTCAAACGTACCTATTTACTTGTTACCGGTTTACTTTATTGAGCCTAGTCCCTATTGCCACTATTTCAGGCTCAGACTTATAGCTACTTTTGTCACTATTTCAGACTCAAGCTATCCTGATATCAGTTACAACTTATCAGAACAATTTCAACTTTAGTTATAGTTTGACTCATTCTTTATAACATGCAGTGTCCCAGAAGGCAAAAGATACTTACAGATCAGCGCCACTCGGAGCCCAGGGGAAAAATCCATCATGATCGGGGCCGTCCCATTTCAATCTCCCCCTGGCTGTCCACCTGTGGGATCTCCCTTCAGCTTTTCCCTCAGCGTCAGGACTTCTCCTCCAAGTGAGAGACCTGGGAAAACGGTCCCCGACCACGCCGACCGAGGTCCGAGTGTGCTGATCCTGCCAACTACACCAAAACTGTAGTGGAAAAATATATCCTTCTTACACTTTAGTTTAAAAATCAGACTCAGGACCACTGCATAGTAGAAAGAACGGTTTATTACATATGCATATGGGAGTCTGCTTCCAAAAATCATGCAAGGCTCCCTGAGTTTCATTTGTCAATCACTTATATACCTTTATTATCAAGGTGTTGCTAATTCCAATGAAAAGAGTATCTTATTCCAAGAACTGCTATCTCTATTCCAAGAACTGCTGTCAACAACTTCCTAATATGGTTTTGGTTTCCTGACAGTTAGTTCCTCTTTTTTAGGCTGTTACAACCAGTTCTATCCAGTTTTATCTTGCTTTCTGCTTCTACAAATGTACCTCAAGTAACCTCAGTGACATTCTGTAACATTGTAACAGCATATACTAGTATGAACTCAGAAATTTCTACTACAACCCCTGGTCTGCCTTGTAAATGTGCTTGTCTCAGTGGTGCTCGGTCTGGTAAAATAAATATGATTGATTGATTGATTGATTGATATGGCATTAATAAAGAAATTGATTATTTGCCTTATTTAAAATGAAACAAAGTTTAATCTCATTGTGTGCCCCCCTGCTTTTTTAGTAACATAGGGAATATATTTAACTTTATGTGTATCTTCCATCCATTCCCATTATCTCTGTGTATTACATTATTTTAATTTTTGTATATGGTGGAAAGCTTAAGTAGAAATAGATTGGGGGCTATGGACTATATTGGATTGTTTTGCTGTGCTAATATTAGTATGTTAAGTTGTCGATATTAATTTTTGATAAAAGTTTTACAGAATTATTTATTTTTCTCTTCTTTTTTACAGTCACAACCAGTTAGCCCCAGTAGACCCTCAATCAAAGTATTTGTGATTAGCTGGACTGGAATGTGAAGCTGCAAAGCAGAGCATGGCTACATCTTTGCTATTCTCCAGGAGGCAGTACAGCCTAGTGGGTAAGGACACTGAACTGCAAACCTGGAGACATAGGTTTGAATCGCATCAGCCCCCACTTGCATACTGAGAAAACTAAATTTATTTAGTGAATTGCTTTTATATTTACCCAAATTTACCAAATATGCTGTGTAATGATTAGAATGATTAGCATTATTTAACAGTTCCACTAGCTAGTTGGCTGGTGATATCTTTTTATTTTTTTGGTGCAAACCAAAACATATATGTTAATAAAATTGTTTCATCTTTCTTACTGTTCCTTTCTATACATTCTATTCAGTTTAATTTCTTATTTTTTTCTTCAAGCATTCTAAATATAAGATGAACAGAAATGGAAAGAGAGTATATCCTTGTGTGGTGCTTCTTTTAAGTTTAAAACTATTTGAGTTCACAGTATTCCATTTGTTAAGGCAGTTGCTGACAGGTTTGCATACAAAGTAAGATTTGGACATGTTTGATGAAAGTATCACCAAAGCCCATTTTTAACCAGTTGCCATAAAAAGTCTTCTTCTTCTACGTGGTCAAAGGTAATTTCTGCATGTAACAGTAAAGACATACATGCGTTAAATGAGTGCTGAGTGGTCATCATAAGATTTATAAGCTTTCTAAAGTTATCTATGGAGAATCTTTTTTTTTAATAACTCAATTTAGTTGGGCATGACATCAGTTACTCTTTATATTCTGTTGGCTAAAATCTTTGCTGAAATATTCATATCCATTTACACAAGCAATACTGGCTGGTAGTCATTGTGATTTAATAGGCTTTTGTCTTTTTCAGAAATCATGGTTATAAAGCTAGATTCCTTGGCTCTGGAAGATCTTTAGTCATAAAAATATGATTATATGTGTTCAACAAGACTAGGCTTACAGTTACTGAATTTAGTTTGCAAAATTCATTTGAACAGCTGTGTAGTCCAGATACCTTGTTTGGCAGTATGGAATTGATTGCCGTTCTAATTTCTGAAATTGTAACTGGACTGTCTAAAAAGGTTCTGTCTTGGCTAGTAAGGATTAAATATTTCCAGTTTCACTTTGTATGTTTTGAACCATAATGGTCTTTATTCTAATTTTTGAAAATGTAACTTATGGCTTTGGCATCAGTATATATTTTATCCTGGTTGTCTCATATTTACTTATTTTTAATTATGTGTTTATGTCCAGTAAGGCACTTTAGGAGCAAGTGCACATTTTTGAGAGTATCACCAAATAACATTCTAATGTTGTAGTTATTTTTTTAAGTTTGGGGTTAAGGACTTTCCCAGATTTATCTCCATAAAAGTGATAACTCCTTTACTTTCCATATATTTTTTTGGCCTTTGGGTGGCTCATCTGCTCCAGTCCCAATCTCCCTCCAGTCTGCTGTCACCTCCCCCATACCTATCTTGAAGCAAGTCCCCTATGGATTGCCCCCCCAATGAGATCAGAGGGAGATTGTCCATTCTCTCAGTCCAAATCCCAGATTGCTCCAAGGTGTTTGTGTGGTGGAGAGGGTCCAGGGTGTCATTTAGCCATCAGTTCCTTTTTCCATTTTCTGTCTCAGGTTCTCCTGCCATGGCATCACCTCAGTATGTGCATGTGGAGGTATGCATGCCCTGCAGATCCTCGCCCCCCCGTCAAGCCACTTGTTACCTGCACTGCCATTGGGATTTCACACAGAGGCAGACAGAGATTGAGATGATTGTTTACCCCTCCACCAGTGAGAAGAACAGTCCTTGAGATGCTCAATCCTCTTCCACCCCACTGACCACCTGCAGCCCATGCTCATTCCTGAACAAAGGTTGCTGGCATGGCTGAAGGTAAGGCATTCAATGCCTTGCCCTCTGCATAACTGGGCAGACCATGGTGACTCCTTTTCAACCTGTTTAATCTTCATTCTTTTTTGCTGCTTAATTTTTAACTCCACTTAAATGTGGTAGATGCCATATTTGTGAGAATAGCTTTATTGCAATTTAATCTAAATTTGTTTGCATAAGTGCCACTATTCAGATAATAAAATTCCCACAAGCAGGAGGTGGAGGTTCACAAATAAACAGGCATTTGTATTGAGCAAAAGTCTTTGATAAGAAAATAATTATTACATTAAAGATGTACCCCCATTCACAATATGGCAATCACTCAAAAGTGACATACAGCTTAGAACAATTATCTATTGCCCTAAGAATAAAAAGTGGCAGAAATGAAATAAGTTAATGCAAAGTTGAATTAGAACCCATCACTAATATACACAGATCAGGTCATGATTGATCTGCAACTGTTCATACATTATTCTGAAATTATTTTATGACTGGGATCAACGAGACATGAGCAAACCTTTTTGTTTATACCAGAATAATTGCTTCTTTGATTAAGGGCTTCTAAATTTAATACAGCTTCACCACGTTTACCAACAGTCTTTTCAGAAATGAAACCCAAGGGCTATGATTCCCCAGAGTGACCCAGTTTGTCATTATATGCAGAAGTAGCTAACATTTTATTAGGTAACAAAGATGGAATTACTGAATATAAGTTTCAGGTTATTAGTTGAATGAACAGTGTTGTCTGCCAAGATCAAGCACTCAGTGTGTGAGATTTCACAGTTTACTGCATGAAAAAGTGGTATGATTGACATAGGATTCTGTTGAGTTCCTGAAGTATCCTGAAAGATATCCCAGTAAGAACTGTGATACTGTACTTGATCCTGGTGAATGGTACTGCATCTAAAATGGAACTTCTGACCTAAGCTTACATTTGATTTTAAATGATGAAATGTGTTGCCAATTAGAATTCCCAGCTGAGTAGAGTTCATTAACATGAATGAGTTACCTAATTAACTGTATCATTTCCAGATGTTGATGACAAATCTTTCTTAGATATTGATCACAGCTTTGAAAATACTCCCATTGTTGCATTGGAAAAATCTTACATGTTGAGGCAAATGAAGAAATGGGGAGGGCTTGTTTTTCCAGATTTATAGAATTCTTTCTGAGTCTCTCTTAACTACAGGGTATGCATCTTATAGATATCAAGAAGTGAGAAATTCTGAATGCAAAGAGATGGGAATAGATGATTTTCAAAAACATCTACTGACTGCACTGTTGAAAGGTAAGATGACAAAAAGGGATACCTTTACTTTCTGGGATAAAAAATATAGAAATTACTTGATGAGAAGAAAAACATACATTTCAGCAGGTAGATAAAATACTTTGCCTCCATCCTACAGTATAGGGACAACATTTTTCCTCCTGCTAAATCTGACATAGTCTTCAAAATGAGGGAAAGACAGAGTCAAATATTTAAAACATATGCATGTGGAACAAAATTTGTACTGCAAACTGAATTGCATTTTGTGGCAGAAAATGCTACCTACAATTTATAGGGATGTCACCCGAATTTGTATTTTATATTCATAATGCTGATGCTCCTGGATGTGTGGGGCATCTAAATAAATGTTTTGGGTTCTGCCCCAAGTGTTTGTGTACTTTGTTTACCTAATAAATGCAAGAAGTAGTATAAGAAAGTGTGGCAATCTCATCAAATCTATGTGCTTAGCTGGAGCGACAGCTTCTTATCCAAAAAAGTGCCTATTTATTGAGGCATTAAAGATGGTAAGAAAAATAATTCAAAACAGTTTTATAAATGTTATTAAAGAAGTGATAGAAGGGAATACCCCTATAGATGACAAAGCTGTTCACAAGTTTCCAATCCTGAAGAGACTGATATCCAAATGAAAGGGAAAAATATATTTTATTACAGCAATAGTGCTCAAACATCCAGGAGAAGATTTTGAGCTATTGTATTCAGATACTTGCAAAATGTGTAACTGTGAGCAAGTCACTTAACTTCCCTGTGCCCCCAGGTCACACCTGTAAACAAGTTTTCAGCTTAATGTGCTACTTCTGGTTAAACAACTGGGGGAAAAAGACACAATTCAGTGCATATATATCAGTAGGATTCGAATCTTCCCATATATTTTATTGCTGAGGACATTTGTATAAATATTAATCTTTGTGTTGCAAACTTTATCTCATCCTCCAGCTTTTCCTTCTTCTGAAGTCATACTTTATTGCTTGTGAGACAATTGTCTTTTCACAGCAGAGTGAGATGTCACAAACAGAGGCTTTTTACTCTAGCAAAAACAAATGTAGAAGGATGAAATAAAGTCTGAGACACAAAGATGCTGTGTTTATGATATTGCACTGTCAAAAATGAGGTCAGTAAGCCAGCCTGTTGGTGCGAAGGGTTGAGGCACTAGATGCCACACCTCACACCACACCAGTGACCTGGGTTCGGGAGTGAGCCTGGGTTGTTGGGAGTCAATTGGGGGGGATGGGAGCTGGATTGAGCTGCTGTGAGGCAACTCTCCTCTCCTGGGGAGGGATGTTGTTGCTCCCACTGTATGACTGCCACCAGGTGAAGGCCTGGGGGCAGTGTCAGACAGAGGGTGGCATGAAGGGTGGGTGTAGCAGGAACACAGCATGTGCATGCCTCCATGCACATACATGCATCTGCAACAGGGGAAGGGAGGAAAATGGAGCCAGCAAGCTCCATGATGGTCCCTGCTGTGATCATGGTGATTGGGACGCAGGCTAGGGATGGATGCAAGCCCTCTGGGGGGGGACTTGTGCCTTTCCTGCCAGTTCCAAAAAAAAACAGGGATAACAACCTGAATTAAAGAAAACTTAGGTCAGTAGCAGAAATAAGGAAATAGGCAATAAGTTGAATTATGTTTGAACTTAATATTTTAAAACACTTTCCTAGATACTGAAACTTTGTTTGAATGACTTCCCAACAGAGACCAAAGACAGGACTAATGTGAACCATGTCTCAAACTCTGGACTCTGGAGGCAGCTGAAAAGGTGCCACTAAGCTTTTTAAAACACCAAGTACTGGATTTCTACAAGTACCCAGATATTGCATGTGATTGTAAAAGCTGTACTTATACTTTAAAGTTGCATGCCTTGTAAATAAATGAATCCAGACAGTCTAAAATGATATCTCCCAACCATAAGGAAGTTGGAAGTCATGCCTGTCACAAACCCACTACTGGGGGTCAGGTCCACTGAGCTCACAGTGCCCACCCTTAAGTACAATCATTGATGGGGGGAACAAGGATACCTTCCTCATCCTTTAGAATGTTCGCTGAGGTAATGACTGCACCTCTGCCACGAGGATCCCGGGCATCCCTCTAGCTCTGGATAAGGGCACAATACCAGTCTTGAGTCTTGTGGCCAAATATAAACCTTTCCTTGGCTATTACAGAAAGGAGGAAGACTCAGGTGTCACACTCTCTTCATGGTAGCAGTTCAACACCTGATTTGGCCTTCTCCCTACAGGACATGCAACAGTCTGGTTCAAAACCTTTGTAGACTGTTATTCTCCCTATCCTTCCAGATGTCCCTTTACAGGCCCTTTTCTCAATTTGGTTGCTTATGGTGGCCCCTCTAAGCAATTAACAGTTGTCACAGAATATTAATAAACCTTCTACAGTCAAACATACAATATAAGAACTCTCACACAGGCAGAATTTCTGTAGAGAAGCAAACATTTTTACTAAAATAAATAAATGCAGTTACAACTAAAAGAGAACATCTACTAAATTAGGTTACAGTATAAGAAACAAAATGGAAAAGTATACAGAAAAACATACTAAGACAGGTTAGCTAAGTCTACCTGAGGTACAAATATTTCAAAGTCCAGATAATTGCTGGTTTGCAGAATATTGCAGTTTTTCTATATCCTTTGGTTTTTAAGCAGTGTCTATGCTGACAGGAGTTCTCTGTGGTAAGGAGAGTCCAAGCAAACTGTGCAAAATAGCCCTGAGTGTCTGTGCTAGGGAGTTTATATAGAGGACTACCACCCGAGTCTGTGATAAAGACTGGCCTTCCAGGTCAGTAAATAGAGTTTGGCCTTTCTCTTTAGGCCACCAGGCGTCACTCTTGCGCTTCCCAAAAAACTTATTTTCCTGATAATCTTTGATATGTCAGAGTCCCATAGTTAACACAGGTTTTGCAGTCTCACACAGGTATGCTATAAGGATGTGTTTCTTTTTCTTTTACCTGACACAGGCCTGTTAGAAGAATCTTTTCTGGCTAACACATAATGGGCTACATCTATCTCTCTACTCTCAGAACTGAGTTAGAGCTTTTATATGCTCTCTAGAAGTTAGGAAATGTCCACTTCCCTGTGTATGGGCTCTCTAGAAGTTAGGAAATGTTCACTCCCCTATGATTGACATCAGACATTACATTAGCCACTAGAGGCCACTGTTGCTCCACTGAGAACAGTTCAGATGGCACTTGCATGTTTGTTTATAACATTTGGAAAGGCCAGACCCAAGGTCAGAACATTTTGTGCTTTCCTAAACTCTCCTGCAGGAACATGCTGCCTGCTGTAAAAGATATCTTAGCAGTTTTATACATAATGCTATGGAGCAGGGGAAACTTCTTAAAAAACAGACACAAGCTTTTCTTATTCTTATATCAAAACAGTTTAATTTTAGGTTAATATGCACAGAAAGCATTATAAGCACTTCAGCACTTAATTTATAACCAGCCAACCAGCATGTTGGACATTATACAAAACACATAAACTGCTTGAGGAAGGGCGTTTAATTTATCCCAGGGGTGTCTACTATGACAGGGGTCACCCTGTCACACCAGGTACATAGTAGTAAATCAAATAGAGTAGGGCAGGAACAAAGTAAAGTACAGCAGCACTCTATATACAATCAAATAAACACAAGCAGTGAATACAATCAGGTAAAGCACACAGATTTTGACAGGTTCATAGAATGAGCTTTCATTGCAAGTTTAAATCTAGAGTAAGTTATCATGTGACTATGTACCTTGGGCAAAGAATTCCAGGCAACAATGGACTTACATGAAAAGCAACATTGTCCTGCAGCTGCTCCATAGCATGAGAGATTAATTATTGACCCACAGCATTAAATGTAGCCACCATGAACAGTTTTCTTTAAAAAAAATAACTTTTCTAAAGGATGCTTTTTGACTTTATATAGCAATTTATACTGGGTATATACTAATAGGGTGCTAGCACACATTTTTGATGGTACACAGCACATGACCACACCAAAATGATTACAGCATTCATTGTGGCATGGCTAGAAAGCAGAGACTTTTAAAAATGTCAAAACCCCATATTTCAGTTGAGGAGTAAATTATAATAAAAAAATGGCTATATTGATGTTTTGCAACAAACGTTTTATGACTAAAAACGGTATCATGAACATTTTTCAGCTTACAAATAATGCTGCTTTAAATACACTGGCATAAGTGACACCAATTATTACAGCTAGCTGTGTCTGAGAACATACTGGCAGCAGTATCTGGATATCTTTAGTCATGATGGAACCTGACACTGGCCATGACTGATTTTTTTGAATACAGGGATAAGGTATCGCTCTTCCTTAGAAAGAGCTTTTATACTTTATACAGCAAAGGGATAGAACACGTGTCTGTATTTGGTCAATCTGAGCTTATACTGGATCAGATGCACAATCCTGTTTAAAAGACAACATGCAGTCTGGTGAAGCCTTATTGTCTTGTCTCACAGAATTATTTACATATCCATGGTACCTTACTCTTTGATTGAAGCTTTAGAGTATGTATGTATGTGTGTGGTCGAAGAGATACAAATGATCAAACAATTTTCTGCAGTCTTTGAAAACAGAGTCCACGTTCTAACTCCATTTGGAAAACCAGTCCCAAGTTACAGTATATTAAAAATAGATTATGGTATGTAGACATCTAACTAATTATAAGTAATTTGGACATATAGTATGTGAAGCTTGGAAAGTATTGTGATAAGATTGTGGGAACATGGGAACAATTTGGTTGTCAGTCATTCCACAGGATGGACTAAATAAAGAACAAAACAATCTAGTTTATTTTCTGGTCACTGCAATAAATAAAATAAATAATTTGATGATGGCAGTGCTTCGTAGGTTAGTTTGGCACCTTTGGCTAGCTTTAGGGGGAGACAAAATGGTCAGACAAAGGACATCAGAGGGAATGCCAGGTATATAATTATCATGAGTATGGATTTTAACCCCTCAGGAGAGGTACATCCCCAAGAGTAACTTTAACTTTTTAACATTTACATTTTATAATTTCCCTAAGAGGTTTTAATCTTTCATACCAATATTGAGTGATAACATTAAAATCATACTTTGGCATCCTCTGTTTTTGGGGGAAAGAAATTTTACATATTGTAAAGCAGTGTTTTTTTTAATATATTTTATTAAAGCTTATACATTAATGTAACAACATAACAATCATAACATCACAACAACCATTTTACAAATAACAAGAAAAGGAAAAATCAAAAGAAAACAACAACATCTGACCTACCACAAACAATACATGAAAAACACTACTACCTCTACTGCCCCCCAGCGGAGACTGAAAATTGAGATTACATCTACCTGTAAAACAGTGGTTTTTCATACCTAGGGCTGGATATTCAAACTGCACCATTCTGTGGTGCAAGCAACTTCTGCTCAAATAAACGTATGGGTGTCAACTGGGGCCATATTCAATGGAGTTGGCGCTGATTGAGCAACTCCTTTGAATATCACCCCTAGAGCCACAGCCACTGTGCATAGCGCAGTGGAACTTGCGCCACTGCAAGTGGTCAGAGTGGAGCATTCAAGATGCGGTGGCGCAAGTTCCATTGCGCCATGCGCAAATTCCCGATATTCAAAAGGTGACATGCAAATGGGACCATAATTCATGCAAGACGCAGGCGGGGGACATTTGCATCTACTTATGGCCCCATTTTCATGCCATTAGCATGCAGGTGCGCCATCCCGGCGACTTAGCCTGGCTCCCTGCCGAGAGCAGCCATCATGGACCAGCAGCCTGCGGCCCGATGTGAGCGCAAGAATAGCACCCCTCCCCGACTGGCCCGATCATGGGCAAACCCATAATAATCCCTCTCCCCGACTGGCCCTGATCGGGCAAACCGCAGGTAATCCCCTCCCCGACTGGCCTGATCGTGGGCAAACCCGTAGTAATCCTCCCTCCCCGACTGGCCTGATCGTGGGCAAACCCATAATCCCCTCCCCTCCCGGCCTGATCGCGGGCAAACCATAGTAATCCCCCTCCCCGACTGGCCCGATCGTGGGCAAACCCATGAGTAATCCACCCTCCCCGACTGGCCCAATCATGGGCAAACCGGTAATCCTCCTCCCAGCATTTGGCCCAATGGTGGGCAAACCGATAATCCCCTCCCCATTGGCCCGATCATGGGCAAACCCGTAGTAATCCCCCCACTAGCCCTATAGCGGGCAGAACAGAGTTGAACCCCCAGAACAATATCCCTGGTGGTTCAGTGGACCATGAAGCCCAATCGTGGGCATTAGAGTCCACCCCAAGGTCCAAGTACCCTGGTGATCTAGTGGCCCCCACCCACCCACCCACAGAGCCCCACCACCCTGCTCCCCATCAGCTGGCGGGTGGCAGCACCCCACCCACCTGCCACCCTGCCACCCAACAACTGACTGCTCGGTAGGGCTGCACGCCCATTGGTTCAGAGCAAAAGCCAATGGGAGTGCAGCCCATACCCTACAAGGCAGTCCAGATATGTGAATGAATGAATATCGGGCTGTGCAGTTTATGCATGGCTCCTCCCCTTCCAGTTGAGCATGCCTTCATTAGCATTGCACTGTTGCTCAGCATGACTTGGGGGGTGCAACTGCCTCCTGCTGAATATGGCAGAATGGCACAATTTCCGACTTGCGCCAGAGCAACCCTATTGCACATGGTGCAACACTTTTGAATATCCAGCCCATAATTCTTACTGCTCTGAATCAGACACTTTTATTAAGAAAATGTATTTGTTGCCATTTCATTATTACTCTATCAATGTTCTATATGTTTTGGGAAGCTTTCAAAGGATTGCAAGGTAGGTCAATAAGGTTGTACAATGTCACCAATTCTAGTTACAGCATGGTTGTGGTCAGCCTTTTGTGCCATTTGATGGTATTTTATTTATTTATTTATTTATTTGTTTATTTGCGATAATCAGAAAGACCTTTGAGTCACAGACTCATTTACAAAGGTTCCATGTCATACATAGTGCGGTACAGGGGAAACAGAAACAGACAGGTTGCTGTGTATTACATTACAGAGATTATAATGGTTCCAACGTTATACATAGTGCGGTACAGGGGAAACAGACACAGACAGGTTGCTGTATATTACATTACAGAGATTATAATGGTTCCAACGTTATACATAGTGCAGTACAGGGGAAACAGAAACAGACAGGTTGCTGTGTATTACATTACAGAGATTATAATGGTTCCAACGTTATACATAATGCGGTACAGGGGAAACAGAAACTGACAGGTTGCTGTGTATTACATTACAGAGAATATAATGGTTCCAACGTTATACATAATGCGGTACGGGGAAACAGAAACAGACAGGTTGCTGTGTATTACATTACAGAGAATATAATGGTTCCAACGTTATACATAATGCGGTACGGGGAAACAGAAACAGACAGGTTGCTGTGTATTACATTACAGAGATTATAATGGTTCCAGCATTATACATAGTGCGATACAGGGGAAACAGAAACAGACAGGTTGCTGTGTATTACATTACAGAGATTATAATGGTTCCAACATTATACATAGTGCGGTACAGGGGAAACAGAAACAGACAGGTTGCTGTATATTACATTACAGAGATTATAATGGTTCCAACGTTATACATAATGCGGTACAGGGGTAACAGAAAACATACAGGAAGCTGTGAGGTTACCTAATTTCATATTGTGATATACACTAGACACAAAGGTGAAACTATAGACAAGGACATCTGTCGGGGTTTATCACAGCCCAAGGTAGGGGAGAGGCTGTATGATATGGACTAGTATTGCTGGACTTAAACATTTATGTTTGAATCCATGACTCCAGTCTTGATGTAAAAACTTATCTGGGATTTTACCTCAAAGAGGAGGTTTTTCCTACCTAGAAACATTGATTTCCCTCCATGTGAGTAACAAAACGGTTAAAGGAAATGTATCCTAATGTGTTACTGTTGTGAGATAATCTTATCATGTGTTTCTTCTGTCCACACAAGGTATGTTAATGTATATTTCTAAACAGATCTAAAAATAAAGAGTAAAAAATAAGAAAGAAAGAAACAGCAAGTAGTTAACAGTTCTGTCTATCTGAAGATAAATGATGGGTCACAGTAAATCAACTTTATTAACATAGAAACATAGACTTTGACGGCAGATAAGGACCGCTTGGCCCATCTAGTCTGCCCATTTCCCTACCTACAGGATAGGCCATAGATCCTAGTTAACCAACAGCCTATTTCTTCCTACCCCCCACAAGAATTGCCTTATGTCTGTCCCATGCATTCTTGAATTCTCCCACAGTTTTAGACCCCACAACCTCCTCAGGAAGGCTGTTCCATGCATCCACTACCCTCTCTGTGAAATAATTCCTCACATTGCCCTGAACCGCCTCCTTCTATCCTTAAATTGTGTCTCCTTGTTCTTGCACGTCTCTTTTTCTGAAAGATGCTACCCTCTTAGACTTTGTTGATTCCACTGAGGTACTTAAAAGTTTCTATCATGTCCCCCCTCTCCCTTCTTTCCTCAAGGGTATACATATTAAGCTCCTTTAGTCTCTCCTCATATGGCTTCTCTTGAAGACCCTGCACCATTTTAGTTGCTCTCCTCTGGACTACCTTTATCCTGTCTATGTCCTTGCAGAGATGGGGTCTCCAGAACTGGACACAGTACTCCAGATGGGGTCTCCCCAACTGTCTGTACAGACGGATAACAACTTCCTGTTTTCTGCTGCTGATGCCTCTCCCTATACATCCCAGTATATCCCCAGCCCTCCCTACTGCCTTCTCACATTGCTTGCTAACCTTAAGGTCATCTGATATGATTACCACACCCAGGTCCCTTTCCTTTTTTGTTGTTGTTACTACCTCCCCACCCATTGTGTATTCTTCCCCTGGGTCCTTGTTTCCCAGGTGCATTATTTTACACTTCTTTGCATTGAATTAAATGAAGATGTTGGTTGAAGAGGACTTCTTGGGACAATAAATGGGCACTGTGGATGGTATTTATCACCTCAAGGGTAATTCATTTTGTTTCTTAATAAAATGTCTTGGAATGTAGAAGTCCAAGGAGATTGGCAAACCTGAAAGAGGCACATGTATAGAATGAACATTTAAATATGATCTAATGATCTGGCAGGTACACAATAGTTTTGTCTTCTGACATACTCCTGTAGGAAATGAAAATGAGCTTAAACCATAATGTACAATTATACATATTGCATCTAATTACACATGGCAAAAATATCATTAATGAAAAAAGTCATATGGACTAAACCTTTATATTTTTACTACTGCATATATTTTTGCCTGTCTGTCTCTGTCTGTCTGTCTAGCTATCTATCTCACTGGCTGTACTTTTAAAATGCTCCTGGAACATCTGGCGTCATCGACATGCTTAATATCTGTCAGGTTAAAATCAGTGACTGGATGGCTTCCAGATGGTTGAGACTAAACCAGGATAAGACAGAGGTGCTAGTCATCAAGCCAGGTCATGGGCATGATGGGTTGCTACTTGGAGCAGACACAGATCTCTTCCTGGTGTCTGGTCGGTCGGTTGCTTCCCCGAGAGTACAAAATCTAGGTGAGATCCTGGACCGCAGGCTGACCTATGAAGATCAGGTATTATTTGTGGTTAACAGTGGCTTTTATCACTTGCAGAACATCGCCAGGATCAAGCCCTTCAGTCTGCCTGAGGATCTGCTGATCCTGGTACATGCCTCTGTTATCTGTAGGCTCAACTACTTTAAAACTCTTTACTTTTGGGTCATGGGAGGGCCCCCCCCCACAGGCAGCAGCTGGTGTAGAATGCAGTGGCCCATTTGCTGGCAAGCCTGTCTAGGTCATGTCATGTGACCCCAGCCCTGCGTGCTCTGCACCGGCTGCCAGCCAGGTGGTGGGTCCTTTTCAAGGTGGGCTTACTCACCTTTAAGGCCCTATATGGACTGGGTCCTAGCTATCTGTTGGAGCTCCTGACACCTGGAACCTCTGCTCGCTCCCTCAGCTCCTCTTCGAGGGGCCTCTCTGGATGTTCCCATTGTTTGACTCAAGACATCTGGTGATTGAGCTTTCAGTGTCTCTGGGCCAACCCTGCAGAATGCATTACTATCTGCAGTCTGGGAGGCCTCCTCAATTGATGCTAAAGACCCACCTTTTCAGCCTACCATTCACAGTATAATATGTATCCAATCCATCTTTTTTTATTATAGTTAATTTTAACAGTTGAGTTTTGATTTTATTTATTCCTGTCATTTCTGTACTGTTCTAACTATCTAACTATTTAACTTGTTACAATTTGTTAAGCACCCAGATCCTCAGGGACTGGGTGTCCTAAAAATAAAATGTGCCTTGTCTTGCCTTGCTTTGCCTTTGCCTATCTATCTATCTATCTATCTGTCTGTCTGTCTGTCTGTCTGTCTGTCTAACTATCTATCTATCTATCTTTCTATCGATCTATCTATCTATCTATCTTTCTATCTATCTGGCTATCATCTATCTATCTATCTTTCTATCTATCTGGCTATCTATCTATTTATCTTTCTATCTATCTATCTATCTTTCTATCTATCTGGCTATCTATCTATACAGCTATCATCTCTGTTTCTTTATATGCATTGGCCACACTTTCTTTTGATTAAAACATTTTAAATACCAGATCACTTGTAGTACAAAAGTATGATCATATATGTAACTAACTTGATACAAATGGAATCGCAAGCTCTGGATATAATAGATGATTTCTGATATTGTTCAAGGTAAGAATAGGAGTCATTCCATTGTTATTATTCATAGATCACCTTGAGGTTACTAACACAATTTTGAGGATCTGAAAGAATGCTGGACATTTATTAAACAGCAATTTATTTCAACATGACAGAGTAGTTAAAAGAGGCATTTGGATTTTGGAGGCTGAAAACAATTAAATAGCATACTGTACTGTCCTTAAATCTATGTTTACAAATTATCAAATACAATTTTAGCCTCAAAAGCAGACTTCACATCAGATAAGCGTTTTCCTTTACTTGTTCTTGCTGTAGGTTCCATTTATTTGCTGAAAGATGAGACCTAATAGATTGATACACAGGTTTTGACATGCTATTTGAGCATTAGCCTGCTGTAATTGGTCACGTCATCATGCATCAAATTAACAATATATAGGGAAGTGCCCTGAAACAATTGTCTTATAGATCCATCACATGTCACTAAGAAGCCTCTGTGACTGTTATCCAACAGCATCCAATTGCAATTCACATTCCAGCTGAGTTCTGAAATCGCTGTCATCCTAACAGTAAGTGGGAGATTAATAAGTTCCAGCTGCCTTGCAGCTAGCAAACCTGCATTCAGCTCCCAGTGGAGGGTAGCAGTCTAACCTAAACAGTATTACAATTACAATACCAGATATTTGGACAACTAAGAAAAACTAAATATTTCCCATAACAAGACAGAAATTCTCACTAGCTGAAATCTTACCTTATTTTTCTCTTAATTGATGTAGCTACCCACTATTTTTCACTCCTTCGTTAGGCAGCATAATGATTCTTTCTCCAGCTTTCCACAAGCTCCTGATCAGCACAAGTGAAATGGCATGGCTAGCCCTGGGTTCCCTTGAACCAGTGCCCTCTTGTTGCTTCATGGATTTATACCTATGTTTGAGGTTGACCACCAGGTAGTGAATGGTCAAAACATTATTACGAGATAAGGAGAGTTGACTGGGGACAAACAGTCACCATGATGCAGATGAAAGGGAGAGAGAGGGTGACAGTATCATCTCTCCAAGCCCCTCCCATTTTCATTTGTTCCCTCTAGTGTTCCTCCAATAGCACTTACATAGTGACATACGGTAGTAATTTAAGATCAGGAGGGACTCTAGGACCATTATTCTACCCCCCCCATGCACACACACATTTCATAAACAGGGATAAAAATAGTATATTGTACAAATAGGAATTATTTTATAGGGATTCACTACCCACTCTCCTGCTGAAGACACACTATGATTCCCTTTGTAAGCAGAAATTTGTCCTTGAAGGCCTGTACTTTCTTCATGACTGCCATTTTTGCTGGTAGTTTTTTTTCATAGATTCCCTGTCTTCTTGGAGAGAAGATGTGTCTCCCAAGGTTACCACTGAATTTACTTCTGGGCATGTCACCACGTCTAGCCAGATGACACCAGATTAGATATCTCTGTCTATTGGACCTTCTCACTGCCCTAGAATATGGAATAGTCTGTAGTCATGCTCCTCTTAGTCTCCTTTTCTTCAAGGTGAACATGTTAAGAGCCACCAGCCTCTCATCATAGCTTTTCCCCAATGCCCCTGAATATTGTGGTGACCCACCATTGCACTCGAGAGTACCTCAATGTCATTTTTCTATTAAGAAATCCAGAACTGCATGAATTACTTTAAGCTGTGCATGATTAGTGCCCTGTAAAGTGGCAGAATTACTTCTCCTGCCCTGTGGTCATCACCCCTTTGTACATCCCACATTCTTTGCAGCCAATCTTTTTTGACAGTGACTGCACACTGCCTGACATGTTTAAACCATTTCTGGTATGGCTGCCAGGTAATTAAATTCCTCCACTGCAGTAAACCCTTACAGAAATATGAGTGTGCTGTGTACATGCAGAATGCATGCCACATGCTTAATCATGCAATGTTTGTATATGGTTCGCATATACAAAGTGAACCTATGTGAACCAGGTCTAAAAAGGCATCAGGTTCGCATGCTGCAAGCTTGACATGTGTGCAGCAGGTAAGCTGCTGTGAACATCTTCTAAAAATCACATTAAGTTCACATGTTGTATACTTTCCCTGAGTGCAGCAGTTAATCTGGTGTGATTATCATTTAAAAATCACATCAGAGGGCCATCTCATCAGCGCAGCGGTTGGATTTCCATCTGAAATGCCGGAAACCTGGGTTCGGAAATGGACTCGGGTTGCTGGAGGGCCGGCCAGGGGGAGAAGGAAAGGAGTGTCTACCAATGTTTTGCCTTCTCAGGGAGGAAGGGTGGGGATGTGGTTGGCATCTGCTGACCCCTAGTAGAGGCTGGGGGTACAGCGCGACGCTCGACCCATGATGTCTATGGAGCGACAGATGTCTGGCACTTGCCGTGACATCAGTGGCACACCGCTCCTCAGGAGAAAATGGGAAAATGGTGCCAGGGCCGATCGAGTGATGGCTTCCCCGGATCACCAGCTCTGGGTTCCCGGACCTCCATCAGCCACCTCAACAGCACCCAGGGTCATGAAGTACGGCCAGAAGGCTCATCCCTCACATAAGTAAAGGACCCGCCCAATGAAGGGTTACATAATAAAAAAAAACATACTGCCAGCAGAACGGGTTGTAGTGAAAACCCTGACTGGTTTTGCAACCAACTTGTAAGACGTCTCTTAGTTCAAGTTCTCATATCTGACCAGGCCCCTCTGAAGATGAGGCTGGAAGGAAACGGGCCTTTGTCAGACATAAACTTGGCCCTCACCCAGGGGATATCAAGTCCACTGCCACTGCCCCAGAGGATGCCTAGGGGAAGAAGGGGCAGCAGGACAGGGGGATGTTGGGGTCCGACGAAGAGAGGGACCCAATGTTGATGGCAGAGGACCCCAGCAGAAGAAGAAGCAGCTTCTGGTGTGTGACTTAATTGTTGGGGTATAGATTTGTGGACAGGAATCGGTGTGAAGAGGAAGGTAAGGTGAGTATCTGGTTCCACAGCAGGGAGGGATGATCAGCAGATCCTAATGATCACTAGAGCGGCAGGGTGAGAGAGGAACTGGATGTCATTGTCCACCTGTGGACCAATGACCTAGCTAGAGATGTAGCTGAGATTGTTCAGGGGGAATTTAGGGATCTGGGGAGGGGTCCAAACAGGTAGTGTACACAGTGGCCTTCACCAAGATGCTACCTGTATATGGCCGAGGGAAGGACAGAGAGCTCTACACCAATAGCTTCAGCTTGTTGAAGGAATGGTGCAGAAAGGAGGGGTTCAGCTGCATTCAGGAATGTGGATCAAACTGGGAGGATATGGGCCTGTACAAAGGTGATGGCCTACACCCATCTAAAAGAGGAACTGCAGTTCTCAGTGGACAATTTAAATATTACTTTGATGAACATTTAAACTAGCTGGGGTGGGTGGCGGAAGGACAAAGGGATGTACATACTGCCCCCCACACATAAAATGAAGCAGAAAGGAAGGAGAACCAGAGGGGAGAAAACTCCCCCAGGGAACAGGTTCGAAGAAAAAGAAGGGGAACTGGAGACAAAGAGGCAAGAAACAAGTACAGTTGTACTAGTGAAAAATGAGGCAGAGCCAAAGAAAGGAAGGGGGTTGCAAGCAGAGTGGGAAAAACGTGGAAATCATGTGTGCAAATGCAAGAAGTCTTGTAAAGAAAATTCCAGATCTTAAGGCTATCATGGCAGAGCCAGACATCATTGAGTCATGTTGCACAGCAAATCATGAATGGAACATGGCTATACTAGGATACACACAGTGTAGGACAGCTAGGGAATGGAGCAAAGTCGTGGTGGTTATGTTATTCAGTATGTCAGGCAAGTTATCAAGGCAACAGAAATGTAAAGGGGTAAGGAGGGGTTGAAGGTACTATGGTTCACCCCCGAAGCACAGTCAGAGCCACCATTTTCAGGTGGTGATTTAGTGGCCTCCAGCACAAGGGGAGGATCTACACAAGGAAATCGGGGAAAGGATTAGTAAGATGGCAGATAAGGACGGGAGTACTGCTGAAGGAGAGCATCACTCTACCAGATATTGGTTGGAGCTTCTTGGCTGTGGCCTCGGCTTGAAGTAGAGTCATCCTAAACTCCCTGATAGGGATGATTCTGTGGCAATTAATCAAGGAACCAACTCATGACAGGGTAATACTGGACCTGGAGCTTACAGACAGGGACAGTGTTGGGGATGACAGGGGGAGAATGCCACATGGGGACCTGTGCTTACCAGACAGTGTGCTGTAACATTAGGACAGCAGCAGAGGTGAGCCACGCAAGGTCAAGGGTCCTGGACTTCAGGAGGGCAGATTAAATAAACAGGTGACTGTCTCAGAGATGCTCTGGTAGGGGAAGAGTACCCTGATGGGGTGGAGGGACACTGGGCCAGATTAAGGGGTGGAATAGTGAAGGCAAGAAACCTCTGCACAAAAGAGGTGACAAATGTGGAGAAAGAAGAAACCAATTTGGTTCTCAAGTGAAGTGGCAGCAAGGGTAAAGGCAAAAAAGAGCAGCATTGAAGAGATGCAACAAGACACAGAGGGAAGAGGACAGAGGTGTACCCGCAAAAATAAAGGGAAACGGGGAAGGCTGTGAGAAGCACTAAGGCACAAACTGAGGAATGAATAGCCAGGGCATAACAAAGAGGGCAAGACATTTTTTAGGTAGGTAAGTGGTGAAAGAAGGCAAGGCGGATTTTACAATGTTCTAGGGATACCCACCATTTGCTTGATGTATCACAAATTAGGATGGATTTCTTTGCCAGATAGAAGACAACTATATAGATATCTTCTGGTATTTAAAAGTATTGCAGTAATGATTCCGGACTATCTGGCTGAAAGGTTAGAATTTAAGGATGTTAATCCCACCTTAAAGGGACACTGTCAGTTTTGCGCCTTCGTTTTGTGCACAGTTTGCCTCTGCTTTAACACACATATGTATTGAATAATGCCCCTATTGTATAAAAGTTAATCTTTATTACCGTAAACTGGAATTTTGCACAAAATAATGTTTCACTCGGGTCCATCAGAAGTCAGCCGCATCCCGGAAGCACATCCAGGTTGGGGATGAAGGTTAGGCGGTAGCGCAGTCCCGAAGTGCAACTTTTGCACAATGCACTTGCACAAACATGCTGCTCTTGTCTCGGCTGTTATAAGCAAAAGCTGCTGGTATCTCAAAGAGGAAAATGAGCACTGTGAGGAGTACGATTTAAACTTTTAGAATGGACCTAAGATCCCGTGCATGCGCACAAACGGCATGCTCCTGCGCATGTATGGGATCTTTCTTTATGCCTCTTGAGTGCATGCGCGGGATTTCAGCTCCACTCTAAAAGTTTAAATTGTACTCTTCGCAGTGCTCATTTTCCTATTTGAAATACCAGCAGCTTTTACTTATAATAGCCGGGACAGGAATAACATGTTTGTGGAGATGCTTTGTGCAAAAATCACACTTCAGGACCAGTGCTCCTGCCTAACCTGCATCCCCAACCTGGATGTGCTTCCGGGTGACAGCTGAATTCCGATCGTCACAAGGTAAACACTATTTCAGGCAAAATTATAGTTTGTGGTAATAAAGATTAACTTTTATGCACATAGGGGCATTTTGTAGTGTACATGTGATAGGTGTGTGCCAGAAGGCACACTTTTAACATTGGGCACAAAACGAAGGGCTAAGGCTGACAGTGCCCCTTTAAGGAATGCAGCCTACCGAGAATTGGTAATACCTAGAACAAAAACTAAATGTTCTGACTTTTTTTTCAGCCAGCTAGTCCCTAGATTTTGGAATATGATGCCCCTGAAATTCTGTTTGTATTATAGCAAAACTCCATCATGAAAAGCTGTTAAAACTTGGTTCTTGGAATCATTTTTAGCTTAAATTAAGGTTTGTTGTGGCTAACTGGGTATAGTAATATAATTGTTGTATGTAGTTGTTTAGAATTTTGTTCTGTTATGTATTACACTCTTCTTTTTTTTGCAATTGTTGTAACTTTATTTTTGCTTAACCAAGGGTCACCATTTTAAATGAGTTTTACTCAATGGTCTAATCCATTTAATAAAAATGAAATGAAATGAAAAAAAAGAAAGACAAGAGAAGGAATTGTGATGTTGAGGGTTGCAGAGGGAGACTGTGTGGAGGATGACCAGGAAAAAGTAGATATCCTGAACATATACTTCTGTTCTGTCTTCACAGTGGAACGTGAATGGAATGGGCAATGTATATGTTATAGAACCACTGGAGGGAGGGAAGTAGACACAAGTTCATTCGAAGCAGAAAGAGTGCTGAACGGACCTGCAAATCTGAGAGTGAACAAGGCTGTGGGGCCAGATGGGGTGCATGCAAGGGTACTGAAGAAGGTCAAGGAGGTACTACTTCTGCCTCTTATAGCCCAATTCAATAACTTATTAGATACAGGGGTGGTCCCAGAGGACTGGAGATAGCAGATGTAGTCCAACTTCATAACAGCACCAGCTGAGAAGAGGCTGGCAACTACAGGCCGATCAGTCTGACATCAGTAGTGGGGAAACTAATGGAGTCAATTCTAAAGGAAAGACTGTTAGGTTACCTTGCATCTATTGCATTACAGGCCCAAAGGCAGCATGCATTCATTTGATGGAGATAATGTCAGACAAACTGGATAGATTTCTTTGGCTGGGTGACAAGAGAAATAGATCTAGGGGAGCAGTGGCCATGGACTACTTAGATGTCAGCAAGGACTTGAATACCATGCCACATAGGAGGCTCATAAAAAACTGAGAAGCTTGCGTGGTGGTAACCAAGGTGGTACACTGGGTACATAACTGGCTGATGGATAGGCAACAAAGGGTGGTAGTTGAAGGCACTCAGGGTAAGGAAAAGTGATCAAGTTCCTCAGGGCTCAGTACTGGGTCCAGTCTTCTTTAATGTCTTTATAACTGGCATTGCAGAAGAGCTGGAAGGGAAGGTGTGCCTCTGCAGAGGATACCAAGATCTGCAATAGGGTAGACATTCCTGACAGTGTGAAGAGAATGACTAGAAACCTGAGAAAGCTTGAGGAATGGTCAAGGGTTTGGCAACTGAGTTTCAGTGCAAGAAAGTGCAATATCTTGCACCTTGGGTACAGAAACCCAGATTCAGGGTATATAATGGGTGGGAAGGTATTGACAGTCATTAAATAGGAAAGAGACCTAGGGGTAGTAAGAACAGATGACCTTAAGGTGGCAAGGCAATGCTACAAAGCAGTAGAAAAAGTCTGTGGGATGCTGGGGTGCACAGGGAAGGGCATCTGCAACAGAAAGCTGGAGGTGGTGTTGCCACTGTAATGGTCACTGGTGAGACCACACCTGAAGTACTGTGTCCAGATCTATGAGATCACACCTCAGAGAGGACATAACAGGGTAGAGGCCATCCAAAGAAGAGCAACAAAATGGTGCGGGGGCTGCACCAAATATCCTATGAGGAGAGATTGTGGGATCTAAACATGTACTCCCTGAATGAGAGGAAAGAGAGATGGAAATGAGAGACCTTTAAATAACACATGGGGGTGAATAAGGTACAGGAAGGGAGCATTTTTTTAGAAAAGAAGGTGTACAAGATCTAGGTGGCATGCAATGAAGCTGGAGGGAGAAGTTTAGGAGAAATTTGACAAAGTATTTCTTCACTGAGAGGGTTGTGAATGCCTAGAACAATCCTCCAGCAGTGGTGATGGTGGGGGGAACGGTTGTGGGCTTAGGGGTGGAGGAGGTGGCCAGAGTTGAGGTAGGATCTGCTGTGGCAGAATAGCCAGGGAAAAGTGGGGCCATACCTCTCAACCTCCTACCTCATAAATCAGGGACAAGGCTTAAAAAAATCAGGGACAAAGGCCCAAAATCAGGGACACATTTTTAAAATTGGTGCTATCCACTCAGGACGCTGGCAGAATAAGGGACTCGGGCCTGGATATTCAAACTGCGCTGAAAACTGGCGCAACAGTAGGAGCAAAGCAAAGCCAGTTGCGCAAATGTGCAACAGGTGCGATATTCAAACATGGAGCAGAGCAAATTGCGCGAAGCAATAGCGTCTCAATATCGCACATACTGCGCCATCGCCACACCAGGGAAGGAGAAGCTGAGCCAAATGCTCCGCTATGGCGAACCATGGAAGCTCAGCTGAGCATTGCAGAGCTGCTATAGCGCAAGCACAGCCCCCAGACAATGGAACTGCACATCCAGGGAGGCAGGCTGGGGCCCACCGCCAGCCATGCCACACATGGGCACAGGAACTCACTGCAGAACCCACACCACACCGCATCCTAAGCACAGCATCACTGGGGGTGGGATGGATGATCCACGGCCCATGGGGACAAGCCAACTAAAGCATAGCAGAGCCATGACACCCCAGCACAACCACTGGCAGGCAGAGAGTGCCACACACAGGGGTTGACAACCACAGTGCACATCAGTCCCCGTGACGCACAGCACACGTGCACCGCGCCCTCAAGACACTGCTCATGTGCAGTGACAGGCACTGCAGGAAACACCATGCACCCCCGTGCCACCGTCAACCCCATGCTGCAGAGAAGCATACCAGCCAGACCCACCCTGTGCACCCAGCAGTGGGTGGCAGCAGATGGCAAGACCAACAGAAAGGCAATGCCATGCTGGTGATACCCACTAGCGGCTCCAGCCACAAATGGTTACCAGGGTACAGCTGGGGCACAACAGATGGCAGCCAGGGCACTGATGTATGTTACTATGGGGAAGTGCACCATATGGGCACCAACTGGGGCATAGCATTTTTACCAGGGCACGTGGCCTGGTGGGCCCTGGTGTAGAGCCGCCACTGGTGATACTCCCATGGACACACACACACACATATATACCAGGACCATAGCAACCAGATGGCATGTACACCCCTGCAACGGAGCACCCATAGCCAGTTGCAAAGCAGAGACCAACACAGCAGTTGTATCAAAATAGAAATGTATATTTAAAAAACAACATATAAACAATAACAGGTGAAACTATGTACAAGTTGGGGGGGGACGGGTAAAAGACAGGGGTGTTCAAGGGGGAGGGAATAAAAACTTGGAGAGGGAAGGCAGGGTGAAAGGGATGGGAGAAGTGGGAAGGGAATGTGGGCTACGGCCCAGCTGGCTCCTGGTCCTCCCCCTGCTGGCATCCCCTCCTGTGCCGCCGCCACTGTTCACCCTGGCGCTGTATGGCCTGCAGGAGCTCCCGGTTTTGTAGTCCAACCTGGGTGAGGCGCCGCAGATCTTGGGACATGCGTCTCTTCACCCCGAGGCCTAGGAAAATGGGAACACAGTCAATGGCTGAGACTGACCACAACCCTGAACACCACCAACCTACAACCCATGTAACCCAATGTCCTGCACCTGTGATGGCATGCACCCACCCACAGTGAACATGCACATGGCCATCACAAACAGGCGGCACCAGCTACAAGACCACCACCCACACACACTGCCCACGCTCAATCACAGTACAAACTAGGCTGTCAAGGATGTGGCAACGTGAAGCATGCCAGTTACACAGGTATGTGCCCAGTGCATGCCTGGACCACCTGTGATGCATACACAGGCGTGTCGTGATGCTGCACTGTGATGCAGGTCACCTGTGTCATGCCTACATACATGGATACATAGACAGTGTCGGCAGATAAGGCCTATGGGACACCCAGTCTGGTCATTTGGCCTTGCGTTCACTCTGTTGTCCTATAAGTCCGTTCCCCTCACTGACCTCCAGAATTCCTTCATGGCTTAACCATTCATAAATCCCGTAACCAAGTCAGCCCCACCACATCCTCTGGCAGGGTGTTCCATTGTCCACCACCCATTCTGTGAAGCAATACTTTCTCATGTTTCCTCTTAAACAGGCCCCCTCCAACTGCATCCCATGCCCTCTAGTCTCGAGAACATCCTTTACACTTACAAATATTGTTTTCCTGCACTCTGTTCCCCCTGTAAAATACTTGTATGTCCCCATCATATCCCCACCCTCCTCCCTCCAGGGAGTACATGTTCAGTTCCGTCAACCTGTCTGCATAGGGACTTGTGATGCAATCCATGTACCATCCATGTCACCCTCCTGTAGACCCTCTCCACCCAGTCCATGTCCATCGCATGGTATGGTCTCCGAACTATGCACTGTACTCAGTGTGGGGACTCACTAGTGTTTAAATATGGTGGAACTATGACCTCCCCTTTGGTTGTGTCCAGCATGGTTGGTGGTCTTGCCCCCAGCATGCAATAGCATCCATGACGTAATGATACTCACACTCCTCCAGCAGCTCGGTCTGACGCTGCTGATGCCGCTGCTGCTGCTGCTGCTGTGGCACAACATCCCGTGGCACCGGGGCCCTGGCATGGCCCACATCACCATGGTCCGGTGTCCTCACAATCCGGCCTGTGTGAGACATATGGTGAGACAAACATCAGTGTGACTCAAAAGCAGAGTGCCCCCTGCCCCAGTGAGAGTGCCTGCCCACACAGCCATAACCATCCATCGCACAGCTGCACACACTGACACACCTATGCACAGCCACCCAAGCACACACACCCTACAGAGAATATAGGTGCATAGATGGTACACTCCGTGGCCTAGGCACCAGGCCCCTCCTGGCACGTGAGCATGGCCAGCGTCCAACAGGTCCGGCTCCCTCCGGCGGAGGTCACTGTACGGTGCGGCACTGCCTCAGCACACCGGCCCCGCCAGTGACCCCCCCACCAGGTCAGTGGCCACTTGCTGCCACATGGGTCCCTAGGCATGGTGAGGGGCCTCACCATACAGTGCCTCACAGTGGGCTCACCAGGGCCACCAGGTTGGCCACTTCAAGCGGGGTCCAGGACACCGCCTCCTCCCACCATGGCACCAACTTTACAACCCAGGCAATATAAGCCCCACTGTGCTGTAACCCGTGGAGTTGTTGCGCAATAGACTAACCTGGCAGGCTGAATCGCGCTGTTCGAACAGCGCCATCGCCTACTATGGCGCTGTCACCAGACAGCGCCAATGGACGTACACATGGCATGCCAACAGCGCCAGGGGTCAGAGGGCATACACAAGGTTCACGGCAATGACGCAAGGCCACGCACAGCGCCATAGGATGTATAGGCATCCTGCGCGACTGCTAGCACAGCACCAGTGCCACAGTGGACTATCGCGCCCAGAAGTGCCACAGCGCCCATAGTGCCCAGTGCTGTGGCCACTGGCACAATGGTGGCCATGGCCTGAATCGCCTACCAGCTCAGCAGGTCTGCAGCGCGTCGGACGATCGTAACCTGTCTGGGCATGCGCAATGCAGTGTAGCACACAGCCACAAACATGCGCCATCGGCTCAGGCGGACCTTCCAGATGCGCTAAGCGCAAATCACGCGATATTCAGCTGACATATACCAATCATTGATCAGCCATTCAAAGCGCGGTGCACGATATATGTCATTAAAGTTGAGCCACCCTCATTTGCATATATTGCGCTATAAAATGCGCCACTGGGTTGTGGCGGCCAGATTTGGTTGTTGCAGGTGAGAGGTGAGTTACATGCTGTGTGATGCTCAGGACAATGCTCATGGGCAGGGTGCTGGAGGATGATATAGGTTGAGGGGCTGAGCATGATGAGGGCACTTAGAAAGGGACAGAGGCACCCTTTCCATCAGTATCTGCCATGAGGAGAGGGAAAGGGGCTTCCCCCTGGCCGGCAGCTATGCTCATGGGGAAATGCTGGGACTGCACAGTGACAGGTGTCCACTTCCACCCATAGAGATCACCATGACTGACGAGAACCAGGCTGAGGCTGTGGATGCGGGTGTAGGGAGGAGGCCGAACTCACCACGGCAGAGACTGAGGCCCTCTTCCAGGCCTACCTGGAGGATGAGCCACACTGAGTGGACGGAGGGTCACCCTCAGGGCGTGCAGCTGCATGGGAGGGTAGCATCGGGCACGTCAACCTGCACGGAAGCCACCAGTGCTCCGTGCAGGATACGCGAAGAAGATGGGACTGACCGCGGGAGGCTGAAGGAGAAGGTGGCAGCCTTCAGGTGGCAGTGCTGCCACTGGTGGGGGACCACCAGTGGTGCTGCAACTGACCGACTGAGGAGACACTGGTCGCCGACCATGCAGCCGAGTGCCATTGCGGGCGCTCCAGGAGGAGGATTCAGACAGGTGGAAGCCCATCACTGCAGGTATGACATGGTGATGTTGTTGGGGGCTGTTGTTCACATGCACTCACATGTACTCTCTTTCTGTTACAGATCCTGTTGGTCTGCAGGAGGCAGGTGGTGGTGGTGGGTGCAGACAGTGAGGCAGACCTGCTGGTCTTGGAGGAGGGACCATCCACCTCCGCCACCAGCCTGCAGGCATGCAGCAGCATGCAGGCTGGCCCAACAACTCCAGCGGCAGTGATACGGGTGCAGGGGTGCACAGCTGTGTCACAGCAGTCCGGCATGAGGTATGCCAGCCTGCTGTGCCTATGGCAGTGGCAACGACCGCACCATTGATGATAGCAGGCCTGCAATGGCCAGTGATAGGTGTGTGTCCCACGACGGACACATGGCAGGCCAGCATGTGCCCTGGGCCGTCCTGGTTCACACCTGTGTACCACATGCTGTTACAGTCACAGGCTGTGCCTGTCAGCACCGTGGGGCAGCATGGTGGCTATGCAGGTGTCTGGCACTGTTGACAGCACAGAGGTGGAACAGGTGGACCTGGGGGCTCAGCTGTTGGAGGGGCGGCAGCAGCAGTTGCACACCAGGCCTGGGGGGACAGCGTCAAGCAGTGTCACTTGTCCACCGCCCTTAGATCCGCCCATACCTGGTCCTGGCGAACAGCGGCCACCCTCAAGGGGTGCTGTGCACCAGGACCATCCACACCCTGGGGGTCACGATGCCATTGGGGCACAGTACCCATTGGACACGCACACCCGCCCCTGCTGCAGGAGTTGGTACAGCTGCAGGGCGGGGATTGGTAAGGTCCGGTGGAGGCACTGTCTGTGTCCATGGAGCGGCATAGCAGGGAGTGCTCGGACCAAGCCGAGATGGTCCTTATCGCGGACGGATGTGACCGCTGCCATTGACAGGCTGACCCAGGCAGTGGTCTCTTTGGCCAATGCATTGACCACACTGTCAGGTGCCCTGTACCATAGCACCCACAGTCGCTCACTCCCCATTCCCGGTCTCGACACCAGGCCTCGGCGCCGAGGTTCTGCTGTGGAATCCCGAGCACCCTGGTGCAAGTTTGTTTGGCGGATGCAGACCCCCTGCTTGGGCAAGGTCACGGTCACAAGACTGGACCCTGGTGGTGCACTAGCACCACCCGATGTGGCCCCTGCTCAGCCTGCCAGTGCTGCAAGGTATCACGGGGGCCACCCACGCATCCGTGGTGGCCGTGGGACAGTGCTCCTGACTGAGCTGTCTCCCAATGCAGGCCCTGTCTGGTGCTGCCCTGTGTGCAATGTGTGTCATGGTGGGCAGTGCACTGCTGGGTGCTCTGCTCACCAAGCTGACACACGGACCACCTGCACTCTCCCAACTGCTGTCCACAGGTGCGTGTGCATGATGATGCCTGCATTGCACTGTACACCAAGGTGCAAAGTTGCCCAGGTCCTGACTACCGTGCATGGACAGTCCAGGTGGTGGGGTGGTTGGTGGTGCTGTGTGTTGGCGATGTCAATTCCGCAGTGCTGTGCTGCTGCCCCTGTATGCTGCCTGGTGTGTGTGTGTCCATATGAGTGCTCACCCTCTCTGATGGTGTGTTGGATGCCTGGACCCTTCAACTTCCCTGACCTTCATGCACGGTGTGTTCCCCTGTGTGCCTGTGGTTTTGCGCATGGACAGTGTTGCCTGCACATGTCCCTTGACTTACCTGTGTTGTCGTGAGTGCTCTTCTGCAATGGTGTCCCGGTGCAGCTGGGCCTGCCGTGTCAGTCGGGGGTCCCTCTGTCCTAGGGGGGGCTGCTCATCACCCACATCACCGGCGCCACTGGCGTCCCCATCGCTGTCCCCCTCTTGGACCTGTACAGCTATCCCATGGTCTTTGGCTATGTTGTGCAGGATGCAACAGGCCAGGAATATCCCACAGGCCTTTTGGGGGCTGTACTGTAGGGCTCCGCCGGAGGTGTCCAGGCATCAGAAGCGTGCCTTGAGTATCCCAAACACCCGCTCTATGATGTTCCGTGTTGCGGCATGTGCCTCATTGAAACCGAGCTGCGCTGGGGTCGTGGGGTGCCGGTATGGTGTGAGCAGCCAGGGATGCAGTGGGTATCCACAGTCACCTGTGTGGAGATAGTGGAGATCAGTGTCATGTCAGGTCCATATTGCCCATATCCTTGTGTGCCACTACCATGGCACCTGTGTCATTCCACCCTTGCACAGAGTTTGCATTCCATACATGTGTACTACCCACTAGATGACCCGTGGGATGTTCCCACTCGAATCGATGGCATAGTGCAGATTGGTGCCATATGAAGGCATCATGTGCTCCACCAGGTGTGTGGCACAGACATGATGATGCGCCCAGTGGCATCACACACCACCTGGCAGTTGACACTGGAAAAGCCCTTTCGATTCCGATAAGCATGGCCATCGGGGCCAGGTGGCGTGTGAATGGCCACATGGGTGCAGTCTATATGCTCAGCTCGCCAGGCAGTATGTGCTACCCTGTGGAACTCCTGCATGTTTGCTTGCGCTCTGCCGCGGTGCTGGGGAAATGGATGTACTCCGCAGCATGAGGCAGCAGTCGCTGAGGAATGGGTGAGGATGCGTGGCGTGGCCGACTGTGTAATGCCTGTGGTGTCCCTGTCGGCCTCTGGAAGGTGCCCGTGGTGAGCAGGCAATGCAGGCTAGTCACCTTGGTCTCCACGGACAGAGCATGACTCCGCCGTGTGAGGGTGCCTGCATCACATCACTGCACAGCTCGGCTGAGCCATCTCAGTATTGCCCTGTTCAGGCGGTACCGGCCACAATCTCAACATCTGTCACAGCTCGTAGCTGATGCAGGCACGATACTGCCTGTCGGGGCATACTGACGGGCCCCCTCCGCGCCACGCCCCTGCAGCATGCTGTCTCACCCCTCATTACAGCTTCCATGTGGAAGCTGACACTGTCCATCTCCCTGGCTTCTGCCCCAGCTGCTGTTCCTGTGGCATTCTACTGCCCCCACTGCTGCTTCCACTGCACCGGCACCCCCACTGGCCTTCTGTCCTCCAGGACCCACTGTCCCTCTCTGCCCTTCCTGCTCCTGTTCTCTCTCTCTCTCTCTCTCTCTGTCTCTCTGTCTCTCTCCCCCAGTTTGCGGCCTGCTAGGGTTCTTGCGCCGCTCCCTTGAGCCTTTTTATTTTGGCTCACATCCGGTACTGCGCATCCTCCGGCTGAGCCACTCTTGCGCATTGCGCAAGTGTTCAGATATCGCATTGCGCACTTTATGCATGGACCCGCCCCCTTCGGTTGCGCATCCCTTCATTTCCATTGCGCTGTTGCTCAGCATGTTTTCGGTGGCGCAACTGGCCCCTTCTGAATATCGCAGAATGGCGCATTTTTGGAGTTGCACACGCGCAACCCTGTTGCGCATGGCGCAACCCTTTTGAATATCCAGGCCCCAGTGTATAATACATTTTCTGAAGAATAAGAAGTCTGCAACTGTATTGTTTGACATAATTTTATTCTTACAATCATCACTGTTTAGTCAGGGGAACACAGATTTTAGGAGAGACAGAGTAAAATTTTGAGGTGAAATCAGGGACATCCCTGAAAATCAGGGACACTTGAGAGGTATGAGTGGGGCAGGCAAGGTGAGTCAAGAGGTCCTTATTTGCCAAATAAGTCTATGTTGTTATGTCTCTAAAACCTTGAAGGTGCTTTTTTTTTTTGTTGTTGTTGTTATGGCTCCCATCCACCAGTCCCCCACACCGCATCATCCCAGCATCCTCTGGGAGTTACCTTGTCTGACTTTTCCCCAGGGCTTGCCCCAGCTGGCTGGATTGGCAGGCCACCCCAAGCCCCACTGGGAACAGGATCCAGTTCACCTGGATGTGCCTAGATAGCTGGGAGCAGAGCCTGCAGAAGACTGGTGTCATCCTACCAGTCAGCATTTTATCTTTTTTCTTCCCTGGTGTGGAGGAAGTGGCATGCAGTGACACCAATGGCTGGGCAGTGCTGCACATGCTCCCATATGCAGCATGCCGGGCATTTGCCCCACTTCCACCCCCCTTGTGTATGATGTAGGTGTGCTGACCTCCCAGCCACCACTAGAGACCAGACTAACACTGGGCACTGGTCCCACCCCTCCCCGAGGGAGGAGAGCAGTCCCTGGGACACTAGATTCTCCTCACCCCTGGCTGACCCCCCCAGCTCCTGAGGTCACTCCCAACCTAGGGTCATTGGCACCACAAGCGGTAGCACTACCACTGTGCCATCAGGCCAGCCCTTGAAGGTGCTTTGGGTGGAAGCCATTATTTCTTTTTCCAGCTCTCAAAAGAAACCAACAGCAGCTAGACACTTTACTATGCTATATTCAGGACTTGGAAGTGGCACATATGTAAACCCCTACCCATTCATTATATTTTGAAATGCAAATAGTTACATTGGAAAACAACTCTCTTAATAGCTCTCAAATAGAGTGCAACTTTCTTCTAACTCTGATGGAGCACTGCATTAATGAGACCTATGATGGGCAAATTTCTGGCTTGGCAGTTGAGCAACAGAGCCAATGAGCATACTATTGACAGTATTTGCCCTTCTGGAGGGCAGGAAACTATTAACCTTGGAAAATTAGCGACTGCTTTATGAACTGGTATATGGAGCTGTATACTTCAGAATAAAAGGCCTCAGAGGTTCACAGTCTATGTACAGACACCCTGCTACACTGAGAAAAGTTCAGAGCACTGTGAAGGGCCTGAGTAGTGGAAATATTCCAGACCCAGGTGATCTTTCTACAGAATTTTACAAGGCCTTTGAGGACACTCTGAATGAACCCTTCTTAACATGATTCAGGAAAGTGGATAATGGTATTTTACCCCCCTCCATGCGGTCCACCACCATATCTCCACTTTAGCTAAACCTAACAAAAATCCCAAACTCTGCTAATTTTATAGACCTACAGTATTTCACTGCTGGCATCAGACGGCAGACTATGAGATCAAAGTAAAGTTGATAGGAGATTTTAACCTATTTTCCCATTGCTTATCCATCCTGAACAAGAAGGATTTGTTAATGGGTGCCAGTGTAAACATAACACATGCAGGGCACTTTTTTCTGGGCTCCCAGATCTACAGGGATTTCTGTATTTTACAGGGAAATGGAGCCATTTACAGGAAAATTGTTCACATAGACTTGCATTGGTTATACAGAAAATAGAGCAATTTGGCTTCCATAGGAAACAATATAATATACAGGGAAAGAAAGGAAAATTGCCATAGGGTTATAGGGAAAATGTCAGATAAGTGTGGGAGTTTGTGGTTTAGAAGTGGACCAAAAATGAAAAACAAATTAAACATTGACTTTAGGCCAAGGGACAGTAGGCCATGCATAGCCTTGTAACCAAGGACAAGTGTGTGGTAGTCCCGTCAAGTGTCAAGTTCAAGTCAGTTGAGAGAACTATAATAAAGGACATGAGTATGTCTCTCAGGTTTAAGGCCAAGGGCAAACTGACAAGTTTCTCAGGTTTAAGGCCAAGGGCAAACTGACAAGCCCCACTAAGAAGACCCCCTGACTCTGGATAGTACATTGTCACATGCAAAGCAATATACTACAATCCCATAATCAATGAGACTAGTGATGAGACACTACAGAAGCTGCTTCCTGATTTCAAAGATGACATTGTGTCTGTGTGAATTATAACAAATCTAGCCTGCAATTTGCCATTTTTATTAATAAGTCAATATGTGTACTGTAAGTCATAGCGCTATCCAGTGTTACTCCAAAGTATTTGAAAGTTAGTACGTTGTGTGATGATCTGCAATATTTAAAAGATCTGAGGTCTGGTATGTCAGACCTCAGTGATCTATTGGAGAGACATAGGAACACAGAAACATAGCATTTGTCAGCAGAAAGGACAGCTTGACCCACCCAGTCTGCTCAGAAGTTCCATTTAAAATTTGCCTCCACTGACCCGATCTGGTCTCCAACAACCATCCCACCTCCCTGTCTTCTTTTCTACTATAAAAAGGTATCTATTCTAAATATGCTTGACACCCTCACTGTTTCAGCCTCCAGCACTTTCACTGGCAGTCTGTTCTAGATATCTACCACCCTTTCTCTGAAGAAATTATTTCCTCACATCTCTCTTGAACTTCCCCCTGCTTCATCACATGCCCCTAGGCGTTGGTGCTCTTTCTTCTTTGAAAGACACTCCTGCCCTGCACCCTGTTCATTTCTGTGAGAAACTTGTATGTCTCTATCATGTCACCTCCCTCTTTCTCTTCTCTTCCTGGGTGTTGATGTTGAGATCCCTCAGTCTCTTCTCATAGGGCATCTTGTGCAAATCCTGCACCATGTTTGTTGCCCTTTTCTGGACCATGTCCCCCTTGACTATGTCTTTTCTTAGGTGTCATCTCCAAAACTGGATGCAGTACTCCATCTGTGGTCTCACCAGCAAGTGATACAGTGGCAATTCCACCTGTTTCCTCCCGATGGAGATTCCCCTTCCTATTTATTTTTTTATTTATTTAAGAGATTTACCAGATAAGCATTCTGAGCGGGGTCCGCTCGTTTCCAGATGCGACCTGGGGTTACATAGGTCAAAGAATAGAGACAGTAAAGTCACAGTACAGTAGTGTTACATAGGTCAAGAGTAGTTGGCAGTAGTCACAGTACACAATGTGATTAGCCGCACGGCATCAGGTATAAACCTATTATATATGAAGCTAAATCTACGGTGGCGGTTACATGCCACAGAGTAGTGAGACCTCAGACGTGGTTTGAGGGCCCAGTGGGAATCTGAGAGCCTGATGTCTGCAGGTAGCTCATTCCATAATTTCGGGAGTCGATGCATAAAGGCCGTTTGGCCCTTAGAGGTCCGCATGAAGGGTACAAGGAGTTGTTTAGGATCAGAAGCTCTGAGGGGTAGGCGGGGGTGGTTGGGTTGATAGGGCACATCTGAGGTACAGGGGAGGGTATTCGACCAGTATTTGTAAATAAGATTAGTACATGTAAATTACGCGAGATTCTAGAGAAGAGGGAAGGAGAGGGCTCTGTATAGGTCACAGTGATGGGTGGAGGGAGGACAGTCAAGTACGTAGCGACAGAACGAATGATAGAGGGGGTCCAGTCTGGCTAGGGTAGATGGAGAGGCAGCACTGTAGACCATGTTGCCGTAGTCAAAAATGGGGAGAATCATTTTGAGGACTAGCTCCCTCCTAATAGAGGTGGTAAGGGAACCTTTGTGTCGGTGCAGTGCCCCTAGTTTAGGGTGGATTTTTTTCTGTAGAGATTCGATGTGGGCATGGAAATCAAGGTGTTGATCGAGCCAAACCCCGAGGTACCAGAAGGAGGTGCAGGAGTCAAGGTTGGAGCCATCCAGGGTGTGGAAGATAGGGGGGGCAGCCAGCTGGGATAGCTTGGCATGGGTGCCGAAGGTTATGGAGATGGTTTTCTTGGTGTTTAGGACCAGCTGGTTGGACCTGAGCCAAGTTTGAACGGCATCGAAATCACGTTGGAGAGGTAGCATTGAGTCAGTGGTAGAGGGGCCAGAGGTGTACAGCACTGTATCATCCGCGTACATTTGCAATGCTGAGTTTGCGCAGACTAGTGGCAGATCATTTAAGAGAATAGAGAAGAGCAGGGGCCCAGGACCGAGCCCTGGGGAACCCCCATGTTCACAGGCAACGGGATGGACGGAGGGCCACTTTTTACAGCTCGTTCTGCCTGTCAGGTAGGCTTGGAACCAGTTCAAGGTGGCGGGAAGAGGCCTGCTTGTTGCAGTTTGAGAGGAGATTGGAATGGGACACAGTGTCAAAGGCTTTGGCCAAGTCAATAAAATAGCAGAGGTGACGAGGCCCTTGTCCATCCCAAAGAGATATCGTTAAGTGAGCCTTAGCAGAGCTGCAGCGGTGGAATGATTTTTGAGAAAGCCCGACTGGAATGGGTGAAGAAAGAGGTGGAGTCAAGGAATTGTGTTAGTTGGTGAGTCTGAGCTGCTCTTGCAGCTTGGCCAATGCGGCAGGAGAGAGATAGGGCGGTAGTTGCCCGGCTCTGATAGGTCACCCCCTTTAGGTGGGGATGATTACAGCTTCTTCCAGGCGGTGGAATTTGTGCCATGGCGAAGAGCGGTTTAGTAGGTCAGCTAGGGGAGGCTATGCAGGGGCTGATAGGAAGAGGGAGTTTGGTGTCCAGGCTCCTTGCGGGCACTTGCCTTTGTTAGGTCAAGGGAGCATAGTGCAGCAAGGACTTCTGCAGGAGACAGGCCAGAAGGAAAAGTGGCATGCTTGATGATGGCTGGGATGTGGCAGAGAGAGTGGGTGTGTTTGAGGATGCCGAGGGAATGGCACGGTGGTTGTTGGTGGTGTGCAAGGTTGCTGGTTGTCTATGAGAGATTTTGCACTAGTCGAGAAAAAGGGTTGAATGCTGATGCAACTTCACTAGGGGTTGATAAGACATTGCCCAGGAGGTTTAGGGTAGGGGTAGGGGTTTGGCGTCATGGAGAGAGCAAGGTTTTGACGGTTTTCCAGAATTTGGTGGGATGATTAAGATTATTGGTGAGGCGTCCACGGAAGTAGTGGTTTTGCCTGTCTTATGGCTTTGGTGCAATTGTTTGGAGGGTCCGTAGTGCTGCAGAGATGAGGGGATTGTAGTTTCCTGTGACTTTTCCAGGCCTGATCCTAGCTATGCATTTGAATTATATCGGCAGATATCCAGGGAAGGTGGTAAGCCCTAACTCTTTTTTTTCCTTAGTGGGGCGTGATAGTGCCATATGTGAAGGAGTTGCTTACTGAACTTATCAAAGACGTGTCGATTGGGCGCTAGATTGATAAAGGACCAGTCAGCAAGAGCTATATCATTTAAGAGTGATTGGAGGCAGAGAGATTTGTAGGCTCTCGTAAGGATCTGCCTAGGAGGGAGGTGGTGGTTTGTAGGTCTGTGCACTTTCCTAGATATATAGATCATGTGCTGATCGCTCAGGGAGTCAGGAAGGATGCCCGCCGAGATTATTCTGTGAGGGTGTGAGGTGAGAGCCCAGTCCAGGAGGGAGTGGTTACTTGTTGCGGGGTTTAGGAGCGTGGGCAGGTCAATTAGTTGGGAAAGGTTGAGGGCTTTGACACTACTACGTATTTTCGAGGAAGTGGGTGCAAGCCAGTTGTGGTTTACATCGCCTAGGATGGCCTGAGGCAGCCAGGGTTTTTAAGGCAGCTAGATGATTGATGATGGTGTTGCCAGGAGTAGCTGGGGTGGAATAGATGCCAGCCACATATACCGGGGAGGAGTGTGGCAGCAGAAGTTTAATCAGCTTAGTTTCAATTTGGGGGGGGCGGGCCATTGATATGGACAGGGGTGTAATTAAGGCTGGATGACATATACATGGCTATGCATCCTCCTTTCTTAGGGCCTAGGTGGTCCTGCCTGGTTACAGTATACCCTGGGATAGCTATTTCGGCATCCGCATGGTGAGATTTAAGCCAGGTCTCGGATATGATGCAGATGTCAGGCTTGAGAGTTTGAATGGTGACTTGCAGCTCAGAAATTTTTTAGGAGACTCGGATGTTCAGATGGAGTAGGCTAAGCCCTTGGAGGAAGCGCATGGTTGTGATTTGATAGAGGGCCAGGGTTAGCTTCAATATCCCCTGACAAGAGAAGCAGCAGGGTGAGAATTCTAGTAGCACTGCGCCATGGCCTCGGTTTGAGGCAGGATCTGGGCAGGTGTTTGGCTTGAGTACGGGTACCAGCACCTAGCTCATTAGGACTGGTAATCCCATGGAGAAGGACAGGGGAATGATTGAGGCACTTATGATCCACGAAGTGGTAGATTTTAGGAATTGGCCATCCTTGGGAGTTGGTAGGAGGGGAGGGTGAGGGTGAGAGGCTAAAGCAAGGAGCAGGGTTATAAAGGCAGGTTTGTAGGGGAAGAGAGGTGAGGGGCATAACCGTGGCAAGCACTGCAATTAGAAGAAAGTACATGTTTTAAAAGTAGAGGTATGCTTTGCAGAATGGCAGAATTGTGTTAGCGGCCTCTGCTGGTGAGCGGTGATAACCTGCAAACCTGAAACTAGGCTGATAGGTTTTGGCTGCTGCGTCACCTGACCTTTCAGCTGCCTATAAATGTAAGAGCCGACCAAGGGTGGTGATGGGGGTGGTGGGGAGCCGGCGCGCAGCGCCGGTGGGGCAAGAGCCATGACACAGCAGTACAGCGCTCAGTAAAGCTCTAGAGAGGAAGGCGCCAAAATTCAAATGCTGGGACTGATTCCTCGCTCCACTGCGAAACTCATACCTTCTGGCTTCGGGGGGTGGGGAGGGGGTTTCGCCGATCCGTGCTGGGAGAGCACTGCAGGCTCTCGCGACCTCGACCTCATGGCTGCTTAGGGGGAGAGCAGGTCATCCAGTGCCCTCGCGACCCGCTTCTGGCTGTGGAGGGAGAAAGAAAGACGAAAGGTTAGATATACCGTGGAGCAGCAGGAGGGGCTATGCAGGTAAGAGACCAATGTGCATCGGTTGCAAACTCTAGCAGCGATTGGGGGATTGCTCGGGCGGTTCTGTGGAGTCTGGTTACACTGGAGTGAACGCGCCTATGCACCCCATCATCCCACTAGCTCTACCCACTGCCTTGTCACACTGTCCTGCCACCTTGAGGTCCTAGGATATGATATCCTGAAAGATCCTTTCCTATCTAGTGACTGTCAGTACCACCCCCCAGTCTTATACTCAGCTTCTGGATTCCTATGCCCTAAGTTCATGATTTTGCACTTTTTGGCATTGAATCCCAACTGCCATGTTTTTGACCAATCCTCAAGTTTCCTAAGATCCCTGTACATTCTCTTCACCCCTCCTGAGTGTCCACCCTACTGCAGACTTTGGTATCATCTGCAAAAAGGCATACATTTCATTCTGGCTCTCCTGCAATATCACCTACGAAGACACTGAAGATGACTGGTTCCAATATCAAGCCCTGTGGTTCCCCAGTGGTCATGCTTCCATTCTTAGAGTGAGTGCCATTAACCACCACCCTCTGTCTCTTATCTGTTAACCAGTTTCTAACCCAATTCTCCACTTTGGATCCCACCCCTAGGTTGTTCAATTTCTTTATCAGCCTCCTGTGTGACACAGTGTTGCAAGCTTAACTAAAGTCCAGATGGGCCATGTTCACTGCCCTCCCCTAAACTATTTCCCCAGTTAACCCAGTTAAAGAAGTCTATAAAATTAATTTCATATGACCTTCCCCCTATGAATCTGTGCTGCCTGTGGTCTTGCAGCCCATTGGATTCATCATACCCTACCATTTTTTCCTTCAGTAGGGTTTCCAATAGCTTCCCCACCACTGCAGTAGGATTGTCTGTCATATAGTTGCTAGCCTTCTCCTTGCTGCTGCTCTTATGTACAGGAACCATTAAAACCATTCTCCAGTCTTTGGGAGCAATGTCTGTTTCCATTGAACTGTTGAATAAGTCTGTCAACAGGCCAGCTAACATCTCTCTCAGTTCTTTTAGAACCCTGAGGTGTATCCCATCCAGTCCCATAGCCTTGTCCACTTTTAGGGCTGCAAGTCCTTTCAAGAATCTTTCCTCTGAAAATGGACTTGTACCCCCCCCCAACCACTTCTGCTTCTCACTGGTGGTTCACCCCCACCTTCCACTGTGACGACTGAGCAGATGTACCTGTTTAGGATGCCAGCTTTTTCCTGGTCCTGTTTTGTGCAGTCTCCACATTTTACCCTTCTAATCCTTGCTATCCGTCCCCTAGCTTTCCTATTCTCACATATCTGAAGAAAGTCTCATCTCCTTTAGTGACCCTTTGATAATCCTTTCCTCTGTCTGCACCTTTGCTCCCTTCACCACCTTATGTACTTCCTTCTGCCTCACTTGGTGTACCTTCCTGTCCTCCTCCTTCTCTGTTTCCTTGTAACCATTGAATGCCACTGGTTTTTCCTTCACCATCCTTACCACTTCCATAGAGAATGTATTTTTCCTTCTGCTTTCAATAAGTCAATCAAATCAATCAAAATCTTTATTTATCCAAACGAACATCATTGAGCAGAGCTTATTTGCAAGATGGACCTGGATTGAACAAGGTCAGGGTACAATAAGACAGCACACATATGTATATACACATTAGTACAAATGGGTACAAAAGGGTAATGATAAGGCATAAAAAAAACCCCAAAGAACCATAACCACAGAGAACCTATCTCGGAAGAACCAATTACAAATTGCAGATACACCATTAGCAGCATTACACAAGTGAATGTACAATGTAAGATCCATTTACATGATGCAACAATACAAATATATACAAACTTGCCAGAGGAGATAATTAACGCAGCCCATTAGGCAAACATGAACAGTCAGCTAACGGAAGGTGGGAGTACCAGATGGAAAGTAGAAGCACACTGGATCGGAGAAGGCCTTCGGAAAGAGAGGGGTAACTACCATGATTAGGGATATGATAGAGAGGACTAGCAGAGGACAAAGAAGAGCTGAGAAGTGAGGGTCAGGTGATGTTGCCCAGAAGATGTGGGTAAGTCCACCCTTTAAGGGGGAACTGAGGATGAAGATACTTGGCACGGGGTCAAAATGTCGCACGGCAGAATGCCATGCGACTTAATTGCGTTGCACAATTTATTTATTTTTTATGATCTGTGGGGTGCTCCATCCCCCAAACCCCCCTTTACAGAGGGATTCAACCCCCAGACCCCCCACTTAGGATTCTAACTCTGGGGGGGTTCAACACGGAGAGCACACAGGTCCAGGGTTCGCACATAATGCCGTATGCTATAAAGCGTATGTCATTATGACTCGTTACAAAGGTGCTTGACGTGAGTCAGTGCTGAAAAAAGATGTAGAGGCACAGAACAGAGATCACAAGATGGCTGAATATACAGTTAGAGTATGATGGGGTACGGCAGCTTAGTCAAGGAGCTATGGGACAGGTAAGAAGTGAAATAAATTGAACACAGCTACAGATTAGAATCATAGAAAACAGTTGCATGGTTTCTTTCTGAGTTGAGAGTATAAGGACTTAAATGTAGAGATGCTGATGGGTGTGCTTAATTTTAGAGTTTTTTGCAGTTTATTCCATAGGGAGTGTAGCACAAGGCTTATAGCTGCCCTACCAAAGCGAGAGTTAACTTTGAGTACTTTCAATGAGATAGATGTGCAACTTCTCAGGGCCTACTTGCCTATCGAGTTTAGTGGGAGGTGCTCTGTAATATATTGGGGACATTATTTTGGAAATAGCTCAGAAGGTCCATATAGCTGCATTTCTATCATACCTGTACTGTAGGGAAGTCCACCCCATTGCTTCATATAAGGAGCAGTGATGCGTAGTATAGGGAAGACCTGTAATAAACCTCAAAGCTCTATGATAGAGCGTGTCAAGTTTTGTGAGGTAGTAGGTAGGGCATTGACTATACAGGAAATCTGCATAGTCTATCAATGAGAGAAAAGTTGCTTGGACCAGCTGCAGTTTAGCATCTCTAGTTAAAAAGTGAGTTATTCTGAAGAAAAGGCTGAGTCTCTGTTGTAATTTTTGGATGTGCTCTGTATATGAGAGCTTGTTGTTCAACCGTGCTCCCAGGTATTTGAATTTTGTGACAAATTCCAACTTTTCACCTAGAATTGTAGTAATCTGTGGCACTGGTTCTGTAGAGGCCAATTTTGCTGCATGAACGGAAGGAGAAAAAAGCATTGCTTTGGTTTTCTTGGCATTGAGTAATAGCTTTTTATTTAAAAGCTGGTGTTGCAACAGGTTGAATTCAGATTGAAGGTCACTACATGCAGCTTGTAATGTTGGGTGGCTCAAGTAAAGAACTGTATCATCTATGAACAGATGAATGTTGGCCTTGGTTATGCTGTCATCAATGTTATTGATATAGATGGCAAATAATAAGTTACCTAAGATAGATCCCTGGGGAACACCTCTTAGAGAGGTTTGAGCGTTGAGAGGTCTCCTTCTGCCTTGACCTGCTGGAAGTGGTCTGAGAAGTAGTTATTTAACCACTGCAAAGATAATAAGTCCACACCTAATGAATTCAGGGAAGAGAGCAGCAGATTATGATTGACAGTGTCAAATGCCTTTCTTAAGTCCAAGAACACAGCACAAATGGAGTTTCTATTATCAAGATCTCCGCCAATCGTTGGTCACTTTAGTGAGGGCTGTGATAGTGCTATGATTCGCTCTAAAACCTTATTGGACAGGGTTTAACAGGTTTGTAGATTCTAGGTAAAGCTTCAGTTGGTCACTTATGATTTTTTTCCAGTAGTTTTGACAGAGCTGGAATAAATGAAATTGGCCTGTAATTGCTGAGATCACAGGGATTCCCTGACTTGAACAGAGGTATGATGTGCGCTGTTTTCCAGATTGAAGGAATGAATCCTTGGGTCAGGGATAGGTTAAATAAGTGAGTTATGGGCACAGC
The DNA here is from genome assembly GCA_016271365.2 of Neoceratodus forsteri. Taxonomy (NCBI): domain Eukaryota; kingdom Metazoa; phylum Chordata; order Ceratodontiformes; family Ceratodontidae; genus Neoceratodus; species Neoceratodus forsteri. Next base: position 1,648,781,301 of record CM028130.1, read on the forward strand.
TAACACATGATGGGCCACCTTCAAAAAATATGGGTCAAGGGTGTCTGCACCAGCACTTTTTTTTATATCCAACTTCAGTAACAGATCTTCGACCTCTTTCAATGTAGTAGGGTGCAAGGAGAATACTGAGTCAGTGGCACGGGGTTCAGCATCTTGAGTGCCAACCTTGGAGTGTATCAGATTTCCAGGAGAGTTGTTGAATGCTAGGCCTGCAGTAGTGAAGTGATTATTGAAGGCATCCAGAACATCTAACCTATCACTGATAGTATTGTTGCCAGAAGAGATCTTAGCCAGTAATGAGTTTCCAGGCATGTGGCTAGACAAGTCCTTAATAGTTTTCCAAACTTTTGTTGGATTCTTAGAGGCACAGTAAAATTCAGTGTGATAATAAGCAACTTTTGCATCTCTAACCATGTTAGTGCATACATTTCTTGTCCTTTCACTCACTTCCTTCATGCAGAGGTTGGTTGCTTTAATTATGCCCTCCCTTATTTTTCCTCATTGTGCCTCTGTCCCTTACTGGCAATCCCCCCTTCAAGGCAGTTTCTGAGTCAGTCTCCCATTTCTTTAAAATCCATTCTCCTAAAGTCCATGACCCTCATCCACATGTAATTTGCCTCTGTTCCTGTCTTTAAGATGAACCGCACTGTACAGTGATCACTGGTACCTAGAGGACTGCCCACTGTGATGTTTGCAATACTGTGCCTGTTTGTAAGCACCAGATCTAGCACTGCTGCATTCCTAGTGGGCTCTTTGATTAGCTATCTGAGAAAAATCATCTTATAGGAAGTCAAGGATGGCCCTGCTCCTTGCTAAAGCCACGGCTGGAATGTTCCACTTCACATTTCTCAAAAGTCTTTGTTCTCCCAGATACGATAAGTGACCACTCCCCAGTCACATGTAAATGGTCTAACAAACTCAGCCCACCACCACCCAAACTAATAAACAGCAGAATCCTTCCACGTGGTCTATTGCAGTACCTCAAATTACTCCTTAGACAACAAGACTGCTCATCTATCTTCCATGCATCAGAAGTCAACTCTGCACTTGACTTCTTCATCAACTCCTTCAATTCTGCCTGTGACATTTACGCCCCCTTCAAAATGAGAAAAGTAAAAGGCTTTAGAAATCCATGGTTCACTGCTGATCTCCTTACATTGCTGAAAGCTAGGGACCACCTCTCGTTTCAAGCTCGGGCCACTGATAGGCAAGTAGATATACAAAACTACAAACGTGCCCAAAATGACTGCACCAAAGAAATACGTCTAAAGAAAAGTAACTATTACAAAGATGCCCTCATAAACACCTGGGGAAAGGGGAAGTCCTTCTGGAATGATCTCAAGGAAGTTACAGGAATGCTGCCCAAAACATCACCTTCAATGTTGGATGTGGATGGGACTATAATTCTAGACCCTTCCACTGTAGCTAACACATTCAATAACATGTTCACTGACCTCAGTAGTGTTCTTCCTCCAGACTTCTTTGATGAAGACCCCTCTCCTGCACCCTCCCCCACCCCCTTCCCCTTCCTCAAATCGCCCCTCCCTTTTTACTTCAGAGCAGCCAGGACACATGAAGTCCATAGATACATCTGTAAAGCTATTGCTGGATCTAGAATAAGTGGCGACTCACTCAACCTCAAACTGCTGTCCCTTACTCTTGATGAAGTGCTATCTCCTCTAACCTGGATTTTCAACCTCTCCCTCACCATCACCCTTGGCCAGTTCCCCAACAGATGGAAATCTGTCACCGTGACATCATTCCCCAAGAGTGGGGACAAGGCCCTTCATGGAAATTAAAAGCCTATATCCATTCTGCACCCCCCCCACCAAAGCCATTGAATGTCTAGTATCTGACCAGATAATGGAATATCTGGACAAGTACAACATCCTTTGTAAACAACAGCACAGCTTCAGAAAAGGCCACAGCACCACATCTGCCCTTGTTAAATTCACAGGAGCAATTCACAACTCCCTGGACAATAATTACCTCACTGGTTCAGTCTTCATAGACCTGACCAAAGTTTTTGACACCGTCCATCATTGAATACTCCTCACAGGACTGCTAAAAGCTGGGATTTCCTCTGAGTCTATAACTTGGTTTAAGAGCTACCTGGAAAACCATTACCAAAGAGTGAAAATTGCTGATGTCCTCTCAGATGCTAGACCCGTATGCTCAGGAGTCCCCCAGGGATCCATTCTTGGGCCACTCCTCTTCAGCCTGTTTTTGAACAATCTTCCACAATCCTGTCCAGAACAAATCCTTCTCTGTGCTGACAATGCTGCCATTCGCACCACCCAAAAAGATCCCCACCTACTCCAAAACATGCTTCAGAAGAGTTTCACCTCCATTGAAACATGGTTTAGTAGTCAAAAGCTGGTTTTCAACTATATAAAAACCAAGTCAATGCTTTTCTGTGGCTCCCACAACAAACATAGGATTCACCCCCTTAATATTACAAACTGCCTTGGTGTTGTCCTCGAACAGGTTCACTCCTTTAAATATCTGGGGATCACCATAGACAGCAACCTATCCTACAGCATCCACATAGATAGCATCACCAAAGCTGCAAACCCGCACATTGGTCTCCTCTACAGGCACAGGCAATGCCTTAACTCGGATGCCTTAAGGATAGCAGTACATAGCTCAGTGGTCTCTCTAAGTGACTATGGTCTGATTATTTATGGCTCTGCAACTGACACAGTCCTTAGGCACTTACCCTTGGCCCTAGACAAAGCCTGCCGACTCATCACAGGATCCCACCACCTCACCCATACGTGTGACCTCTGTGCCCAAACAGGGTGGCTCCAGTTATCAAACCGTATCAAGTACCAAACTTGTCTAATGGCTAAGAAAATTATGCTACATCTTGCTCCCCTCAGAGTCCAAAGTCTTCTCCATACAGCACACAACTCCCACCTCACCAGGGCTTCAGAAAATCAAATGCTGCACATTCATTGGTGCCGCACCATGCAGGGCCAAAGATCCTTTGCATACCAAGCTCCTAGCTGGATTAATGGACTCAACAAAGACATCTCCTCCTGCAAAAGCTAGGCCAGTTCAAAGCCAACCTTTGTCTCCACCGAGCTGCCTCTAGCTTCTGCGACTGTCCCTCATAATCTGATCTACCTCCTAGCACTTCGACTCCTATCCCTTCTCGTCCTCCTCCTATAGCCTACCCTCCCCTCCTGTTTTTGCCCCCTACTCCCAAGCACTTTTTTGAGGCCTGACAAATGCCCACAGCCGCACTGATCTTTTTGTGTCCATTCCAAGCCTCAGTTACCTCTGGTTACCCTGCTCCCTGGTACTCACTTTCTCTCAATATAATGTATTTTAGCTGCTTAAAAATGTCTGTGCACCATTTCTGCATTGTTACTTAACTCTATGTAATGTTTGTATTGTACCTCAATTGACGTGGAACCTTTGTAAAAGAGCCTTGGCTCAAAGGTACTTGTAATCCTAGACTCTAAATAAATAAATAAAAACATTTGGCAGACTGAAGTCACCAACTAACAGCACCTCACCCTTTCCTTTTATTCTGATGATGATTTCCCCAAGTGTCACAATATTTACTCCTTTCCTTGTGCGGGAGGTCTGTTCAGTACCCTGCTATGGATATGCAAATCCCCCAAGTTTGTTGGGCTTACCTGTGTGGCTCCCTTTCTCCTGAGCTCCTCACCGGTGCTAGTCCCAGGTTCTCTAGAATCCTTGACTCTCCATCCAGCCCCCAGCATGTTTTTCCCGCTAAAGGGGGGCCAGAGGAATCAAACTGTGGAACTGCTGTGCTGTAGCTGCAAGAAAGTGTGAGTCGGCAGTCCACGCATGCGCGGTAGAGTGCATTGTTTTTCTCGCCACTGCTGTGGCTTTCCTACAGCCTCCCTGGTGCTTCAGATCCCTGTAAAGTGTAAATTGGGGTCCAGACACATGGAAGAGGCACCTGAGGAGGCCACAATGTATTTAATGTAAGAGCGCCTATGAGCGCTTCAAGAAATTATATGAATGTTAATGAGGGTGCCTCCTAAATATTAATGAGCATGCTAGCTGCCTTGGGAGACAGTGTTTTGGCAGCAGCGACAGGCTCATTGTTAAATAAACAGTTGAAACTCTGCAGTTGGGTTAAGGGGCAGAGTCTACTACTAGCCCCTGGGGAAAATAAATGTTAAACATGTTTGGTGTGGCTGCAGTAAACTGTGTATTTAATAGTGGGGAGTTTGGTGGGGCTGAGAACTCCTTGGCTATGATGGACACCTTTGCCCTCTGCTGCAGCCAATCAGAATGCAGGGAGTTTGCAGAAGACACTTTTGGGAGTGCAAACTGGGACTTCTCTTGGCACCCTAATGAACAGCCAGTAGGGCACTGAGTGATCTAAATAAATATTAATTTGTTCAGATGGATGACTGCTGCAGCCAATGAGACAGGGCTGCTGAAAAGCTAATAAAAGGGACTGTTTGTCTTCCAAAAAGGGTCTTTGGCTGGAGACTGGGAGCCCAGTGAGAAGCAAGGAAAAGGAATGCCGTGGGCTCTCTAGCCCTGAAGGCATGTGTGTTTGCTCCATGGCCTAATTGGCCACAGTATAGAACAAGCTGCATTGTTCCTAGAAACTAGTTAGCCCCAGGGAAACATTAAGGAGATTCCCTGGGTGAGAGTGATTCTGCAGCTGAAGAAGGGTGTTGTAGTGAAGAGAAGTTGTTGCTGAGATTTGAACCTGCAGCTGAAGAAGGTTGCTGCAGTGAAAGAGAAAATGGTGCTTCTGAGATTTGAACCTGTGGCCGATAAATGTTGCTGCAGTGAAGAGGCAAAAGGTTTCTGAGATATGAATCTGTGGCCAATGAATGTTGCTGCAGTGAGTGAAATTTGCTCGAGAAAGTGAGCCAGTGCCTGTGAGAATTTGTTACAAACATACGCAATTTGCCAGCAGATAAAGGCCTAGAGGTCTATCAAGTCTGCTCGAATGTGCGACTAGCACCCCTTATTCTGCAGCTGCCCCTCCCTTCCACCCTTTCCCTTCATTAATCCTCCCCCTTGTCCTGTCCCATCCTCATTTGAAGCAGTCCACTGTTCTACTGCATACCACTTCAGCAGGTAACGCATTCCACCCAGCCACCACCCTCTCTGTAAAAAAGTGTCTCCTCATCTCCCTCCTGAACCTTCCTCACTCCAGTCTCATATCATGGCCCCTGGTGGCCCTCCCCTCCCTTACTTTAAACAGCCCCTCTGTACCCATCTTGTTTATTCCTTTCATGTATTTAAAGGTTTCAATCATGTCACCCTTGTCTCTCCTCTCCTCCAGTGAGTACATGTTCAACTCCTTCAACCTCCTCTCGTATGATAAGTCCCCCAGCCCACTGATCATCTTTGTCGCTCTGCGCTGCACCCCCTTCAGTAACTTAATGTCCCTCTTCAGATATGGATGACAGTACTGCACGCAGTACTCCAGGTGTGGTCTAACTAATGACCTATACAGTGGCAGAATCTCCCTCCTCCTCCCCGAGGATATACCTTCCAATACAACCCAGCATTTTGTTGGCCTTTGCAGCTGCCTTCCCACATTGTGCCGAGTTGTTCATTGACCCTGTAATGAGCACACCCAGATCCTTCTCCTCCTCTGTCTGGGCTAGCTGCACTCCCCCCAGCTGGTAACTCCTCCTTGGGTTCTTCATCCCAAAATGCAGCACCTTGCACTTTTTGGCATTAAAGCCCAGTTGCCAGGTGTCTGACCAAGTTTCAAGCTTTGGCAGATCATCCTGCAACCCCTGCCATCCCCCTAGGTCATCCACCACCACACCTATCTTGGTATCATCAGCAAACAGACTGATCTTGCTCTTGCTGTCCCATGATATGTCTGCAATGAATATCCCAAACAACACTGGTCCCAACACCTAGCCCTGTGGAACACCACCCGTCACTGCCCTTGGGTGTGAGAGCTCCCCACCCACCACCACCCTCTGTTGCCTTCCCTGCAGCCAGTTTCCTGCCCATCTAACCAGCTTTACCTGCCCTGTGCCTACTAACTTCCTTCCCAGCCTTCCATGTGCACTGAGTCAAATGCGCTTACTGAAGTCCAGATACAGGACATCACCATGGCCCCTGTCCAGTTGCCTAGTTACCCAGTCATAGAACTCAACCAGGTTGGTTTGGCAGGATCTGCCACATATGAAGCCATGCTGTCTGCTGTCCTGTAGTCCTTTGGCCTCTAGGAGGGCCACCAGCCTTTCCTTCAGGATAGTCTCCATTAGCTTACCCACAATGGATGTGAGGCTCACTGGTCTGTAGTTTCCCGATTCACCCTTGGGGCCACTCTTGTGGAGGGGCACCACATGAGCACCACATGAGCCATCCTCCAGTCCTGACGTACACACCCCGAATGTAGTGAGGCATTAAATAGGTCTGCCAAAGGTCCTGCAAGGACCTCTGCCAGCTCCTTCAGCACCCTGGGGTGGATGCCATCTGGGCCTGGCGCCTTATCCACCCTCAGTGCCTTCAAACCCTCTCGAACTCTGTTCTCCATGATTTCCCCATCTGTCATGACTTCCCACCCTGCTTCTGCCATTTCTCCCACCTTGGGTGTCACCCCCCTCTTCTCTTTAGTAAATACTGAGCAGAAGTACTCATTTAGTGCTTCCGCCTTATCGTACCCTACTTCCACCCAATCCCCTCCTTCCTAATCCTTACTATGTGGTCCTTACAGCTCCTTTTCTCCCTGATGTACTTAAAGAAGTCCTTCTCCCCCTTCTTAATGCCTTGTGCCAGCCTGAGGTCCGTAGATGCTTTGGCTCCCCTTACTGCCCTTGTCACCTCCTTCGATTCTGTCAAGTACTCCTCCCTGTCCTCCCCCCTCCCTGTTTTCTTGTACTTCCTAAAGGCAGCTCTTTTCCTCCTTACCTTTTGCATGACCTCCTTGCTTAACCAGATTGGTTCCTTAGCCCTAGCCTTCTTGCTCTGGGCTTTGCAGCAGGTTTTGGTTGTTTGGTTGTTGCTGAACTTCGAATCCATGGTGAAGCTGAAAGTATCACCAAGGTTAGAACTTGTGGTTGAGATATTCCCTGTTGAAGCTGGTACAGCTGCTTTGGAATAGGAACCTGTGGCAGGGGAAGGAAGATCCTGCAGTTTGAGTTATGAGATTTCTGAGGTTTGTCCAGAAGGAGTCGACTGTCCTGCAGTGTAGAAAGTGCCATTGAAAATTACAGCTGGATTTCAGAGATTGTAAAAGTCACTACCTAAAATTCACAATGTCTGCCAGCTAAGAGTAAGGTGACTTGAAAGTGTGTTCCCCCAGCCGGAGGAGAGAAGTTGTACCTGAACAAGGAGAGAGTAAGTTGAGGGGAAGATGTCGAGAGGCCTGCCAGGTGAACACTGCATACAAAGGCCCTCTGTGGGTGAAGAATGAAAAGGCCTGGCAGGTGAAGACTGGCCTTCATCATTGCTTCAGCCAGTGACTGTGTTTTGCACCAACAACTCCTGATACCAGCACAGTATTGTGAAACAAGTTTCTGCCACCCCCTTTGAATATATGAACTGTAAGTACCCTGAGCTGTGGCTTTGGGGAAATATTTAGACAGCTAGCTAGTCAGAATAAAAGGGGTTAAGCCCTGAGCAGGACTGTGCCAAAGCTAAAAGTATGCCCAGATAAAAGCTGAAAAGGTTTGCATCAATTTAAAGTTATTTGGGCCCCAATAAAAGATCCGCAGCGTCTGCCTCGGTGGGGTGGTACCCAACCAAGGGACTCTATAGACGTTTGGTCAGCTGCAATCTGGGAAGCCAAGTGCACCCATAGGTGGGAGGTGGGGATTGTGTGTGGTAAAAGTGTCGTTACAGTTGTTAAGTTGTTAAGCTATTTTCTTACTTTTTCCCCTTCCCCAAAATAAAAACTGTTAACTGTTAATGTTACATTCTGGTATTGTGACTCATTGCAGAAAGCGGGAATTGTTGTTTTGTGGGTGTGGGGAAGGTACAGTGGGGGCAGTTACTATATTTTCCTAGGGGGTGTTAACCTGTCATTTATCTACAGGTATTCCCTATTACTACCCCAGATGCAGACATCAAGCACATTTGTTGTTCCAGTACCACTTGTCTGCCGAAGAACCTAGGCTGGCCCCTCAAAGCATGTCCACAGAAGACCTGAGGGCCCCGGAAACAGCCAAGATGAGTCCGTAAGGGACTGGGCTACAGATATCAGCCTGAGAGTATGTTTTCAGGGTCACCCACAGCACCTCCAGTGTCTCCTTTTCCTCCCGTGCCCTGTAACTCCATGGCCTTGATTCCCTCCCTCACATATGCAACAAGATTTCCTCTCTACCCTATGTCTCCTGAACAGGGATTTGCCCTGTATGGCCATGTTCCAGTAAAGGTACTTAGTGTACAACAACTCCATTATGGCTACTATATCCAGGTTAGCCTTTGCCATGATGTCTTCCAGGTCTGGAATTTTGTTTCCAAGACTACTTGCATTAGAACACATGGCTCTCCACATCTTCCTTTCCCGCTACCTGCTGCCCTGCTTCCCCTCCCATTCCTGTCTGTGTTGCTCTCTGAACCCCTCAACTCACCTCTTCCCTTTTTACCTTCATGACTCATAGTCTCTTTCAATCCTGTGTCCTCACTTACCCGAGTTATATACTCTTTTTTTCTGTCTTGTCCCCATCCCATCGTTTCTGTGTCTCTGCCCTAGAGGAGTTTTCTTCCCTTTGGCCCTTCCTCCCTAACACTTCACCACCTAGGGGGTAATTGTTGCCTCTCTTGGTTTTACTGCTTCATCTGGCTAGTTTAAATGTTCATCCAAGTGGCATTTAAACCTCCTACCAAGGACTACAGAACCCTTCATAGAAGGTTGAAGGCCGTCTACCTTATTGAAGCCCATATCCTCCAAGGCTGATCTCAAGTTACCAATTTACATAAAGCCCTCTTCTATGTACCATGCTTTCAATCATTCTTTAAATCCCTTAGTGTCAAGTACCCTTGCCTCTCCCTGGTTAGACCCAGGTAACACCTCGGGAAAAGCCACCATGCTGCTTGAGGTCACTCCTCAGCTCCCTGATGTTACCCTGCACTACTACTACCTTCTGTCTTGCCAGGTCATTTATCCCCAGATGGACAATGATGTCTAGCCCCCCCCCAACTCCTGCTGCTTATCAATCCTCTGGATATGGCCTCCTAGCAGGTTACAAGTAAACTGGTCCATGAGTGAGTTTGTGCCAATGGGTAAAAAGAATAATGCCTTCATTTTCCCACCCAACACTCTGGTGAAAGTTGCCAAATCTTCTCAAATCTTTAAGCAAGCTCTATGGTGCAGACTTTGTACCATTATTAAAAGGCCACACGGGGACTGCTAGAGGTAGTTCTCCCTCTCTTTATCCTTTATTGGTAGAATACATACAATTTAAATGTGCACTCTCCCAATGCTCTACTACATATTTCAGCCCTCCCCATCTGTCTCTTTATGACATGTTTCACTGTACTGCATGGTGTGGTAGGTGCATTTTTAGCAGGGGTAAAGCCCTGTGTATAAAAATAACTAACCTCAGGCTAGGTGTCCACAGGGAGGCATGACTCTTCTGAATTTCCACTACTATTATCTAGATTCTAGAAGCTCAGCTGCCTTTTCTGGAGACTATACGAGAGAGGCACATGGGACAGGCATGGCAGCAGATGGGAGAACATGTCCTAGGAGAGTTTCCTATTTCTGGGCAACTCTGTTCTTCCCTTAAATCTTTGGACCCACCCAAGTTGTTAAACCCTTTACAAGGATCACACTTCTTATCTGGCTCCAAGAATGAAAACTTATTGCACTTTCTCTGACCTTCTTCTCCTGAACCTGTACTAGTATTATTCCTGGGCTCGTGCAGTTTTCCCTATGTCCACTTGGCCAGGGCCCTTCTGGACTGGAGAACAAAAGGTAGGTTAGGGTGAGTGATTTATATGAATGGAAAGTTCACTTTTCCTTCTGGCATCTCGCACAACAATTTGGACTAACCCTTCCCCAGTCCTTTTTATGAACCTTCTGGTCAAAAACTTGATCCTCAGCAGAAATGACTCAGCAACCCACATCCTCAAAAGGTCCCATGTAGAAGAACTTGTACATGGTCCACTATTCCAGGGAAAAATAGATTACTGCAATATAACAGCTACTACTAAACAATCTCCCCGCTCCACCTTGGAATCTATTAGGTGACAGAAGGAATAGGATCTGGATGTGGTTGATCCCTGAATTATGGTCCAATACAGTTCATCTCTACTTGTTATGACATTAATAAATGAAGACAGATCTATTACAACTACCTATACAGTACTTACTCTATGCCCATTCACACATACCCAAAATATACCCTGAGAGGGATCCAATTTGCCCCAATGTAAAGTTGAAAATTGTGATATTTTACACACAGTATGACCCTCCTGTGCCCAAAACTTGCAGCCTTCTGGCTTGAAGTCCATGCTTTTATTGAGGGGATGTTAGGCTGCTCACTACACAACATGCCACTGGAATTTTTATTTGGTGGGGAGTCTCACCTATCCTGGGCAAAGAGAAGGGTACTACAGCAATCTTAAGAAAACCATAGTCTAAAATTGGCAGAGCTGTAACCAGCCATCTGAGGTGCAGTGGGTGCACAACCTTTGCTGGTGCTTAAAACTCGAGAGGGCTCAATCCCAGTGTAAAGACAAAGGGTCTTATTTTCAAAAGTGCTCAAAAATGACACAGCTGTATCAAGACCCACAAGTTTACTTCATGCTAATCTGATATAATTGCACCACATTTTTATAGCTGCATCAAAACCAACACTTTTACTGTACGTGCATCATAATTGCAACATATTTGCAGGCTGCATTAGAACTGTATTACTTTTGCGTCACTAATCTGGATGCAAGCATGGGCACGGTATGTAGGCCACTCCCTCCTCGAATGTCTAGGGGTCAAAAATATTGCTGATGTACCGGGGAGGGGGCCCACTGCATAGACACACTTACAAAACTGTATAGCATGTAAGACAAGAAAAAGTCTATCTCCTACCTTAAGGCATCTTCAAACTGCTGAATCCCTGAGTTGCTTCTTAAAAATTGCTGGGAGCACAACATGGAACCCCCACAGAAGGACCAGGACTCTTATTGCCTTATGGCCCTCGGCTTCCCTAGGCCCCAACCCCCTAGAAGCTGTAGGATCTTACGTCAGCCTGTCCCCTAGAAATATAAACTCATGGATTGATTAAAAACTGAGGATTTTATATTTAATTTTCCTCTATTTACAAATGAATCAGACACACAATTTCTTCCCAAGTGAGATTGATTTATTTCTCCTGGGTCCAAAAGATATACAGGACCACCGGGGTTCATCACTCCTTATACTAACATTCCTGCTCCATGGAGCTAAACTTTTATGCATTTAAAATGGCAGCAAACTTTTAGCAGAACAAGGTCTTTAACAGCTCTCAAACAGTACATCTGATTTTCATCAGGAACCTAGCAATCCTCTACCTGGACCGTGACGCTCCCTGATTCCACTGGCACTGGGTAAGTACCTAACAGAGCTTCCAGCTGATTTCCCAGGAGGTTCTTCGTTTCTTCAGTTCCATGTGATAATGGCGATCACAGAGCGGCAATTGCCATTTGGGCGAGTGTACATTGCCCCAAATCAATTTTGGCAATGTATACTTGTGGCCAACATCAAGAGGGCGCCGGAGACTTAGGTTTTTTTTCTTTTTCTAGGGAGGGCTTCACCCCGTGCACCCCCCTACTAAAGGATTCTCAATTTCAGAAGGTGCATCTTGGGGGTGTGTGCAAAAATTAAAAATAAATAAAATTCTGGACCTGGCGCAAAAAACGAGTGCACTCAGAACCGAACCTGGCACCCTCCCAACCCTAGCCTGTCATCAACCCCTCACACCACACAGCCAGCTCAGCAGCCCACAATGGCACTACACCCCACAAATCCTCCTTCCCATTCTGCCCATCACATGGCGTGGTCCCTCCCCACCCCCACACCCATGTATATATAGCGACATCCTGTCGCTATATTTGCTGAACCCCCTATCCCATCACCCTCCCTGAAATGCAGCCCTGTGCACAGGTGCTGTAATTGAGTCACCCTTTTTGAAAGTGCTCAATCGCGGTCGCCATCACCACAGGCTACCATTTCTTCCTCTAACTGGGGAAGCGTACAGCTTCTCCCACCATTCCCTGACTCTCAATTCCAGCCTACCAGGGACACAGATGGTGTGGTCCCTTCCAAAACCCACCACAACATATCCCCACATCCTTCTGTCCAGTCACTTTCCTGGTCTGCTCGGCCTCCCTTAAAAATACAACCTCTCCAATCAGCATGGTGGCACCTTCCTTTCCAAGTTACCCCCACTGGAGCAGAACCATGGCCTAACCGAGCCAAAAGACCTGCTCATAAAATGGAGGCCCTGGGGCCTGCCCCAGACATGGGCATGACAGACCCATAGTGTACCCAGGCATGTTCCACTCCCCTAGCTGCAAACCATTTGAGCTGCCCTGCCTTGCAGAGAAACAAGAGCCCTGCCATAACTCCTGGATCCCCAACAGCCCAAACGCCTCTCCATCCAGCATGCTGCTCTTTTAAAGGGCCTTAAAAAAGTTGGAACTAATGCCCAACCATCTCCTCTTTACCATCCTCCTGCTGCCTGATAAGTGCAAACCAGCTCTGAGGGACACCTCCAGGGCACTCAGTGGCCCACTTGACTAAAGAACGGCAGCCCCCAGACCTGTCCCTCCAAACAGGCCCTAATGGGATTGGAGGTTCCCCCTAGACCCCTCTCCAGTGGGACCCTAGACCACCTTGCCACACCGGGATGTAGAGTCCTTGCCACAGTCTACTGCAACCTTGATTACCCAAGCCTACTAACAGCCTACCGGGGCCACCAGAACCCTGGAAGCTACCTATCCTGCATCTTCCATTTCCACCTACCATCCCCAGAGCCCGGGACCCCACTAATGACAGTTGCAGCTACCTGTCTCCATGCCCTCCCTTGGATGCTCACCCAGGGAACCCAACGCATTGCCACTCTAAAAGCCAGCCTGCTTAAAGCGGGGGGGGGTTGTGCCCATCGTCTCCTACTCTCCCTGCTTTCTTCCTCCAAAAGACCTCGAAATTTCCTGTTCCTGCATATTTATAACCCTGGAAACCCTGATCTCTGCTGCCACCTCATGGCAACAAACAGGAATTATGCCCCCAGAGCCCCCCAAATCACTAAGCTCTGAGGGCAATAAAAGGAAGGGGGTTCCTAAAAGGAGGCACATGCCTCTCTCAAAGGAGAGGAGGCTTACATTCTCTCCCCACCCAGGGAATCCTTCCCTCCTAGGATTGACGGCAGAGGGCCTGCGATGACCTCCCCCCCAACAAACTAGGTATGCGCATCTCCCCAGCCTACAGGGAAGAGAAACATCATATATTTTGTCCCAAAGGGGCACCCTCAGTAGCCTAACTACCCTATCCTGTTTAAACCCAATAAATAAATAAAACTTACAGGTGCCAGGAGATTCAACACCTTTTAGAAATTCAAAAACTATCTCTACTAATTACTAACAAAACACAACTATATGTTCCTTTTTTAAGAGTAATAATCAACAAACAGTTAAAAAGCATTAAGATAGATTTGAAATTCAAAAAGAAAAACCTTACTCCTTGTTATACCTCCCCCGTTAGAACAGGTTACTTTATGTACAATAAAACATTTGAGCATTCACCCACCAGACACTCACTCAGGCACTCTCCCAGTCACACGACTCACAACAGTTTAAGTAAAATTTTAACAATTATTTATCTGTCATTGAACTCTATGGCAACAGCCAACAGTGATCAGTCTTTTCATCACCAAATTTTTTTTTTTTCTTCAAAGGAAGTATACAGTCATCACAGCCTGCTCCAATGAACAATTCTTCTAGCACAGTCCATGAGTTCTTTACAGGGGGCTTAAGTAGCAGGTCCCCACCAGGTGGGAAATAGAAATCCGGGTCCAGCTTGGTGGTTAGATCCTCAAATGAGTCTCGGTTGATGATGTAATACTTGGTGCATGTCCCTGCCAAGTCCTGGACCAAGGCAAAGTTCTTGAACAGGGTATGTCCAGACCATGGCGCAGTGTGACACATTGCCCGTGTCCTCTGGAAGAGCTGCTGAGAGGGGGAACCTCCTCCACCAGGTCAATGCTTCAGTCTCTCAAGTTGTTCCTTGTAAATCCATTCCTCTCACATCTCTTCTATGATGTCCCGAACCCTCTCAGGCATGAATGGATAATCCAGAAATGGGTATTCAACTTGCAATCTTCTCTTGCCCCACCTCTCAGCCTGAATCCATTCTGGAAGGTCTTGAACACTGGTCTTCTGAGCTTGACTTGATGGAAACCATACTCCCCCTCTATACTTGACGTTTAGGGAGTTGCTTCTGTTCAACCCTTCCATTTGGGTCTAGAGGGTCCTGGCATGAACTGGTAAATGTGGGGTGTGATCATCTATAGTGACCAACAGGTTGTGGAAAGGTTGGGAGATTGCACGGTATTCTTGGTAGTCTAAGAATTGGAATTTTCTGCCTATAAAGTTTTTCTCATCCACTGATTCCAAGTCCTCTAGAGCCTTGGTACTCTCCTTATGTCCTTCAGGTGCCATAGGTTGCATAGTGCCAAGCCCAATAGGGTGCAGAATTTTTGACTTGGCTCCAGCCGAGGGTTCCGATCTAACTGACAGGGCCGGGGGACTACCGCCGGACAGGTATTAGGGTGGAGACCCCCTGGGCTCAGGGGGTCTCCAACTGGTTTCCTGAGACCCCTGCCCCTTCATCTGCCATGGGGATAGTCGGTAGCCAGCTTTGGGGAGCAGGGCAGATGTGTGTGCTCCCGTTACCCTCTTACTTCACTTCTTCAGCAGCACCCTCTTCTTCCTCTGCCTCATGACAACATCTGGAGTAATGCTCCTGGCTTTAGCTGTTTCTTCCAGGGTGCTCTCCCCCCCAAGGAAAGTTTTCCAAATGCTCCAGAATCCCCACTGCCTAGTGACCACAAGGTAAGTGAACCCTCTGAGACATGTGAACGAGGTCCCCAGAGGAAAACTGGTGGGGCATGGTCAAAGATGCCTCCTGGGGCTGAACTGGAACAGATATCACACAATGGCAGTCGCACAATTTCTTTCCCCGATATCCACACCTCACACGCTGTTCATCTGCGTGTCCCTCTCTCTTGCTTGCCAACGCCAGGTCAGTAAAGAGGCAGGAACACCGTCAAAGACTCCTCTCGGGAGATTTCTTCCTCTGATTTAAAACCGTGGCCTGTCATTTTTCGTGGCAAGTCCATGAATTCACCCCACAATCTCCTCTACTCTGAAATTCTCCCCACAGAGCTCAGGTAATAAATGGAACACTCTTCTCTGTTTTTTCTCCTGCATACTGTTTCCACAACTTTTTTTTCCCCCCAACTTGCTCTCAACACCTTCTCACCCTTCTCTATGCAGCTGGAAATTGGCTCACAGGCTGTTTTCCTCTCCCTGCAGCCATCCATCAATCAGAGTTTAAACCCACAGGAACCGGATACTGTTTTCTGTGTCTGTCCTTCTGCACAGCTGATGTGTTTTGGGGCTGACTGCTTTCAGAGCACGAGTCACCAGGCTGTTTTGGGACTGGGGAGGTTTACTTGTGCCTGACTTGGATGTTTGGGTTTTTCTCTGTTTGATTAGCAGGATATTTTCTCTGTCAGATTGTCGTGTAGGGCATCTTACTGACAGGAAGGCACTCATCTCAGCGTGAGGTCAGAGCTTTTAGCTGATTGCTTCATGAGGGCACAGTTTAGGCCCAAACCCTTCCCACCCCTCACCCCTTGAAATAGTTCCTTTATACCTGGGGTTCTGACATTATTTCCTCAAGAGGGCAAGGTGCATGTCACTGTCATATCCTCTCTAGCACACTGCAATGACAATATAAGCATACACATTATATAATACATATATTTCTATATAACAAACCAATCACACACACACACACAAAAAAAAAATAAACAAGGTAGACAGACATGTGGGGAGTAGTACAATGTAATGGTTGTGGGGCAGCAGTCTTCCGGGAGTCTTTCTGGAGGCTGAGATGCTGCCCTGTTTGCAGACAAGTATCTGCCCTGAGGGAGGAAATTGCCCATCTTCAGGCCTCACTGGGCAGTAGTAAGTGAACCTCCCCCATCCAGGGAACACCAGAACTATCACCACTACCTCAGAGGTTGCGAAGAAAGCACAGCAGTTGGACCACAGTGGGCTCAGGGAGGGTAAAGGTGGTGGAACAGAGGCACACCCAGTCAGTTGTTCCACTCCACAATCCATACACCATTCTGGGGGAGCATAGTTCCCCTATGGATGCACCCGCAGAGGAGACTAAGGAAGGTGCAGACAACTGTCACAAGGGAGGCCCTCAGGAAGGAGGCAGAGGGCGCCACAGGGAAAGGAAGCAGCTCCTGGTGGGGGACTCAGTTAAAAGGGGGAAAGAACTAGGGGGAGCAGGGAAAACTGAAGTAATGTGCCTGCCTGGTGCCATGGCTTGGAGGGACAGGAAGCACATCCTTAGGATTACGAGAACAGTTGCCCGGGAGTCTGAGCTGGATGTCATTGTCCACCTAGGGACAAATGACTTGGCTCATCATGAGATTAGAGCAGTGCAGAAGGACTTTGTAGAGTTTGGGAGTGGCCTAAGACAAGTAGCACACACAGTATCCTTCTCAAAGGTGCTGCCTCTCAGTGGCATGGGTGAGGCGAGGGTACTTTGCACCATGCAGTTTAATGAATGGTTGAACAAATGGTGTGGAGCACAGGGGTTTGGCTTCATTGGGGGCTGGGGTTCCACCTGGAGGGACACCAGCCTATACTGGCAGGATGGTCTGCATCTGTCCAGGAAGGGAACAAGTCTTTTGGGAAATCGGTTTAAACGCTTCATTGGTAAGCTTTTAAACTAGTCAAGGGGGGAGGCACTGATAAACAGCAGGAAAATCCCAGCCTCCCCCTACAAAACAGGGTACTAAATGAGAAAAAGACCACTGTAGAAAGGTCAGTAGGGGATGCTGCTACAGAAGGTAAAGTCATTAAAAAATGGAGAGTATGGAGTACCAATGTCCGTAGTCTGGGTAACAAGCTTCCTGAATTAGTGACCTTGATGGAGGAGGAACATCTGATATCGTAGTAGTCACGAAACATGGTACACAGAACCATGACTGGGATGTAAACATACCAAGATACACTCATCTACAGAGGGACAGGAGGGTAAAGAGGAGGAGGAGGAGTAGCTCTCTCACATAAGGGGAGGAATCAAAGCAACAGTATAAAGGGTAAACAGGAGGAGAAGAAGCACTGGGGTCAATTTGAGGCAGGCAATGGCACCAATAATCCGCACAGGGGTTGTATACAGACCCCCCTCTCAGGGGAAGGAAATGGACAAGGAAATGATTGAAAGTATACTTAGAATGGCAGAAAAGGGGGATATATTGCTGATAGGTGATCTGAATATGCCAGGTGTTAGCTGGAGTGCAGCTGCAGCAGCTACTTCTAAGAGTGGGGTTATTCTAGATGCCCTAAAGGGGGCATGCCTTAGACAACTAGTATTGGAGCCCACTCGAGAGGGAGCAATCTTAGACCTGGTTCTCTCAAATGGAGATGGAGAGAGAATCACAAATGTAGGAGTGGGTAGCCATCTGGGAACTAGCGACCATCGAACAGTATGGTTCACAATAAACACAGCAATAGAGTCAGGCCATACAAAGGCAAAGTACTGGACTTCAGGAGGGCTGACTTGCCAAAATGGGTGAGTGCCTAAGGAATGCACTAGCAAATGGGCAGGAAGGAGGGGTGGAAGATAATGGGGAATAATAAAAACTGCCATCACAGAGGTAACAAGCCTTTGTGTGAAGCAAATAAACAAAACAAAACTATGTAAGAAACCACTATGGTTCTCTACAGGAGGTGGCAGTGAAGGTTCAAGAGAAAAAGAGCATTCAGAAAGTACAAGGAATCACAGAAGGAGCAGGACAGAGAACTGTATCAGTTAAAGCAAAGGAAGCTGGTAAGGCAGTCAGAACAGCAAAGGCCAGAACCGAGGAAAAGATAGCCAACTCATTAGAAGGGGGATAAAACCTTTTAGGTACATCAGGAGTGAAGGAAGACTAAGGGAGGGATAGTGAGGCTGAATAAAGGGGAGGAGGGTGGGCAGAGGAGACTGTGAAAGGCAGAGATACTAAACAAATATTTTTGCTCAGTATTTACAAATGAAGAGGAGGTACCTAAAACAAACAATAGAAACACTCTGGATACAGAAGTTGATACCAGCCCATTTACAGAAGAAAGGGTTCTGAAAGAACTCTTAAAACTGAAGGTGGAAAAAGCAATGGGGACTGATGGGATTCATCCCAGAATTCTAAAAGAACTAAGGGTAAAACTAGTGACACCACTTACTACACTGTTTAACAAATCATGGGAGGATGGGCTGGTACCTGAGGACTGGAGGAGGGCAGATGTGATTCCCCTTCACAAAAGTGGGAGCAGGGCAGAAGCAGGAAACTACAGACCTGTTAGTTTAACCTCAGTGATAGGGAAAATGAAGGAAAGAACTGTCGAGTACCTAGAGGCCAGAGGGGCACAGACCCAAGGCAACATGGATTCACAGGGAAGGTCATGCCAGATGGATCTAATAGATTTCTTTGAATGGGTGATCAAGTAGTAGGTCAGGAGGGCTGTGGACATGGCCTGCCTAGACTCTAGCAAGGCATTGACTGATCCCACAAAAGATTAATATATGATTAGCCAGCCTGAGAGTGGGTCCCAAGATGTTAGCCTGGTAAAAAAATTGGCTACAGAACAGGACACAGAGGGTGATAGGTAAATGAGTCCACACTGAAGAAAGGGGGAAGCATGAAGTGAGTACCGCAGGTTCAGTATTAGACTGGTTCTCTTCAATGTCTTTATAAGAGACATTGCAGAGGGACTGGAAGGAAAGTATGTCTCCTTGCAGATGACACAAAGATCTGCAACAGAGTTGATGCACAAGGTGGGGTGGAAAGGATGGGAAGGGACTTGCAAGGTTAGAGGAATGGTCAAATGTATGGCAGCTTAGATCTAGTGCTAGAAGTGCAAGGTAATGCACCTAGGAAACAAAAACCCAGGGGAAGAGTACACAATGGGGGGTGAGATACTAACAACAATAAAAATGGAAAGGGACCAGGGGGTAGTCATATAAGATGACTTAAAGGTGGGCAAGCAATGTGAGAGGAATGTAAGAAGGGCTGGGGGGATACTGGGATGCATAAGGAGAGGCATCACCAGTAGAAAACAGGAAGTTGTTATCCCTCTTTACAGACAGCTGGTGAGACACCATCTGGAGTACTGTGTGCAGTTCTGGAGACCTAGTCTCTGCAAGGACACAGACAAGATGGAAGCTGTACAGAGGAGGGCAACTAAAATGGTGCAGGGTCTGCACCAGAAGACATGAAGAGAGACTGAAGGAGCTTAATATGTATAGCCTCGGGAAAGGAGGGAGGGAGGCATGATATAAACTTCAAGTACCTCAAGGGAATCAACAAAGTCCAAGAGGGTAGCATCTTCAAAAAAAGAGGTGTGCAAGAACAAGGAGGCACAATTTGAAGATAGAGGGGGCGTCAGAGGTAATGTAAGCAGTATTTTTCACAGAGAGGGTTGTGGATGCATGGAATGGCCTTCCGGAGGAGGTTGTGGAGTCAAAAACAGTGGTTGAATTCAAGCATGCATGGGGCAGTCATAAGGCAATTCTAGGGGGTGGGGGTAGAAAGAAGTAGGCTGCTGGTTAACTAGGATCTGCAGCTTATCCATTAGGTAGGGAAATGGGCAGACTGGGTAGGCCAAGCAGTCCTTATCTGCCATCAAATTCTGTTTCTATGTTTTGAGGCATCCCAAGGCATCACATGACCAGCCAGTCACACGTGCACACCACATCAGGAGAGCAGAGGCCTACCTTTACTCCAGGCCAAGCTCCTACACCACCATGAAGATTTTAAAGTGTGCCACATGGTCTATGCAAGACGGGAGGCCTGCCAGCACCTTGGATCTGGGAAAATCAGGGGCCTGTGGGGTTTTGGGGCACAGGGAACATCCCAAATGAGCCCCCACATGTAAGCCACTCCCTCTCCAAATGTCTATGGGTCAAAAATATCGCTGATGTACTGGGGGAAGGGGACTCACTGCATAGACACACTTCCGAAACTGTACAGCATGTAAAGCAAGAAAAAGTCTATCTTAATGCATCTTCAAACTGCTGAATCCCCGAGTTGCTTCTTAGAAATTGCTGGGAGCACCTCACAGAAGGACCAGGGCTCTCGTTGCCTTACGGCCCACGACTTCCCCAAGCCCCGAACCCCCAGATGATGCAGGATCTTATGTCAGCCAGTCCCGTGGAAATATAAACTGATGGATTGATTAAAAACTGAGGATTTTATATTTCATTTTCCCCTATTTGCAAATGAATCAGACTCATGATTTGTTCCCAAATGAGATCAATTTATTTCTCCTGGGCCCAAAAGATTCAGAGGACCTGAGGGATTCATCACTCCTTATACAAACATTCCTGCTCCATGGCCCTAAATTTTTATATAGTTAAAATGGCAGCAAATTTTTAGCAGAACAAGGTCTTTATCAGCTCTCAAACAGCAGATCTAATTTTCATCAGGAACCTAGCGACCGCTACCTGGACTGTGAAGCTCCCTGATTCACCTGGCACTGGGTAAGTACCTAACAGAGCTTCCAGCTGATTTCCTGGCAGGTTCCTCATTTCTTCCTCTAACCAGGGAAGTGAACAGTTTCTCCCACCATTCCCTAACTCTCAGTTCTGGCCTTCCAGGGACATGGATGGTGTGATATCCAGCAAAACCCACTGCATCATACCCCACATCCTCTTTTCTGGTCACTTTCCTGGTCTGCTCGGCCTCCCTAAACAACACAGCCTCTCCAAACAGCATGGTGGCACCTTCCTTTCCAAGTTATCCCCATGGGAACAGAACCTATGGCCTAACTGGGCATAAAGACCAGCTCATAAAATGGAGGCCCTGGGGCCTACCCCAGACACGGGCATGGCAGACCCACAGTGTTCCCAGGTAATGCTCTGCTCACCTGGCTGCTAACCATTTGAGCTGTCCTGCCACACAGAGAAACAGGACCTTTTCTGCAACTCCTGGATCCCCACGAGCCCAAACACCACTCCATCCAGCATGCTGCTCTTTTAAAGGGCCATAAAAAAGATGTAACCGCTGCCCAACTATCTACTCTTTACCATCCTCCTGCTGCCCAATAAGTGCAAACCAGCTCCTGGAGATACCTCAAGGGCACTCAGTGGTCCACATGACTAAAGATCGGCAGCCCCCAGACCTGTCCCTTGAAACAGGCACTAATGGGGTTAAAGGTTCCCTTGGACCCCTTTCCAGTGGAACCCTATGCCACCTTGCCACACCAGGATGTAGAGGCCCTGCCACAGCCTACTGCAACTCCAATGGCCCAGACCCGCTAACAGCTTACTGGGGCCACCCAAGCCCTGGGGCCTACCTATCTTGCATTGCATCTCCCATTTCCACCTACCACCCCCAGAGCCCAGGACGCCACTAATGATGGTCGCAGCTATCTGTCTCCATGCCCTCCCTCGGATGCTCGCCCAGGGAACCCGATGCATCGCTGCTGTAGAAGCCAGCCTGCCTAAAGTGGGGTGAAGGGTCCCCCACCCTGCTCTGCTCTTCAGTGCCCATCTGTCTCCTACTCTCCTTCAAAAGACCACATAACTTCCCATTCCTGCCTTTTTATAACCCTGTTCTCTGCTGCCATCTTTTGGCAACCAGCAGGAATTATGCCTCCAAAGCACCCCTAAATCCCTAAGCTCTGAAGGCAATAAAAGGGAGGGGTCCCTAAAGGGAGCACAAGCCTCTCTCAGAGGAGAGGAGACTTACAAGCAGATTGTGGCACAACCCATCTTCTGGCATTAGTGCACCCTTGTAGTGTAGATGCAGCTGTGATTTGCAATGCAACAGTGATGCAACTTGCTGTTCAGCTCTTTGAAAATGCATGTCAAAGTTTCTCAGTTTGAAGCCATCTGGAAACACCTTTTCTGGGCTATTGAAAACAATATATTCTCCTTATAGAACGACTGATTTAGGCTCTCAACTATATCCATTTCATTTGGAAGGCTATGACTATAGTACAGTGGACAAGCAGCCAGTCACTCCCCCTTCCTGTGCTATATAAGCAGTTCCTCTGAGCCTCTCTCTCTCAAGCACTTTTTCTTTGCAGCTGGAGGCTCTGTCCTTTGCTGCTGGCTGGGGCCTACCCTCCCACGTTGCTATTTTGGCTTCTGCTTGTTTCTGCTGGACTTCTGTTGTCTGTTCTCCTGCATTTGGTTTGTATTTTTCCTCTGGCTGTGTACTTCTTTGTGTTGTTTGTTCCCTGTTCCTCTGTATTTGTGTGTCTTTTGTTTTGCCTTCTTTGGGGGGCTTCTGATTCTAAACTTCTTGTATATTGTTAATCTAGAGCTCATGCTACTTGCTTCCATTTAATCGCATTGCAACTGCAATCATTATCTGTATGTTTCAACTCGTACCACATAGCTGATCTCCATGCTATGCACCTTAATTGTCTTCACCTGGTTCAGGCTCACTCTGAACCCTAGCCTATGCAGCTCAATCCTGCTTCTTCAACTCATACCACATACCTCATTGCTGTTGTTTCACTGCACTGCCTGGCAATAGCTGCTTCAGAGCATTGCCTCACTCCAATCTATAGTCATCGAATCCTACAACTCATAGTTATTCAGTACAGCTGCTGCTCTTCATGTTAGTACTTTGCTATTATACTCTGAAGGTCAGCTAAGCTACCGCTGATGCTGTAAACTAGTTTTAATATCTGCATGTGGGTCTCGGTGCCTTCCACCACTTCTTGTTTTTCCTACAGCGGGGACTTGGCGGTGTTGGGAGAGTCATGGACTCGTGTGGCATACTTACTTTATGTTCTAATCCTGCCTCCACCACCAAAACTTTTTTACCTTTCATTGGATTCCTTAAATGCCTGGCTGGCTTGCCCTACTATTCATATTTGCTGCTTCTCCGACCTACATGCAGGTCCACCCATTGCTACTCTGCTTTACAGACCTATGTGTAAGTCTGACCATTGCTACTTTGCCTTACTGACCAATGTGCAAGTCCACTCATTACTTATGCAATCATTGATCAATGCTCATTACTACCATCTGACCTACTTGCGGTCCCAGCCCTCAATACTCATTCAGCTCCTCTTCAGTTTTTTGGGGCATGCCAGCCATACCATTCTGGCACAAGGCTTCCCTGCAGCTGATGGTCTCACTCTGCATTTCTAAGTCCGCATCGTGAGCGTGCCTGACTTGGGGTGGGGTCCTTCTCACCTGGCCCATAGCTGGGAATGTCCTTGCTACAGGCCTGGCTTTAGCCGTTCAAGACTCGACAGCAGCTCCTGGTGTAGAATTTAAGACTAGCCATGAAGGGTGGTTACAGCAATCTCGTTTGGCTCTAGTATTCTACTAGCAAGGCACCTTCACTGTATTCTCCCTACAAGTGTCTCTGGTTCACCTGGTTTGTTTTTAGGGCGAGTAGGTCAGGTGAGTGCCTCAGCAGTTGTTGCTCTTCTCCTCCCACCTTGGTCGCCCCTGATGTTGCAGAGCACTCCCCCAACCTTCCATGGTGTTCCTGTTAGAAGGATCGAGTGAGAGCGTTCATCTAAATTGGAATATTTTCCACCCCCCCTTTTTTTTGGGTTTCTAAATTGCAGCAGCAGAGCCATCACAAAATAAATTTCCCAAGCCTGAAGGGAAGGCAACCTAGGCCTTGGATCCTCAGAGATTTCCTCCTTAAGGTTTTTTTTTTTGCTCTCCTCCATGCCTCAGGTCATAACCATTAGTTAGCCACAGTTAGTATTTGCTGGCTCCTTTAGGTAGGTTCCGCTCTTGGATGGAGGTGGATGGTGTCCCTACAGTCGTTCCCTCTCTCCTTAGGATGCCTCCTCAATCTCCAGTGCAACCCATTGTACTAATGCCATTACTAACCTGCACATCTCATTATGTTATCGATCTGCCTGATGCCTTATCTACTACTATGCCTCACAGCTACTGATTGCTAACATGCTTTGTACTACTACATTTCTTTTGGGGGATTCATCCTAAGGTACCTTTAGCCAAGGAAATTGCCCCACAGCACCTCTAGGAGTGGAACCCTCTTCGAGGGTTCCTTGGGTATCCCTACAGGGTGGTAATTCCTCTGAAATAGAGACAGTGAATGGCCAAAACTAAGTAACACAGTTGCACAAGCATAACATCATACTGGCTGTGTAGGCCACTGAACTGGAAGGCTATGCCTATAGTTCAGTAGACAAGCAGCCAGCCACTCTTCCCTTCCTGTACTATAAAAGCAATTCCTCTGAGCCTCTCTCTCAAACACTTTTTCTTTGCCCCACCATCCTCTCCTCCTCCTCCAGTGGCATAACCTCTTTCCTTGGGATCCTTTCTAAGGTACCTTTAACCAAGGGGAATCATCCCTTGACACCTCTAAGGGTGGAAACCTCTTCGAGGATTCCTTGCCTTTGGTACCCCTACAGGGTGGTAATTCCTCTGGAATAGAGAGAGTGCAAATGGCCAAAACCAAGTAACACAGTTGCACAAGCATAACATCATACTGGCTGTGTAGGTTACTGAACTGGAAGGCTATGTCTGTAGTTCACTAGACAAGCAGCCAGCCACTCTCCCTTCCTGTGCTATATAAGCAGTTCCTCTGAGCCTCTCTCTCAAGCACATTTTCTTTGCCCTACCATCCTCCCTTCCTCCCCCAGTGGCATAGCTTCTCTCCTTGGGATCCTTCCTAAGGTACCTTTAGCCAAGGGTACTGTCCCTCAGCACCTCTGGGGTGGAACCCTCTTCGAGGATTCCTTGCCTTTGGTACTCCAACAGGGTGGTAATTTCTCTGGAACAGAGAGTGCGAACGGCCAAAACCAAGTAACACAGTTGCACAAGCATAACATCATACTGGCTGCATAGGCCACTGAATTACTGTATAAATACTCTTCTGCATGAGGTCTCATATCCTTCTGCACATGGGGCTGTAAAGGGTATCATTGCAGGTTTTCAAAACTGTTACAGTTAGCACACAAGCTCACTGACAGGAATTTTTTTTTGCTTCACTGCTTGAATGTTACTGCTTGTAGATGATTCATTTTTTTTACAAATAATTACAGATTGGACTTGTAATTTACAAATTAAAGATACTGGCAACTGCATAGGTGATTCACATTCACAAGTTCAGTTTATATGCAGACTGTTCTTCTACCTTTCAGTTTTGCTGAGATATCAATCATGCTTAAATATTTGATTTACTAGTAGTTTAGAGTATGTGACTTCACAAATAGCAGGCAAGTAACATCAAATATATGAGAATGGAGTGAGATGGTGGTGAGGAAGATGACCCGGTGCTTCTACAGGGCTGAAGTCTATGCTTTGTTATTGTAGGTTGCCTTAATACAGTGGCGTCAGCCAGGATTCAGTGCCCTTGTAATCCAAGGTAATCACTGTGATTTGTCATGCAGAAAAGTGTGACATGCTTATCACAGAGTGTTGCATCTTTTCTGACTCCATTGTAAGTGAATTCCATTGAACAGGTTGATTGTTAGCCGAGTGCCACCATAATGCACTTCATGTTTTTCTCCTACACTGTACTACTTGCTTGTAACTGTGAGTTTAGTGTCTTAATGTTTTATTACTTGCTTGTATCCATGAATCATATGTTTCATTGTTGTAATATTTTACTGTTTAGAAAGTTAAACAGAAGTTTTAAAAAAGAGAACCTTGGTGCCAGTCAAGTGCTCCATAATTCTATACTTGATAATGGTTCCAAGTTCATGCCCTGCATTGATGTCAGGATGACCGGATTATAGTTGCCATGGTCTGACCTTGCCATAATATAGGGACATGGCCCACAGCTTTACACCTCCCCCAGCTCTATTGTCTATCTCATTAAATAAGGGAATGTTTGTCTGGCTCCTCCCTGTCATGGCATCCCCAATGATACCACCCTGTTCACCTCAGGTAAGTTGACTTATATAGATATCAAGACAAGCAGTGCCAGTGCCCACATTTTCTCTCCAAAATGGCTTCCTCCCCCGTACTACCAATGCACTAAAAGGAGTCACCAGCTTTTTCAGACCAGAAGGCATCTCAGGCAAATGACTGCTTTGCCTTTCTGGTCAGATTCTGATGGCCTAGACTGAGAAAGAATGAAGCTGAGTTGTAAGCATCACATGCGGTCACCCATCTACTGGACTGGCATACCATCTTCTTTTGTACTTTTAACTGAGGAGACCCACAGAAACATAAACTTGGGTAATAGTATTTTGGAAACCTGGCACATTATAGCTACATCTAATACTGGCACTGCATTTTAACTATCCTGTTTTAAAAAGCGTAAATGTGACTTAAATTTACAGATTTATTATTTTTCCCATTTCTAGTGGGAATCCAAAATCAAAGACTGGTTCTTCCTTTATAAACTCCCTCACAACTCCCGATAAAGGGTGACCCCTCAGATGGAGAAGTTCATGTTCAGTAATTATGGACTGGATGGTCATGATGACGATCAGTCACATTATAACTTGTCCATTTACATGAGTTGTCCCTTTCCTGCCTATCTCTCCTGCCCTCTTCCTATGTTCTAGTCTGCTACACCTACTGTGCAGATGTCGTCAACCACGAGGGCTGACGTATAGATGCTGTCAAACTCTGCATCCTAAATGCTCTTCATGAGACAGCCTCTGAAGAGTGCTGAAGCAATGTGCTCACACAGCCAATCCATCCCAGAGTTCAAGTGTGTCAAAATCAGTGACACTGCCTGAATACCACAAGCCCAAGTAAGGAAGCAAAGGTTTCAGAAAACCCACATTGCCCACGTCGCAGAGCAACACACCCCATGCAGTACAGTAATTTGATAGCTATTTTGAGTTTAAATAGGGTAATTTTGTCAGAACATGACATGGCACAAAAGTTGAATTTATAAGGTTCTTGCAAAACCCAAAGATCTTTCTCATAAGTTCTGAGATGTTCATGTTAACTGAAAGTGATTTATTCCAACAAACAGTCTCCATGCCCTAGTAAGAACGTGAGTCATGTGGATCCCCAAATGAGGGAACAGTTGAGTAACTCCTCAATAGTTTTGGCTAGTTGCATGAATACCTGTCATTGTCAAAAACAAACCATTGACAATTTTCAGGGTAGAGACTCCACATCATTTCAATTAACAATTGCCAGATGTGATGTCTTCAACTCTGGTTGAAGGCCAAGTTCCATTGCTATCATCAAAATCTTTACAGGAACATGTGATGCAATGTTATAACTATTCCAGTAAAGATATCAGTGGAAATGTAATGTCACTTGGTGTTTTGCTGTATATTTCTGTGATTGTGAGTAGATATAATGCTTTACAGTAAATGTGCTTTTGATGAAAATAGCTAGCTTGTGAAAGCAAATGTTTAGTAACAGAAATCTGCCTTTTACAAAATAAAGGACACATCTTGAGTACTGTCTTTCTACATCCAACTTTCATAATATTGTTTTTTCATGATGATTTATAGTTAGGAACTACATTAAACTCAGCCCTGCCCAATATTAAAGGGAGCATAAACCTGATTTGTTAATGTAATTAGTGGTGTGTGTGTGTGTGTGTGTGTGTGTGTGTGTGTGTGGTCACATGACAATTCATTATTGACAATTCACTCTGTGACAGTTCTCTCCCTTCATGACTTGGGAAACATTCCAGGAAAGTTCATGTCTCCCATTGTAAAGCTAGTTATTAATATAGAGGTGTCCAAAATATATAAATAAAATCCTCCTGTGGTATTTCATACATCTAAGAAATGGAGTGAATTGATGTAGAGCGAATTGCTGGTAATGAATTGATGTGACACTGTGGCATCCATGCTGGTGGGTGCTGTGGGATGCGATGACAAGAGGATCAGTCCAAGAGGTAGCAAAATGTCTGGCTCACAGTTAGGAACAGTGGTCAAGGAGGAGGTTGCTGGTGTCCTCTTGAGTGCTGGTGGTAATGGCACTAAGCCCGATGTGGATAATAGTTCCCCAATATGGATATGTGGGCCAGTGGCCAAACAGCTGGTAGTTCCTTACTGTGCATCATAGCATATTGGGCTCAGGTACCTGGGGTAGAATTCAACTCTGACTAGAGGAGAAAATTGTACTAAGCCCAACTGCACTCGTAGTAACAGTCGATATTTGCCAGTATGTGACACAGACACATTACTGTTAGAAGATATACAAAACATGACAGCTAAAGGGGAGGTTCTGATAATGGGAGACTTCAACATGCCAGATATAGATTGGTCAATACCAGCAGGAACATCTGCCAGAACTAGACTCATAGTGGATTCCCTGCAGGGGGAGGGCCTCAAACAACTGGTACAGCAACCCACAAGAGACAGGGCTATCCTAGATCTAGTACTGACTAACAAAGAAGGGATCACAGATCTCCAGGTAGAAGGTCACCGGGGTCCAGTGACCATCACATGGTATGGTTCAATTTGGCTACTACATCTAAATCATCCCATTCCAAGGCAAAATATGGGACTTCAGAGGAGCTGACTTTGATAAGATGGCCAACAGAGTTAAGCTAGCCCTGGCAAAAGAAACACAGGTGAGGAGGTACAGGCAAAGTGGGCAAGCATTAGATACAATACTTGAAGCAACATCCCATTGTGTTAGACAGAAAAGGAAGTGCAAAGAAGAAGGAAACCACTTTGGTTCTCAAATACAGTAGCAGAAAAGGTCAGAGCCAAAAGGCTGGCCTTCAGAAAATATAAGGGAACACAGCGGGATGAAGATAGGGAGGCATACCAAACCGTCTCTAAGGGAAGCTGGTAAGGCAGTAAGGCAGGCAAAGTCCCAAACTGAGGAAACACTAGCACGAACAGTAAAAGAAGGTGACAAGACTTTCTATAGATACATTAGTGAAAGGAGAAAGTCCAGAGGGGGTATTGCTAAGCTTAATGGAGAAAAGGAGCATGTGAGGAGGAGGACCCTGTAAAGGCATCTATCCTAAATAGATACTTTTGCTCAGTATTTACTGAAGAGAAGGTGGGCAGGGCCCACAGCTCAGCATCATGGACACAGGGGAGGGAGGTGAGCACTACTCCCTTCACAAAAGAAAGGGTCCTACAAGAGCTGCTAAGCTCAGGGTGGATAAGGCAATGGGACCTGATGGCATACATCCCAGGGTACTTAAGGAGCTAAAGGAGGAACTAGCAGAGCCATTAGCAGAATTGTTTAGTGAGTCTCTGAGCACAGGAGAGGTCCCAGAAGACTGGAGAAGGGCTCATGTGATCCAGCTCCACAAGAGTGGTAGCAGGGAGGAGGGGGAACTACAGACCAGTCAGTCTTACCTCAGTAGTGGGCAAGATTATGGAGGCACCTTAAGGAAAGGATAGTGCAACACCTGGAACTATAGGGGCACAGGATCCAAGACATATGGGTTTGTTAAAGGAAGGTCCCGTCAAACTAATCTCATAGATTTCTTTGACTGGGTAACCAGAGTGGTGGACCAAGGGGAGCAGTTGATGTCGCCTACCTGACTTCAGCAAAGCTTTTGACACTGTTCCACATAGAAGATTGATAAATAAGCCAGGTAGGCTCGGGTGGGTCTGAAGTTGGTCAACTGGGTGGCAAACTGGTTGACTGGCAGAAAACAAGAGGTGGTAAATGGTATACAGTCAGAAGAGATGCAAGTCACAAGTGGGGTACCTCAGGATCAGTCCTGGGGCCAGTCCTATTCAACATCTTCATTAGTGACCTCGCAGATGGACTAGAGGGTAAGGCTTGTCTGTTTGCAGATGACACCAAGATCTGCAACAGAGTAGATGATCCAGATGGGGTGGGCAGAATGAGAAGATCTGGATAAACTAGCAAAATGGTCAGAAGAGTGGCAACTGGGATTTAATGCAAGAAGTGCAAAATCATGCACATAGGGAAGAGAAACCCTGAAGCCACTTATAGGCTGGGAGGGAGTTGCTAGCAGTCACAAAGAGAAAGAGACTTGGGCATCATCATCACTGATGACCTAAAATCATCAAACAGACCTCTAAAGCAGTAGGTAAGGCTAGGGGGTGTTAGGGTGTATTAGTAGGGTATCACAAGTCGTAAGAGGAGGTAATAATCCTCTGTACAAGACATTGGTTAGGCCCCATCTGAGTACTCAAGGCAGTATTGGAGGCCACACCTTCACAAGGACATTAATCCAAATTGAGGCAGTCCAGAGAAGGGCAACCAAAATGGTGCAGGGACTGCATCAGAAGACATATGAGGACAGATTAATGGAGCTCAATATGTATACCCTGAGCAAAGGAGGGAGAGAGGTGATATGATCGAGACATTTAAACACCTTAAGGGCATAAACAAGGTGAAAGAGTCTAAATGTTTAAATATAAGAAAATTGCAGGACAAGAGGACACAGCATGAGATTAGAGGGAGGCCGATTAAGGGGGAAATGTGAGGAAATTTTTTCACAGAAAGGGTGGTAGATGCATGGAATAGCTTACTACAAGAAGTGGTGGCTATGAATACAGTGCAGGGCTTCAAACAGGCATGGGATAGGCATAAGGGAGCAATACAAATGACTATGAATAGATAGGTCACTGACAGAGCAAAGGCCGATGGCACATTTATAAGGTAGAAAAAGAAATGGGCAGACTGGATGGGCCTTGCGGTCCTTATCTGCCGTCAACTTCTATGTTCTATGTTTCTACTGTCAGAAAAGAGTGTAACTAGATCACACACAGGTTAGAAAATGTTTAAATTGCTCCTGACTGAGATTGATGAGTGGAT
Source organism: Neoceratodus forsteri (assembly GCA_016271365.2). Classification (NCBI taxonomy): domain Eukaryota; kingdom Metazoa; phylum Chordata; order Ceratodontiformes; family Ceratodontidae; genus Neoceratodus; species Neoceratodus forsteri. Next base: position 1,648,812,166 of record CM028130.1, read on the forward strand.
GCAGCATGTGGTGGTGGTACCACGTGGGGTGTGGGAGAGTGACACAGGGTCTTCAGGCTGCTACATAGTGGGGGGACAGGGGACTGCTGAACATGACACTTTTGTATATCAGTAGCTTCATTGTGGCCTAACCATGCCATGGTGTACCCCAAAGAAAAAGTTTCAGGTGAGGTTGCCAGGCAAAGTCACCAATGATGAATTTCCTACTAAATAGAAAAACTTTGTAAAATTATCCTTGGAGGTGGATTTGGTAACTTCACCTTAACTTTGCCTGAGAATTAAAACTTCACAACATGTCTGCTGTGCTCTGTCTAGGGTCAGGAATGCACTGCCAACTGCCATGTACTCAGTAACATTTAATAATATCCTAAGATTTGCAACTGATTGTGGAAAGCAGGAACATCATTGTAATCTTTACCAAAATGTTGCAATTATGACAACTAGGCAGAGAATATTAAATACAACACTGATGTTGTTATATAGGGTTCTGAATTTGGGAACTCCAAAAGTGTTAAATGATAGGTCTAGGAGGGTTAAAACAGCAACTAAGGTATTACAAACATCATCAACAAAACAATATCAAGAAAATAGGATGCAGACAAAAGCTGGTGAGCATTCAATAACTTTTTATGGTCCTAAATTACTGAATGACTTAAAAAAAACAAACAGGGATAGATGTTGATACAAACAAATATGTGTTTAAAAATAGTGGGGCCAATTCCAAGACAGCCGGCATAACTTGCACGCAGTTGCGAGTTACACCGGTCACCTCTACACCAGGGACCCTATGCCGCATTCCAGAAGTGGCAGGGTCCCTGCACTTGTGACTTGCAAGCTACACCATGCATGTGGTGGTTGCCCACACATGGCATATAGCAGCCTCATGTTGCAAATTGCAGTGAGCAACAGGTGGCCCCCTGAAGCCCCCCAGCCCTGAACCACCATGGCAGCCACTAGGGGGCATGGGGGGCTGGCCATATGGCACAGTCATCCTGGGGGGGCGCACCAATTTCAGACTCCCAGGGTCCCTGAGGATCGGGGCTTGGAGGGCAGGGGTGTGCTGCAGTAGACTAAGGGGTCCCTATGGCACCATCACTGGGGCTCTGTGTGGTGGAATCCAATGGTGCTAGCCATCAGATGCCACTTAAGACAGCTCTGAGCTGTTGGAGTTTCCATATGCCACTGCAGCTTTGGGAATTGCAACTGTGGGTTATGACAGCCACCCACCTGAAATTGGGCTATGTGTATGTCGTAACCCGCAGCTGCACAAAGCGTTGCATGCTGCAGCGTAAGTGGTGTCTGAAGTTGTGATTGTCGCAGCCTGCAGATGCACTGGTGTACGGTACCACTTGGAATGGCACCAGGTGTATTGCATGGCATAGGTCATGGGATATGCCATGGAGAGTGGCATATCCCGCCTTACTCTGGCATAGCCTGACTTGGAATCATGCCCAGTGTGAGGACTTATTTAGATGCACTGTTGGTTTGCTGCTGTTATGATAACACATGATGACTGTGTCCTTTGAGGCTGTATTTGTAGGGTATATTTTATTTTTTAATTGAACTGTTTTAATATGTCTGATTTTATGTGATTGTAAGTTTGTATTGTATCCCTATTGTTTCTCCCCCTTCCCCAGGCGTGGCTGAAAACAGGTCTCTGATCCGGCCCACTTTCCTGTTAAATTAAGTGACATACATATATAAATAAATAAATAAAATGTCCAGTACCATTCCAATAGAGTGGAAGCATTGGAATGGATTGAGGACTGATTTTGGTACACTAACTTTGATACCCAGGTCCTTGAACAACTGCTGTGCTTGAGACACTGCATACTGGACACCTTCATTGCACATGACCTGCAGGAGCCAGTCATCCCAATAGAGGAAGAGATAAAGTCCTTTCCTCCAGTGGGCTGTTTCCACAGCTGCAAAGCATTTGGTAAATACCCACAGTGCCAGGGATAAGCCAACGGGCAAGACTTAGAACTGATAATGACTGTCCTCCACAGGGAATCTGAGATACTGCCTGCGGCATGTTTTGATTTTGATATGAATGCAAGCATCCCTCATGTCCACAGCACAAATCCAGTCCCCTTTCTGTAGAAGGGGAATGAGAGCCTGAAAATACACCATTCAAACTTTTTGTGTTCAATGAATTTTACCAGGGCCCCATGGTCCAACATGGGTTGTAAGTCTCCTGTGGTGTTTGGGACCAGAAAGTACTTGGAGTAAATCCCCCTGTACCTTTCCATGGGAGTAACAGGTTCTGTGATTGTCAGGCCTAGCTCTGCCTTTTTATTTTTCTGCACCATTGTCTTTTCATTTGTGCCATATGGTAAGCAGACCTTGTTTTAATCATCATTCGAAGGTGCCAAACAGTTTTCAAAATCACCATTTAAGAAAAAATATCCTTATTGGTTCCCATGCTGAGTGGTAGAGCTGTCCCTGGGTCTTTTTCTGAAACAGGATCTTAACTTATTTCCACAAGAGGGACAGGTGCCCTGGAGGGTAATAAGAATAGGGTGGAGGATACACTGGAGGTTTTGAGATCAGTTCCAGTGAATGCCTTCATTCCACTATTTCCAGGACCCATTTGTCTGGTGTGGTCTCCCTCCATTTTTGTAAATGAAGGAGGATTCTTCACCCCATTTGTACCCCTGGCAGCAGCCATGGAGGAGATGAAGTGGGGAGTCAGAAGGTGCTGAGGTGGCATGGCCACCTGAACTGGAACATTTGGGTGCCTAGGAGTGGTCACCCTGGGCAGTATGTCCAGTTTGGGAACCACCACCTCTACCATGATAGGGCTGATGATGGTCTGTTATTTTATTTTTATTTTTTTTTACTTAAAATTTGTTAACCAGGTAATACCCTAGGATATCAAATGCCAGTTTTCATAGGAAACCCAGGAAATGCAAAAAAAGATAAAAAAAATAGTTCAGTACAGTGCACAGCATATCATGGATTTGATTTTCAAAGAGCCCTTAGAGTGACACATGTTGTGTCACTCCTGGGCTGTGGCAAACTCCAGGTGTGCCAGGGACCCTGCGCCCCCCCACTGCCAAACTCCCCGGGTCTGCTGCAAGTCTACAGCTGCACCAAAGAGTCAATGTACCTGTGGGAATTGCTACAGGGATCTGGCCCCCCAACCTGGTGCATCACTAATGGGGTCGGGAATGTTGGGGGCGGTGAAGCTTCTGGTCAGGTAGGAGCTGGGGGCTGAAGGGGCACAGGAGGTGGCATGGGGTGTCAGGGAAACATCTGGGAATGAAGGGAGTGATGTGGCCCCAGAAAGGTGCATTCACTGTTATAAGTTAATTAATTATTTATTTATTTAAAAGTTTTACTAAGAAGGCATACTGAGCAGAATACTGCTCGATTCCAGGTGTGTCCTGGGGGAAGGGGAACAGTGGAGAAAAAAAACACACACACATATATATATATACATACAGACATATACATATATATATGTACATATATAGAATATAGGATATGATACAGAATTTAGGATAGGATACACTTATAAATATAGAATGTAGGATATGTACAATCAATGATATGACTGAGATAGGTAGTAATATAAGGAACCAGCAGTTATTTCATTACAACACACGTGGTAGAATAGCATAGTAGGACAAAAGTCAGCAAAAACTTCAGCGAGGTCACAAGAAGTGGACTAGGCCCACTAGCCTAGGCAGGGCCTGGGATACTCAGAACAGAAGCTTGGCAGAAGCTTAACTTAAACTTGCCTGCAGTCATGGGAGGAGGAGAAATGCACTTTGATGAGGGAGTTGAGTTGCTGAGTTGGGATCGTGTGCCAGATGTTCATGGGGAAGGAGCTCCACAATTTAGGAATGTGAATGTCTGAAAGCTGCCTGGCCAGCAGAGGAGGTCATGCGCAGCACAGCCAGGAGTGGGTGTCAAAGTTCCTGAAAGGGTACACAGGAGGTGTATGGGCTGTGATGACAGAGGCGAGGTATAGTGGTAAGGACTGAGACCAGAACTTGGCTGTGAGTCTCATGCAGTGGGGCTGTCTATGATCCCCGAGTGAGGGGAGGTCAAGAGTCCTGTAGAGAATGCAGTGGTGTGTGGAGGGCGGGCAATCAAGAGCAAAACAACAAGAGGAGTGGAAGAGAGGGTCCAGTCTGGCCAGGGTGGACTGAGGGGTGGTTCTGTAGATAACATCTCCATAGTCAGAAACAGGGAGAATCATTTTCTGCACAAGTGCACGGCAGGCTGGCAGTGGGATGCAGCCACGGTTGCGATATAAGGCACCCAACTTGGGGTGGAGCTTTTTGTGGATGGCATCAACATGTGCAAAAAAGTCGAGGTACTGGTCAAGCAAGACCTCAAGGTATCTAAAGGAAGTGTTAGCTTCCAGAGTAGCACCATCCAGGGTGTAGAAGGAGGGGGTGGAGGGTAGCCCGGAGAGTTTCTGTCTTGCACTGAAGATCATTGAGACCACTTTCTTGGCATTAAGAAAAAGCTGATTTGCTCAAAACCAGAGCTGGACATTATTTATTTTATTTATTTTATTTATTGAAATGTTTCACCAGGGAAAGTACACTGAACAACAAGTAGCTCATCTCATGGAAAGTCCTGGGGGAGGGACAGGGTAGCAAAAGGAGAACATAGTATTAAACAGCATAGTCATCTTGACATATACAACAATAAATGTGTACGGTTACAGTTATTAGCAGTAATGACATATATAGTAATGAATGTGTACAGACAATTACAGTTATTAGCAGTAACAGCAAGTGCAAGTTGGCAGTCCAAGTGCTATTAGGAGACAAGAGTAACAGGTGACAGGTATAAGTGTAAGTAATAGAGCAAAGGAGAATCCAATAAGGCAAATGAGAGTCCAAGGTGGTTACAGGCTAGGCCCCTCCAACTGCTTCTGAAGGAGCAGAAAAGTGGTGCAGAAATCGGAGGACAGTAACTGTAATTTGGGTGTCAATTGCAAGAGTAGTTAACTGCTAAGAAGTTGTGGAGTGCAGTAGTAAGGGTAGTAGTAGATGATGAGTGCCGAATCTTGGGGGGTAGTGAGTTCCACAAGCTAGGGTTGTGGTGGGAGAGTCCATTCTTCCCTGCCTTAGTACTGTAGCGACGGGTTACAAGGATCCTTGTGTCACCAGATCTTAGTGTGTAGAGGGAATGAGGAGGGATGGCTAGAGAGGCAGAGAGGTAAGTGGGGACGGATTCAAGCTAGTATTTAGAGATAAATTTTGCAGAGTGCAGGGTGTGCCTGTTAGAGAGGAAAAAGACAAAGAGTGGTAGAGATCACAGTGATGGGTTAGAGGAGGGGAGGGGAGTCAAGAGCAAAGCAACAGAAGGAGTTGAAGAGGATATCCAGTCTGGCTAGGGAGGACAATGAAGCAGTACTGTAGACTATGTCACAACAGTCAAATATAGGAAGGATCATCTTCTGTACAATCTCACACCTTGCCAGAAGTGGGATGCCACTCCGGTTTCTGTATAAGGCACCTAGCTTGGGGTGAATTTTTTTCAGAATGGTATCGATATGCACAGAGAAGTTGAGGTGTTGGTCAAACCATACCCCAAGATAACAAAACGAGGAGGTGTCCTCTAGTGATGTGGAAGGAGGGCACAATGGTAAGCCTTGACAGTCTCTGCCTTGTACCAAAGGTCATGGAGACTGTCTTTTTGGCATTGAGAAATAGTTGACGTGAACTAAACCAGAGCTGGGCCTTATTGAAGGCTTGCTGAAGTCTGGTTGTCACGTCAGTTGTAGATTTGCCAGATGTGAAAATAACAGTGTCATCTATATACATATGTATGTATGCAGATGTGCAAACCTTTGGCAGGTTGTTCAGAAAGATGGAAAATAGGAGGGAGCCAAGTACCGAGCCCTGAGGTACTCCAGTGTTGAAAGGGAGAGGAGAGGAGATGGACTTGGCATTGCAAACAAATTGTGATCTGCCATTTAGACAGACCTCGAACCATTTAGTGGCTGAGGGGGTTAAACCAGCTGAGGAGAGGGTATTCAGAAGGAGAGAGTGGGAGACAGTGTCAAACGCTTTGGTTAAATCAACAAAGATAGCAGAGGTAACCTGGCCACTGTCCATTCCAGAGGAGATGATATCAGTGAGTCTCAGAAGCAAAGTAGTGGTGGAATGGTTTTCCTAAAGCCAGACTGGTATGGTGTAAAGAAAGAGGAGTGGCCAAGAAAGGAGGAGAGTTGAGAGAGGACAAGGTGTTCCTGCAGCTTGGCTAGGGTAGGAAGCAGCGAGATAGGCCAATAGTTGCCTGTGAAGGTGGGGACACCACCCTCGGGAAGGGGGAGAACTGTAGCATGCTTCCAGGCTGAAGGAACTGTAGCATTCTCAAAAGAGAGGTTTAAGAGGATTGATGGGGGTAGGAGATTGCTGGAGCAGAGAGGTAGAGCAGCTCAGGATCAAGGCTGTCTGGGGAATGGCACTTTGATTGGGTTTATTGCAAAGAGGGAATTTAGGGTGGCAGTCTGAGTAATTTTTGAGAAAGAAAAGGAGGAGGGGAGGAGGGGAGGTGGAGATGGGAGTCACCACTAAGGGGCAGGGGGAGCAGGGTAATATTGGGAGAAGTGAGGCTAGGAGGCCAGAGGCACACATAGTAAAGTGAGAATCAAATGTCTCAGCTACCGACATATGGTCAGAGATGAGTAATTTATTCTGTTTCATCGTAGGGGTAGGTGGTTGAGCTACAGGAGAGAAGAGGGCATTTACCACCTTCCTTATTGAAGTCCTGCTAAAGCCTGGTCTCCACCTTAGTAGTCAAATGGCCTGATGTATACAGTACTGCATCATCTGCATGCAAGTAGATGGATGTGTGTGGGCAGCAGTGGGCAGGTTGTTAAGAAAGATGGAAAACAGGAGTGCTCAAAGGACTGAGCCTTGGAGTACTCCAGTGGTGACTGGGAGGGAGGTACAGGGGGAGTTTCCAGTTCTAACAGGTTGAGACCTGCCTGTCAGTTAGAAGTGGAACCAGCTAAAGGCCACGATAGAGAGCCCTGCAGGAGTGAGCTTGTCCAGGAGGAGGACATGGGAGACCATGTCGAATGCCTTAGCCAGGTCAACAAAAATAGCTGAGGTGATGTGGCCTTTATCCATACCAGCCAGAATGGAATCTGTGAACCAAAGAAGGGAAGTAGCGGTGGAGTGGAACTTCCTGAAACCAGACTGGTAGGGTAAGCAGAAGGAGGAGTTGAGGAAGGAAGAAAACTGGTGAGGACAAGGCGCTCCTGGAGTTCTGCAAGTATAGAGAGGAGGGAAATTGGGCAGTAGTTTCCAGGGGCAGCAGGGTTGCTGCCCTTCAGAAGTCTGATAACTGTTGAATGCTTCCATTCTGATGGGAGAAAGAGAGATTGTAAAGAGCAGCCAGGGGGATGGCAGGGTACCAGTGAACAAGGTGACCACAATTCGGCACCTACAAAAATGGCGACTCAATTATGGCACCTGTGTTCAGGGCTGCCTGGCAGGGGGATGACCAAATACAGTGATGGACGACATATGGCGATGGAAAGTATGCACGTATACACGAGTGGGGGGCAGGGGAGGATGGTATGTCGGAGGGGGTGTGGTGGGCAGCTGCCGAGCTGGTCCGCTAGCATGGTGGGGAGGGTAGTTGGTTGGGAGGTGCAGGGTGCAAGGTTTGGGCCTGGAGAGGTGCAGTTGTTTGTTTTTTTTTTGCCAGTATGCAGCAGTCAGTATTTTTAAGTTTTTCACCCTCCTAACATGCTCACCTCCTGGAGTTGAGAATCCATAAGTCAGGGGGTGTGGGGGGGTTCTGGGGGCACAGCCTCCTGCATTAAGAAAAACACCCTTAGTTCTCAGGCACCCTCTTGGTCCTCGCCATGAGTGTACATTGCCAAAATTCATTTTTGGCAATGTGCACTCTCCATAACGGCAATCGCTATTCTGTGATTGATGCTATGACATAAAACCAGGGTTGCAATGGCAGGAACAGACAGGTAGAGCATTTTGGAGTCTAAGCCAAAGAGGCATTTGCCCTTTGATGGATTTAGGACTTTCAAGGAGTTGAAAACTCCTAATGGGGTGACCTGAAGGAAGGAGAAGGAGGAGTCAGGAACTGGGGCCTGTGCTGGGGGGGGGAAGGTTTTCTGGTAAGGAGGGAATGCGGACAAAAGTGCTGAGGTACAATTTCTGAAGAAGGAGTTAAATTCTGTGGCCACTGCAAAAGGATCCATTATGGATGTACCGCCTGTCACAAATGCACTCAGCAGGTCAGGCCCTCTTCTCCCACAGTGCCAACCTCTGAGTGCAGTAATGTGAACAGGTAACAGACAGGGTAACCCTCCTAACTGCTTGTGGGTCCAAATCACTCTTAGTATCAAGTTCTCGGGGGATTCAAACTGTGAACCTTATGCTAGCGTACCCAATCTACAGGCTCAGATTCATACCCTCTTCAGGGATTGCAGTATAATCTTATGCCAGGAGGTACCTAGCCAGGCTTCAAAAATGAACCCTTAAAACTCTATAAAAGACCTTAGGTATATTCTCACCTTTTCCCAGTTTAGTAACACCGTCAAGCTTTTGAACAGTTTTTATCTGTCTTAACCCTCTATGCATCACATGCAAAAAGAGAATTTGCAGACACCCAGGCAGTCTTTCAAATAATATATTTACTATAAATAGATAAAATATGAAAAAAAATGTAACACAGAACAATATATCAAAGAGCATATATTCACATAAAGTAACAAGGGCAAAATACAAACAAAAAATCCTACCACAATACAGTTAGACTTTTTCTATCTAATGTATTACCTCTTTAGTGCTTTTTAAAGTTGGAGAGCAGGGAACTGCGTCTTCTACAGTCCCAAGATGGAATATATCAAACAGCTGAAACACAGTATAGTTTAAATTGTGGCTACCCACTCCCCTTTCGAAGAGTCATCTAGCTCCTTTTTGAATTTAAAAAAAATACAAACATAATGTCCAATCATTAGGTATTTCAAATAACATGACTTCAGCAAAAACTAATTCCCCAAATTAGGACAGTCTTTAATCAAGCCTTTCCTCTTTGATCTTGAGCAGTTCCTGTTTTCCCAAGGAAAATCAAAGTTTATTTTTACAACTTTAGCACCATGATGGTATAACATCTTCTTCCTCTAGGTATCCTAAAACTTTACAAGCCCTATATCCTGGCAGCTGGGTCAGTTCTAATTAAGACAGTAAAACAGGAGACCCTTAATTAAGTATCTCTGGTCTTTTAATTACCTCCTGGCTTCAGGTCACTTGACTGTAACTGAAACTTGGTGGGGGGCACCCATAAGCACAGGCTATATTTTTACATTACAAATAGCATACAACAATCATAACCAGCTGGCCAAGCATCACACCACCTGTGACTTAGACAGCCAGCTCTGAGTGCTCGAGTGCTGTATTAATTTTTTTTATTACATATACTCTATCAGACACAGGATGGGTTACAAGTGGGGTGCCGCAGGGCTCGGTCCTAGGACCCACATTGTTTAACATCTTCATTAGCGACATGAAAATTCACTCTTCTAACATACTTATTAAATTTGCAGATGATACCAAACTGGGTGGTGCTGTTAATACTGCTGAAAATAAGCAAATCCTACTGAATGATCTTATATCCATAGAACACTGGGCTATTATTAATAAAATGGAATTCAATACAACTAAATGTGCTGTTATGCACTTTGGGATAAATAATCCTAAACAGCGTACATTGAACAACAGCATAATTAAGGCTTCATGCCTAGAAAAGACCTAGGGATCTTGGTTAATAACAAATTTACATTTGTTTCTTTATTGCAACAAGATATCTAATCTGACAAACTCACTCTTTCAGTAGAATTAAGTACTTTCATTTCCAGAATCGACCAATGTACTATACCACTGTATAGATCACACATCCGCCATATCTTGATTATGGTTCACCTTTTGGAGTCCCTACCTTTGTGGAGATGTGATTAGGTTGGAAAGGATACAAAAAGAGTTACTAAATCTATACCTCACCTGTCCAACTAGATTACAAAACCAGACTATATAAAACAGGGCTGCATTCTCTGGAGCTAAGAAGACAGCGAGGGACCTACTTCAGCTTTTAAGATTATTCAATGTCCGACACTAATGAGTCAATGTGGAATTTCCTTTGCTAGTAGGAAAACTGGATTAAGATTAAACAAACAACTAGATATAGCTAAATGCAAAACAAAAAAAAGACAACATTTTTTTTCAATACGAACTCCAAGACTGTGGAATACACTTCCTCAGGATGTTGTCGATGCCCCTTCCTTTACTAATTTCAAACTCAAATTGGACAAATGGTTAACTAAATAGGGGCTACTACTAATGATCCACATATGTGGAGGACAATGTTTATGGGCTTTTAGCTCTCTTTTGTCCCTTTTACCAAGTAACCAAGTAACCAAATAAAATATATGATGGGAAGGTTAGTTTGAGGAAACTACTGTCTTTCTGGAACTGACACATCAAGACCCCCCAAGGATAAGTTCAAAGGACAGGAGGTATTTTAAACTGCATAGATCTGGGGTGCAATTACCTTGTCAATTTGCTTTCATCCCAGCAAATAAGATTAGCCATTCATAATGCCCTCAGGAAGATCCTTTGACTTGCATAGTTGCCAGGAAGGACTTGTGGGGAGGGGTGTCAGAGAGAGGCCAGAATGGACATTGAAGAGGTTTGATGTCTGAGCCAGGGAGGACCAGATGAATATGGAAAGTCCAATATACATTTCCCAGGGAACCCTTGAATTACATCAGAGAGACCTTTGAGGTGTAGATTCCAAGGTCCAGACGGGATTAAAGAGGCAAATACACTTTTGCTTTGAATACAGTGACTTAGATCAAAGAAACTTTTGAGCTGTATGTGTAGCAGAGCAAAAAACAGTTCTGACTAGTTAACCTGTGGAAAGGAAAGTCAGTGAGATCACCTCATATGTTTTTTTAAATATTTTATTTGGAGACCCTGTATTGTAAAATATAGATTTTGACACACAAAGGCAGAGTTAGTGACCTCATGAGAAGGCCGGCTCAGGACTGTGTTTTAAGTGTTGAGAGAACCTGACAGAGACACACAAGACAATTTTCTGACTGAGAGAAGAGAGACCCTCAAAGCACTGAAAGAAACTAAGCATTAGACAAGATTAGTCTGAAGTTATAAATTGTAGGAACTGTACTTTTTTACCTGTTTGTTTTAAGGCTGTATGCGTTGGGATATATATTTGTTCTGTAATTATTGTTCTGTTTTGATATTTTTAAAGTAAAGATATTTTTTTACAAACGAAACTGCTGGAGTGCCTTGACATTTCTTTTTTATTTTAAGTGGAGCTTTAAAAGGTTATAAGTACACTATGTATGGGCTTATTGTATACCAAACTGGGAAATGGATAGAGTTCTCTAAAAGTCTTGCATAGAGTTCTACGGGTTCATTTGAAAGACCTGGTTGGGTGCCCATAAGCAAAGATATCTGGCCCCCCCGAAGACAGAATTATCTGAGCCTCATAATTGGGTACGCTAACTAGGGGTTATCAGTTTGAATCCCTCCAGAGCTTGAGACTAAGGTGACTTGAACCCACAAAACAGACAAGAGAGCTACCTTGTTCTGTTCACTGTACACAAATCATATGCTCAGAGGCACTTTGGGAGTAGAGGGCTGACCAGCTGAGCGAGTTGGTGACACCATCTACGTTTAAGACAGGGATAGGATGCTGGGAGTGTGGGGAGAAAAGTGATTTGACTGCCTTCCATAATTTAGCAGGGTGGTTTAAATTTGAATAGAAGGAGGCTTTGAAGTAGGTTGCTTTTGTCTGGTGGATTAGCCCGGTGCTGCTGTTGCAGAGGGAGTGATATTTGGCATGCTCTGCAGGGGAGCAGGAGGCTTTGAGTGACTTCCATGCCTGGTCTCTGGCTCAGATGTGTGTCAAAATAATTGGCTGTGATTCAAGGCAAGTGGGCGCCCCAACATGAACCCCCTGAAGAAGTGCATAGTGGTCCAAGACTGCGAGGAACTTGGAATTGAAATACTCCAGTGCACAGTCCATAGAGGTAGCCTGGGGGATCAAAGACCAATCTGTGCCAGCCAGATCCCTTAGTAGTGAGGGACAATCCAGGGATTTGTATGACTGGGTAATCATTTGTTAATGTCTATCAATACATAGCATATTATTACACTGTACTGAATCTGTTAATTAAACTGTACATACATATAACTCCAACACAGCCAAGGAGTTGCATGTATTAGTTCTGAATACCATGGCGATAGTTCTGAATAACATGGCATCATAGTGGTAACACAGTATGGTACTACAGTTGTATTAATAGGTACAGTACTGTGTAATAACATACTACATATTGATAGACATTAACAAATTAATGTAACAGCAAATGCTACCTATTGGGTGCCACACCACCCCTTCATTCCCAGCTGTTTCCCCTGACCCCCCATGCCACCTCTCAAGCCACTGCTGCCCCCAGCAACCCATTGTCAGACCCTCTCCCACTGGCTCAAGCCACATAGACCACCTCCTGGCTGATCTAAATGGTACCACTTGCTGCATCCATGGCAGGGCTTGTAAAATCCCCAAAAAGGGGATGTTGCAGCCACGCCATGGCACAAGACACCTTGTGACCTGATGCACCTGGTTGTTTGATGCAACCATGGCACATGGGGGCTTCAGTGCAGCTGCATCAGGATTTGATGCAGTTGCATTAGAAAATCACGACTGATGCAAGTTATGATGCAAGTCACCTCTCGTTTTCAAATCTCTTGACACAAGTCCCTTGCATCATTCTAACACTTTTGAAAATCAAGCCTCATAGGTCATTACATTAACACTGGTAGAGATTCAGACAGTATTGTTTTAAATATTTCTTAAAAAACATACAAAGAATCAATAGTCAGGAAGATCATGAGGAGGACTCCATTTGTAATGGTGACTCCTTCTCCACAGAATCCCTCACAGCAATGGGAGGGTAGGGCAACCAGATGGGGGTGGGTGAAATGGGCAACACAAGATGTTGCTATATGTATGGGTGCAGGGGGGCCAGCACGGTGAGCGTGGGCTGGGAGGGGGCAGAGGAGCTGTAGGGGTGGTGCTCCGGTGGGTTGCTGAGCTGTGTCATGGCATTGGGGGTTGGCCTGTGGTTGGGGTGGGTGAGGTACCGGGTTCTGGTCTGGGCACTGGTGCGATTTTATTGTGGCTGGCCCAAACCTTTAATTTTGCATGCTTTTACAACCCCCGATATGCACCCCCCAACATGCACCTCCCTGGAGTTGAGAACCCTTTAGTAGGGGGATGCCGGGAGTGAAGTGCCCCCCCAACAGAAAGCATTGAAAATTATGTCCCCAGTGCCATTGTCCTGTGCGCCGGGGGTGTCACAGTGCCGAAAATGTTTTTGGCACTCTGACTGAGTGATAACGGTGATCGTCTTTAGGCTTTCACTGTTGCTATATAGAACCAATAGTTAAGACTGAATCAAGTAATGCTTTCCATAACCTTGTAATATAGTACAAGAAAAAAAATACCCAAAGGATGTTTTCAGAAAGGGGGGTGAAAACCATTAGTATGTGCAGTTCTTGTAATATTTTGATTAATACATTCTTGAACATCAAACATAAAGGAAAAAGGTACTTGAGAATTATAAAACCTTTTAAATGCAGTAAGACTGGAATAGCTAAACCTTTGTTCAAAGGACAATCATACCAATTTACAATACAAGGAACAGTGATGAGTGTAACAGTGGGCAGAACTAGGAAAATGACAAACTGAGTGATAACGTACTTTTAGTTAACAGAGAGCAGTTAGAGGAGATGATGAATATATTGAGAGACCATAATCCATGAGGTATAATGCTATGATTGAGCCAAAACTTTCCTATAATGAAAAAATAAGCACATTTTCAATCACCATAATTGCCTCAACCAAGAATGCACATTTTTAGCTACATAATCAATATGATTTTGATAAGATAAGAGACTGATCCAAAATAAATTTAAGGTAGTGAAAATGTTTAACATGTTCAATCTGATCACAGTCCAAGTCACTGAAAGAAAAGGCAAACTCAAATAGTTTAAACTTTTGCTGAGTTCCTTATAGCAAGCATTTTGTCTTGGTCGTGTTCAGTGGTATTCCCATTATCTAGTAGCCATGTTTGCACTTTATCAAAATCACTTTGAAGATGGAAATCAATGTCATCAGGGTTATTGTTTGATCTATACAAAACAGTGTCATTAATGTACATGGTGATGCAAGTGTCCTCTTGCTGGACGACAGAAGGCAAAGGATTAAAAAATATTAAAAAGTATGGTACACAGGCTAGAACCCTGGGGAACACCCTTATTGATGTCAGTCAGGGGAGAAAATGTGGAACCAAGTATAACTGATTGTTTTCTGTCACATAAATAATGTTTAAACCAACATACAGATGCAGATGAAAGTCCAAGATTCCTGAGTCTTATAAGCAGGCGACTTCGAGTAACAAAAGCAAATACCTTAAGTAAAGCCTGAAATAAGGATCCACTGAAGCCATCTCTGTCCAAGGTCCTCTGAACAATGCTAGCAACCTTCAGCATGGCTGTAAGGCTATAAATTCCTTGCATCCAAATAGTCTTTTACTTGGTCACAAACAATTCTCTCAAGGAACTTGGACAAAGGAGCAAGGAGGGAAATACGGTGGTAAGTCTATGTTAGGGCATGATTTCCAGATTTATAAATTGGCACAACAGTCACCTGCTTCCAAGATCAGAGAATTTCAAAGAGTGATTAAACAAAGCATTCAAGGGGTATACCATCAGGTCCAATGCTAAGGCAAGGAGGCATATATCAGTCTTGTCACCCCCCATGCATGTTTTCAGTTTCATTCTCTTGAGATATCCAAGGGTCTTTCCTGTGTGAGCATTTTAAATGTCAACTTATGGTAGTTACAGTCAACTACATTAGTCTTAGGATCTGAAACTAGGGGGGTAATTGAGGGAGCTAAGTTGGCAACATTTGAAAAGATTCTGTTGAACTCGGTGGCAGTAACCATTTGGTCACTATGTAAAGTGTTTTTTTTGGCATCCAAAGAAACACTGAGATATGGGACATTAAGTGGGGAGACAGTCAAAGCAAGACAGACACTGGCAGAAAAAAATATCTAGAATACTCTAAAAGAAGAACTAAAACAAGAACTGGCCTGACCCTAAAAGATGCTTGCAGAGTAAAACTCAGAGCCTACAGTACAGAACTAAATGCAATCAAGTGCCCAGTGTAAAACTTTGAAAAGTTCAAACACTAAAGACCAGCATCTACCTTCATAGAAGACAATCTGTTTTTCCCTGCAATCAAAACTAATCAGCAACGTTACAAGAATTCAGAATAATGGCATAAAAACAACTATTGGGGATTAATAACATTGGGACAATCCTCAGAAAAATTATAGCAGGCAACAGAATTTCTATTGAAAAAAGGCTGATCAATCACTCTGCTGGGAAGCACCTAGTACAGAAGCTCAATGATGCTGGTGTCCTACCAACTGACATCATGCAAGTAACAGGTCACAAAAGTGTAGCAGGCATAAAGGACTACTTCAGGCTAAATGATAACCAACAAGAAAAGGATATTGGCTGTTTTAAGCAACACAGTATCCACTTCAGAAACCATCTACAACATTGTTTCTTTCTTCAGCTATGTGATGACAAGCAGGACCAGAATAAGCCTTGATTCCTATTTTACTAACCCTGTGTTCAACACAAAGAACATAAACATCCAAATAAACCATGGTATGACAACCTTTTGAGCACTATCTAACATTTCCCACTCAAATGACCACGTAACTGAACATCCTGCTCCCCAAAGCACACAGAAACACTTACAAATAGTGTCCCCTCTTTCATTTTCCTTCACACAAAAGCCACAACTGAATAAAAAGAGAAATCTGTGATATTTAGAGACAGCGACTCTGACTAAACACTATGAAACTGTTTCCTAGCAAATAAGTGCTTCCTAATACAGATAGTTGCAAAACAAAGCAGTGTCCCTATATACTCCCCCTGCTATACATTAGAATATATACAACCTCACCTATAAAAAATAAAGCTATCTACCTAAATATTTGCAGCAATTTCTAAATATTTACAACACTATATAGGAATATGCAGTTAATATTTTACCATGTCCTAATTTCTTTTTTATCTACAGGTCTCCTCTTTCAAGCATTACCATCTCAGCTTCCTCCCTGGCTCCTGCTGCCTGTAAAGGAAATTCTCCATGACTAACAAAAACATCCGATTTCCAGATTTATGCGTCCGAAACGATTATTTCACTATGATTTAACAGACAGTATTTCTTTCATCTTGCAAGAATAAAACCAACTGAAATGTTGGCTGCATCACTTAAGATAAAAAAGGACTTTCCCATGCCTCTTCGATTTTTGCCTGCAAAAAATGGTGACCTATCTAACTAATTCACTTAAATCTAACTAAGCTAAAATGCATTGATTTAAATGACAGTTGCAGCCATAGACATAGTCAGATATTTCCAGAAATTTCTGTGATATCTCTTGAGAAATTTCCAGCCTGCCTGTAGTATCACAGTGGGCCACCATAGAAAATCTCTTTAGATACATTGTGAAATATCTGGAAATATCTGAACATATCTATGGCTGCAACTGGATGTTTGTTTCCAGTGAATAAAAGACAAAACACTACGAGTTCTCTATGTTGAAACTGTCTTAACTGCTCTATTTTACTGTTGCATTTACATAAAAAGTTAAAACATGCTGCCACAATGTGTTGCAGTTATTTTTCTACTCTGACCACCTAGCAAAACCAATTTCTAAACCCTATTGACCATGAAAACAACAATATGCATTGCTGGCTCAGTGGTGCTGAGGGTTGAGGTGCACACCTCGTGCCATGCAGCGACCTGGGTTTAGGAATGGACTTGGGTCATTCAGGAGTCAGCCGGGGAAGGTAAGGATTGAGCATCTGGAGGACTACTCTCCTTTCTCAGGGAGAAGGCTTGTGCTGTGTCCGTCAGCACAACAAGAGGGGTTCAGCCCACACCCAGCGTGCTTGGCTGCCTCTGTGGAGGTGGAGACAGCTGCTGCACCCATTGCACATGTGTGGGTATGGGGGAGAAAATCAAGAGGAAAAACACTGGAACCCAGCAAGACCCATGATGGCCCTGATGGACCGGAGGACGTATCCCTCCGAGTGGGGACCATAGCCCCTGCCAGGTCCACAGTGGTGGTGATAAACAGTATCATGATAAGAAAAACAGTATGCATTTGTTTTCTTACCTTTTGAAGCCTTCTCAATGACAAATATAAAACAGAAACCTATTATTTGCTGTAATCCATAGCAATTTTCAATAAAGTGTTGCATTTATTGAAAACCAGACTCTGATTAATCCACAAGGTTCTCAAAAAATAGAAAAATAAACACAAAAAAAGTATTACCAACCCCCTCAAAAAAAAAAAACATGAACTGAAAAATGATTGGGCAATCAAAAAATTAAATCCACATGAAATCTTCCACAGCAATACCAAAAAATGTGAAAAAAGGTTACTCAAAAATAATCCAGAAGGTGACCAAAGACAATGAAGCTCCAGCCCATCCTATGCAGTTGATGATCAGAATCCAGCAGAGAACACTCCCTCTCCAAAGACACCATGCATAAGATCCTTCAAAGTCTTCATGATGATTCCAGTAACTCCAGCCCACAACCTCCAAAGATGCCATCCAGGAGATCCATCGAAGACATCCTGAAAGTTGTGGTCACTGCAGCCAACCATCAACATCTTCTTCATGCAGCCTCTCCATGATAATCACCTGGTACTTCACTCTCCATCTAGGCCATTCCAATGAGGATGCCACAATACAAATCCCTCATGATCAAAAGCTCCTTTCACAAGGCCCTCCAGCTGGCAACTGCTGTTAAATGGTTCATGCACAATTTATATCATCCTCGGATAACTAGAGTACCAGCCTATCAGAAACTGCACATACACACATTCCCCAATCACAGGCTACTTGTCGTGGTATACTAACCAGTCAGATTCCCCCAACATTACTCTATGTCACAAAAGTGAAACTGCTTGTGCACCATACAGTAACTGCCAAATTACCCAAAATTGGCAACAAACACTAAGTTAAACATTATCAATACAATAAAATACATACAAATTACATAAATTATCTTGAAATGTCCCATACACATTAAATAACTGGAATATGTCACCGGGGCCCTCAGAAATACCTCTGACATTTTTTTCTCACACAGATTGACCTATGACATCACCCATAGCTTCAGCACTAGTAATTTCATTAGATTGAGTTGCACTTTAAAAAATATTTGAGATATTTCTGAGGTCCCTGTGGTATATCTATCTATCTATCTATCTATCTATCTATCTATCTATCTATCTATCTATCTATCTATCTATCTATCTATAATATATATATATATATATATATATATATATATATATATATATATATACTTATTATATATATCTATCTGTCTGTCTGTCTATCTATCTATCTGTCTGTCTCTCTATCTATATCTAAAAATATTTATAAACTATATATATTATACTAGTGAAGTAGCGCCAGTATGGTTAGGGTTGATACATGGGGCTCAATTCTCAAAGGTTGATACAGGCTTGCAACAAGCCCTGTGCCAAACCCAACACTGTGCCAAACACACAGACACACCTTGTGCCCGATTCTCAAAGGTTGCGAGCACTTGCAACACTTTACCCCCTTTGCTGCAGCTTACACCAAATATTTGGTGCAGACCCTGTAAAAAGGTCATATGATTGACTAAAAGTTAGACCAGCAAAAAGCTGGTCTAACTCGTGGCATGTAGCGTGCTGGATCGAGAATCCCGATTGCTGGACAGGGAATGCTGCGAGCCCCGTGCGCCACCTGTTCGACACACCTGGGGCTTTCAACATTCCAGCACCTTTGAGAACTGAGCCCATGGTGTCTATATTAAACCCACATTTTTGCACCTTAATAACTTTGGTGGTGTTCAATTGAAAAACCAAAAGTTTTGCATGCACTGTCTGAATGGCAGGGTCTCAAGCTGTGAAACATTTTGTGCTAGCAGCTTGTATGGTTTACAAGATACAGGATGCAGAAAATAGAAATGCTCCTCCCTTTTTGCCTATACTTAATATGTGTTTTTTTGCTCTCACACACAGCCTAGATTTTTCATTTCTATTTCACATAAAAACATTTAGAAAGAGCCTATTTTCTAGTGATTTAGTGTTGAAGAATACAACAACAAATAGTATCAGAAACATTGTACAGAACAGTTGTAACACAGATTTAGGTAGTACAAATTCCAGGATGGCAAACAACAGTAGTCTGAGCATGTCTTAGCCCAATATTGGGCTGTTGCAGTGTCAATACATGTAAGCATTTAACATCACAATTTACAATAAGGTGCTGAAACAAATGACAGGCTTGAGGTGAGGGGGTGCCTAGATGATATGGATTTATAGTGTATGGTGGAACGCAATACTCACTCAAAATCCCACCTTATTAAAATGCTGTTCAGTCACACACACTAAAATGAATGGAACACTGTACTGACCGTACGTGCAGAACAGCGTTCCATTTATTTAGAGTTAAATGCTCAAGCAGTGCTTTGAAAGCGTCAATAGAAAATCACCATGTGGCAATAATATCTCAAACATCACTGAAAATGGCCACAGCGGTTTTCTGACAAGAGAGCACATCATTAACTGCAAGGGAATATGCAGAATCAACCAGATAAGTTCCATATAGGTTAATTTACTCAAACGTTTCTGCCTTGGTCAGTTCATTTACTCACAAAGTGAGTCATCAGGCCACCATGTTTTTTTCTGTAAATCCCTCCCATAGTAGAGTGGCAACCAATGGGAGTGTGCATTGCTAACGTAGGGATGCCCAGTGCCTAGCAACCCACAACACCCCAAACAAACAAGCCATAGCTCTTGGAGACATCAGTTTCTTTTCTCCATAATAAAAATGCATTTAGAAAGCCAACAATTATTAGCAAAATACTATTAAAATAATTTGAAGGGCACCAGGCACTATAGAAAATACAGGATGGGTAACCCCATGCAAGAACCACTCGAACTTCGCTCTTGAGGTCACAGGGAATCAGATCTCTCTGTGGCTGAACACATTGGTTCTACATGGTTATTGGTTATCCATCAAGTATTCTCTTTTTTTTCTTTAACTTTTGATGTAAAAGCAGCCTGTGCTGAAGTAGTGCCTTTTGAATGTTTTATGAAAAAATATCAAACGGTTCCATAGTTATAAGGATTTTAAGGTTTTTTCTTCTGAGCGAGCTTGGTAGGGTTTTTGCAAAACCCTACAGTGTGAAAGAAAGATTTACCTTTTGCAGGCATTTATCTTTCCCAGAATTGGTGAGTTATCTTTCACCAGAGAAAACATATCTTTCTGATGGCCACCATCTTGTTTTTGTTTTGAAAATTAAAACAGATTGAAAATACGTAAGAACTATGTATTTTTAACAAACCAAACACCTGAACCTATCTAAATGGGACCTGTTTAGGTTGATTCTGATGTTTGTTTCTTTTTTTTTAAGAAAGGCCAGAAATACCTATTCTGGGCACCCCAAAATCGATGGTGTTCAGCTTAGTGAGAGGAGCCATTCATCTGCATTCACTATATGAGAACAGTAGGGCTTTCTTGACATCTACAGCTGTACATAGAGACATGCTGCTGACTTGTGTGCCACCAGTGACCTAGTTCAAGTTGTTTATTTGATCAATCACAGACCATTACATGTTAGTATACA
This sequence comes from Neoceratodus forsteri, assembly GCA_016271365.2. NCBI lineage: Eukaryota > Metazoa > Chordata > Ceratodontiformes > Ceratodontidae > Neoceratodus > Neoceratodus forsteri. The sequence goes on from CM028130.1 coordinate 1,648,832,974, forward strand.
TTTAAAATCAATAATACATAATATCAAACTTTAAAAATATACAATACCAGAATATATTGAACATCATGACTATAATATATCATTAAAATATTTGCATAGTCTCTGCTATAAATAATATCTCAAATCACATGTTAAATACCATTTAGCTAACAATTATGCAACTCTAAATTATTCACCTAGAGAAATACGTTAAACATACACAGAGTCCAGAGTAGTCAGCACTTGCATGATACTTGTCAACCTATACTTTAATTGTGTTGTAAACATATCAATGAGACAGCTGTAAGATAGCCTGTTATCTTGTTAATTATTATTTCATCTTCAGTAGTGAACATGAGGTTCAGAAGAATGTCCCTGTCACAGGTTTGTATTGTGTCCCATATTGGGACTAGCCAGCAGTAGTGACCTGACAATCTCTCTCTCTCTCTCTTTTTCTCATATCTCTATCTATCTATCTATCTATCTATCTATCTATCTATCTATCTATCTATCTATCTATCTATCTGTCTGTCTGTCTATCTATCATTAAAAAAATATTTATTCCCCCATGCTCAGCCAGCTTGCCCTTGTTCTTCCACAATATACATATCTTTTATATCTTCTGAAGACATGGTAGCCCTAAGATCTCCTAATAGATCTTCTGAACGATTAGGTCTTTGAATATGTGGTAACCCCTCATCCCCTGTACACAAAGGTGCATGGGCCCCATGGCACTGAAAAAAAGCTGATTTAACATTCAGCTCAACTGAAAGCTCACACCAAAGTACTACAGTGTCAGCCTACTCTCAGTCTTAGTTTTTGATCACTGTGCTTATACAGTACATTTGTTTTATTTTTTTAGCCACCCTGTAATTGCTATGATAGCCACTCTTTGCTCTCACATAAGAAATGGAATTCAAAGGCAGGAGCACATGGCTAGATTGTAAACTTGCTGAATTATTTATGCTGCTGACTTTATGTTTATGCTGCTTATTTGCACAGCTGAAGACTGAAGACAACAAGAAAGTAAGATAATATTACAGTACTGCAAGTTATATTACCTGGACTTGGGTGCCCACCCCCAGTATCACTTGCCCAAATTCCTCTCTGTAGAGTGCCTACTCCCCATGCATAGGTGATGACACTGGGGTGCCCCACCCTGGTGCCACCATAGAATACAAACCAACAACACGGTGCCCAGTGCACAGTGCTGTATCCAGTAGAGGAGCTGGAAAAAAAAAGAAAACAGTTCCTTGCTGTCTATTTTGTGCTTTTATATAGCACCTTATAAATAAGAAAATGGTCCATTGCAGATTTGGCCCCCCAGACCCCACCTAACCCACCTGATCCCAAATAAGCACCCATCACCCCACATTCCTCACACACCATCACTCACCTGAACATGTCCCATGGTGCAGATCTATATTCTGATTGAAAATGTGTCTTGATGCTGGAACCAGAGACTGCGATATGAGAAAATAAGGTAAATCAGGTTTAATGTAGTTCAGTGGGTTTTATACTTTTACTCATAACTTTTGCATTTTCAATATTTAGTACCAGATTTTCAACATAGTCTTTTTGGAACCCCATCTCATAAACAATGTAGGTGAAATTCAAAATTAGCAAAATCACCTTTCGGGTGGAATTTGAAAATATCCACCTAAAAGGTTTATGACATGGGGCCATAAGAAGACTATGTTGAAAATTCAGTGGAAAAATATGGTAAAATGACCACGTTATGAGTGAGCATTAAAATATTTTAATGTTCACCCATCACTTCCCTAATTTTCAATATTTTTCCACCAAACTTTCAACATGGCCTCTCTTGGACCCCACCTCATGAATAAGGCAGTTGAAATTATCACATACTTGCTGAAAAGTGATTATGCAGTCACTGTGCAAAATCACATTTCTGGTGGGATTTTAAAATGTTCACCTACTGGGTTCGTGAGGTGGGGCCATAAGAAGATAAGGGTGCCAGTCTTTGGACAAAATATATGGGGGTCTCCAAAACCTTCTGCTATAATAAACTTTCTCTGTTCCCCTTCTAATGCCCTTATTAGTAGGCTTATTTAATATATAAGGAACTGGTGCTCCAGTCAGGTATTTGAAATAATTAAGAGCCATGGAGATATAAAGGGATAAAGATGAGTGAATTTTTAACATCTTCCTATTTAAACATGTATGGTTTGTTGTGTGTAAATGAAAGGTATTGTTTTTTTTTTTTAAATGTGGGTTGTTACACGTAGATATCTATATATATATCTATATCTATAGATATATATATATATATATATATATACACACACACACACACACACACACACAGTATATATACATATATATATGAAACATTTTTACTTTATAGCACTTTAATCAGGTGACACCGTATGGCTATAAAATGGGTTCTCCCCTAAAGAGCATTATCTTTGATAAAACCTGTGACCAAGTGAAATGTTAGAGCTTTGTTTGTCCATCTCCCTGACCCAGGAGGGTCATTTTATCTTGCTTTGAATAAATTGAGTTTTAAAAGGCAAAGTTCCCGAGTGAGACTTCCACTTATTTCAGTGTGGTGGGTGAGTGCCGTGACTTTTTCTTCTGGACTATGTATTTTTGTAACTGAACCACCCAGGCTGCCTTGGTGTTGCTCTGCTGTTACTCTTGGGTCGTAAGAAGACTATGTTGAAAATTTGGTATAAAAATATGGTAAAATGACCAAGTTATGAGTGAACAATGAAATATTTCTACATTCACTCATGATTTTGCTAACTTTCAATATTTTGACTCCAGATTTTCAATATAGCCATTGTTTCACGCCACCTCATAAATGTGACAGGCGACATTTTTAAAATTCTGGATGAGATGCGTGGTGTGAAATGAGATTTTGACCAGTATTCTATAAATGCCATATTTCACTTTTATATTGGGGAGTTATAAACTGACTATCTTGGAAATTTAGGGTCATAATAAAAAAAATATTTAAAAAACGTTCTCTGTAGTGCCACTCTTCACCCTGGCAGGTAGTGTTTTGTGATCCTGTGCTGGTGAGCTGAGTTTGGGGCAAGCTCTGTGAGCAATCTGGATGGGCCAAGGCTTGGGTGACTGTGCTATCATGAGACACCGGCCCCCAGCCTGGGAAGGGAAGGTGTAGGGTTACCCACACAGGTCTTAGTACAATATAGTGAAGAGAACTCTTTTCTTGACTTAGGACCCTGCAACTCTGCACCTCTGGGTGCCAGAGGGCCCTGTGCTTTTGTTGAGAGATGGACTCTTTGACCTATGTGTATCTGCAACCATATGGAAACACAGGGCTCAGAGGGCCCTGCACTTCTGCAGCCCACCACACAGCCCATAAAGCCTTGACATCCATTGATGCACTTCCATAGGCTGACAGAGTCTACTCTTAGACCAGGGCCCAAAGGGCCCTCTACATGTATATTTGTTCAAGCAGGTCCCAGTCCCAAAGGGACTCGCATGAATGAGGATACAATTCTACTGTCTCAAAAAGAAAGGACATTTTCTTGCAAAAAAAATGCATTAATGCACAAGCTGTGGTCCAACTTATCACCACAAAAGTAGGGAAAAGTGGCATTAGACTTTCCAACCCTTACTTCCATCCCAGTAGCAAAAGGACAAGACTACGCGGGGAACCACAGACAGCAATCACCATGTAAGACAAACAACATACAACTGGCGAGTAAGATGGACAGGGCTTGTATTAACACTGTGGCTGAGCTGTAAGCAAGTTGTAGCTTCTTTTGGTGTGAGTTTATATGATAGACTTACATGGTAGAAAAATATTGCCAGCCTGTCAGATGTGGGGGGGGGGGGAAGTGATGTGTCTACTATGCACTGCACATAAATGCATGACAATGTGTCTACTGTGTACATAAATGCTGATGACAAGTCTACTGTGTACATAAAATTTATAGCATGCAACATTAGCTCAGATATCAGTATTTATGTAATGGGTTTTTGTATTCAGGCCCACTTGGAGCTGCAGCACCAGAATAGTTATGGTTGACTGAGAGTTTCTATGTTAAACCCCCAGTTTTGTACCTTAATAGTTTTGGTGGCATTGAACAAAACTGCTACAAATCTGGCATGCATTGTTTAGGAGGCAGGGTCTCAATATGTGAAAAGTAGTGTGATGACAGCTTGTATGGTTTCTGATATCTACGTCCATTTTTCCATTAATGGCTACATTTTTTCTTATACTTACACTATTTTTTGTTCTCATCTACAACCTACTGTAGATGGAACAGAATTGTTTTTTGAAACATTCAGGGTAGAAGTGGCTATGCCAATGTAAAGCCTTTTGAAGGTTTAATGAAAAAATATTAAATGGTTTCAGAGTGAGAAGGATTTAAGTGCTTTTTTTTCTGAGCATGGTCTGTGGGGTTTTTGGCTAGCCTGATAAAAATATTTGGGCTCACAAGACCTTTTTGCTTTCTCACCACTTACATCTCACAACCTGAAAAAATATTTTTCATATTGTGATGGCCAGCATCTTGTTTTTTCCCTTCAAACTAAAAAGCATTGGGAAATGCTGGTCCACTGGCACAGCAGTAACATTACTGCCTGAGACATCAGTTGCCCGGGTTCGAGAGTGAGCCTAGTCAGGTGAGGGCAGCCAAGGGAGGGAGGGAGGATTGAGTCACCTATGGTTTGCTCTCCTCCTAAGTTGTGGGGTGGGTTGCAAAGTCTGCTGCATGTCTGACCTCTAGTGGGGCCTGGGGTCAGTGCTGGACCACACTTGGAAGGTAGGAGAGGATCACAGCAGACACCCAGCATGCTGTGCATGGAAGAGTGCACAGTACCACCACTGGCATCATTTCATACCGCACCTCCACACCCAGGGGCTGGGGGAAGGAGAAGAATACAACCCCTCCCACCGTGCTGCATGATTGTCCATCCAGCCAAGTTGGCCCCGAGAAGCAATAGTATCCTGTTGCCATAGCCGAACTGTGGGTGCAAAAATAGAGCCTCTTAAAAAAAACATGGAAAATACATAAAAATAATTTAAAAAAACAAACACCCAAACCTAACTAAAGGGAACCCATTTAGCTAAAGTCTGGTGCTTGTTAAAAAGAAATCCAGAAATACATTTTCTGGGCACCTCAAAGTCCAGGGTGACCAACTTAGTGAGAAGAGCCTTCACTCACACTCTCTATATGAGAACAGCATGGGTTTCTTAACATCTGCAGCCACAGATGGAGATGTGCTGCCTGCTTATTTGGCATCAGTAAGCTGGCAATGGATGTTGATCTATCTATCTATCTATCTATCTATCTATCTATCTATCTATCTATCTATCTATCTATCTATCTATCTTCTTTTGTAGTTTTTTATTCCCTCAACATCACAGCTCAGCCAGCCCTCCCTGTTCTTTTTCTGACAAAGAACTATTAGAAGAAAAGTAGACTATGGTGCCCACCCATGCTACCGTTTGCCAACTCCCTCCCCTGCAGGTCAGCCACCCATCCCAAATGTATAGGTGATGACATTGAGATGCCCCCCCGGTGCCACCATGGAGTTAAGGTGATCCTGGGGTGCACAATCCCCAGTGTAGCATCCTATAGTGATTTAAATTTTAAATCTACAAAAATAAAACAGTCCCTTAATGCATTTATTTTTTTAAACTGACCTGTAAGAAAGGAAATGGTCCTCGCTGATTTGACCCCACCCTCCCCACCCAGACATGCCACTTAGCAACCAACCACACCTTACAACCCCCGCACACACCCTTACTCACCTCGCATGAGGAACCCAGCATCCTTCCAGGCATGTTTGCAATGTATTCAAGGCACAAAATGGTTCAGGTACAGTCTGCATCCATGTTTGTCAATAAATGACTATCTTTGTATCCTAACTGGAGCTTGGTTTGTATTTCCATTTGGTGGTGAGTGCTCAACTTTTTTTCTACTACTATGTTTGCAATGTATTTAACTAACATGTGGGAATACTTGCAATCCCCACTGTGGCTAGCAGAACAGAGAGCAATATAATGATTGTCATTAATTAATTATTGTGAATATTGTCTTGTCTTCATCCATGACAACTGATTCATAATAGGGTGAAACAGTTAAAATCTCAACTGCTCAGACAGTATCCCCCCTCTCTTCAAAGCATCACTAGCACTTTCTAAGGTGTGTGTGAGTGCTGCTGTCTACAAAGTGCCAAAAACCAGACAAACTACCATAAAGGATCAGATCAGAGCTCATTGATCCATTTGCATGGTTAAGCACTGAACTGATGTTCTACTACAGCCTACAGGGGGAATATAAAGCTGGCATAATGCTCCTGGACCTAACCACTGCAGACAAACACCCTGCCAAATGTAATATCAAATGTAAGCAGATGACACAGTTTTGTACAACACTGGCAGCTTCCTACCAGGTGCATGAAAATCTGCCAGCCAACTTTAACCAGCTATAACACTGGTTGTCAACAGAGCTGTTACTCCTGAAACACAAGTCTAAGGTAATGATTATGGGAGAAAGGAACAACCTGAAACTGGTTTGCAAAATCAAAATCAGCTGTCTAGATGGCACCCTCCATGGAAACAAATTATCTTACAAATACCTAGGGGTAACACACATGCAGAATCAATCCATGAGTGAGATTATATGCCATCTTGTAAATGACTGCAACTTCCAGACTCTGTATCTATCCAGAATCTAAAAGTAGTCCAACACACTAATGTGTGCACAAGGACGTGGTGCTTCAATGCTTAAAAAATCTAACATCTATGAACAAAAAACAAACAGAGCACTTACATCTCAAAATTAGCAACAAGGGCACCGGTCTTCTAATAAAAAAAATTATTTATTACATTAACACTGGAATAATGAAGAGCAACCTGATGCGTTTTGGACGACTGCTCACCCATCTTTTTACCTTTGATTAAGGATAAGCAGTCATCTGAAATGCGCCGGGTTGCTCTTCATTATGCCAGTGTTAATGTAATAAATAATTTTTTTATTAGAAGACTGGTGCCCTTGTTGCTAATTTTGTGGTGTGAGTGCTTTGCTTGTTTTTTGTTCATAGAATTCAAAAGTAGTCTAACCACAGATGCTGGAATAATTGTACTTAACATGTTTCTTCCCATCCTCAGCAATGGGAATATCTTTCTCAATCATGTATCAGCTGCAGATCTCTGTAAGATGAATGTTGCATGAACCAGCATCTACTGCTGTCTCTCAAATTTGCTTAGACTCTCATCACTTCCAACTATACTTAACCCTTGGAATAACCCCCCAACAGACTGACTCCATCACAGTTGGTCAGTGCTCATCATCAGCATTCTCTGGACCAGCTCATCAAGTTTAATGCTTACACACTGCAAGTTTAAATAAGCTTGTAAACCTGAACTTTTCTAATGTGCAGCTCTTATGAATTTGCAAACTAACATGAAAAACTGGAGATAGCACGTTCTGATACCATGGCCCCCAAACCTGGAATAACCTCCCCCGGGCTGCCTCACAAGAATGTTAGTATTTTTATTTATTACACACACCTTCTAGTTGCACAAAGTGTGGCACAGTACAAATAAAAAATTGCATCCATAGATAACATTATAAAATGGGCTTCAGATTTTCAGCCCTTGTTTGGTTGTTAGCCGGGCACTGAAAGTGTCTAGCACATGGTTAACATCAAGTACTGGCAACCTTGATGCAATACCCCAAAAACATATTAATGCCCATTTGAAATATTATAAAAGCTTTAGAATGTTGCAGACTGCCATTTTGTTTCCCTAATCACTGTCCAGTGCATCATACAAATGATTACAAATGGCACCTTACAGTGCCATCTCCCCCTCAAAAACCACATAATTCATTGTATATATCACAAAGACGTATTTCTCTGATTTAATTTTAACCATTTCACTTGTACAGTATCTGTGCCACCAGCCCGCACACCCTCTCCCCCGCTCTCTCACCATCCAGCCCACCGGCTGCTCTCTTGCTCCCACCCACTCGCTGCTTCAGCACAGTCACTAACCTGTATTTATTTGTTTGCAGGTTCTGTCTCTCTCTCTCTCTCTCTCTTTTTCGCTGTCTAAGCAACTCATTAATTACTGTGCCAAGAGTGCTTCTGTAGTTCCAAATCTCTTCCCTGAGCACTGTACACATCAGCACCATCCTCTCACCTGTGCTGCCCACTACAAAGGCACAACACAATTTAACAAAAAAAAATTAAAGGCATATTTACTGCCATCTCCAACCACTCTATTTTCAAAAAGTGAGAAAATAAGTGCGTGTGTGTGTGGGGGGGGTAGATGATGTAGTGCCATGGCAACCAGTTCAGGAAATCTGCAACTATGGATCACAGAGCGAGACAAAACTCCTTCACTCAAAAAGAAAAATGCAGTATACTGAAGCAGGTGGAGGAACTATTTTATTTCAAATTAAGACATATAACTTTTTTCTACTCAGTCCTTTTGAATTTAAATGTTCTTCAACAAGAAAAGCAAAAGTGACCATTTCATAAGCACAATAAGATACTCCGGGGTTGTACACTAGACACTTCTAGTGCATGGTCCAGGAGCTGAAGGTACTCAGCCTGTGGTCTTGTGCCTTATTATACCCCTGGCCATTCGCTAGATGTGCCTAGCCCACACCCCAAGAGTGTCTTATTGCTTACTTAACACAACATTCAGAACAACAATGTCAATGTCTACTTTCTTTATGAGGTCATTGAAATGCGTTATTGCTGACACCTATATGTCTGAAACTGTGAAATAGAATGTCCTAACCCAGTGCACCTCTGTGGTTGTCTAATGGCTGGACCTGCAGGTATGCTTTTGAAAACTGCATTGCATCTTACTGTATTTATTGTTTTCTACTTACTCCAGGATGTAGCTGCAAAATGGTCACTTGACCTAGCCCACCTTGCCTGGTAAACCAAATAAATAAAATAAAAAATAGAATCCCTTAAAATATATGGCTGCCACATGCATTAGGCTGCATCAAGTACTTTATTCTGAATTCCTGTTTGCCCTATATCCAGAGCCACTGAATGGACTGTGTTTCTTTAGGCATCATATTTATTTTTGGCACCTCTCATGCCCACCAGCACCCCTCTCCTTTGGGCTATGGACATCACCCCCCTCTACTCGCCAGACTCACCCACTGATCTTCAGCTTCACTGAAGTCCTCCTGCAGCCTTCTGTCCTCATGGGCCAGCTTCTCCCTGCCAGAGGCCTCCTCTGAGTGTCATGGAGGGGAAAGACACCTGGAACCTCCCTTCTTCTTCTTCTTCCTGCTGGCAAGCTTGTCCCTACCGGGGTCCTCACCACTGACTCAATGAGGAATATCCAAGCTTGGGTGGGGACTAAGGGGTGACATGTTGATGGTGCCCTGTGGGGTCAGTAGGCATGGGAGGGGCCAAACAACCATCATACAGCATGTCTGGTGCTTTAGGTTCCCCCAATTTTACCTTGACACCACCTGCAAGGATGCGCATGCTTTGGCTGACCTGTGGAGGGGGTGCCTGACAGTGCAAGGTCACCCTTACTTCAATGGCACCACCACCCACCTCCATCAGGAGCTGTTGCAATGCAATACACCATCAACCCTCCCCCTTGGAAGAGAATGTCCATTGGATACTCTGGATCCTCCCTGCCAGCCTCTGCTCCTGACATTCCAGGCTCATACAGTAGCATGTTGCCAGCATGCCAGAGTGATCCCTCCCCTCACACACTTCTTTTTGTTGTGTTTCTGGACAGTGCTTACCCTACCTCAGAATTTTCACTGGCTTATGGCCAACTAGATTTATTTTTTCCAGGGCACTGCTTTTACAAGCATTCAAGTTACTCCATTTGTGCAATCAATTCTCAATACATTCCCAATACGTATCACAGTCTAGGATTCCAAACAGGTGCCACACCCTTAGTTTCCAGTTATTAGATAATGGTCACTGAGATACCATGGCTGTTCCCCCAGAGACTGTTGCTAAGCTACACACAGTTTACTACTATATGTGATAAGCAAGCTGCATCTTTGTATTTACACCTGGACAATTAGCTGAATCTGTGATATACCTTTCCCCCTATAAGGTTTCTCATCAATAACCACTGACATTTTTATAGCCTGAATGGAATATAGCCTGCTTCACCAAGGCAGACTCAGTAGTTCTGTTATCTCTTCAGTGATTCCCAGAATGGCATTAAAGCATTTTAAACTTTAACTGATTTCATATTCATTGCAAAATGTTTTTCTTCCTTCTGATGTTCAGTAACGTTCCTCCCACTGAAGCACTGGGGCTGTGAAAAATACAGTAGATGCAATGGGAATTGAAATAGGACACTGGGTGTGAAATATTGTATACTGTCTTATCTTCCTATACCTTTTAAGTAAAAATTATATTATGGTATTCTTTAACGAGCATCAGCAACCAATAAATGTTTGCATGCTTGAATTTGACGTATGCAGTAGCTGTTGGTATAGGTAGCACAGCAGGTAAAGTAAACACATTAATGATACAAGTTATGTGTCATGATTGAGAAAGGAAGAGCTTCCCACATAATGTTGTTTTCTTAGACTGTGACCCTGACTTATCAAGATAGTATTTTTGTCATAGTGAGACGGGAACATGACAAGTGTCATTTATCAAATGCAACTTGAAATGTGATTTCACGGAACAACCACAGAAACAGGTTTTAGAGGGAGATTTGAAAATAACACCTGCCATGTTCATGAGATTGGGTAAATAAATGAGTATATTGAATGTGTGGGTTCAAAAAGTAAACAAACTGCAATGTTATGAGTGAACATTGAACACTGTCGATGTTTGTTCATTGTTAATTATTGTTTGTTCATAACTTTACTAATTTATTTTTTAGATTTTGAACCCAGATTTTCACCATAGCCTATTTATAACACCATCTTATGAACATGACAGGTGTCAGCTATGAAATCCTGCCAAAATGTCATTTTGCGGCACGAACATGAAAAGACATTTTGGGTGACATTTGAAAAATGACACCTGCCAAGTTCGTTAGGTGGGGTAACAAAAGGGCTATGTTGAAAGTCTAGAGTCAAAGGACCAGATTCTCACAGCCCTGCATCTGACACAAGGTGCTTGCACCCAACAGATATGGTGCAAGGTGCAACTTGTGTCCAGGTCTGCCTCCACGCAATTCAGAAAGGTGGCCTGCATCGACCGCAGGCTGCCTGCCCCAATCGGGGCTTGCACCGTCCCTGCACCCAGAGCTGGGCTGCGACAAGGTGCAAGAGGCACTGCGGCAGATGCAAGCTGCCACAGCCCGGGCACGGGATTCAAAAACTGCGCCCCAACAGCAGAATTCTAAGTACCCTTAGACCAGCCAGGGCTGGTCTAAGGGGACTTAGAAAATGCTCTGCAGTGCGCAACCCCTGTATGCAGCACTATGCTGCAGTCCCCCAGTGGTGCCAGGGCCCATGGCATGTCCATGGTGTTGTACACCCCCCCATCCCCTATGCAGCCCATGGTACATATGATAGTACTGTACCTTCCCCACCCCATACCCTGATGCTGCCTCAGTACATATACAGTGAGAGCCACCCACATGGTGGAATAGTGCCCTCTGGCTCAACAGGTAGTGCCCACCCCATTCCCAGATAGGGCAGGGGACCAGCATAGCTCTCCATACACCTCCATGGAGGTCCCTGACTGCCTGAAATGTGCAGTAGACTGTACAGTGTACATGCTAATATTAGCATGTACACTGTATAGTCTGCTGCACATTCCGGGCAGTTGGAGACCTCCGCGGAGCTGTGTGGAGGGCTATGTTGGTCCCCTGTCCTATCTGGGAATGGGGTGGGCACTACCTGTTTGGGTGGGGGGCTGGACCACCACCGGGAGGGTCATTGGCCTGCATTGGGGCCATCGGGATGGGGGTACCAGCAGGGCATTGCCGCAAGGGGCTTGCGGCATACCCCGTCCATGCACCTTGGTTTAGATGCATGGGGGGTGCTGCCACACATAAGGGGACTCAGGCTCCAGGATGCGTCCTGTACCTGAATCAGGTGCAGGGTCCCTGGCACAGGGGGCTTTGGTGCAAGCTGCAGTTTGCCGCAGCTTGCACTGAATGCAGCCCCCTTTGAGAATCGGGCCCAAAATCTGCAGATGTAACAAAGTTATGAATAGACATTAAAAAAATCTCAATGTTTTTCATAACTTCATTTTTTTTTTATTTGTTTTGTTTTTTTACATTTTGCTGCCACATTTTTTATGACGCCACCTTATGATCAAGACAGGTGGAATTTTTTAAATGCAGTCCAAAAGATGAATTTGCTAAGCAACTTTGAAAACATGTTTTGGAGGGAATTTGACAAATTACAACTGCCTTGTTACAGGAAAACTACACCCTCATATCTTGGCAAGTTCATTTGTTTCCATGTCAACAGACAACTCTTTTCGTGTAGCTGTTTAGAGATGTATGCAATTGCTTTAGTTTGTTTTCACGCTTCATACTAGGACATGTAACTATCCTTGAGGGTCTCCATTTGCTGGTTGTTGAAATCTCATTGTCCCTGACAGCTGTATTAACATATGAAAGTATGCTGTGTAATCACCCTTTAGACTCCACAGTTTGCCTGTCTGCTTAGACTTCAAAAATACAGATTGCAAGAAGGTGTGAAATACCACATTTACCTTCTGTTAGCTTTTGCAAACTGTCTAAGTTGTAAAGCTGAGTTTTTCTCTTTGAAATGCATTCAAATTATGTGTTTTCACATTGTTTTTGCTGGGTATTTGTTCTTTCAGTATAGAGATACATGGTATAAATGACTGATGTGACATCATGTCCCCATATGCTAATGCAGCTCTCATGGACAAAGAGATTTCAACAGCCATGAAATGGTGACCACCAGGGTAGCCACAGGGGGCTACCATGAACAGTAAAAACAAACTAAAGCAAACACCTACAGCCCCAACAGCTACAGGAAAAGAGTTGTTGGTTGACATGGAAACAAATAAAATTTACATGCTATGAGGGTATGGTTTTTCTTTAATGAGCTTGGGTTAAATAAAGGCTATGTTGAAAATATGGGACCAAACTGTTAAAAAGCACAAAGTTATAAGTAAAAGTTCAAGATGAATGACTAAGCCATTAACTGGACTTGTCTTGTTTTCAGTCAGTTTGTGATCAGACGCCATAGGGAGAGGAGCTTCACTGGTCTTGATGAGAGGATTACTTTGTGGGACATTTTATGGATGAATGAAGAGTGAGGGGGTTGTGGGTAGATACTGAGAGGGGGTCAGGTTGGGTGGGTACAAAGGTGGTTTAGAAGAACTCAATGTACAGTTTTCTTCTTTTCAGGTTTAAAAAAAAGAACAATTAGGAACTTTTTTTGCAGGTTCTGACACTGGGGATTGGGCACCCCAGTGTGAGGAGGGGACACCCCAGTGTCGCACATGGTGGTGGGAGATGAAAGCCTCAGCTAGGGGTTGGGCATCCCAGTGTGGGATTTAAGAGATGAATTCAGTTGGGGGGGAATACCAGTGGCAGGGTTGAGCACTTATCTCTGGTTTCATTGAACAAGGAGTGGTGCAGGAGGGGGTGCTACTGCTTGTGTGACTGAACACCTGCCACTGGTTTTAATTAACAGCTCAGTTGGGCATGAGGAGTGATATCAGTAATGGGGTTGTGCACCCAATGCCATTTCCCTGTACTGGGTGGATTGGGTGAGAGGATACCAGTGGTGGAGCTGAACACCCACTACCATTTTTCTGTACTGGCTGGGTCAGGCAGAAGGGGGAATATTGGTATCAGAGTTAAGCATCTGCCAACAGTTTTGTGTAGTGGCTGGGTCGGGTGACAGATACCAGTGGTGGGATTTACCACTCACAGCTGGTTTTTTGAAGGGTTGGTGGATGTTGACATGGCGGTCACAGACGGGAAAAAAACTGTGGCCATTGTGCACCATCTCTGCCAAGCCCTAAAGTCATTCCTCATAGGATATGCTCTGCTCATTCTAGATAATCTTGGTGACCTTTTGCTGCATCAACTCTTGTTTGTCAATGCCCTTACTCAGGTGAGGACTCCAGAACTGGACACAGTTCTCTAGATGAGGCCATATCAGAGATATTTATAGAGGCTGAATCACCTCATTTCTCATACTGTCAAAACCCCTCCCTCTACAACCCAGCATCCACAATGCCTTACTGTTTGCATTGTTGTATGGACTTGTTTTCTTGATGGAGCCACTGATTATGACCCCAGAGCTCTCTTCTCTGTTGAAGTGATCAGTCTGCCATCTCCCATCCAGTGTTCTGTGCAAGGATTCAGTTTACCTTACTGCAGTACTTACACTTCTTGGAACTGAATCACAACTGACAGATGTTAGACCATTTTTCTAGTTTCTTTAGGTCCTTCTAGAGCTCCCGAGTTCCTTTCTCATGATCCACCCTGCTGCATTACTTTGTGTTGTCTGTAAAGACACACAACTGTCGCTGGATAGCATCCCCAATGTCACTTAAGAATATATTAATTAGGACAGGTCTCAGCACTGATCCCAGCAGCATTCCACTTGTGACCTCTCTGTCCCCTATGCAGCCTTATTAACACTTTATGGCCTCCCCTTAGCCAACTTACTACCCACCTACCAATTTTCCACCCACCTAATTGAACACTGCTCCACTCCTAAGTCCTACAGCCTCTTTAGCAGTCTCCTGTATTGTACTAAATTGGAGGCTTTGCTGAAGGCCCTGCTAATGTCAATGTAGGGCAGATCTATTGCCTGGCCCCTGTCTATCACCTTGGTGACATCATCAGAAAACAGTATAAGGGTGATTTGGCAAGACCTTTCTGACACAAACCCATGCTGCGTTTCATCCTGTAATCTGTTGCACTCTAGGTAGGCCACCAAACTCTCCTTCATTATCTCCTTCGCAATAGTCTCCCCCCACTGTGGAATGGTACTACATCCATGGATCTCCAATCACTGGCACCACTCTGGACTGAAGTGAGTTATTGGATAGATGAGTTAAGAGAACTGCCAATACTGCGGCCAATTCCCAGCACTCCTGGGTGCAGATCATCCAGGTCTTAATAGGAGCCAACTAGGGCAATTACATTTTAGAACTGGGAACCAGCCAATGTGCAGTCCACCGTGATGTTTGGAGGCCTGGCTGACAATTCATATTAGAACTCTGAACTGAATACTAAGAGACCTCCCACTCCTCTTTTGGATCAAATGGGTGAGTAGCCATTTGAGGCAGAAAGCAAATTATAATATCTGAATCATTTGCCGTGAGGGGTAGTTGTGCACTGGGCTCTGCGTTAACTGAGCTGTGCCATAAGCAGTTGTACCCCTAATGAGAAAAGTGATTTAAACTTTGTGACTGAGCAAGGATTGAGCAGCTAACTTTGGGTTAGTTTAATCTTTAGGAGATGTATGACTGTCTCCATTAGCTGTCTCCCCACCAATCAACAACTCATTGGCTGGGGACTGTACCTTACTTAGAGTAAGTCAGTTAGGCAGTGCACCTTAAATAAAAGATGACAACTCAGGCAGTTAGATTTTAGAATAGGGACCCAGTTGATGGGTGGTCCACTGTGACATTTGGTGGCTGGGCTGATGATTCATATCAGAGCTTTAAACTGAACACTAATTGAATACTAGGAGATCCCCACTTACCTTTGGTATAAAATAAGTGAGTAATCATTTGAGGAAGAAAGCAAATTGTAATAGTTGAATTATTTCCCATGGGGGGAGGGTGTGCACTGGGTTCTCTGCTTCTTCAGAGTCTAGTGCCTTGTCTACCTTGAGAGTTTCTGGTCCTTTTTGTACTTTGTCCACTAATATCTGAACTCTTCCCATTTCCTGAAACCCCTTGCTGCAGTCTTGATACCACTTTCTGGCACAGGACCATTGGTCTTTTCTGTGAATAATGTGCAGAAGTAATTATTTAGTACA
The DNA here is from genome assembly GCA_016271365.2 of Neoceratodus forsteri. NCBI lineage: Eukaryota > Metazoa > Chordata > Ceratodontiformes > Ceratodontidae > Neoceratodus > Neoceratodus forsteri. The sequence continues at coordinate 1,648,848,858 of CM028130.1, forward strand.
TTTGCCTTCTGCTTATCATCCTCCGCTACCCTTCACCCTTGGCTAGGCAATCCGCCCCACTCTTGGTTTCCTTTTTTCCTGAATGTACATGAAAAATTATTTTACCTCACCATTTACTCCTTTGGCAATCCATACTTCTTCTGTCCTTCTAACCTCCACCCTTACCTCTTTAAGTATAGCCTGATACTTCTGCCAGACTTTGTCACCCATGTTCCTCTTGTATTCATTGAAGGCCTTATTTTGTCCCTCACTGCCCCCCACACCTCTTCAAGAACTGGATAAGCCTTTTGTGCTTGCTACTATTAGCAATTTGCTTTGTAAAAGCTTCAGTCACCTGCAGGAGTGCCACCATGATCCTGCTACATTATTCTTCCACCCACTTTATTTGGTCTCTATACCCTGCCAATCTCCCCTCACTAGGTCCAACATCTTCCCAAACTCTGTCCTATTGAGGTCCAAGAGCAGTGTCTTCAAGGGGTTCCACTGTTCCCCCCATCAATTCGGCTGTTGTGGTCACTGGACCCTAGCCATTCCCTAATAGTCAGCCCCACTACCATCTTCAAGTAAGTGAACATCAATTCAAATATGCCATCCTGCCATTTGAAAACCTTAACCAGCTGCACAAGTAGACAGTTCTGAATAATATCTAGCAATGCCTGACTCCTGGTGTTCTAAGCTGCTGGGATGTCCCAGTCTATATTTAGTAGGCTCAGGTCCCCTATTAACACCAGATCACCTTTGCTGCTCCCTTTCTGATTTTCTCTCCCAACTCTCTGTTGCCTTCCTCTTTCTGCCTCGGTGGTCACTAATCTAACCTTCTAACCAACAGCTGTTGTCAGCTGCACCCAGATAAATTCCACTTCCCCTTCCTCTTTTATAGTCCCATCCTCTGTTACCTTGATTCCTTCTCTAATGTATAAGGATACTCCTCCTCCTCTCCTCTTGCCCCTGTCTCTCCAAAAGTAAGGTATACCCTGGAGCCACCAGTTTTGCCACCATTCCAAGTCTCCATGATGGCCACTAGGCCTAACTCAGCCTCTACCACCAATGCCTGCAGTTCACTGATCTTATTGTTTAAACTAGTGCTTAGGCAAACCAGCATGCGTGCTTCCATCTTACTCCCTCCCCTCTTGCATGAGCCCTTTCACATGTCGTCCACTCCCTCCCTTCCAACATCCACTCTGATAAATAAACCTTTGCTACCCAGTCCCTCATTTGCTACCTTTACTTGTCCCTTGCTTCCAACACTGCTGGCTTCCCCTGTATTTCTGTGTCCAGGGGAGCCTCTGCTAGGGTCACCTGCACTTACCACCTATGAAGGTGTTCACAGCATCAGCTATCCCCTTTTCAGTTTAAAAGACTATCCACATAGACATCTAATTTCTGCTGCAGTACACTAACTACCTTTCTAGTAAGATAAAGTCCATCTCCCTTAAAAAGCTTTATATTACAGAATCCTCTCCAGTCACCACAAATCCTTATCCCGCCTCCCTATACCATTCTCTTAACCCTGCATTAAATGCCTCAGTTTTGCTTTAACTCACCCTACCACCTTTCCCAGTCCATACAGACAGAACCTCTGAAAAGGCCAGCATGGCTGTCTTCCCACTCAGTACCCTCCCCAATCTTCAGAGGTTGGACTTAGTTACCTCCAGTCCATAACTTGCCAAGTAATTCTTGCCCAGGTACACTAGGATATGTGGCATTTCCCCTCATCTTTTCAAGCATTCTCCCTATCCTGCTTCATCCCTTGGGGATGATACACCAGGAAGGCACCCAACCTCCCCCTTCATAGACCCATCGCTGCAGATCATCATTTCCACACCACTTGCCATTGAATCCCTGACTATCAGGACCCAGTTTGCCCCTTCCTTTATTCTCTTGACCCTGTTTGGTGCCTTCCCCACCACATTACCCCATGAAATGGGCAAATCAAGTTTTTTTTAATCATCTATTTATGCACCCCACCCCTGGAACTCTCCTTAGGCTACTCCTGCTCACCTGATGCCGCTCTACTGCCCACCCGGCCCCCTATCTCCTTTGCCCTCCACCATCCTCCTGCTAGTGGACTCCCCAGCTCTGAGCCCCTGCGATAGGGCTACCTCCATTCCAGCGCTCTATCTAGAATCAAGTGTGCTGGCCGAGATGGTGGAGGAACAGGGCAGGGAGCGGAGTCAAGGCTCGGTGTTGAGCATGTAGTGATGTGGCTCAGAGGAGAGCCATCACCTATCCAGGATCGGGGGAATTTTCCAGGCTTTGTATGTTTCCCCCTAGGAGCGTGGGCATGCAATTATGCCCACACGGCCATGCCTCAAGCATCTGCCGCGCTCCTCCCCTAACTGCTCTGAGTGTTAGCTGTACCCCCCATCTCCACTGGGGGCCACTACTGCGCCGGAAACACCCTGCACCAGAAGACATATGAAGAGAGACTTAAGAAGCTTAATATGTATAGCCTCGAGGAAAGGAGGGAGGGGGGGACATGATAGAAACTTTCAAGTACCTCAAGGGAATCAACAAAGTCCAAGAGGGTAGCATCTTTCAAAAAGGTGTGCAAGAACAAGGTGGCACAATTTGAAGATGGGGGGGCAGCTCAGAGGTTATTTAAGGAAGTATTTTTTCACAGAGAGGGTTATGGATGCATGGAACGGCCTTCTGGAGGAGGTTGTGGAGTCAAAAACAGTGGTGGAATTCAAGCATGCATGGGACAGTCATAAGGCAATTCTAGGTGGTGGGGGTAGGAAGAAGTAGGCTGCTGATTAACTAGGATCTTCAGCTTATCCAGTAGGTAGGGAAATGGGCAGACTGGGTGGTCCAAGCGGTCCTTATCTGCAGTCAAATTCTATGTTTCTATGTTTCTATGTTTCTGGATCCCTCCCCAAGGAGAGGAGAGCAGTCCATCGGATGCTTGATCCTACTCCATCCCCTGCCAACCCCCAACCACCAAGCTCGTTTCCGAACTCAGGTTGCCGGCATGACTCGAGGTGTGGCATCCAGCTGGGCGAATCAATTTAAGTGAGTAAATTTGAGCGACATCAAAATGGTGACTGTAAAATGGGCTTTGTGCACTTAATAGCACATAGTGAGTACAGCGATATTGTGTCTGTAGGGAGCAATAGTTGTATGCAGTATAGAGGGGGTATGTTCAGTGGGTCAATCCTGAGACATCTGTCTGGCGTAGTAGTAACAGTCACCACCTCTTTGTCTGCCTGACTTGGTTTCAGGACTGGCTGAGGTTATTTTGTTTGTTTAGGGGGTATATTAACTATTGTGTGTGGGTTTCTGAAGTCCTGTTCATCCACCTTCCCAACTCTGTTCCCTCCTGCCTGCAGGTTGCATCCCCCAACGTTCTCCCCTTACCAATTGCTGTCACCCCATGATTTAGCCCCCCTCCTGAGTTTCCCCGGGGTGTGGGGAGGAGTAGCTCCCCCGCACTAAATGTAAGCACACTTCACCCCCGCAAAGAATGTATGTGCCAGTCACTGATTGTGATAGGTGCTGTTGTGCTCATACCCATTTCGCCATTCTACAATGTGTTCTTGCCTTTAAGTTCATCGTCATTTTTGTTGGTATTATTATCACATGGAACCCCCTGCTCCCTGATTGGAGTCCTACTCCCAACCCGTTATGTTTACTTTACCCAGAGCAGTCTTTTATGTCAAAAGAAGAAAATCCGTGGGACATGACTGGGCAACCTCAATACAGATGATCCATACATACTGTTGGAGGGGTGCACACAAAGGTAACGTGGATAACAGGTCACAGAGAGAGAAAATCTTCTTATACCTGTGGTATAAGTCCTATATAGGAGGCAACTGAACAGTGTGTTTGAGATTATATTGAGAGAAACTGTCACAGTGATGGTTCCAGAGAATGCAGTCGGTGAGCCCTGATGTAATCAAATCATATTGTTCAGTTACTGAAAAATGGGCATTGTCCCTTCTTTACAGCTTTTGATCATGCATATTGAGTATTGGTTGGAGCAGTGCTATGGCCATACAAAGGAAAACAAAATCAGATATGCTTCACTGTCACTAAAATGGTGCAAATGATATAAGAAATATAAATATAAAATGAGGCACTGAAATGTTTGTGAAAAAAACTGCAATAGGACAGACCTTTGATTAAACTTCTTACTACCAAGATACATTATGGCAGCTTTTACACTACTGGATCTACACCAGTGGTGTCAGTGGTGCCGATGAGATACACCGGTGCAGAGCCAGCAGTGTAAAGAGTTGCTGGAACATTACAAGCTGCTCCCTTGTGCTGTGTTGTGGCAAAACACATTCCCTAGTTTGTTGGAAATGTGGAGCTTAGTGCACTGCTGCAGGTGTTTTTTGCAAACGTGTAAAAACCTGCACCAGTGCCACTCCTATTCACAGACCCCTTTGCCGGACATGCCCCCAAAACACATCCAGAAGCAAATGGTTTGATATCTTTTATTGGACCAACATAGATGTTACAAAAAGAACACAGTGCCTAAGCTTTTGGACTAACCAAGTCCTTCCTTGGAAGTTTCCGAGGAAGGACGTAGTTGGTCCAAAAGCTTAGGCACTCTGTTCTTTCTGCAACATCTATTTTAGTCCAATAAAAGCTATCAAACCATTTGCTTCTGGATCTGTTCTTACAAGGTCCAACACAGCAACTAAACTAAATCTGTATGTTATCCCAAAACACAGGAAGGCCACTGGAAATGTTGGACAGACACAGCATGTGAAAAGAAGAGGGCAGCGGTGTGAATGGAACGAGGAAGCCAATTCAGACAGCAATGCTCCAGGTAAATATAAGTGTCAAAGTGCCTTAAAACTCATAAAGTCACATCATTTTAAGCTGAGGAGGTCATTAGCCCATTTTGCCTGTGCTCCAGTTCACTCCCACTGGCTTTCGCATAAATCTCTCCCACAAAACCAAAGCCCTTTTAAAATGTTTAATTCTAAGTAATTCTCTAGTTCCTTTCCGGAGGTAATATAGCGTAGTGGTTAAGGGCACTGAGCTGCAATCCTGAAAACCTGGGTTTGAATCCCATCAGCCCCCCACTTGCATACTACTGTGTGATCCTGAGCAAGTCACTTAACTTCCTTGTGTTCCCGGGCTGCACCTGGAAACAAACTTCCACTTAGTGTGCCTCTCCTGGTTAAACAATTTCCCCTTCCCTTCCCTTTTTGAATCATTGGCACATACTGCACATCCACTGCATTAAACCCATTTATAGCTATAAACCCACTGAGTGTTTTGTGTCTTTGTTGCTGAGATCAGAAGGGTTACTGTGGCACTGTATACTCAGGAAAGGAAACACCCTTGTTATCCCATGCCTGTTAGTGCCCCTAATGAGGGAACATACAATAGTATTAATCTCTGCAAAAAGTATAGGTAATGTAGATGAATCTCTTCTGCTTCATATTTATTTCCTTTTAAAATTAAATTGAAAGCATTCAAAAATGTATTTCTGTCTGGATTAACTTTTCAAACTTTTTTTAAAGGAAATTGAAGGGCATTATACAGTTATAAAATTCATGTTGGCCTTCCTGTGAAGCTCACATACTGTCTGCATCTTGTGCAAAAGCTGCTACTAAGGTGCCATCATTAGCATGAAAAAAGTGCATATTACCCATGTTCATGAAAGTGTGTCAGCATACTTATCAGGGTATAGTTGCTAAGGATTTCTGGAAGTCTACCTTTTGGCAAATGTTTGGCAAATATCTGTATTTGGATCCTCAGATATGTGGGCATATTCATTACTCATATTCATTATTCAGCTGAAAACTGTGTTTTACAACAAATCAGCTGAAACACAGTTTGTAGTCAACCCAGGTGGCCAGGGTTTGTCCCATGTCCACCCCACAGTCATTCCAACCTCCCCTTAGATCCTCCAATATCTCAAATGATTTTATCTACCCCCCAGACAGCCCCTCCTTCCATACAATACCTCTTTAAAGGCTTGGCTCTTTTTAAAGCCTCTATGCATAAACAGGGAGTGTACTCAGTGCTTTTACTGAAGTGCTGCCTGTATACGATAGGGGGAAAGAAGAATCTCCACACTAAGACTTTCAATTCACAGTTGTTGCAATAGTGCAGAGAGGAAGGGTTTGGCTACACTGGCGGCTGAGATCCATCTAGGGGGATAAGGGTCTTTACAGGGATGATGGCCTGCATACGTCCAGGACAGGAACTGCATACCTCAGTGGACAGTTTAGATGTTATTTTGATGAACATTTAAACTAGCTAAGAAGGTGGCAGAAGAAAGTGAGGAAGCAGAAACTGCCCCACCCCAAAGGCTGAAGTAAACAGTAGGGAGACCATGAGGGGAATGGAATACCCTAAGGTGGAAATTAATAGTGAAATCAGTGGTATAAATGAAGGTTGATGGGAACAAAAGAATAAAAAAGAGAGGAGGAAGGAGAGAGGGCAAAAAGGAAATAAAGGGGGACCAAGCAGAGTGGAAACAAAATCTGGAAGGCCATGTGTACAAATGCTAGAAGTCTAGGAAATAAGATTCTAGAATGGGAGGCCATAATGGCAGAGGCTGACCTGGATATTGTGGACATCACTGAGTCAGGTGTCTTGAAACCATGACTGGGGCATGGCATTACCAGGCTATGCCCTGTTTTGTGGGGACAAGGTGAGAAAGAATGGAGGGTGTGTGGTGCTTTATGTGAGGGAAAAGCATGAATGCAGTAGATATACTGGAACTATGTGGTTCATAGGTACGATGGGTCAGTTCCAGCAAGATGCATCAACAGGAATTCTGTTGATGGGCATTACAACGATGGCACAATGCTGACAGCCAGCATTGTGCCGTCAGGAGAACCAAGTGTTTTTTGCAGGGGCCTTCACCCCCCCACACCCTCTGCACTATTAATTACTAACTCCGAGTCTGAGTTGTTTCAGAGAGGGGTGTACACCCTGGAGACAGCAGTGTCAGAACAATAGCGGACCATTACAGTGAACAGCCGATTCTGTCGCTGTAATGGTCTTCGCTGTTGTTCCATCACTGCATCAATGGTATATGCTATGGGTCACCCCAGAAATGGAGAATGGAACCTGTATTCACACTGCCATGATCTAAAGCGCTCCAGCACAGCAGAAGGAGTTAGATAAGGTACTGGTGAAAGCCACTGGCAAGATGGCAGAAAAGGGGGAAGTTCTGCTGGTAGGGGACTTCAAATTGCCAGATGTAGATTGAAACTTCCCAGATATAGCTTCAGCTAGAAGCAAGAACATTCTGGACTCCATACAGGGGGCATTCCTCAGGCAACTAATCAGTAAATCCACTTGAGATGAGGCAATACTGGACCTAGTACTCACTAACAAGAACAATGTTGCAGACATCAAGGTGGGTGGCCAGCTGGGGAATAGCAATCACCATACAGTATGATAAAAGATAAGGATGGCTGCAGAGTCGAACCACACAAGGGCGAGGGTCCTGGACATCAGGATGGCAGATTTTAAAAATATGGGTGTGTGTGTCTCAGGGATGACCTGAGGGGTGACTTGACTGAGGTGGAGGAACAGTGGGCAAAGCTGAAAAGGGCCATAGTGAAGGCAACAAACCTCTGCATCATTCAAGTGAGCAAAAGCCACAGGAAAAACGCAAATCGGCAACTAGATCCCTAAGATCAGCCACTCTTCCACTGCTAGCTATAGCTAAACCTTGTCTAGTGGTAGGTCAGAGAGCCTTCTCCTTTTTGGGACCCTCTCTCTGGAACTCCCTCCTGCTTGCAGTTCTAACCTGTCCTTCCATAACTCAGTTTAAGCACTCTCTTGAATCCACTCTTATTTCCTCCCTGAACTGCACCTGTACCTAAGGCCTTTAACCTTTTCTTGCTTTATGTAACTTCTTCCTTAAATTCACTGTTGCAAAATCTATAATTTTTTAATATTACTTGCATATTTCACTGCATTTTTGGAACTACTGCTTATGAGCCTTGTATATATTCCATTTTACCAATTGTAATCATCTTTTGTCTTACTCGTAACTTTCCTGTGTATGCTTATATTTGTCAAAATATTTGTAAATACTGTTTACATGACTACACATTTTTGTAAATAATGTTTGCTATCCTTTGTACCATCTATTGTACCCTTCCCTGGGTTTCTCCTAAAAAAGGGACATTCTGTCTCAGTGGGCTTACCCGGTTACCAAAATTCAAATAAATAAATAATAAAAAGAGACCACTATGGGTCTCAAAAGAGGTGGCAGAAAAGGTAAAGGCTAAAAGGGTAGCATTCAGAAGGTATATGGAGACACAGAGTGCCACAAAGGAGCACCTTCTCTCCCAAGGAGAGTTGGAGGCTTATCAGAAGCTCTCACAAGGAGCAGGGGAGCTGTGTTCATTATAACTTGGGATTTATTATTTTTGGGGGGTTTCCTGCTTTAGCCGCATTAGCATTTCCCCTCTAGGTGCTGAGGGGACTGTTGAACAAGGTCAGAGTGGAGAAGAGGCAGCGACTGGAACAGCAGAGGGGGGATCAGGAGGCAAATCAATTTACCAGGGTTCATGGGTGGTAAGGGGACAGAGCTTGGGTTTTGGTAAAAAGAATAACTGTTTTACTTGATTGTTTTGGTCTGCATTTTTCTTTCCTTGGCTGTGTTGTAGTGGACGCCAGCTGTGTAGTTGAAGGAGCCCAACGGTGACACAGCAACTGTCCGCCATATCGGACGGGCGGTCTAAAGTGTGCTGATTGTTTTCTGCCATAGAGGCATGGGGGGCTCAGGCTCGCCCCACCATCCCCCATCTCTCCCACCCTGGGCTAGTCCACCTTTATAGGCAGACATTCAGGAAAAGGTTTTATTACTTCCTGATATAGGTCAGGGCAGGAGGGGCTACACCTATACCATATAACCACATAGGTGATGTATTTGGAGTGTAATCTTGTATAGAGGCAGTGTACAGAGGACAGATTAAAGCAACAGGGAAGGAAGGAGGGAGATAATTAAAAAAAATCCTTTTGGGAGACCCTAACACAGGAAGGGGCTACAAAGAATACAGAAGAGGGTCTCTAGTAGTAGGGGACATAGTTGGGACACACAGGGAAGATGCAAGGAGTGGTACAGTTTAGCAGGTGCAGGGCCGCAGTGTTCAGTAGAACATTCTGGATCATGAGATGCTGCCCAATCTCTCTGGGTTGAGGAAGAAGGCTGCCTGTCTCCCAGCTGAGTTGGCCAGGATGCAGGGAACCTTCACCCCCACCCAGAGGCCACTGTGTCCACAGTCAAAACCTCAAAGGGTGCCCAGCAGGAGTAGTGGTTGGACCACGGTGTGGTCAGAGAGAGTGAGGGAGGCGGTCTGAAGCACATCCCCCAACTGGTCCAGCTAAGTAACTCCAATGCTGTCTTGGAAGAATGGGAAAGCACCACAAGGGCACCCACAGCTGAGACCAAGGAGGATGGGTGGGTCCTCCGTGATGAAGCCCTAGGGAAGGGGAGTAGAGGACCCAAGAGGAACAGGAAGCTACTCCTGGTAGAGAACTCAATTGTCCGGGGAGTGAAGTTAGGGGCATCTAGCAGTGGGGAGAGGGAGGTCAAGTGTCCCCCAGGAAGCACTGCATGGAGGAATGGGAAGCGGATCCATAGGATGGCAAGGGTGATAGTAAGGAGGGAGGAACTGGATGTCATTGTCCACCTGGAGACAAATGACCTGGCAGAGGACAAGGTGGAGATAGCCAGAATCCAGGAGGTCTTCAGGAAGTTGTGGGGAGATCTTAAGCAGATAGCACACTCTGTCTCCTTCTCAGAGGTACTACCTGTCCACGGCATGGGGGAGGCTAGGTCAATCCGCATACAGAAATTCAACACCTGGTTGAAGGAATAGTGAGGAAAAGAGGGTTTTAGCTTCATGGGAGACTGGTGCCCCACCTGGAAGGATGCAAAGCTGTTTAAGGATGATGGCCTGTATTCATCCGGGAAGGGGACCTCAGGCCTCAGTGAGGGGTTTGGATGATTCTGCAGCAAGTATTTAAACTGGCCAAAGGGGAGGAGACAGGAATGTCAGGAAGCTTAGGATCCCCCCTGAGAACATGCTCTACACAAGTACCCAAAAAGTGGATAGACAGATGGAGGGTGGAACTCAAATCAAGGAAGGGAGACAGGGAGGAATGGGAAAAAGAATGCCCAGGAAGGGGGAGGGCATAGAACACTAAAACAGGGGATGGAAGTCACATCCTGGAGAGCCATGTGTGTCAGTGCCCAGAGACTTAGTAACAAGATGGAGGACCTGTAGGCAGCCATGGCACAGTCAGACCTGGACATTGTGGCCACCACAGAGACATGGTGTAAGGATAACCACGACTGGGAGATGGCCATATCAGGCTACAATCTATTCAAGAGGGATAGGACAGGCAGAAAAGGAGGGAAGAGTGGTGCTTTATGTAAAAGACAACATAAAGGCCACAGAGATTCAAGGGGAACAAGGAGAGGGGATCTATTGTGGGTTAAGCTTGTTAGAAAAACAGGGTCAGCCATCTGCACAGGGGTCATTTACAGATCACCCACCCAAGGGGAGAAGACAGATAAGGAGATGATGCTGGCTATTCAAAGGATGGTCACAAGGGGAAGGTAGTGCTGGTTAGTGTCTTTAATATTCCAGACATGGAGTGGAGCCTCCCAGCAGTAGCAGCAGCAGCAGCCAGGAGTAGATTAACCATGGAATCTCTTCAGGGAGCTTTCCTTAAACAACTGGTCATGGAACCCACAAGGCAGAAGGCTCTGCTAGACCTGGTTCTAACAAATGGGGACAGTGTGACGGGGATCACAGTGAGGGAGCACCTAGAGAACCATGACCGCCAATCAGTGTGGTTTAGCATAATGGAAGAGGCAGAACCCAGCAACAGAAAAATACAAATCCTTGACTTTAGGAGGGCAGATTTTGGGGAAATGCTTGGAGGAGGCATTAACTGAAATAGGACAGAAATTAGGGTGGAGGAACAGTGAGCAGTATTCAAAATGGGGATAACAAGGGCAACACAACTATGTATAAAACAGGTTAGCAAGGGGAAAAGGAAGAAGAGACCATTATGGTATTCCAAGGAGGTATCAGAGAAGGTGAAAGCCAAGAAAACCATACTCAAACAATACAAAAAAACACAGGCAGAAGGGGACAAGGAGAGGTACCAGGAGAAACAAAGTGGGGCAAGGAGGGCAGTAAGAGAAGCCAAAGCCCAAACAGAGGAGCTCATTGCAAAATCAGTGGTTAGAGGGGACAAAACCTTTTACAGGTACGTAAGCAAAAAAAGGAAGACAAAGGGAGGGATAGTGAGACTAAAAGTGGAGGATGGGAGTAGTGTGGAGGATGACAGCAGCAAAGCAAACATACTGAACAGATATTTCTGCTCAGTCTTTACAAAGGTGAGGGATGGTAATGAGCCACAAGGGAGAAGAGAGTGTAGGAAGGGCACGGAAATGGATACAAGTCCTTTTTCATGGGAGAGGGTCCTAAAGGAACCGGAAGGTATAAGAGTAGATAAAGCTATGGAGCCAGGTGGGGTACACCCCTGGGTGCTGAGGGAGTTAAGAGAAGTGGTTGCTGAACCTCTGGCAACCCTGTTTAGCTGGTCACTGGAAACAGGAGAGGTACCCAAAGACTGGAGGACAGCTAATGTAGTCCCCCTATACAAAAGTGGAAACAGAGAGGAAGCTGGAAACTACAGACCAGTCAGGTTGACCTCAGTAGTGGGGAAGATCATGGAAATGCTACTGAAGGAAAGAACAGTAGAACACCTGGTTGCCAGTGGTCTACAGGACCCAAGGCAACATGGTTTTACTGGGGGAATGTTATGTCAGACTAACCTCACTGAATTTTTTAACTGGGTGACAAGGGAGGTGAATTGGGGGGGCAGTAGACATGACCTACCTGGACTTCAGCAAGGCCTTTGACACTGTGCCACACAAAAGGCTGTTAAACAAGCTGGGGAACATGGGAGTGGGTAGGACGGTAGTGCTGTGGGTTGGAATTGGCTGGATTGCAGGACACAGAGTGTAGTGGTAAATGGCTGCCACTCCGCAGAGGGAAGGGTGACCAGTGGGGTACCACAGGGATCAGTGCTGGGTCCAGTCCTCTTCAACATCTTTATCCGTGACATTACAGAGGACCTAGAAGGGAGAATCTTCCTGTTCGCTGATGACACAAAGCTCTGCAACAGGGTTGACAAGCAGAACGGTGTGGAAAGAAGGAGGAGAGATCTGCAGAAACTTGAGAAATGGTCAAGGGAATGGTAGTTAAGATTTAACACAAAGAAATGCAAAATAATGCACATGGGGCACAAAAACCCAGGAACAATACATCAGCTGGGGTGGGGCTATAGAATGCTCCAAACAGGAAAGGGACCTAGAGGTTATCATCTCAGATGACCTCAAGGTAGGGAGTCAGTGCAACAAGGCAGCAGGAAAAGCAAACAGGATGCTGGGTTGCATAGGCGGGGGTATCACAGGTAGGAAAAGGGAGGTCATAATTCCACTATACAAAAGACTAATGAGGCCACACCTTGAGTATAATGTCCAGTTCTGGAGGTCTTACCTATGTAAGGACATAGACAGAGTGGGGGCAGTTCAGAGGAGGGCAACTAAGATGGTGATAGGTTTACATCACAAAGCCTATGAGGACAGGCTGAAAGACTTAAATATGTATTCCCTGGAGAAGAGGAAGGAGAGGTGGTATATGATTGAGACATATAAGTACCTCACAGGGAGAAACAAGGTGCAGGAAAACACAATTTTTCATAGAAAAAGATGTTCCAGGACTAGAGGACATAGGATGAAACTGGAGGGGGCAGGTTCAGAGGGAACGTGAGGAAGAATTTCTTCATGGAGAGGGTGGTGGACAAATGGAATGCCCTGCCAGAAGAGGTAGTGCGGGATGAAACAATTACAGGATTTAAGAATGCATGGGATAGGCATAGGGGGATCCTGGTGGTTGGAGGAAGGGGACAACACAGTTCTAGAGAAGCTTGAAGTAGCAAAGTACATGCACAAATGGGCAGACTAGGTGGGCCATGGGTCCTTATCTGCCATCAACATCTACTTTTTTTTTAACCAGGAGAGACACATTAAGCTGAAGCTTGTTTAGAGGTACAACCTGGGAGCACAAGGAAGTTAAGTGACTTGCTCAGGGTCACACAGTATGCAAGTGGGGGCTGTGGGATTCAAACCCAGGTTTCCAGGTTTGCAGCTCAGAGCCTAAAACCACTGTGCTATACTGCTTCTCCTATGTATGAAGTGAGAGGGAGGACACTAAGGACCCTGACAATACTGTATAATTTGCATGCTCCTGCAGTTTTTACCCAAATCCATGATTTATGATGGAGGAGGTAGTAAGTATCGTATTAACTGCTCCAATGAAATGCCCCCCTCCCCCCATGAAACAGATAGATTCTGAAGCATAGAGGGGGCATTCTAACTAGCATCAATGAGTCACACTAGGTGAACAGTAATAGATGATTGGTACAGAGTTCATTGATCCAGTACTTCACTTAGCTCTGAGCAGATCCCTTATTATTGTCTTCCTAGCATCACGCATTGATGTTATTCAGCACCCCCCCATGCATAACAAAACCTTGTCAGTTGCACTGCAGGGAGGGAAGGAGATTCAATCTGAACAGAATTTCTTGAACTTGTCCATCAAGGATCTGGGCTTGGGTGTGAAGATCATATAGGCATTTGATTTACTGCAAAATGGGACTGGAAGGAAAGCTTGGGAAGGAGGAACTTTGAAAAGATGGAGACTAGTTGAAAGCTAGTTATGTTAAACTGTGCCCACTGGACCTGGTGCCCCTATCATTGTTGTAGGCAAGGGGATGCACACATTTATTCAGCCAATTACGCAATCTATAATAATGGACTGGGGGTACCACTGGGGTGGTGGGGGCTGACAGGAAGCCAGATAGGATGTTTGCAAGCTATGGAAGGCCCCAAGAAAGGGCAGGGGAGATAAAATGGGCATGGGGTTAACATGGCTCTAGCCCTTGCAACCAGGGGGAGGAGAAAGGCATTTTTTCAATTGATTCTAAACTTTTTTTGTAGGAGTGTTATATAGTTTTGAATTGCAGTCAAATAGCGCTGTTGTTCATTATTCAGACTTTGAATAACACATAGCCTACTAGTCACAGTATTTGGGAAGTGATAATCACTATTCACACACCCATAGTAATCACTGCTGGAACGTATGGCAGGAGAAGCAGACAAGATGTGCCCCGAGATCTTTATGTACCACAATGCTTTTACAATGTTTGTTTGTTCATAATATAGTGAACTCAGATAGGTTAAAAACATTTAATAAAAGATTAGATGTACCTTTGCAAGAGTCAAATATAAACATATATTGCCACTAAAAAGTGTGTGTATATGGGGGGGTCTTGATGGACAACAAAAGATTTCTTCCATCCTAATCTTGTATGTTCATCTGTTCTTCTGCTACTGTGGCTGGCAACTGCACTGAGTAATTATTGGGCAGCAGGAGAGCTTCAAAATCTCATCATTAACATATATGGCTATCACTGAATTAAACCAACGCAAGCATTTAGTAACTCAGAAAAAGCATAACAGATAGGATGTTTGAGAAAAGAGTAGTATTCAGGTTACATAAAGGATGCAATGAGGGAACAAATGTCCCTATTATTTGGCATCTTTGTATCTGTCCAAGCAACACACATACACTTTAAAGCTTCAAGCCTACTGCAAAGCATCATGGGTATGCAAACCCTTGTGTGGGTCAGGCTGACTAGGCTTTACAGAACAGAGGTCACCTTCTGAACAGGCTGTTGCTTTTGTTCCATCCAAGTCCAAGAATGACAAACTGTAGATGCTTGTTTTTTCTTGTCAAGACCCAGTAAATTAGGATCAACCTAACTAGGTCTACATTGTGCCTCTAATGTTGTCTTGTCCACTTAGGTCCATTCAAAGAGCACTGCTCATGGTTGAGGACATTCAAGACAACTATTTAGAAGAAGGAGGCTCAGCTAACAAAGACTCATCAACAGTGCGGGATTGCACTTTGCTGTTGCATCTGCTCATTGTATTTGATTATCTCCATCTATGCACAAACTCATGCCTAGGCTAAAAACAGAATTGTGCTTGTAAGCACGGGGAATTGCTTATAGGGTAAGAATGGGATATGTGATACTGTTTAGTATTTATATTGTTGCAATACTTTAGTCTGTTCTTGGGGTGCTGTGGGCTTGTCTTGTAGGTTATAATATATGCATGTGTATAGGTGCATACCCAGTATTATGGCTCGGTTTTTCAAACACGATTTTTATATGTTGTAGCCCTTGGTTTTCATTACAGTGCACTTTAACAAGCTCAGCATTCTTCAAACAGTGACAGTATGTGTATAGTTTAACATTGATTTTGGGAGGTGTTCACAAGCCTAATGGTGTTTCTGCACCATTTCTTTAATGACTGGGCTGTGCTGATCAGTAGGTGATCACTGAGGGTTTTGCAAAGCTCTCTCCCTGAGTGCTGTGAGAGCTCCTGTGTGATTACACAGCCATCTGATTTGTTCCACAGCAATGTGCGGAAATGGGAAACCGAGGAAAACAGGCAGCACCAGATCAGCAAGCACTCATTTTGGGTGTGGTGAAGGTTGCCTGTACACACAAAAAGGGTAACATTACAATTGCTCTGCTCCAGTTACAATAGTGCAGATCATGTCATGTAAAAGGCCCTATTAAGAGCAGTGACATCAGTCAGATTGTTGACAAGTGGCATGTGTGTCTGTATAGGAGCAGATGGCTGTATGTCTGCTCTGTGTTAAGAAGATGCCAAGGTCTGTGCCTCCCTTTGAATATTAATGTAATAGTGCAACCTGGAGTAGATGGCGCAGCATTACAAAATTGCCAGCAGAATCAGGCCATAATGGTCTAGCTAGTCTGTTTGAGTGTGCAGCTCAGCTTAAATCTGTATCTCAATAGGGGGAACAGGGTAGGGAGAAGTGGACTGTGCCATTTATTTGATTGTGCCATTTATCTGATGCTGTTTCCTTTTGCCTGCCCTCCCTTTTCTCAACTAAGGTCACACACATTGTCCAGTTTAATTTCCCTCCATTATTGCGTACTGTAGCAACAATTAACTGCATTAATGTGGCTTCCACTGGGCTTCCTACCAATCCCCCATCTGTCTTATAATAATCAACAGCTTTTTGCTGTCTTCTATTGAACTCACTTTGCTTAGGTGAAAAAGATGGATCAGTTATCCCCCGCCTCCCAAATAATAAGCTCAAATGCAAAACAGTTCTGTCAACCTTCTGTATTTTCAAAACTGAGTAGGGGATCTGGGCTTTAAAGCACCAGTGGAGAGATTTTTTTTCAGAAAGCTAGTTTTAACTATAACTAATGAAAATGTTAGCATTCCTGACAGATCTACTTTCCAGGGTACCTCCTGTGCAGTGCACAGTGCTTTTTTCACATTTCTGTATCCTAACCCTTACCAAGTCTACAATGCTACAGTATTTCGATCCCAAAAGTGGCTGTCATCTTTTTTTTTGAGAAAAAAACTAAATTAAAGCATTTATAAAATACACAGATCTTGGTGGAACTAGAAAATGTTACCACCAAATAAAACTGGAAGATGCATGGAATCTTTTATGGTGACAAAAGGAAAGGTCATATTTTTGTTGCCTAATTTTGTTGCATTGCTGCATTAAGTGCAGTTGTCTAGAATTAGGCTTCACAATCAGCATATCTGCCAATGGATGCCCATTTCTTATCAGCATCAGTCCTAGTGCGCCCTTCACTTTGTTTGCTATTAGGATTTTTTTCCTAAATTTGCCTACTAGTTTTATGGCTCACGGGGATCTCCATGTTAGCAATGTGTATTGCCTTCTTTTTCCTACAGGATGTCTCATGTGGCAGTGATGCGGCCAGGACCACTGATTCAGTTCGGGAAAGCTGCTGCAGCAGCAATCTCTTATTAGGAGCCTGATGTTCTGGCCTCAACTGAATAACTCTAATTCAATTTTTTTTCTTTGTTTTTGAGGTCCATGTCTAGGACTAATCAACAGGAGTACATGTTTTTCTTTTAAAGCTTTTAATTTCATAAACTACACACAGCCATACACACAATAATAAAAATCTCACAAATCATCCCAGATCATCAGTGCTATAATTAGTGATGACTCTAGCTATTGTCTTACAGAATAACCCCCTTGATTATCCCTCGGGGGTTTGAGAAACTGTAACTGTAGCCTTTATTATTTCTCACTGGATAAGGAAAGTTATTTAACATCACAGTTCTACTGCAGTTAAATTGACACTACACCAGTACTTGCTGAATCTATTGTTCAGGATGTATCACTCAATCAATCAATCAGTCAATCAATCAGTATCTTTATTTATCCAGGCAGGCACCATTGAGAAAGCTCATTTACAAGATAGACCTGCAGTCCTACAGTAATAATACAGAAAGACAAGTTACAATAGTACAAACAGTAAAAATAGCTGCTATTATAGTAAAAATTCACATTTACAGGTAATATACATTGAACATAGAACTACAAGGAGTCATGGATATTGAACTTGTGCTGGATCCAAGCACAAAAACTGTGCATTTTGTAGTGGGAAATGTTAGGGAAAGGGTAGGCATACCAGATAGAAGATATCAAGCGCATAATGTAGGGAGAGGTGGGGAATAGGGGCGCAAGTGAAGAGGGCCCCATTGATAGAGCAGAGTGAGGGATTGGGAGGGCGGAGAACCGTACAAAAGGCGGTGAGGCAATTTTTGCCCCAAAACACGGTGACATATGGAGGAGAAAAGCTGCTGTTGTACTAAGTGCAAGAGGAGGAATATAGTAGCAGGGGCATAAATGGGAGGGTCCTGGAGGTTAGGGCAGGAGGAGGTGTTGGATGGACTAGGGACCGAATATTTTTTGGGGCGAAAAATGATAATTATCCCCAAGTGAGGTAGCATGTGCTAGAATCAGGCTGCAGCTGTTCAGAGCGTCAAAGAATAAGATATGGGTGTATCACTGTCACTTGGGACAGGAGGCATTGTAGGAAAAATAACAGCAATAAAAAATGCAAACATGGAGATCCCCAAGGGCCATAAAACCAGCAGGCTAATTTAGAGAAAAACCTCTAATAGCAAACAAAGGCTCAGACTCTAGTGTTTATCTCAAGAATTCTATTCAGAATGGTGTCTCTTGTGTCCTGCAACCTTCCAAGCAGATCTGCAGGGATAATGGCACCTCTCTATCTGTTGTCCTCTGGGGTTCTGCAACTTTCCCAGCAGATCTGCTGGGATAATGGTGTCTCTTTGTCTGCTGTCCTCTGTAGTTCTGTAACAGTCTCTTGAGTTTCTTAGGTCCCGTAAGCTTCACAGCAGATATGGTAGGTCAGTGGTGTCTCCTATGTCCTGAAAACGTACTAGTACTAGCAGATATGCTGGCACTGTGGTGTATAAGTTGAATGCTCCATACCCATTTGAATGGATTTTGAGGACCAAATGAGTGTGGGGTCCAGTAACAAAACATTTCCACATGTAAGAAATACAGCTAATAACCTACTTTTCCAACACACTGTTTTCACCATTAAAATGCAGGAAAAGCCAGCCTTTTAATGTAAAAATGCCAAACATTCACGGGGAGACATGACCCTGGACCCCCTAGCTTGGTTAGGATTTTAACTATGGGGCATTTGCCCCCCCCCAACATTATACCTATAGTGACACCCTGATTTACATAGGTTAAAGTGGCTGCCATATTTTCTTTCATCTTCATTCAAGAGGTTAAAGCTATACCTTCATGTTTGGAAATATTTCAGTTATTATCTTTGAGTATACAATCTTTCTTTCCTGATAATTTGGATCACCTTATATTTGACATTACTGATACTGTAACTCCTCTTTAAAATATGTTTCTAAGTCCTAGTATATATAGAGTTGGCTTTCTAGTTTAGTATACCACCTCGGGTTAAATACACTTACATAAAAATAGCTCATAACGCAATGTATTATCTTAATTTCTACAATGAAGCCGCATAAATGTGCATGTGTTCAGTCATTACGCATTTTTATTTAGTCCTTGAAATCACCAGCTGTTGTGTTTTCATGGTGTCACCCTCTTTTCCTTAGCCAGCTCTCCTCAGTGCTTCTTTCTTCAGCACTTCGACTTTTCTCTCTTCCTTGTCCTTGGCAACTCAAGATCTCCCTTTCAGTTGGAACCACTCTTTCTTCTCTTCCCCAACCATGATGTATCTCAGTTTATGGGGGGTGGTGTAGAGTGAAAGGAAACAAAAAAGTCAAAAGGATCAAATAATAGCTAAGTATAGTATCTTCTTTTGTTTCATAGAGTTTCTTCTCCTATTGGGATAGTGTCAGGTACAGCTTCAGCTCTTCCTCACTTTAGAGACTTCTGTTCAACCCCTGAGGGTGTTATGAACCCTGTCAGAGGCCCTTTTCCATTTTAACCCATTCCCCATTGCTGGGACATGCACATCAGTGTGCATACGTGGAGGCATGCACTTGCTGCAGAATCCCACAGCACCCTCCTGTCTGTTGTCATTCCAGACCTGCACTACCACCAGGCCTCCACCTGGTGGCAGTCATTTGGTGGGAATGGCAATTTACCCTCCCCAGGTGAGGAGATCAGTCTTACAGAGGCTCAGTCCTCTCCCTTCCTAGCCAACCCAAAGCAACCTGCACTCACTACTGAACATAGGTCACTGGTGTGGCAGAAGGTAAGGTGCCAGTGCCTCAGCCCCCCATAAAACTGGGCAAGCTAGTATAGCATCTTCATAAGGATATATTTATTTATTATTTATTTGATTAGTTTTTGTGGACCGGGTAAGTGTACTAAACAAATCCTGCCTATTTTCAGGCACGACCCGGGGGAGGGGGTACAGATGAATGCCAACTGACCTTGAACCAGATTAAGCTGTTGGTGGTATTTTTAGTGAATGAGGTAAATTTGGCCAGGACACCAGGGAAATTCCCCTACTTCCTGCTTCCTGTGAGCAGGGGGACCCATTTTCTGGTGGGACCAAGATGGCGGAGGAGGAGGAGACAGGAAGAGTGAGGTTGGTGGATGAAGAATCAGTGAAGCTGCTTGGAATGAATATTGCAACTGAAGTATCTGTCTCTGTAGATGCGGCTGCTGGGGAGCACCTGAGGGGTGGCCAGCTTATTGCCTGCGATACCATTTCTAATATAGAGTCGGGAGACATACTTGATTTACACCAAAAAAAAACAGTGTTTAGAAGAGGAATTGGTTCGAATTAAACAGCAGCTGGATGATTCGCTAGCACAGCGAGATGACGACCGTAAAAGAAAACGTTCAGTGGTTTCTCCGCTATTGGAGAACTCTTTGGGTCCTTTGAAGGTGTTGGCAACTGTAGAGCATGGTAATCCACTTCCAGACCAGGAAGAAAGGCCCCCACAACGTGACTGGAGCTAGGGTGATGATGCCGGCTGGTCGCCGGAAAAAGCACTCCTCTCAGCCGGATGGATGTCCCCTGCACAAGGAGTCTGGCAGCCAGACCGGGTTGTTTACCGTAGGATCAACAAATCCATTGCTTTCCTCTCCTATGATGGATTCAGGTGGACATTTGCTGTTTCAGGTACTGTTGCCTCTGGGGTTTCGGAAAACAACAAGGGTGGGGAAACTTTGGATTCTTCACAATCTGATCAGAGGACTGTTTCCGGGGAACCGAAGGTGTCTGTTGTGAGCCCCAACTTATGCAAGCCACTTCCATAAAACTATCGATTTGGCGAAATGTAGAAATGCAGTAAGAGTTGCGATATGTGGGACAGAAGAGCGACACCTGATCGTTTTCATGTGGGGAAAATCTTGCTTAAACAGTCTCCATAGGGTTTCCTTCAGAGGTTTATGCCTTAATACATGCACCAGGAGAAAGTACTTTGATGTTAGTTTCGTACTCAGCTTTGCTGGGAGAAATTCTAGTAGATTTTCAAATTTAAAAACTAACCCTTTATGGATAGATTTTCTGGTGATACCCTTGACTAAACAACCTTTTAGGGTAATTACTATTCTTTTTCGCAATGAGGGGGTTAATATAACTGATGTGGTATACTGGTTAGAAAAACGATGTACTATTCAAGGAACTCCTTCCCCAATTTTGGATGATGAAGGTTTTTGGACTGGGAGTTGGAAGTTTAGGATTAAATTACACCAAACGGTGCAGGATGTTATTCATTTGCCTAATTGTTTTTTCATAGGTCGGGATAAGGGGTTTCTGTTTTATCCTGGGCAGCCTAGGATGTGCTTTAAATGTGGATCCACAAGACACATTAGTACTACATGTGAAGTATTGAAATGTACATATTGTGGGGAATTAGGCCATGTTAGTGCACATTGTTTTCAAGACCCCAAATGTAACCTTTGTGAGGAGGTGGGTCATGTGTTTACTGACTGTCCTTGGGCAGCCAGGAACACAGAAAATGCTGATTTTGGAGTTCAGGATTATTATATTAAAGAGGCTATTTCCCCCACTGTGTTTTCTGGGCCTCAACCTCCTGGTAAAAGACATATGCCGCAGATACCTGAATGTGTACCTCCCCCCCCCCATTTTGGTTATTGAAACAGAGGGTGTTTTAGCACAGTCCGCTGCACAGGAAAAGTTGAGGGGGACCATTATTTCATCAGATCCTTTACCTAGTTCTCAAGATTTTGTTGTAGTTCGTCCAAAGAGGGGGAAGGGTGTTAGGCCAAAGGGTTTGAAAAAAACATCTGAACCTTTGGAAGAGATGAATACTTATGAGGTATTGCGAGATGTTTCTTCAGATCAGGAGACAGAACATACTGAAGTGGCAGGAAGTCTGTTCTTAGGAGGATTTATGGATCCAGGTGGACCGCTGGGTTGGTACCTCGGACCTAAAACTAGTGGTAGGATTACCCAGGCCTCTAGCAAAATAAAGTGAGGTGTCTTCTTTTTCACTTTTTGACTTATGATTGATCTTCATTATCAGTTTCACATCGCTCTTTAAATGTAAATAGTATCCAGTCCGAATTTAAAAGACTGGCTACATATGGGCTTTTTTTACAATCTGATTTAGATTGTATATTTTTTCAAGACGTCTGTCTGCATTCTCCAGGTCTTTTGGAGGCGGCCTCTGTGGGTTAGTTGTGGGGGAATAGCTACTGGTCACAGGGGTCTGAACAGTGTTCAGGGGTAGGGATTTGTTTTTTTTCTCCGGTAAAAATAATTAGGCATTTAGAAATTTTGGAAGGGAGTGTTCTCATGTTAGATATTGTTTGGAAAAATTTACCTATGAGGTTAATAAACATATATGCACCCCGATTAAAATATGAAAGGGTAAGGCTTTTTTGCACCATACAACCTTTTTTGTTTACTAGTATGCCAGTTGTTTTTGGAGGGGATTTTAATTGCTCTTTCCCTCAGAGTGGAAGTAATATATTTGGGAAAAAACAATATTGTGATGTCTCTTGTTTGTGGAAACTCATTTCTGAAGTAGGTCTCATTGATGTGTTTGGGTCTGGTAATATAGGAGCCTCCCACACATATGCTTGTGGCCCTTGCACATCGCGGATTGATTATTTCTTTATTTCCTCCGGTTTTAGCATTTGTAAAGCTGTAGTTAGTGATGTGGCAACTTCTGATCATCGTATGTTAGATTTGATAGTAGGAAATCTACCTGAACAAAGGCAGGGTCCAGGGTTCTGGAAGTTAAATATTTCCTTGTTAGATTTACCCATGGTACAGGTAGGGTTTCAATATATCATGAAAGCTAGAAATCTGTGTTTTCCTTTATGAGGATAAAATCAGTGGTGGGAAGATTTGAAACATGATTTTCATTCTTATTTCCAGTCAGTGGGAGGCTTAATGGTTCTTTTAAAAACACACTTTGTGGCAACTAGAGCACAACTCGGATTTGGTGGCCCAATACTATGAAGAGGGTAAAGGTGATTTGGGTGCTATTAAGATTCTTAAAAATAAATGATCAGTTTTCCAAAAAGAACTGATGCAGGGGGTGATCAAACAGCAACGGTACCGGGTTTTTGGAAAAAAGTCTGATACCGTTCCTTTTGACACCATGGCTCAGGTTCGGGAACAGAGAATTATGGAGGCCTTGCAGCTCCCTAATGGTACGAAGGTCACAGACAACCCAGCTATATTGAATGAAATTGGGAGGTATTTTTCCAAAATTTTTACAAGTACTGATTTGTCAAAGGCTGCAATATCAGACTGGTTGAAGGGATGTGACCTCCCTCATATTTCTGAGGAGTGTGGTCGATAATTTAGTTTCTCCTATCACTGCTGCAGAACTTAAGCAAGTTATTTGGACCCTTTCTAAAGGAACGTCCCCAGGGTCTGATGGCCTATCACATGCCATTTATAAAGTAATATGGGAAGTACTAGGGGATGAACTTGTGGTAGTGTTAAATGATGCTCTTAGTACAGGAGTTTTACCCCAGTATGTATGAAGGAGTTTTAGTTCTCTTATTCAAGGATGGAAATAAAGAAGATTTAAAAAATTGGAGACCAATCACTTTGTTAAATACCGATAGTAAAATCTTGATGAAGGTATTAGGGAATAGATTGATGAATACGTTAAATGATATAATTCACCCCACACAGTTTAGTGGGGTACCCTCACATAAGATACAGGATGCCCTGATTCTTATTAGAGAATTCTGCATAAAGGCACTACTCAGGAATTATTAGGACATTTAGTTAGTATAGATCAATCTAAAGCTTTTGATAGGGTTGAATATACCTATATGGGCAGTTTTTTCTAAATATGGGTTCCCAGATAAGTTTATTTTATGGTTGCAAATATGCTATAAACACATTTGTTTATTTCCTAGTATGAATGGATGGATAGGAGGTAAGATTTTAGTCAATAGAGGGGTGAGGTAGGGTTGTCCTCTAAGTCCTCTCCTTTATTTGTTGTCTCTGGACCCATTATTATACAGATTGAATAAACAGGATGATATAATGGGTCTCTCCGTGAGTAGTATAGATTTACAGATTAAAACTATTACTTATGCAGATGATTTGTGTTTAATATTGGAAGACAAATCATCAGCCTTTTTTGGCTCAAGAGGAGTTGAGAGTGTTTTCAGAAGTAACTGGTTCTGTAATCAACTACCAGAAATGTAGTATTTTATCCATTGGTTGTGAGGGTACAGTATGGAGTTCAATATGGCATTTTCCAGTAGTGACATCCTATATTCAAATTTTGGGTATTTTTTTTTGGTAGTCCTGATCCCCAGTTTTATAATTGGGAAAAAAAAATTTGTACTGCACAAGGTTTGGTAACAAAATGGAATTCTTGGCGTATGTCTAAACGTAAAAGAATATATATGATAAAATCACATCTGTTACCATTGTTTCAATTTTTGTCAGCAGTATTTCCTATCCCAAAGATACTGGAAACTTCAGTGTATAGTGTGTTTTTCCAGTGTCTTTGGGGGAGTCGTCTAAACCCTATTAAAAGAGGGATTACCTATTTACCTATCACCCAGGGAGGCTTGGGAGTGATTAATCCAATAATTTTTTTTCATGTTACCTTTCTTTTTCACAATAGTGTCCCATTGGCTCATAATGAGGTTAGATTATGGTGCCCCTGGGTTATGGATGAGTTTGGATCCCTATTAACACAGTGGGCCTCTTCAGGCTCCCTTTCTAAACAGGTGAAAATTTTCTTTTTAGCTAATTGTTGGAAGGATGTGGTGAGTAAACTCAAACTCTGGGAATTGCCTTATCGCTATCTGACTACTGGCACTCGGAAAATGGTATATGACTGGCTGTTGCTAACCTGGTTCCATGAGGAACCCTGGTTTATGATACTTCCCTCAGCTAATATACAAATTATGACACGTTTTCTTCGTTGTCCCCGAATTCCAACATTTATGTGGGATTTTGTATGGGTTTGCACCCACCAAAAATTGGGGGTAAAAGGGAACATGAAGCATAAGGTGTAGTGGGCGAATGTGTCCTAGAATATCGCGTGTAGTGGGGTGGTTGAGACTATGCAGCATTTGTTCATAGATTGTCCCTATGTGGTTGGATTTTGGACTTCTTTTCATAAATATTGGGTCTCTGGGCCTTTTCAGAGGGAGGATCTGGATGCATGGGTTAGGGACATTTTACCAGCTGCATGGGCCCAGTTTGACTCTGGGACGTTATTGTTATTTATGGGACATGTCAAGTTTCAATTACGGCAAGCCCGCTGTGCATTAACTTTAAGACAGCATGTATTGTCTAGTGCTTATGTGTTTTCGATGGTTCAGAAAGAGATTTTTAGATGGAGAGACCATGAGCACAATACAGCCTCCCCTGATCTTTATAAATTATGGTGGAGACATATGTCTTGGCTGGATACTGGGTAAACATGATACTTTCTTTGTACCTGATAGTTAATTATTTTCTTTCTATAATTTTTTTAAATAAGAATAGGATATTGGTCTTTTTTTGTATATAATACTGTTTTCATTTCTGTTTCATAACAATTTATATAATTTTGTCTGATCTCCATTCTGTAGTTCTATGGTGTGCATTTGTTTCCAGTTAGTATTTCTGTATTAGACAGCCATTTCTGATGTATGACTGTACTACTTATTTATTTTGTTATGATTTGTAATTTTTTTTCTTCCTTTTTGCAAGGTACTACTGTTTTTTGTATTACTTTGCTTTTGTTCCTTGAAAACAATTTTTCCCCTACTCTTTTAGTGGGGGGGGGGGAGGTTTCAGATTTTCCGTTTTGGGATTTTATAAATGAAAGTTTGTATTGTATGCTTGATGACATGCTTATTTTTTGTTTATTTTAAGTTTGTCTTATGATTTTGTGTGCAGTAACACTATTAAGTATGTATTTTATTTCCTTTATTTTGTGGATAAAAATTTCCCCTACTTTTTTGTGGGGGGGTTCCCTTTTGTCATGGGATTAGATTTGAGTTTCACTTCTGTATTAGACAAACCCTTTCGATATGTATGATTGTAATACTTATTTGCTTTTGTTATGATTTGTACTTTTCTTTTGTGTGAGGCAACACTGTTTTTTATTGATTTGTTTTGTTATTTAAATAAAAAATTCCCCTACTCTGACAGTAGGGGGCTTGGCCATTTTTCTGAGATGGCCAGTGTTGGACAGAGCAGATGTGCTGGAGGTAGGGGAGTCGGTCTGCTTCTCTATCTCCCCTCTACTAGAGACCAACATGGTTGTTGGTGAAATGGATTCTGTACATATCGCTTCTGTATCTGCAAATGGTGAAGTTTCACAGTCTTTCGATATTGAGGAGGAACCTGGAGGTACTGAGAGCCCCTGTCTTGCTGCTGAATCAAAGGTTTGCCTACATGTAGTTTCTTCACGGGACACGGTTACTTTACCGGCGGCTCCAGCTTTCAGTGGACCTGTCATCAAGGGAATGATGTCTACTGACAGGGCACAGCTGTGAGAGGGAGTTTGGGCTGTGGAGTCATCTAACGGCTGCTCGCAGGTTACTGCAGTATCTGATGTCGGCATCTTTCCAGAGACTGGCAGCTCTTTTTTGCCTGGTGGTGAGTGCCTAGAGTCTCAGGATTGTTCTCCTGTAATTGTTGTAAAGGCTTCTACATTAAACCCGACAGCTGGAGTGGTGCAAGTTCGTAACGCAGACCAGGTGCATAGTCAGCATCTCCCCGCTCAGCTGATTGAAGGCTCGCCTTCTACTCGGATGACTGCTTTGGATTCAGGTACTGTTTTTTCCTCAAAACAACTGCCTAAGAACTTGTCTGTTACCTCTGATTTTCCTAATTTTTGCCCTCAAATGAATGTACTGCAGCAAGATTTAAAGGGTCATGGGACCACCTTGGCTTCTGATTTAAGTCAGCCTGGTACTGCTTTTGATAATAATTTATCTGCCACGGGTATCACGATTGCTGAAGTGCTAAAAGGGGCGGGTTGGGAGAAATCACCTCTGGATGACACTTGGGCCTCTTCTGCTTGGCCTGGCTCTGAGCCTCAGGGAGATCTGCTGGACATTTCTGACCCTCTAGAACTTCCCTTGGGTCTGCAACTAACACACAATCCTGGCTGGCATGTTGGTGGGACTGGAACAAAGGTCCTGGACTCTTTTGTTAAAAATGGAAAGTATAGTCCTGCTATGTGGGTCACTTTAGAGGAAGGCCCTCCACCTTCTACTTTAAATAAAGACTCATCTGATTTGTTGAAGTTTGAGGACTCCACCATTCTTCCTGCTGGGGCAGGAGATGGTATTATACTGGATTCTGCAGGGTGTGATGCTCTAGGTCCTACCCCCTGAAGGATTTTTGCTGCGGCCTACTGTACCACCCTCTGCCACTGACCAGGCACAGGCTAAAAGGGCTCCTGAACAAATCAATAGCCATCAAAGAAACATTTGCTGGATTCTTTCATACTCCTCCAGAGCAAGCCAAAAGGTGAAATGCTGTGAGACTGAGATACAGGGGTGGGCTGGAGGTGTTTCCTGATCTCCTATATGTTGGGAAAACTTTGATAAAAACTAGTTTACAGTTTTCACCTTCTGAAATGTATGCCCTTATTCATACTTCTGGGGATAATTATTTTGACATCAGTTTTAAAACAGCTGCAGGCCTTGACACATTGTGGCATAGGTATCAGGAAGTCAGGCATACCCCTTTATGGTCTCCTTTCTTTGCTATTCCCCTTACAAAATCTGCAATAAAATCCATTACAGTTTTGTTTAAAGATGAAGGGGTGGCAATTACTGATATCATTAGATGGCTGTCCTCTAAATGCACAGTGTTAGGCTTGCCTGATCCTATTACAAATTCTGAGCACTTTTGGACAGGAGGATGGAAGTTACAAGTGAAATTGCCTGTGGTGAATGGTTCTATCCAGCATTTACCTAGGTGTTTTTATTTAGGTAGGGATAGATGCTTTGTTTTTCAGTGTGGGGCTCACACACATCTAAGTAATGCTTGCAACAGTCTTAAATACTCCTTGTGTTTGGGTTCTGGACATGTCAGTATTAATTGTCCTCAACCGATTTATTGTAACTTGTGTGAAGAGTCTTCCCACTCTTATCAAGAGTGTCCTTGGGCCTCTCACAATAATCCTGAGATGCCACATGAGAGTCAGGATGAGACTGTCTCTAAGGCCCAACGCAATGCTCAGGCTAGGCTTCAATTTAGGCCTTTTGTTTGAGAGCATTCCTTTCCCCCTTTAAGTTCTCCCTTGTCCCACACTGTACACTTACCCCCTACTTTGTCTCAGGCTGACTCAGGTGAGGTCCAGTTATTTAATGACTCTGCACCGGCTGAGGAAAGCATGATACCCCCATCTGGTCCTATGGCCGCTGTGAACACTGTTTTACAGTCTGATAAAACTAGTGCTCCTAGTACCGCCACCCAAATCTGTGACCCTAAAAATGTTATGCCCCCTCCAGAAGAGTCTGACTGGGTTCAAGTGGGTACTCGTAGGAAACAAGAAGTTCTACTTCTAAACGGGCACCTGCTTTTTCAGGATCCCAGACCTCTGATTTAATTACTAAAAACAAATTTGCTGTGTTACATAAATGAAAACAGGCTACAGAAACTGAGGATGATTCTGATGCCTCCTCTGTGACCTCCTCTCAGTTGGAAATGTTAACTGATACTGATCAGCTTTCCGATGATGCCAAAACTGTCAGGAAAAAGAGGTGCAAAATGAAATCACCAGGGAACGGGAGAGGTAAAAAGAAGTCCTGATTGTACAATTTAAATGGGGGAGGTTTTGTCATTTGGCAGTTTAAATGTCAACAGCCTGAAAAATCCTAAAAGGAGATGGGCTATTTTTTCTTTACTTACTTCCATTAAACTCCATATTGTTTTTTTACAGGATACCAGACTTCACTCTCTCAGGAAGTCCCGTAAGGAATCTCGTGATTGGAGGGGTGGACTATCTTTCTGGTCTCTTTCGGAAGAGGTGTGTGCAGGAGTGGGTATTCTTTTTAATAATTTAGAGGTCCAAGTGATCAGACTTATTGACCTAATTCAGAGTCAGGTCCTTATTTTGGATGTTATTATTCAACAACAGGAATGGAGATTAATTACCATGTATAACCCCCAGATTAAATCACAGAGAATAGCCACTCTTAAAACTATTCAGCCTTTTCTCCATTCTTCTAAATCAATAATTTTCAGGGGGGGACTTTAATTGTATTTTATCTCTCTCTGATAAAACTGGGGTGACCCAAAAGTTATACACTGGCTCGAATTTTCTTAACACATTATATACTAAAGCTAACCTTATAGATGGGGCTTTATTTGGTTCTCAGCCTCCTGCACACACATTTCATCATGGAAGATTAACCACAAGGATAGATTATTTCTTTATTTCTAAATGGTTACCAGGTGTTCAGTATTCAGTTATTCCTTGTGAAAACGTGGACTGTTGTTTACTTGTTTTATCTTTGGGACATCCCGTTAATAAACCAGACTCTCATAATTTTTGGAAGATGAATATTTCTGTTTTGGAGCAGGAACATGGCTGGCAGGAATTGTACATGGTTCTCCAAGACAAAATTTCAGTGTTTGAAGTAGTTGACAATCCTGCTTTCTGGTGGCAAGACACTAAAATGGAAATTAGAAAATTTTGTCAACAGTTTTCTAAATCCTTTTCTTCTATTCGGTATCTTAAAAATTTTAATTGCTATCATCAGTTGCAGAAATTGCTTTCCTGGCAAAATGAATTTTGCTCGGATTATTCTGCACAGATTCAGCAATTAAAAGCAGAAATGTGTACTTATCAATATGATAGGTCCACCTCCCTTTTTTTAGAACAAAAATATGGTAGGAAAGGTGCGACCAAAGTGGTTAACCCTTTTGATAGTAGTAACCAGCAGGTTCAGTCTAAATATATGCCATCATTAGTCTGTCATAATGGTACCCGGATTTCTGACAATAAAGAAATTGTGAAAGAGGTTTCTTATCATACCCACACTTTGTATGGTCAGGATTTCAAGCCACATGACTGGACTACCTTTTTTGATTCATTACATATTCCTAAGATATCTTCTGAATGTGTTAAAGATTTAATTTGGCCTATCACTATTACTGAAGTAGATTCTATAATTAGTCACTTGAAAAATACTGTTACCCCTGGTCCAGATGGAATTCCAAATGAATTCTATAAGAAGGCAAAAACATTGCTTTTACCTTACTTAACTATCATGTTTAATGTAGTTGTTCAGGGAATATTGCCAATACCCACAGTGTTTGCAGATAGTAATTAAATTTTTTAATTTAAAAATAAAGATAAAGAATATTTAGATAATTGGCATCCTATTAGTCTCTTGAACTCAGATTGGAAAATCTTATGTAAAATCATTTCGGTTAGACTCTCTAATATTGCTCAGAAATTGATTTTCCATACTCAAACATATGCTGTCCCAGACCGCTCTATGATTAATAACTTAAAATTGATAAGGGAGGTTTTTGATGTGTTTGATATACAGGGGTATGTCCTAAGTTTAGATCAATCAAAAACCTTTGATCGAGTTCCACATAATTATCTGTTTGCAGTCCTGGAAGATATGGGGTTCCACAGGATTTTGTCTCTTGGATTAAAAATGTATACAAATATGCCTTCATGACTCTGGTAGTGAATGGTTTAAAGGGTTCTCATATCCAAATCAAAAGAGGGGTACATCAGGGTTGTCCCTTAAGCCCTCTTTTATATGATTTTTCTATAGACCCTCTTCTTAGGAAACTGAATACTGACACTTCTATCAGACATATTTCTGACAAATCTTCACTGGTTTTCCCTAGTGCTCTGGCTTATGCTGATGACATTTGTATATTAATAGCAGATCAGGTCTCAGAATTGTGAGCTATTGAGATTGTGCAATCTTTCTCGTTAATCTCTGGGTCTACTTTAAATACTCAAAAAAGTTTTGGTACAGCTGTGCAGATTCCGTTACAGGAGGTTCATACTGAGATTGGTGGGGTATCCATTAGGTCTGAGCAGATTCAGATTCTGGGTCTTTCCTTTGGAGTGCCTTTAGCAGCAGAAAGTAAATGACTTTCCTCTATTTCTGTTACAGAAGATAAGATTAAAAAATTGAAATCTTTTCCCATGTCCAGGAAAAAAACTTATCTATATGTTGAAAACTTTTATTATTCCTATTTTTCTGTTGCTCAGTTATATTTTTCCACTCCCGCTTCATTTGGAAGCACACCTGTACAATTTATTTTTTCAACTTTTATGGGGAAGTAGGTTGAACCCTTTTAAAAGAACAATTACTTATTGGCCTATAAAACAAGGGGGTCTAAATATGGTTAATCTGGTATTATTTTTCTTTGCTATATTTGTACATTCCAATGTTTACCCTAGCCTGGCTGGTCATCAGGAGTGTTGGGTACGGAGTTTCATTTCCAGAGCCCAATATTTTATAGATAAATGGAGAGCACCAACCGGGAAACCCTTTACTAAGATTCCACAATGGACAACTGGGTATATTGTTGAGCTTTTTAAAAAAATAAGACAGTGGCATGTATCCAGTCAGTTGTCGGGATGCAAAACAGAAAGCTCCTTTATTCCTCTGTTTTGGCTAGAAATTTTTTGGCAACACCCTGTTTTGACTTACCTATAGAAAGTCAGTATTTAACTAAACAATTACTGGATGGTAGAATTCCAGTAAAAATGTGGGACAATTTATGGCTGTGCTGTCATAATAAATTAAATGTTAAAGGGAATCAAGCCCATAAACAACTCGAAGAATGGTTCTGTATCAGGGATTCCTGTGTTTGCCAAGTGGAAACTATGGCTCACCTTTTTTTTTGATTGTCCTTTTATAGAACCATTATGGGCTCAGCTGGCTCTTGAGTGGTTTTTACCCATGTTAGCCAATATAACATACTCGGATCTAGTATATGGGAAATTTGAGCATGACTGGAAAGTATTTTATCCTGGTACTCTTAGAGTCCTTTTTGCAATTTTCAAAAAGTTCACTTGGCATAATAGATGTCTGTTTGTACTTCAGCAAAACAGACTACACTGACTGGGTTGAAATGTCTTATTATGAAAGAAATTTTTCATGTATATGAATCAGAAAAAAAGGCGCTACCTGCAGCTTTAGTTGCATATTGGTGGAGGGCACTTTCTTTAATACTTTTTGAAGGGGTTACTTGAAATAGAGAATGTGTCAGTTTTGAAACTTCCCGTATTACTCTTAGTTGGTTCATTTATAGATTGTGTATTACCTTTCTAATTTTTTTGTAGTTTTTTTTTGTTTTTCAAGATCTACTGTATTGATTTATTGAGTTCTATTGTTTTTGTGAAGTCTCTGTTTTGTTATATTATTTTCAATAAAAAATTCCCCTACTCTTTTTGATAAGTGCCATGGGATCTTTAACATCCACCTGAACTACCACCAGTCCAGGCATATGGGACCTCGGTTTAACGTCTCATCCGAAAGACGGCACCTCAGAAGTGCAGCACCCCTCTCATGCTGCACTACAGCATCAGTACTGGGATATTAACCCAAGTGCCAGATGTGGGAACTGAACCCACAGCCCTCTGATCTCCCAGCCTCAGAGGTGACTGTGCTACCTACTGAGCCAGCTAGCTTTTGCCAAGTGTAGATGGCTACCCCACCTCCACACTTGGTGCAGTCCGGCCAATAAAGGTGATACTCTGGTATGGAAATCTGGGAGTTGGGGATTCTGGGAGAGAGCCAAGATTCAGTAATGCAGAGGATGTCACGGGAGTGTTGGGACACCCAGACTCTGAGGAGGTCGATTTTAGGGAGGAGGATCCTGGCATTAAGGTGGTACAGAGATAGGTCTTTGGGAGAGAGGAGGCATGGGGGTGGGGCCAGGTTTAGGTTGGATGTCACCAGAAAGGAGAAGGAGTGAATAGAGAAAGAAGAGTTTATTTGCAACTTTGTGGAACTTTGTCTGGTTAGGATGTTTGAAATTGGGGGAAGGCATGTATGAGAGGCAGAGCCTAAGGATGAGTTTGAGGGTAAGGGAGGGGTGGATGGAAGGCCAGGGTGTGGAGAGGGAAGAAAAGACAGAGGGGATAGTAGCTTGGGGTGGGAGGAACTGGTAACAAAAAGGGGGTAATAGGGAGGGAGAGACAGCAAGGGAGGAGAGAAAAGACTACATCAGGGGGTAGAGGGAGGGTGGGATTTGGGTGGGTAGGAGGCGGGAAGAAAGCAGAGAAGAAACAGGAGGGGAGGTAGTGATACATGAGTGGGGGAAGCGAGAGGACAAGAGGGTGAATGAGGGGTGAAAATAGTACAGAAGGGGAAGTGTAGGGAGTGGAGAAAACACAGGACTAACCTAACAGAATAGTGGCAAAAGTAAGCAACAAGCAGCAGAAACCTGTTTCAGATCAGGATATATGAACATAGGGGTGAGTATGTCTGAGATGAACTAGGTGGAAGGAGGGTGACAGGGGTGGAGGGTTGAACCAAATTGATCACAAGAGTAGGGGGAAAGGGATGAATCAAATTGATCACAGCAGTAGGGGGAGAAAAGTGAGGTGATTGGCTCAAAGAGACCACATGAACTGTACTGACTCAATAAGATTGGCAACACGTCAGGTGGGCAGGCAGAGGGGTGGGTAGGTGGGAAGTATGAAGCATTGCTGCTGCTGTGTCAGGTACCTGCAGTCATGCTGGAGGGCAGCTGGCATGTTGGGGAGGGCTGAGGTCAGCGCCCTCTTGACCCTGAGGTGGTCCTGTGGACTGGAGTGTTTTGGCCAGCTGTGGCGAGATATTGAGCAGGTTAGTGCAACCTTATATAGGGAGGGAAGGGGTACAGAACAAAGGGAAAGGCTGGAGGTGGGAAGGAAGGGGACGGAGCTCTGGGAGCAGAGAAAGCTGAAAACAGGTAGATGCAGTTGCCTGGCTTCTGTACATGCAGCAAAGACACAAACAGGATGGGCTGCTGTGAATACTAACAGTAAAAACAGGGCTGGCTGGCTGCTAAAACAAAAGGCAATACAGATCAGCTGAGCTCGTTTCTGGTGCACTACAGTACAACAGCAAAAACAGAGCTAGCTGACTGTAACACTAACTGGCACAAATGAATGGCTGATCAGGTTTCTGTAGAACAGCATGAAAGCAGTAAAAATGAACCTAGCTGTCTGCCATGTAAGCTAAGGTAACTGAAAAACAACTGCATATTTACATATTTATGTTATTGTTTGACTGTTCTGTCTGTTCTGATGCTACTATTTAAATATTGCATACTGTAAGGGGCCCATAGTCTGTGGGAATGGATACCCTATAAATATAATTACTACTACTTCTACCTAACAACATATTTGTGTAGCCCTCGCCCACCACCACCAATCTGGGGGCTTACCTTAAGTGTCTTTCCGGGCTCCAGTTATGCCCATTGCCAGGCAGTCGTCTTGCAGAGATAGTAAATCCATGGTTACTTGTTGTTGTCCTGTTGATTTGTGTGAGAATGCCATAATGTGTCTCCGTGTCTATCCCTTTAAGACTATAGCTAGTGCGTATACAGTAAACGGCCTGGACTGGGTCCGAGTGTTTCAAAGCTCACGACTGGCCAGGTGCAATTCTAGACTGTTCCACTCTGCTGTTGATAGTAAAGAAGAGGGAGCTTTAGTTAGTACTGTGATTGTTTACTTCTAATCTGTTGTTATATTTAAATTAGAGTGCTTGTTTAACCTGCTTTTATTGCATCTTGTTCATCCAAATGGCAGCCACCATGTTTGGTCCTGGACTTCCAGGAATTTGGACCAATTGGGACACAGGGGACCTCAAGGAGTCCTCAGTTCAGGTGTCTTGTGGGAAAACTGTATTTTTTGTAGTTTTACAGGTTGGTGCCAAAACTGACAAATGGGAGCACCAGAATGGTGAGTGAAAGCTCCCTTGGCCGACTGGAACATTTAGAAACCAGACTAGTTCACAAACTGAAAGGAGACTGGGGGCAGTTGGAGTTAGAGCTGAGAGAGTGAGAAACTTAAGCCATCAAAAGGCACTTCCTGGAAAGAAGTTGCAAAGAACTGGCAGGGAAAGGCCTTACTTGCCTTCCTGCTACCATTTCCCAGCACTGGACTGCCTTACAGCAGTAATTGGACTAATCTGAAACTAACTTCAAACTGCGGCAGAAAGCTCAGAGATTCTGAAGAGTACAGCTCAAGATACTGGACCAAAAGGAGCTCCCGTGAAGCGATTGGCCAAGGAACTGTGGTTGGAGACTGTTTCTATAGACTAAGAGGGTTGCTCATTAAATCAACTGTAATCGTGAACCAATCTAAAACAGATCTGAAAGGTAGAGAAGTGAATGCTGTTTTCTTTTAATGTGCTGAATGTTATTGTGGGTTGAGGCCTACCTTTGCCAGTGACTGAACTGTTTCCCAGCTGTAGGTTTTCACCAGCAAACAAACTTAACTGTGCCAAAAGTGTTTGTCCGTCCTTACGCCTGTGCCAAACCCGGCCCAAGCCAACTATTCTTGCACCAGTGACTACTTTCTCGGTGAGAGAACAGCTTGGGAATCCAGCCCCTGCGTGGCAAAGAATCACAGATTGTGACCACCTGGAGGGAAAGGACATGAAGCGGAGATGAGTTGTGCAGGCCCAGTTTCTCCATGCTTTTCAGTCTTCTGCAGCAGGTTTTCATATCATCAGGCAAATTCCTATTAACTGGTGCGAGTAAACTCAGGGTAGCTTCCTGCAACTTTTCTTGAAATCATTCTGTGTTACCATCTGATTGTTTTCGTTTGTTACAAGGTTACAAAGGACCTGGGCCAGCAGGCCATGGATACAAATAACCAAAGTCTTGTTTATGCATGTTAACTGCCTTTTCTTTCAATCAAGGG
Organism: Neoceratodus forsteri; assembly: GCA_016271365.2. NCBI lineage: Eukaryota > Metazoa > Chordata > Ceratodontiformes > Ceratodontidae > Neoceratodus > Neoceratodus forsteri. Next base: position 1,648,884,583 of record CM028130.1, read on the forward strand.
CCCCAACAACAGCTGCAACACCGGCCACCCCCCGGCAACAATTCTAGCCAGCCAGCATAACATTCTGGGTACCCAAGTTTTCAGACTGTTTACTGAGGGACTAAAGCACATGCATGCAGAGTAACCTGAATCAAATCAGTAAAGTGATCATTCTTCTAGATTCATGGCCCACCCTTGTTCAAATTCCCCTTAATAAATCAATTTGAGTTGTTTCACATTACATTGCCTCAAGAATACCTCATTGTCTGGGTGAAGGTTAATAGGTCTGGGAGAAATGTGTTTTAAAGTGTATGCCTGTATTAAATATTGTTTTACGGGGGATCCAGGGGATTTGCTGGAGGCCACACTCTGGTGGTAAATGCAAAGGGTGTGTACAAATTATTAATGTTTTTTTGTTTCTTTTCATTTCATTTTTATTTGTTAACTGGGTTAGGGCAACTGGGCCAAAGCCCTTTTTCAGGTCCAACCTGGACAAATAACAAAATTACAATACACAAACAATACAAAAACAAATATAATCACTTAGCAGATGAACAGATATCAAAAACAAGTACAGTTTTGTTAACTGTGTGTTAACTGCCACAAAGGGTTGTTCCCCATTACGAGATACACTAGGTGGGTTTGTGGGTGGTTATAGCCTCCCAGGGGGCTATACCAGGGTAGGTAGATATCCCCACATTTATTACTCTTGGTAGAGGCACCAAAATATTAAACCCAGGGCCCTCAACCTTTTGTCACAAATATAGGCAGGGGTAGTAACCCTAGAGATAGCACTGCCTAGCAGTTACATTTGTTTTCTACAGTATATTTGATGGCCTATTACATAAACATCACTCAACCGATTGTTATTAAGTTGCACAGTCTAAAGATCCTGATGTAAAGACTGCACTTGTTAAATTTCAAGTCTCAAGGTCAAAAAGTAACACTCCAGTATAATATGTTAAATGGACAGGGTAGCACCCCAACATTAAGGTTGAGTATGTGGCTTAATGTTGAACCCTGGTTTTCGCACCTTACTAACATGGCCATTCCAGGCCACAATAACCTAAAATCTGGCATGCATATAGGCAGTGCTTGGATCTCTGCTTCTTGTCATTTGGTAATAGTCAGTTAGCAGTTTAAAAGTTCTAAAAGGTTGAAAATACCAACAAATATTCTTTAAAAACATGTTTATTCATTGATGGCACACAAATGGCTATAAGTTGAAACCTGAAACTTTTCTGATGCATTAAAGTTTGATCCAAGAAAATTCCTTGATGGAAGGCTTCAATGAATAATGTGTAAATTGTAAATTATTAAGAAAATAATGTGCGATCTGTGTGCACGTGCAGTTCATTATTTGTAACATTCTTTTCATATGATGATTGTTGTCGAGCTGATATATGTCATTTTTTGTGAGTCGAAATCTGTTTTCATGAGATAAGACATCTGGGCCACAATTCATAAAAATTTGCCTGGGCGCAAACCCGGTTTTGCACAAGCAAACAGAGTTTTGCGCTGAGATTCTATTCACAGAAGGCTGGTTTGCCCACTTAAACTGGGTTTGCGCTTGGGCAAGGTGAGGAGGGGGGGTGCAATGCAAATGTGGGGGTGGGGACCTGATTATCAGCGCAGTCCAATTCACAGACCATTTGCTCTGCTCAAGGGCCATTTTCACGGTCCCCCTTGAGCAATGTAAATAGCACCGATCAAGACTTTGCCTTAATCCTGTGCAACCCTAGTGGTTGGCAGAAGTACTGTGGTGCCCCCCACCCTACTCTCAGCACAGTAATCCCTGGTGTCAAGTGGTCCCTCCCACCTCCTGATCCCCACCCAATGTAGACAAAGATTTTCCCCAGTGTTTAATGGTCCCTCTCCCAACCCGATGCCCATCTGATGTAGGAAAAGATTTCCCCTGGTGTCTAGTGGCCCCTCCCCTCACCCACACCCATGACCAATAATAATGAACCATTTCCCTGGTATTTGGTGGTCAATCCCTCCACTTGATCTCATGCCTGATGTGACAATAATGTTTCACAGGTGTCTCATGGCCCCCCCCACAGATCACTGGCCAGATGATACAATATATCAGTGCCTTGTGTACAGTGGTCCCCCCAACGATCCCCACCCTGATGATAAAATATAGCAGTCCCTAATGGCTAGTGCTTCCCCCCTGCCAATTGTCACCCCCAGATAAAGCAATAGCATTCCCTGGTGTCCAGTGGTCCCACCCCCACCCAATCACCTGCCCCACGTGCAGACACCATTTCTTTGGTGTCCAGTTTATCCTCATCCCCATCCCAATCCCCTGTATGGTAAAGATAAACCACTCCTTGGTGTCTAGCTGACCCCCCCATTTATCCTGATCCCCTGTCAAATGATGTAACTCCACTCCCTGGTGGCTAGCAGAAACCCCTCTCTATCCCCGTTCCCTGTCAAATGATGTAATGCTATTCCCTGGTGGCTAGCAGACTCCCTCCTTATCCCCTATCCCTTGTAACATAATGGTATCCATTTCCTGGTGTCTAGTGGACCCCACCCTCCCCACCCCAGCAGGAAGTGCCTCACCACCCCACTATCCCCATCCCAACCCCGAGCCAACGACCGGCATCGCCCTCCACTCTCCATCATGGTTGGCTGCCTACTGAGCTGTCACTGAGTGCATACTCTACACAGTACATGCTCATTCACTCATTGACAGCTCAGTTGTTGGCTGGCCATGGTGGCGAATGGAGTGCTGTGCTGGTCGCTGGCTCAAGGTTGGGATGGGAGGATCGGGGTGGAGGGGCTCTGCCTGTCAGGGTTGTGGGGTGGGGGTCTGCTAGACACCAGGGAATAGATACCATTATGTTTCAGGGGATCTGGAATAGGGAGTAGGGTACACTAGGCATTATATTATTATACAGGGGATCAGGGATAAGGAGGGGAGTCCACTAGACACTAGGGAATGGTTTATCTTTACCATACAGAGGATTGTGATGGGGCTGCGGATACACTGGACACCTGGGAAACAGTGTCTGTATGTAGGGCAGGTGATCGGGTGGTGATTGGGACCACTGGACACCAGGGAATGCTATTTTTTTCACATGGGGCTGTCAATCAGTGGAAGGACCACTAGACACCAGGGACTGCTAGAAACATAGAAACATAGAATTTGATGGCAGATAAGGACCGCTTGGCCCACCCAGTCTGCCCATTTCCCTGCCTACTGGATAAGTTAGGATAAGCTGTGAGGCAGTATAGCGCAGTGGTCTAAGGCTCTGAGCTGCAAATCTGGTGACATCCAGCAGACCAGACCTGGGTTTGAATCCCACAGCTTCCACTTGCATACTGTGTGACCCTGAGCAAGTCACTTGTGCTCCCAGGTCGCTCCTGTAAAAAAGCGTTCTGCTTAGTGTGCTATACCTGGATAAACAAATAAATAAAAAAAGCTGCAGATCCTAGTTAACCAGCAGCCTACTTCTTCCTACCCCCAACCCCTAGAATTGCCTTATGACTGTCCCATGCATGCTTGAATTCCACCACTGTTTTTGACTCCACAACCTCCTCCAGAAGGCCATTCCATGCATCCACAACCCTCTCTGTGAAAAATACTTCCTTAAATTACCTCTGAGCACTTCATCTATATCTTCAAATTGTGCCCCTTGTTCTTGCACACCTCTTTTTTGAAAGATGCTACCCTCTTGGACTTTGTTAATTCCCTTGAGGTACTTGAGCGTTTCTATCATGTCCCCCTCTCCTCCTTTCCTCGAGGGCTATACATATTAAGCTCCTTTAGTCTCTCTTAGGTATGTCTTCTGGTGCAGACCCTGCACCATTTTGGTTGCCCTCCTCTGTACAGCTTCCACTCGGTCTATGTCTTTGCGGAGATGGGGTCTCCAGAACTGCACACAGTACTCCAGATGGGGTCTGACCAGCTGTCTGTACAGAGGGATAACAACTTCCTGTTTTCTACTATTGATGCCTCTTCCTATGCATCCCAGTATCCCCCCTGCCTTCCTTACTGCCTTCGCACATTGCTTGCCCACCTTTAGGTCATCTGATATGACTACCCCCAGGTCCCTTTCTATTTTTGTTGTTGTTAGTATCTCACCCCCCATTGTGTACTCTTCCCCTGGGTTTTTGTTTCCCAGGTGCATTATTTTGCACTTCTTAGCATTGAATCTAAGCTGCCATACATTTGACCATTCCTCTAACCTTGCCAAGTCCTTTTCATCCTTTCCACCCACCTAGTCATCAACTCTGTTGCAGATCTTGTGTCATCTGCAAAGAGACATACTTTTCCTTCCAGTCCCTCTGCAATGTCGTATATAAAGACATTGAAGAGGACCAGTCCTAATACTGAACCCTGTGGTACCCCACTAGTAACCCCCCTTTCTTCAGAATGGACTCCGTTTGCTATTACTCTCTGTGTCCTATTCTCCAGCCAATTTTTTACCCAGGCTGTCATCTTGGGACCCACTCCCAGGCTAGCTAACTTGTATATTAATCTTTTGTGTGGGACTGTGTCAAATGCCTTACAAAGTCTAAGTAGGCCATGTCCACAGCCCCTCCCTGATCTACTACTTTGGTCACCCAGTCAAAGAAATCTATCAGATTTGTCTGGCATGACCTTCCTGCTGTGAATCCATGCTGCCTTGGGTCCTGTGCCCCTCTGGCCTCTAGATACTCGACGATTATTTCCTTCAGAAGTGATTCCATCATTTTCCCTACCACTGAGGTTAAACTAACAGGTCTGTAGTTTCCTGCTTCTGCCTTCCTCCCACTTTTGTGAAGGAGAATCATATCTGCTGTCCTCCAGTCCTCGGGTACCACCCCATCCTCCCATGATTTGTTAAACAGGGTAGTCAGTGGTGTCACTAATTCTACCCTTTGTTCTTTTAGAATTCTGGGATGAATCCCATCAGGCACCATTGCTTTGTCCACCTTCAGTTTTAAGAGTTCTTTCAGAACCCTTTCTTCTGTAAATGGGCTGGTATCAACTTCTGTATCAAGAGTGTTTCTACTGTTTGTTTAGGTACTTCCCCTCTTCCTTTGTAAATACTGAGCAAAATATTTGTTTAGTATCTCTGCCTTTCACAGTCACCCTCTGCCCACCCTCCCCTTTATTAAGCCTCACTATCCCTCCTTGGTCTTCCTTCGCTCCCTGATGTACCTATAAAAGGTTTTATCCCCCTTCTTAACTGAGTTGGCTATCGTTTCCTTGGTTTGGGCCTTTGCTGTTCTGACTGCCTTCCCAGCTTCCTTTTGCTTTAACTGATACAGTTCTCTGTCCTGCTCCTTCTGTGATTCCTTGTACTTCCTGAAAGCTTTCTTCTTCTCTTGAACCTTCACTGACACTTCCTTTGAGAACCATAGTGGTTTCTTACATCATTTAGTTTTGTTTATTTGCTTCACACAGAGCTTGTTACCTCTGTGATGTCAGTTTTATTATTCCCATTGTTCTTCCACCCTCTTTCCTGCCCATTTGCTAGTGCATTCCTTAGGCACTCACTCATTTTGGCAAAGTCAGCCCTCCTGAAGTCCAGTACCTTGGCTTTGTATGGCTTGACTCTATTGCTGTGTTTATTGTGAACCATACTGTTCGATGGTCGCTAGTTCCCAGATGGCTACCCACTTCTACATCTGTGATCCTCTCTTCATCTCCATTTGAGAGAACCAGGTCTAAGATTGCTCCCTCTCAAGTGGGCTCCAATACTAGTTGTCTAAGGCATGCCCCCTGTAGGGCATCTAGAGAAGGAGTTGCTGTATTTTATCATTGGGCCAGTGATCAGCAGAGAGGACCATTAGACACCAGCGACTGATATATTCTATCATCGGGATGGCGATCAGCTAGGGGGATCACTAGACAGCAGGGAAACATTATTGCCACATCGAGCATGGGATCGGGTGGGTGGAAGAACCACAAGACACCAAGAAAACATTATTGTCAGTGTGGGCATGGGATTGGGTGTGGAGAGGGACCACTGCACAGCAGGGAATATTAAAGACAGGAAGGGCATTGGTGTGGCTGGGAGGGAGGGACCACTAGACATGGGAGAAAATATTTTTCTACATCAGGCAGATATCGGGTGAGGGAGGGACCACTGGATCCCAGGGACTGAGGGCTGCCTATCAGGCAGGGGCTAGGGGGCATGCTAAGCTCCAGTGCAGCCTGTTTCAATGGGCCCATAATGGACATGGAAATGGCAACATAGCAGCTTGCTTGCTCAATGCGCTCATTTACATGGCTGCTTTTGTGAATGGGAATAATGCACTTGTGCTATTCATTGTGGACCCATACTCTTGGCTCCATATTGGGGTGGCACTCATGGGGTTAGCACTAGTGCAATTGAGGTTAGTGCCAACTCAGCCTGGCCCTATTCTCAGATGGATAGCACAGCTGCGATATCTGACTGGGAATAGCAACCTCAGACACATAGGCAATGGCAAAGAACAATGCAAACTTCTGTGCTGTGCTTTGCAACTTTTTGTGAATCAGGTTCCTGTTTTTGTGACTCTTAGCGACCATGTACGTGAGAAAAAGAAGAGAAACCTTTGCACAGTAAAAACAAGAGAAGGAGTTGCAAGTTAAAAAAATGTGTGTGGTGGATAGTGTAGGGTGTAAGACTGATTCCATTTTTTAGAGGAATACTTTTTAATTCTCAATGACATTAGACTGTTGTGAGTCAAGAAAATTGGTCTTGATGTTGTCATTCAAAATGTATATTCATGACTAGCGACCCCACTTTACTGAGTTTTGCCAGTCACAAAACTGATATGCAGTCTGTCTGAAAAGAAAAGATCATTGTGCAACTTTTAGAAAGGTGCATAGTGATCTTTCATTTTTATGCAGCTTACATAAACAAACTCTGGTCAGAGCCCAAACAATTGCTAACACAGTTTGCTGATAAGGGATGTAGAATTAATGTGTGACTTTATGTGACATTTACTTGCATTCTGTAAGTAGCTGCCAATCCATCTTTCAGTTAGTTGTAGTTCTGTTATTATTATTGGTCAAATTAAATTATGTTGGTCTTTTCATCTAAAATGAGTACAGACAACTTTGTAATGTCCGCAGTAAAGTAATGCTTGAATCCAAGAGCGAATTTTGCAAATCTACCTTATTGGCCTCTGCCAGGGATCCTAGGTGCTTCTGGCGTAATATTAAAAAATGATTCTGATGTAATATGAAAAGTGCAGTGGTTGGTTCCCTCAGATATCAAACTGTTGACATGCTTGTTGGTGGGGTAAACTGTAACAGTGCTTAAACAATTGCTAATGCATATAGTGGTCAGTTCTGTGACCTTTTGGCCCTCACTTCCTCGTTTGCTGATCCTAACACAAATGATGATTATGTGGCATACTATCTGACCCCTCATCTCATCCCCCCATTTATGTTAAGAATGTGTCAGTGGGTGAAATCGGCAGACTCTTGACTAGTCTATCCCACTTTACTGGTAATGGCCACGATAATACAGAACCAAAACTTATCCACTTTGGTGCCCCTTTCCTTGCTTTGCTCATCTCCCACATCTTCAATACATCACTGCTTACTGGAGTTGTTCCTGAACAAGGGAAGATTGCCAGAGGTGTCCCAGTATTCAAGCTAAGGATCCAAAATGTATTGAAAATTATCATCCCATAACTATACTGTCCACTAACAATAAATTACTAGAGAAAGCTGTGGCATCCCAAATAACAGAGTAGCTCCACAAATATGATCTGCAGTCCTTGGTGCAGCTTATCTTCCAAAAGGGACACAATGCCTCATCCGCCCTTGCTAATGTTACCTCTGAGGTCAGGGTCAATATGGAATGTAATAAGCTTACTGGAGCAGTCTTTGTAGATCTCTCTCCAAGGCTTTCAACCTGGTAGACCACAAACTCCTCTATACCAAGCTACATTCTTTTGGGTTGTCAGACCTTGCTCAAGCCTGGTTTTCAGATTATCTGCATAGTAGGCAGCAAACTAGTTAAGTATAACAGAACACTCTCTGACCTTAGTCCTGTCATGGTTGGTGCCCTCAGGTTTCAATCTTGGGACCCATCTTGTTTTCGTTGTTTATAAATGACTTACCCCTGGGTGCCTGTTCACTGTAATTCCACCCTTTAAGCTGATGACTTGACTTGGTGTTGCTATCTCCCAAGATGTCAAAGTCATCAACTTGTAACTAAAGGCTGACTTCCACCAAATACAGTGCTGACTTGCATTGGATTGATTAGTTTCTAATCATAAGAAAATGCAAGTCATGTTTTTTGACTTTAGGGTCAAAATCAGAGCATGTTCTGAACACCCTGGATTTTGTTAGTACTGATAGCTCTTATGTTACTCTTTCCATCTAAAACGTTATTGCTACAGACTCCTACAAATATCTGGGAGTCACCCTTGACCCCCAGCTAGATCTCTCCTTACACATCTATAATGTATGCAAGACAGTTAATAACAAGCTGTGCTTAGCTTACAGGGCCAAACCCATCCTCTCTCCAACAGTGCATCTGGCCCTTGCTAGAGGACTGCTTCTTCCCACCATTAATTATCGGCTCTTTGCTTTTACTTGTACTGCTACATCCTCCTTATCTAAGTGGGATGTAGATTATGACAATGTATGTCTATTTGCCCTCTCAACTGCTTGTCTCACACGTCACTGTTAGCTCTATAAGAAGCTGGAATGGTTGCCTCCAAGGAACTATCATACCTTTGCCTTGAGTTGCTTTATTGAAAAAGTGGTCAGAACACTCACCACTCTCATCTTGCAAGAGCAATTAAGGGCTGTTAACTCATGATACTCTTTGAGGTCCAGTGCCTTGTCTCTTCTCTCTGTTCCAAAAACCTGCACAGCTGTGGGAGATCAGGTGTTTGCTGTCTGTGCACCCAGGCTATGGAACTCCATCTCAGTGCCTGTTTACAGTGCCACCTCCAGCTACTGTACCTCTTTAGAAGGTCCCCATGGGATCACCTGAAATCTAATTCAGCTTGTAATTGCACTTCATCCTGGTATCCCCTTCCTTCTATGATTGCTGAGCTCTAATTCTTAGCCTGGTCTACCCAGGACCACGATTGTGTACATTTGTGTCATATGTATAAACTATTTCAGTGCTGAGATCTTTAATTTACTGTTACTGTTTCATATATGTTGTTCTCGTTTTGCTGTTACGACTATATGCTTGAATATCTTGTGACATTCTGGGTTGTTCCTGAGAATAGGCATTTTTTTGTCTAGTGTGCTTACCTGGTAAATAAAAAAACAAATAAACTTACTGAATGTATAGTATATGTTGGCCGTGTGTGGATTTTCATGCACCCATAAATGTTGTTGTACTACACTTCAAAGGTCAACAATGTTGTTGTGCCATAGTAGATACATCATTACTACGGAAAATAACTTTTTGATTCTAAATTCTCATGCTCTCTTTCCCCCACGTGCTAAGCACTAAAGTAACTATCAAATTCTTATCCCCAACAGTGCTCAGTAAATGGCAAGGGCACCACAAAAACTATGGAGAATCACTTGAAAAAAACAAACTTTTGCTGTCATTGAGGATTCACCAGATTTGGAGTAACTTAAGCTTCTTATCTAATCCTCAGCAGTTGTAACAGAGTGTGTGGGGTGTGTGTGTACAGGAGGTGGGGGCTGGGGAGGGCAGCAGCTGGTCATTAGGATCTCTTTAAAAAAAACAACTTTTTTTTTTTTTTTTCATAGATTCACCGCAGCTTCAGTCAATGAACTCACCGTGGAGTTCACTTATTTCTGATTTCTATAAGCCATTTCTATTAAACATAATGAATTGCTGTAAATGTTTTTTTTGTTTAATTGTGATTCTTCTTCAAGTTTTGTTTTGTCTGAAACCACAAACTGGACTATATACTCTGTAAGCTAACAATTAGGTAACTGTGCTCAGGCGAGGCTGTGATTCCATCTCAGGGATTTGATGACATCATAGACACACCTCAAGCCTCACTCTCTAAGTCTATAATGTTATCAAAATTCCTCAATGGAAACACTGCCTTGTTTTACAGTTACCCATCTATTATTCTACGTGTGGTTTTGTAAATATTTCTTGAATCAGTCTCCTTCACATCGCTCTGTGGTGTCCAATGCCCTCACCCTCGTACCCATGAAGTTCATTAAAACTGTCCAACCTGACGAAAACAGTGACTGGCACAGGGTCTCCACATCTGCTTGACATATGATTTGCTATGTCACAAATCATTTCTTGTGGTTTGAGATATAATAAGTCAGACACTGGATGGCAGAGGAGGTGAGGAGAGGGGGTGCTAGTTGTTGTGCCAGCAAGGTTGGACAGTTTTAATAAACATGGTGGGTGTGTAAGGGGACCAGAATACCAGGGAGAGCTGTCAAGGAGAATGATTTAAGTATTTTTTACAAAATCACCATCACACACACTATTTGAAATAAAGAGAGTGACATAGGGCTTGAGGTCAGCCACAAGTCAGCAGTAGTAACTAAATGTCTGATTGAGGACCTGCTGACTAAATCAAACAAATGGTGCAATGTTAGGAAGATTGCATTGTACCAGCCCTACACTGTACCTGACCTCGTGACTAAACAGAGGGCTTTGGGCTCCAGTGTGGTCATCCCCTTGCCACTCACCAGCACTATATACCTCACAGTGTGGGCAAAGCAGAACCAGCTTACATTTTCATGGTGATTTGCAAATACATCCCATGATGCCTTGCATTATGGAGGTATGTGTGATTTTGAACTACTTGTCATGTGGGAAAGCCTGCACTATATCCCTTCACACTATACCTGACAATGAATAAACAGAGGGTTTCAGTCTTCAGTGCTGTCAGTCCCTTAATCTTTTACCAGCATTCAGTCCATTACTGTATGGGAAGTCTGCACTGTACAGTACCTGTCCCACACAGTACTGAGACTGTGGGTAGAATGACAGTGTCAGTCTCATGTACTGCCAGTCGCTCACATGACTTCAGGCTCCAGTGCTGTCAGCTTTTCACCTGTCACATAATACATCACAATGTGCAGAATCCTGCACTGTACCTGCCCCACATTTCACTAGTAGATAAACAGATGCTTTCATTCTCCTGACCTGTTAGCTCTTCACCAGCACAAAATACATCACAGTGTTTGAAAGCCTGCGCTGTACTTAGCTCTGTGAATAAACAGTGCTTCAGTCTACACAGTGCTGTCAGACCCTTAAATTCCATCAGCACTAAATATGTCAGTGTGGGGAAGCCTGCACTATACCTGGACACACTGTACATAACCTATGGATAAACAGAAGGCTTAAAGGAGAACGGCCTTGAATCTGCAAGCCTGTGTTTTCTGAAGAAGATGGGTTTCTAATACTGGTTCACGTTCTATTTTTGTTCCATCTGTACTGGCCTTTTAGTAAATTCACACTGGATTTCTGCTTTACACTTTGGGCAGTAGCATTTTAGAACTGCATGATGTACTTTATATCTTTGTTAGATAATGTTCATTGTTTTCACAATGCATTCATGTTCTACTCTGGAACTCTGTGGCCCATAAGGGACATAAACTATATCATACAGTTCTTAAATGGCACTGACCAGCAGTGTATTAATCAGACGCACCCACTGTGTTTCTGAAATGCCACTAAAGATGGAATAATGACAGAAAGGGATCAGATATATGCAAAACACATCTGCTAGGAAAAATAAGTTACAGGTTCAGTGTAGTTCTTTAAGTCTCTGATGCTGTCAGTCTCTTATCTTTCTCCTGCACTAAATACGTCACAGTGCGAGCAGGATTGCACTGTACATGCCCAACACTGTACAAGATCCTATGGCTAAACAGAGAGGCTTCAATATCCCTTGTTGTCAGTCCCTCACCTGTCACCAGCACCAATTACATCACAGTGTGGGGAAGCTTGAGCTACACTGTATGTGCCCATACTGCACCTGACCCTAATGATAAACAAAGTAAGTAAAACTTTATTTCTAAAGTGCCTTTCAAATACCAAAGCACTGTACAAAAACAGAAATAGACAATATAAAACAGTTAGTAACATCCAAAAACAAATATTTAAAAACCCTCCCGGAAAGCCTGATAAAATAAATATGTTTTGAGCTCTGATTTAAAACTCGAGACAGTCAGGCATTCCCTTAACCATCGAGGTAGAAAATTCCACAGGGTAGGGGCAGCATAAGAAAAAGCACGTGCGCTCGATGTTTTTAACCAAACCCTGGGAATCTCTAGCAATCCCTCATCGGCGGATCAGAGTGAGCGGGAGGGGTCAGTAGAGAGTAAGGAGATCTTGCAGATACCGGGGTACCTGTTCATGTAGGGCTTTATAGGTCCGTAGCCCGACCTTGAAGGTGATCTGCCACTGTACAGGCAGCCAGTGCAGTCCACGCAGCACAGGTATACTATGACTAGTCCTAGAAGTACCAGTCAAAAGCCTGGCTGATGAGTTCTGTACTAGCTGCAAGTAATGGATATCAACCCCCGGAAACCCTAGGTAGAGGGCTTTGCAGTCATCAAGGCGGGTGGTCACGGAGGCGTGGACCAGTGTAGAAAGGTCAGCCGAAGGAACCAGGTGTCTCACCTGGGTGATATTCCTTAGATGGTAAAAAGAGGATTTGACAATGGCAGACACCTGGAATTTCAGGGTCAGACCACTGTCAAGAATAACGCCCAGGTTATGCACCCGGTCTGAGGTCATCAGCTGGACACCATCAAGCCATAAGTCTGAAGGGTGCCCAGCCCCAAGACCCACCTCCAAACAACCCAGTTCCACAACCAACACCTCAGTCTTATCCGGATTTAACCTCAGTCAGCTGGTGCACATCCAGTTCTTGATCTCGGCTAGACAGTTGTTAAGCACAGAGATTGCATCATCCTGTCCAGGCATAAAGGACATATACAGTTGGGTATCATCTGCATAGCAGTGAAAACCCAAACTGTATCGCCTAATGATATTTCCTGATGGCAGCGTGTACACTGCAAACAACATGGGCGAAATATGCAGCCCTGCGGCACCCCACAGGACAGGGGGAGAGCATCAGAGAAATAAATTCCAGTGACAACCCTCTGCGACCTGCCCATAAGGAATGATTGAAACCATTTTAAAACTGTTGCAGACAGTCCGCAGAGAAGCCACAGGCACTCCAAAAGCACACCATGGTCCACAGTGTCAAATGCTGCCAAGAGATCAAGAAGGACTAAGATAGTATGAGCCTTTTGATCTCTCGAAATTAGGAGATCATTTATCACCTGGAAAAGGGTTGTCTTGGTGCTATGTCTTTTCCTAAACCCAGACTGGAGGGCATCATAGACATTGTGGGCTGTGAGATGGTCATCCAGCTGCAACACAACCACCTTCGCAATAACCTTGCCCACAAAGGGTAGGTTAGAGACAGGTCTATAGTTAGCTAGACAGTCTGGATCCAAGGAGGATTTTTTAAGGAGTGGTCGAATGACCACCCCTTGAGGGGATCAGGAAAGACCCCACTCTCCAAGGAACTCCAGACAATTTCAGCAAGGATCAGGCAGATTACATCTACGCAACCTACCAAAAGTAGCGTAGGGCCCAGATCCAAACTACAGCTGGTTGGTCACAAAGTCTGGACAATCCTCACAAGTTCCATGAATTCCGGCCAGCTAAAGTCAGACTAGGTAGCATGAGAGCTCGCCACCTCCCACCGATTTCCACCATCCCTCATAGGGAGAGTTGGGCAGATACCCGACCTGATGGTGGCAACCTTATCTGCCAAGAATCGAGCAAGCTCGTCACATTTCATTTGTCGATTCCACACAGCAGCAATCTCCCCAGACAGGAATTCTGCATTCTTATGGGTGATTGCTGATTGATAGCTCTTATAATGGTCCATCAATCTAAGCCTGTCAGCCTCCAGGACAGATTTCTGCCAAGTCCCCTCTAGCCTTCGACCCACTCTTCTCAGCTCCTTCAAGGACCCATCAAACCAAGGGGTCCTTGTGTGCAGAGTGAGTGGGCGAACACAAACAGGAGCAATTGAGTCCAGGGCATTCCCCACAGCCTTATTGTAGGCCAGTACAACACCCCCTGGACTCATGCATTCACCTGATAAACCCAATAGGTCCAGCATCGCCGATAGACCCTCTGGGGTAACTCCCCTTAAAGGGCGGCATTGGACTATCGCTGTAGGGGCAGGCCTATTTGGGGGTGCCGCAAAACTGAACCCTATGGTGTGATGGTCTGACCAGCTGACTGGTTCCACCCCCAAGTCTGTGATCTCCATCCCCAGGAGGAACACGAGATCCAAGGAGTGACCCCCTGTATGGGTAGCAGAGGTAACCACCTGTGTAAGGCCCAGCATAGTCATAAGCTGGAGGAGATTATTTCCAAATTCGTTGTCGACCCAGGCATTGAAGTCACCCAGAATTAACCATCTGGGCAACTCCAAAGCCACATTGACAAGGAAGTCCACAAACTCCTTCAGGAATTCTCCACCATCACTGGGTGGACAGTAGATAAGGAGTATCCTGAACCCTGCACCTGTTCCCAGGATACACTCAAAGGATCTAGTGCACCCCACTGACACATCCACAAGGCCCAGTTCTGTTTTAAGCATAGTGTCTACACCCCCACCTCAGCGATCCTTCCTTAGGCGGTGTATCACTGAGAACCCAGCCGGAACAGCAGATGCTAAAATAGGGCCTGCATTCTCAACCAGCCAGGTTTCGGTGATGCATGCCAGATTGGATATTCCAACAAGATCAGCTGTAATAGCAGTCTAGTTCCTAATCGATCTGGCATTGCATAACACTGTCCAGGTTGGATGGGTCATCAAGGAAGATCCCGGGACCTGCCCAATAATCATGGAGCCCTTGGGTATGGAAATCAGGCAGGAGACATCGCTCTCCTGACCCCATTTAGCCCCAGGGCACCTCCTAGTCCCTACAACCTCTATCCATCCACCCATCTCCATTCTCCCACCAGGCCCAGCTCTCACCCTTTTCAATCAGCTTCAGACTATCCCCGAAGCTCGACATCTCTTACATATCTCAGCTGGTAATGGGGGACAGTCAAAAGGGTGTAAATCCACTAGCCTGGTGGGAGAATACTGCCTGACTGTCCTAAAACCCCTCCCAACACATTTCAACTAAACAACAAGCAAATAAACTGCAAAAATTCTACAACTAATATAATTTCACTCTACAAAACCACCCCCCACACAAACATCATCACTTTCAAAGGGGTGCCTCTCACACAACCCCTTTAAATCCCTACACATAAATACAATATAAACCCCAAAACCAAAACGTACACAATTAATCAAATAACAACAAAATATTAGAACAAATAGTCAATTAAATTTAAGAGGTTCTCTCACAACTCCCCGATAGTAGGAATCATGGCTTCCATTTCAGTACCAATAGTTCAACACTCCTCCATGGTAGCTCAAGACAGGCAACTTAGATACTTTGATATAAAAGGCCAAAGGAGCTCTCACCTCCCTTAACCAATAATACCAGAATTCTCACACCCAGACTCTGCTCTCACTAAGAGTCTGGAAAATGAGCATACAGTAGGAACAAAAAGAAAATTCAAAGCAATAAGTTTTAGGCAGCGTCCTCCAAAATGCTGTAGGTTTACTTTAATAATTGTTGAATAGTATCTCCTCACCAGGGAACACTACCAGCATAGGGCACCAACGGCGTGAAGGGAATACAACCACCTCAGGGGAAGTCATCTCACCTGATCAGATTCACAGCAATGGCCCCCAGCCCATCACCTGCTACCAGCGGATCCTCCCGGAAAGCCTAGGGGACACCAGCAACAGACATCCGCTCTCCAGTGGACCCGAGACTAGCGTCACCTGCCACGGACCCAACCAGTAACACCAACCACCACAGGTAGTATCAACCCAAAATTCATGATTTCCTCAGCTAGTCCCGAGCCCAAGTCACAGTTCAGGCACTTGATAGTGGTGAATCCCCAGAAATAGTGGGTCAATAATACTCCCGAAACTGTCCGACTATGGTAGAATTCCTTTCTCTGACTATCCATCTGTTCAGCTAGCAAAGATTTTTTCTAACAGGTCAAATCCTTGACTCCAAACAGGCACTCAGAGGCCCATCAGGCCCCCTCAGGACGTTCTTCCCCACAGCTGAGCCGGACACCATCAATCCCTCTCAATCAAACCGGAGGCTGCCACCACAGATAAAATTACTCGTGGATAAGATCTTTAGTAAACAAGAAAAATTAAGCCATTGAGACCATCTATAGTGGGTGAGAATAACTCCATTTACTCTGATCTCATTCACTAAAGTTAGCTGGTACAGGAGCATTCTACTATACTTAACATCCCGAAATGCTACTAACACTTTAAATCTCACTCAAAACCCTAACTGACTACAGCAGGACAATAAAATAAATAAGTACAATAAAATAAATTAACGCTAAAAGGAGCTCAACTTAAAACAAATAATGATGCACTAACAATGCATTAACAGCTAGCCCAGCGTGGCCGCCATCTTCTAAAACGCCATAGCCACCCTAGTGGGACACCAGAAATTATGTCCCTGTAGCCGGAGTGGAAGTGCCCCAGGTAGACAACTTTGTCTCCAGTGTTGTTAGTCCCTAGTCTTTAAAGCCCAGTACACACTGGACTTGTAAAAACATTTTAAGTTCCTTAAAATGTTTTAACAAGCCCTGATATGATTCGTGTCCACACTTAACACGATTTGAGACCATGTTTAAAAACCATGTTTAAACCTTGCAAGGGACCTAATCTTAAAACTGGTTTTAAACACAGCTTCAAACCTAGCATGGTTTACCTGTAATGCAGATGGGAGGTTGATCTGTGTTTGTCACAAAACAGCACTGGTCTGTGCCGGAAACCGTGCTGGCTTAAACCGTTACAGGGCTGCAATGTGGATGCAGTGGCAGAGGTGAGACTGTGCTTAAACACAGTTACGAAGAAATGAAAGCAAAATGTGGACAGAAGTCCATGGTGAGTTTAAAACCATTTTCAAAAATGGTTTTAAACATGGACTGCCAGTGTGTACAGGGCCTTAATCACCCACAATAAATGCATCACTGTGGGGAAGTGTACATTGTATGTCATCAGTGGATGAACAGAGGGCTTCAAACTGCAGTGTTCTCAGTCCCTTACCTTTTACCAGTACTACATATATCACAGTGTGGGGGAAGCTTGTACTGTATCAGTTCCTCACTGTATCTAGCCAGTACATAAACAGAGGGCATCTGTCTCCAGTGCTGTCAGTCCCTGACATTTCACCAGCACTAAATCCATCACTGTATGATAAGTCCGTAATGTACAGACAGGCACAACAATTAAAAGCCATTTGAAGCTGAGAGACCCACTGGCAGTGGGCACAGCAGTTAAAAGCCCTTCAGGGCTGAGAGACCTCTAGTGGTGGGCACAGCAATTAAAAGCCTTTCAGACCTGAGACCCATTGGAGGCAGGCATGACAATGAAAGAAGCACTGCTGTGGTGTTTGCTGCTTTTACAGACTGCTGTATCCCATTGTCTGGGCCACTGTTGCTCAAAAAAGAAAAATAGCTATTTCATTACATGGTTAATGATTTCCAACTATCCTCAGAGTGCCTGTCCCATTGGAAAAAATGCAACAGCATTTTCTACAGAAAAAATCATGGTGAGAGGGAAGCATCTGATTTTTATGCTTTAGATGACTGGTGGCAGAGTGGCCCTTCAACTGTGTTGTTTTTCAACTATGCCACAGAAGACATTTATTTTTAATCCTCCGGCACCCCAAGATCCCACTCCATTGGTCCTCACATTTGTCTGCCATCTACCCTCTTGTTAGAGGGGACCCACCTCCAGGCTCCCCAGTTATGTCTGTCCATTGCTAGGTTTTGATTTGTCTGTGCCAGGGTCCTCCCACTGCAATGCCAGGCCTCTGGAACAGGGAAAGGAAGTGCATTTGAATGTCCGGACCAATTGCCGGGGTGGGGGGGCAGAGGAGCAATGGGGCCTGGTGGTATGGTCACCTACAGGTGCTACAGCTCTGCTCCCCATCAGGTGTTACTTTCCAAGAGGTGCTCCACAGAACCTTCCCCAACAGGGGAGTATCTGCATGTATGCTCATGTGACCTCACTGCCAGCCTCAACTCCCATCTTCCTGGGCTCAGGGCATGCACCTGGGTCACCAGCATGGCAAGCGGGTTCCTCACCACTCAGTACCATGGAGCTGACTCCAGGTTTTCAGATTATCTCTACCATCCCCCCAATTCCAGGCCTCAGCATAAAAGGGATTCTGAAGGAATTAGTTTTTCCTTTCAAGGTTTTTATCTTCTGTTCACAGGCCTGGTTTCTAGCCACCCCCGGCCCCATCAACCACCTTCCCAAAATGTACTTCTCTATATATTCTCACTCTTTGACCACTATGATTTGGTCAATGGGGTCACTGAGGTAGGCAAGCTTCTCCAGGGACCAAATCTAGTGTAGGGATGCCTGGTAGGTGGTGTGGGGCCTGTGGGGGCCATCTTTAATCCTGCTGCAGCTGGGGGGTTCCTCTATGTTTCCTCCAGTACCCCTGGGATGCAACTAGCTAGGGACATCAGAGCACCCGCTCACACATGGCCATTCCAACATGTAGGGTCCTCCCTCCTTCACTTCTTTGTGGTTCCAGCTGTCTGACCATTCAGTAACTTGTACAGTAGGTAGCAGTAGTGGTGTGGAGAACACTATCTTCAACATGGATTCTACTAAGAGAATCATGATCCAACACGGACACATTCACAAATTATACATACCTCCAGGTACAGCCACCTAGTGGCATGCGGCAAATGTTTACACATATTCTGCAATTAAGTAATAATGCATGACAGGACAGGTGTTGTGTGATTTATCCATGCCATGTGATGTGTCACGGAGCTGAAGTTCAAGTGACTTTAACTACATGAGAAGTGATTAAATCCCAGAACTACATGCATCCTAGATGCATTATTGATATTATAAAATGGACACAAGTACAGTAAATACATTATAACAAATTAGATATTTGATATAAAACTTATAAGCATGGCAAGAAATTGAATGCCTAGTTAAAATAATTAAGAGTAAGTTGAAATAAATAAAGCAAGTGATTTATTTATTTATTGAAATATTTCACCAGGAAGGCACACTGAACGACAAGTCACTCAACTCCCAGTGTGACCTGGGGGAAAGGGGAACATTAGGAATGAGACAATAAACATTCAAGTTATAAGTTCAACATTAACATACAGTTGTAAGGCAGATGTTACAAACAGTGTTACAACAGTGTTGCACATGATAGGTAGAAAGAGTGGACAACAATAAGTGCTGGGTTAGTAAGTAAACAAGTGCTTACATGAAAGAAAAGGGGGAAAAGATAGGCAGTGGTGAGGTGGGGAGGGGAGGGAGAAGAGCCGTGTTCCTGGAGACCACTTCAGGACGAAAGGAACCTTGTAAGGGGGCTGGTGGGACCAGAGAGAAGAGGATAAGGAAGTATCCTAGAAAGATCCCTTCAGGATGGTGGGGGAAGGGATAGATGAGAGATACAAGCCCCTTTGGAGGGGTAGGAGAGGGACCCATGGAGACCATTTGGAATCCCTTACAGTCTGTGAGAGATCAAGGGAGGCTAGTAAGGGGGAGCAATATGGGGGAAAGGGAGGAGAGCTAGAAATGTGATTGGGTGTGCACAGGGTACAATGAAGGTGATGGTAGGGTGGTAGTGTTTGTCCAGGGCTTAGAGGAAGGAGTTAGGGAGAGACATGGCAAGTAAAGCAAGTAGAATGTTGGTGTGCATATGGAGGGGCATAACAAGCAGAAGGAGGGAGGTGCTGATGCATCTTTATAAAACCATGGTGAGACCTCACTTGGAGTATGGGGTCCAGTTCTGGAGACCCCACCTGCGAAAGGACATAGATAGGATTGAAAGGGTTCAGAGAAGGGCAACCAAGATGGTGCACAGTATGCATAGGAAGCCCTATGAGGAGAGGTGGAGGGAACTGGATCTGTACCCATTGTAGACTAGAAAGGAGAGGGGGGGACATGACAGAAACACTTAAGTACATGAAGGGGATTAATAAAGTGAAGGAGGGGAGCTTATTTATGGCATGGGGTCACTATGTTATGGACAAAACTATACAACCCATTAATGCTGCAAACAAAACAGTGTACGCCAAAACAAGGTCCGAAGGGCGCACACCATAAGAAAACATGGAAATATCTGGGTTTTTTTTTTTTGTGAGGGGCTCAGCCCTCCCACATCCTCTGATGTGGGGGGCTTTGCCCTCCACAACACCCCAAAATATGTTTACTAACTCCAAGGGGATGTAGACTTCAGAGTAGGGGTGAAACACAGGAGCAGGCATAAAGTTTTAAAATACAAAAAAAAGGTTGCAACACAGTGGGACCTGGCAGGACCCAACCTCGGTCTCAGGTCCCCGACACGTGCTTATGCCC
The DNA here is from genome assembly GCA_016271365.2 of Neoceratodus forsteri. NCBI lineage: Eukaryota > Metazoa > Chordata > Ceratodontiformes > Ceratodontidae > Neoceratodus > Neoceratodus forsteri. The sequence goes on from CM028130.1 coordinate 1,648,904,953, forward strand.
TAGCCACTCCACTATAGGAGAGGCTCAACCAGGTACTACACTGGCAGCGTACTTCAGAGTTCCCTGAGAGAGCATACAGCGAAAGGGGTAGCGGTGCTAACCTACAGTTCCAAGATGGCGGCCACGCTGGGTCAGCCTTAATTTCAGCTTTAACTTCAGTTTAATCTTAGTTTATTTCAATCTTAATTTTAGTTTATTTTTAGTTTTATTTTGTGTTTTAGCAACAGTAATAGTTTATTCTATTCAGTAGCAGTGGTATTCATGGATTCATGGATGTTGGACTGGCTAAAAGAGCAGGACGCGATCTGAGTTTGTTTTGCCAATTGCTGACATCAGCAGCTGCTAAAAGTACTGTGGATTTAATCGCTAAGCGTGAAATCGGAGCTTAAATATATGTAGCTTCGATTGAAGAGGTTTTTGTAAGTCGTGGGATGTTGGACTGGCTAAAGAACAGGACTCGATCGAGTTCGCCTTGCTGACTGTTGATTTCAGCAGCTGCTGTAAGAACTGTGGATTCAATCGTGAAGCATGAAATCAGAGTTTAAGTATATGCAGCTTCGATTGAAGTTGTAAGTCGTAACATCGGAGTGTTGGAGCGCTGGACTTGGTTTGATAGTCCCCCAGACAGTTTTTGGGGGTGACCTGCTTTAAGAGCCTTAGTTAACTGGATTTAAACTTCTGCTGTTCACTGTAACATGTGACCGGGAAAGATTGTGTATTGGGAGGAGGAATTAGTAAATTGGAGCAACACGAATTGGAAGAACTACGAAGTAGTTTTGTTTGCGTTATAGTGTGGATATCTTTTTACTTGGTGGACTTAGGGGCAGTGGACACTTGGTTTGGGACCTCGTGGAGTTTGTCAGGCGTTGGTGCGCTGATCATAGCGGCACAGGGTTCTAGCCCTTGTCCACCGGGGAGCTGGTGTTGAGGGTCTGGGCCCTAGGGCTCTCTGGGGGCCTACTGTTTGGTGGGTGTCACTGGGGAGCATTGTGGTTGCTGCTGTGGCTGGCGGCAGTTCATCTGATTAGTTTGATTGGTCCTAGAGTGGTGTCTGCCCTGAAGAGTTATCCCGAAGACAGTATTGAATTGGATTTCCTCTCCCTGTATGTGTTTTAAATTCAGTTACAGTGCTGTTTATTTTATTTGGGAATAGTGATTTAAATCCCCGGATTTATTCTGCTTCTGTGCTGGAAACCTGGGACTTCTTTCTTGGACACTCGAGGTGGTGAGAGGACCTTGGGTCCATTAATTTAATTTGGATTTTACTCTCTTCCTGGGTTGTGAGAGGACTGGGGGGAAGAGACATGTTATTTTTTTTTTTGTTTTGTTTAAAGTTTAATTATTGTTGATTTATTATTATTTGATATCTTGCAGTGAGAGTGCTAAGATATTTTCTTTTCTTTTGATCTCCCTGGCTGTGAGAGAGTCTGGGGGGTGTTATCCTTTGGGGTGGGGGTGAGAGAACCCTTACATTGATATTTATATTTTATTTTATTTGTTAATTTGTTTTATTTTATTTATTTTATTGAGAGCCCTCAGTCCAGTCCAGACCTGGTTTATGAGGTGTTTTTTTTTTGTTTTGTTTTTTTGGTTTTGTTTATTTGATTTTGTTTATTTATGTTGGTTATGTTTAGTATTATTTGGTTAATGTTTTGTTTTAGATTGATTATTTTGTGTTTGGGGTTTTTATTTTGTTTAAGTAGTGATATGTGCTGGCCAGTAGTCTCCACAGTGGTGCGCTATTCATCTTCCTCTCTTCACGCCCTCCACCCTTTTTATACTCCTCCCCTACATTTTGATACTTACCAGTGCTGTAGAGCACTGGGGATTGTTCGTAGGGGAGTGAGGAGGGCGGGGGTTCGCGAACAGAGGAAAATGAATGAGGGGGGCCACCATATTGGGGTTATTAAGTCTAGAAGGCATCCTGGGGCGAAATGGAACCCAGATTGTGGTTTACCACGTCTGGTGCCCATACCCAAGGGCACTACTGAATCTAGTAGGCAAATAGGCCTGACAGTCTCTGAGGTTTGTCCAACTCGGGTGGTGTTATGCAATGCCAGGTCTGTCAGGAATAAGACTGCTATTATAGCTGATCTTGTTGGTTCGGCTGACCTGACTTGCATCACCGAGACCTGGCTGGATGAAAACTCTGGCCCCATAGTGGAGGCCATGATACCAGCCTGGTACTTGGTGATACACTGCCCGAGATTGGACCGCAGGGGAGTGGGGGGGTTGCAGTCTGTTTCAAGACTGAATTGGGCCTCACAAATGTAGTAGTGGGTGAGGCTGAATCCTTTGAGTGCACAGCTGTAGCAGGTGTAGGCGTTCGAATCGTTCTCATCTACCATCCACCCGGAGATGGGAAACGCTTCTTACAGGAAGTAGCAGACTTCCTCGTCGACATGTCGTTTGAATCGCCCAAATTGATGGTTCTGGGTGACTTCAACACCTGGGTCGACGATGAACTCTCAGAATTTGGTAATTACTTCCTCCAATTAATGTCTTCTTTGGGGCTTACACAGGTAATTTCCACTGCTACTCATACATCTAGACACTCTTTGGACTTAGTCTTCCTCTTAGGGATTGATGCATCCGACGTGGGGGTGGAACCAGTTGCCTGTTCAGACCACTACACTGTGAGGTTCAATTTTTGCACTCCTCTAAGAAGGCCTTCCCCTGTGGAGATGGTCAGGTACCGCCCATTATGGAATATTATTTCCCAAGGCCTTGCAGATGTCCTTGACCTCTCATCCCTTGGGTTGGCAAGCAGTAATCCAGAGACGCTGGTGGCGGCCTATTATGAGGCCGTTACGGCAGCCCTGGATCTTATTGCTCCTGTTTGTGAGTGCCCCTTATCCCTTCACCCCAGGTCCCCTTGGTTTGATGGGACACTGAGGGAGATGCAGAGACACGGGCGAAAGCTAGAGCGTTGCTGGCGTAGGTCCGCCTTCGATACCGACTGCCTTAGATTGATGGAACATTATTCTACCTATCAATCTGCAATCACCCGTAAGAAGGCAGAATTCCTGTCCAGGGAGATTGCAGTTGCACAGAATCGACCGGCTCAGCTGTTTCGGACTGTGGACAGACTGTGTAACCCAGCCTGTCTACAAGTTCGGGAAGCTTTTTCGCAATTAGAGTGCGAAGAGTTCGCTCGTTACTTTGCAACTAAGGTGGCTGACATCAGGGCTGACCTTTGTCCAGCAATCTCTAAGGGTTAGGCTGTAGAACAATGTGAGTTCACAATACCCTGTTTTTCTTGGAGTTCCTTTGGTCGACCTGAGTTCGTGGATATCGTGAGGATCATCCATAGTGTGCATTCCACAAGCTGTGGTTTGGACCCTGGACCGACTCCCCTAATTTTGGGTTGTATTGATATCATCGGTCCAGTCCTGGTGCAAATAGACTGGAGCTCCTTGGAGTCAGGTGAGTTTCCCAGCTCCCTGAAAGAGGCGGTGGTGGTGACACCTCTCTTGAAAAAAGTTACCTTGGACCCAGATTGTTTCTCAAACTACAGACCCATCTCTAACCTTCCCTTTATTGGGAAGGTTATTGAGAAGATAGTGGCTGCCCAATTGGAAGACCATTTAACCATCCACAATATCTACGAGTCCTTCCAATCCGGTTTCCGTAAAAGGCATAGCACGAGACTGCGCTGGTTTGGGTGCTTAATGATCTTCTGAGGCAGAGATCAGAAGAGACATTCCATTCTGGTTCTCCTGACTCTCGTCAGCCTTTGACACTGTGGATCACTTGGTGTTGATAGCATGCCTGAGGCTAATTTGTGGAATATGGAACTGTTTTACAATGGTTCACCTCATTCCTCATTGGGAGATCACAAAGAGTTGTGTCGAGAGTCTTTTCCTCTGGCCCAACTCCTTTGTTGTGTGGGGTGCCTCAGGGTTCTGTGCTGTCACCCATGTTATTCACAGTGTATATGCTGCCCCTCGGAGACATTATTAGATGGTATGGGCTGAGGTTTCACTGCTATGCAGATGATATCCAGCTATACCTGTCTTTTGCACCTGACCAGGATGAAGCACTCGTGATGTTTAATAACTGTCTTGAGGAAGTCCAGGGTTGGATGGATTCTAGTTGGTTAAAGTTGAACTTGAAGAAGACAGAGGTTTTGGTTGTGGACCCGGGGGGTCAGATAGAGAGGTTATGTGGTGGCACGCCTTCTGGAATATTTCTTGGTGGCGTGTCACTTTCATCCTCTGAATGGGTGCATAGTCTTGGGATTGTCCTAGATGACAAGCTGACATTACAGTCTCAGATGTCGGCTGTTGTCAGGACTTCCTTTTACCATCTTAGGAATATCGCCAGGGTTAGGCACCTTGTTCTGTCTGACTCTTTACCAACATTGGTCCACGCCTTTGTGTCCTCACATTTGGACTACTGCAATGCCCTTTACTTTGGGCTTTCTGGGGTTGAAATCCGACGCCTTCAGCTGGTGCAGAACGCTGCAACCCGGGTTTTGACGGGAACAAGTAGGTCCTCCCATATTACCCCGGTGCTGCACGAACAGCACTGGCTGCCTATATGGTGGCGGATCACCTTTAAAGTCATTTTATTGACTTTTAAAGCCCTTCATGATCAGGGTCAGACCTATTTGAAAGAACTTCTGGTCCCTTACTACCCTGGCCGATTGCTCCGCTCGGCCGACGAGGGGTCACTAGAGGTTCCGAGAGTGAGTTTGAAATCTTCTGGCAGTAGAGCTGCTCCCACTCTCTGGAATTCTCTACCATGCTGGTTACAGGAGTGCACCTCCATGGAGGAATTCAAGAAAAATCTGAAAACTTATTTGTGGCAAATGGCATTTTTGGATGCTTGACTGTTTTGGATGTTTAAGTAATTTTATTCTGTTGAATTTTTATTCTTATTTATTAATTGATTTTAATAATGGTTGTTAATGTGATATTAATTTATTTATATGTGTTGGCCTGTGTTTGATGTTGTGGTTCAATATGTTCAGCGCCTTGGTATGCTGAAAGACGCTATATAAATAAAATTATTATTATTATTATTATTATTATTATATGCTCGCCAACCCCTGTTGCTGAGTCCCATTGTCCATTCGGTGCATGGGATCTCTTTCTTCTTTAACCTCTCTCTTTGTATACCTAGGACTCCTAATCACTTCCACTCCTTTGTTGCTACCCAGGTCTTGAGCGCACTCCTGTTAGCCTTTCCTTTGCCATTGGTCCACTGGGATCTCTGCTGGTGATCTGTCTAGGATTCTGTTTGCATGTCCTGTTTCATGAGGTTGAGCATGAACTCCTGTGTTTAAAGAAGAACCGCAAAGTGGTGCTGGCTATTAGTCTGTGTCCCCTCTTCAGAGGGAGATGAGAGAAATGTCACAGATCAGTGGTGGTCATGTCCCTGTATCCCCCTGTGCAGCTGGGGATGAGAGGAAAGCCACAGAGCAGCAACTTTGATATAATAGTGGAGTGGCACCAACTACAGCTTGGTGTCCCACTCCCCACAGGTGTACAAGAGAAGAGTTGATAGTGGCCACAGCCATGGTCCTTTGCCCCCCCCCGAAAGGGATGAGAAAAGAGCAGCCTAGTGGCAGGTTTCACCTGGGTTAGTAATGGGGAAGTAGGTACCAGTGCCAGTGCAGCTGGTGGGAGCATTCCGATGTAGCGGGGCACTGATTAGGAGGCAGGTGGTACTATGAACATTTGAAGGGGGTCCACAGAGAGTCCTGGCCCAGTTTTGTGCCCTATTCTAACTCCCTGATCTCTTCTCAGATGGTTGCTGTGGAACTGGGGGTGGACACTAGGGCTCAGTGACAGTTGTCTCGTGGAAATTTTGGAAAATTTCTGAACTTTCATGAAATTTTCTGCCCTTTCGCCTATGGTGACATTCTGAACTTCCAGAAATTAAATGTGAATTTTCACCCTGTGCTGCAGTAGTTATTCACTAACAGCAGAACCATAACCATGAACTATGGAATTAAAGTTTCTTGCCATTAATTTTGCCATATAAGTTATTGATCTGCAGTCTGCAAACTTTGCTGTTGAACTGCAGGATAATACATATGAACTGTGAAATGAAATCTGAGTACATTCCTTTCGCAGTTCAATGCAATAAATTCTGCAGTTCATTACCTCATTCTGCAAAATATTATTTTGTGAGCAATTTTGCAATGTATGGATCTTTTAGTAGGTGATACTGGAAGGTTCAAAGCTGTATTCACAATAGATCACACCCACTTCTAAAGTAACACTGCCGCCCCATGTAATATCAACAAGCATTGTTTTGTGTTTTGGGTTAGAAAGCTGCTATTTCACAGTTTGGGTATAAATTTTCACAGTTCATGCTTTAATGTCCAGAAAAAGCCTGATTCCATGATTTGTATGTACAGTCAACAGTATTAAGACAGTGAGATTTGCGGTCACCTTATAATAAAACATAATTGTCTAATGCTACAGCAACCATATCCTGCAAATATCATTCAGCCATCAGCCTGCTGCTGTTTGCCTAATGAAATTTTATTTATTTATTTAATTTGTTTATATTTCGGATGACAACTTTGAGCTGAGGGCTCTTCTACAAAGAAATGGAGTTGCATTGTTGTTCATTTTTTACAATACATATATAAGGGTCCCCTCCCAGCATGCCTAGTGTTAAAAAGATTGTACACTTGCCTGAGAAGTTTCCTACATCCAAGAAACACCATGTCCAACATACGTGGCCTCCCGAGTACTGTGGTTGACCTCCAGGCATCCACTGGCATATGGCAGAGCTGGCAAGGCTGCAGATTTAAAAGGATTATCGTAACTTGGAGGTAAAACAAAAGTGAAAGAAAAGTGCTCCGGAGAAAGAGTACTGTACTCCATCCGGGACAGCCCAGTGTCCAGTTGCCTTGCTGGTGCAGCTGGTAGCACAACCGGAACAGTATTCTGGGTGGCCTGGGATCAAGTCCCAGCTGAGGCACTTACTTCTTTCTTTCTCTCCTCTGTTTGTATGTGTTCCATAAATATGCACACCACACTCTTGTCATTGAAAATGTAATTGTCTGTGCAGACCCAGGTTGTTCATTGGAGAAAGAATAATCTTCTCCCTCCAGGATGACCCAGTTTCCAGTTGCCTTGGTGGTGCAGCTGGTAGCACAATTGAAATGGCATTCTGGATGGCCTGGATTCAAGTCCCAGCTGAGGCACTTCTTTCTTTCTCTCCTCTGTTTGTATGTGTACTATAAATATGCATACCATACTCATGTGATTGAAAATATAATTATCTGTGCAGTCCCAGTTTGTGTATTGGAGAAAGAGTAATGTGCCCCCTCCAGGACAGCCCAGTTTCCAGTTTCTATGGTGGGGCAGCTGGTAACGCAACCAGAATGGTATTCCAGGCAACCTGGGTTTAAGTCCCAGCTGCGGCACTTAGTTTTTTCTTCCTGCCCCTACTGTTTGCATATACCCCCTTTTGTTCTGAAAAAAAAACAATATTTCTCCCACCCCACCTTCCATCCACTGTTTATATTCTTCCTTTCACCAAGCCCTTGGGCATAATATTCCAGTGCTCCACCTCCCTCTTAATAATGAGCAACTTTCTGACATCTCTCTTAGTCTTAACCCAACAGCCCCCCCCCCATTTTCAAACATTTCCTCTCATTATAATTAAGCTTCATTGCTGGGTAACAGGTCCCTGCTATCAATCATATCTATCTGTCTCCTCAGAAATCATGAGCAGTGTGTAGTACCACTAATACCATTCAACCATGAAACTCTTGTTGACTTTGACACCACACGAACCATAAGAAGGCACAATAAACTGACTGAAAATGTAACAGTAAATATTTAATATAAAAAACAGTACTTATAATGGCTCTGCTAGTTCCACCCTTAGCTCCTTTAGTACCCTGGGATGTGTGCCATCCGGTCCCATTGCCTTGTCCACCTTGAGCTTAGCGAGCTCTTGTAAGACCCTTTCTTTTGTGAAGGGACTTGTGCACACCTCCCTCCCCCCTGTGTCCATGGTGCTGAGCTGTGGGCCCTGCCCTACCTTCTCCACAGTAAATACTGAGCAGAAGTATCTATTTAGGATAGATGCTTTTCCTTGGTCCTCCTCCACACACTCCCCCTTATCCCTTTTGATCTTAGCAATACCTCCTCTGGACTTTCTCCTTTCACTAATGTATCTATAGAAAGTCTTGTCCCTTTTTTTACTGTTTGTGCTAGTGTTTCCTTGGTTTTGACCTTTTCCTGTTTTACTGCATTCCCTGCTTCCCTCAGGGAAGTTTGGTTTGCTTCCCCCCTTGATCCCACTGTGTTCCCTTATATTTCCTGAAGGCCAACCTTTAGGCTCTGACCTTTTCTGCTGCTGTTTTTGAGAACCAAAGTGTTTTCCTCCATCTTTTGCTCTTGCTTTTCTCCCTAACACAGTGGGATTTTGCTTCAAGTATTGCATCCTTAATGCTTGCCCACTTTGTCTGTACCCCCTCACCTGTATTTCTTCTTGCCAGGGCTAGCTTAACTCTGTTGGCCATCTTATCAAAGTCAGCTCCTCTGAAGTCCCATATGTTTGCCTTGGAATGGGATGATTTAGTTCTAGTGGCCAAACTGAACCATACCATGTGATGGTCACTGGCCCCCAGGTGACCTTCTACCTGGAGATCTGTGATCCTTTCCCTGTTAGTCAGTACTCGATCTAGGATAGCTCTGTTTCTCGTGGGTTGTTGTACCAGTTGTTTGAATCCCTTCCCCTGCAGGGAATCCACTATGTGTCTAGTTCTGGTGGATGTTCCTGCTGGTATTGACCAATCTGTATATGGCATGTTGAAGTCTTCCATTATGAGAACCTACCCTTTAGCTGACATGTTTCGTATATCTTCTAACAGTAATATGTCTGTCCTAGTTCATATGGCTGTCCCATTTCCTGTTTCCAGGGGACCCACAGTTCTTCTAGCTCCTTATGTGTATTCTGAATTTCTTTAGCATTGATATTTTCATTGACATAAAGGGCAACTGCTCCCCCCTTTTTGTACCTCGGTCTCTTCTGAACAGTACATATCCAGGTACTGTAGTCTCCTAAGTGTGGTTACTGGTGAACCATGTCTTGCTAATGGCTACTATGTCCAGTTTAGCCTCTGTCATTGTTGCCTGCAGGTCTGGGATCTTGTTTCCCAGACTGTGGGCATTTGTGTACATGATTTTCCATTGGCCAGATTTCAGTGTGTTAGTTGTTGGGCAAAGTCTGTCGTTTACCATGCATGTTGTATGGGGAGCCGGACATTTTTCCTTACCTGGTGATGCAAATGAACTATAAACATTTGCTAGTTTAACTATTCTGCAAAGACATCAAACTTCTGCTCCAGTGCACTGACTCCCTTCTTAGTTAGATGCAGTCCATCAAATTTAAAGAACTTTCACTCCCAAAACTGTTGCCAGTTACCTACAAATTTGTGTCCTTTTTCCTTGCAGCAGCCCTTGAGCCACATGTTTAGCTCCCCTATCTCCCCTTCACTGATCTGCCGTCCATCTGCCCTCCTCTCCCAGACTGGCAGGATCTCAGAGAAGGAGATGCCAGACAAAATGGATGATAGTTTGTCACCCAGCCTGGTCAGGTATTCCTTGGTCTCCACAACTGACTGGCTGGTGAGATCGTTAGTCCCTATGTGTACCAGGACATCAAGGTTTTCTCCTGCTTCCTGCATGATTTTAGCAATGTGGTCAGTGTCTCTCCACGCTGATGTACCTGGAAGACATCTGACCATTACCCCTGGCTGGAGGTACATATCAACTCCCCAAATCATGGAGTCTCCTATGATAAGAAGTGTTTTGGATTTCCTTCTTGCTTTTTTTTTGTTTTGGTCCCTGTCTTGGGAGAGTTTTGTAGCGTTAGCTCCTGTGCAGCAGTGTCCTGCTCTGTAGTGTCCTCTACCTCTTTGTTTGATTTTGGAGACAGAGGTAGATACCTGTTTGTAGTTTTTATATGGTTTGTGGAGGTGGTACATTGGAGATCACTGAGTGACTGGGAACACGATTTGCCCCTCCTAACCACCTACTAACCTCCTGGACCAACTACCCTCTGCAGTCGAGGTGCTTCAGTTGGATGTTAGGAAAATGGCAGGTAGTTCTTATAATATATTTTCTCATGAAAATGTGATTTGAGGCATGCAATCTCAGCTAATGCTGCCTGGACCTGAGCCCTTAGATCTCCAATAGTCCAGCATGTAGGACAGCATCCTAAATCCTGTATAACTATCCTTTTGAAAAGTGTCCCACAGTGCCTGCCGTTAATAATATCCATTCCAGTTGAGCTGCCAAGTTTATAATCTGGTACAAGTAACTAAAAAGAGGAAAATAAAAGCAAAAGTTTGATTTTTTTTCTTTTTGTGTTTTTTTTTTTTGTATAACTTGTTTTAACAAGTTAAATTACTTGTGCCCCTGTAAGTGAGGTCACTGTGTGGATACCCTTCTGATCCTCCCCTTCCTGCTTTGCTACAGGAAATGTCACGACTGTGCTACTCTATAAAAGGAGTGTACCAGGGAGTGATTGGGGATAGGAGTGGGTGGCTGGGCCCTTTTCCTACTGAAAAAGAAGAACCACAGATGAAAGAAACGAGGAGGTAAGGGCAGAAACAATCAACCAACAACAAATGCAGTAGCCCTGAAAGCTTAGCCTAATAATAAAACTGTAAACCCTGTAAGCACCACCTGTAACAATTTCACAGAAGATATACCCTGCAAAAAACACTTTGCTACAGAGAAAAATAAAGGAGTAACAGAAGATATACCTTGCAAAAAACAATTTGAATCAGAGAAGATTACAGCAGTAATCTGTAAGCACAAAACAGTAACAAACCTGTAGGCACACCCTATAATAATGCAGCAGAAAGTATACACTGCAACAGCAATTTGAATCAGAGAAGATTGCAGCAGTAAAATGTAAGCGAAAAACAGTATCAAACCCTGTGAGCACAAAAGAAAATAATAACATACAGTAAATCTGCCTAGTAAAAATAAGCCTTAATCTTTTTCATTACTCTGATAATGTTGTTCCTCATTCTGTCCTTACAAGCAAACCTAGAAGAAAAGAGATCAGGTGAAGCTAGGTGCCTTTGCCAGCAAACCTAGCTTATGGTTTTTATATATGAGTAAAGGTGGCAGCCATGTTTGTGATGGAAATTAGAAAGTAAGTGGCCTATGAATTCTGCATGTGAGTTGCACCAGTTTTCAGGGGCTTGTGTTTAGCCATTAGTAGTGCTCTCTTAAGACAATGGCCAGAACCAAGTCTCAAGCCAGTCAGGAGTCACATGATGTTCTCCGAGTAACTGGCAGCTCTCCCCGATGCTCAGTACCTGTGGCTTTTTAAAACATGGCATAACCTGACTAAGCTCATACCTGTATGGTTTCCTGTGCCAACTATTGCGCTATCAATGTACTGCACTTACCGGGTCGCCACTGAAAAAGTTACTGTCTTGTCTTTGTGGGCCTACCTGGTTACCAAAATTCGATAAATAAATAAACTTCATTATCCGTGTTTTATCAGTGCTTACTGGAAAGAGAAATCTCTCAGTAAACAAAAGATAGTACTTTCAGCATCCATGGCTGCTCTTGTACAATAACTGATGGAGACTTCTGCCACCCCACCCGTACCACCACGCTCAGTACCCACCAAGTGGCAGAAACCAGAATCCATGTCTGACTCTTCCCCAGTGGCTGATGCCAGGGAAGGGTTATCCGAAAAAATGGATTATTTCCTCGGAGAGCAGGCATCAATCAAAACTGCCATGCTAGAGATGGCTACTGATCTCTGGACCCTGAAACTGATAGTGAAAACATTAATAATAAGGGTTGGAGATGCAGAAGCCAGAATCAGATATCTGGAGGACCAACTCATCAAGGGTACTGCAGAAATCCAGTCCCTGAAAAAGAAAATGACCCCACTGGAGGATCAAATTGAAGACCAAGAGGGATGAAGCAGAAGAAGTAATCTCGTCTTGGTAAGCATTCCTGAGAAAGTCGAAGCTGGAAATATGCTGTCATTTGTGCAAAAACTGTTTCAGGAAGCTGGCCCCTCTAAAACAGGCCTGTCTATCACAACAAAAGGGCACATAGATCCCTGAAACCACAGCCACCCCGGGGGGGGGGACCAAGGGCAATCACCTTAGGTGCCTCAATTTTCAAGACAAGATCTACGTACAACAGCAAACAAGAAAGAAAGGCACCCTGTCGTGAAATGGTTCCCAGCAAGGCCGATTATTACTACTGACAGGGGCCAACATGAGTTTCCTAGCACTGAGAATGCCAAGCAAGACCTACCCAACATCTTGCCACAACTTTTTCATAAGAATCGTAAGTGAAACCATCATTGGATTTCAGTAATAACCATCCTTTGCTGATAAATGACATGTGTCCTGGTACCCTCCTGATGGGCTGAGTTCAAACCACTTAAAAGTACAGTAAGTGACTGATTTATATCTAAATATTGTAATTGCCTTCTGCCACTACCTACTTCTTCCCCCTATGCTTCGTGTCTGGAATGGGACCTCTCCTCTATCCCCTGCAGGATTTTTGATCCCATTAAGTATAGTTTTGGCTGGTAATGTGTCCACAAGTTCAAGAGAGGATTAGCTAAATGATTGCACCATGAGGTGACCCAAAATGGCAACGCTATGATCACTCATCTGTCACCCTACTACAGTACTAAATATAGTTTCTTCCCTGATTTTTTTCCCACCGTAGAATCTGAGTGAGCAAGGGAAGCAGTACCAACCTCTTGACAGTTCCTGTCAAAACTGTCTATGTAAATTACAAAGCTGTCAAGCCCACAACTTGTAAATATCAATGGAGCCTGACCAAGAAATCACCGCACACACACCAATCCCTCACAACCCCACTGATCTGATGACTCAGAGATGCGACTTTAACTACAACCACCCCAAATCAATCGGACTTCTCCCCCCCATCTTGGATGTAGGTCGAGCCAAGTGACCCTCCCACATTTGTATTCACCACATCTGGACTATTCACGGAACTGTCTGCTGGAAGTAGGACCACGTCTGTCTCAGACAGGAACATTACAACTACAAACACCGTCAGCTACTTCTTGCAGTTCTATTGGTGAACCACTAGGCTGGAAATATGAACTCCTGACCTCCCTTGGATGTCATTTCGGATCGGCTCTGAACAAGCAGCTGCAAGTACAGATCAGACTGGTACCCCCACCCACACCCCTGTAATATTCCCAGTTAAAATAAACATTTGATATTCCTTTTCACCTCCCCGGTAATCTGTCTCGCATCGAAGGGGGGAGACTTTGCCTTTCTCAGTTTGCTGCCACACCCAAACCAATTTAGTCACAAAAGACTTTTGTGGTCTCATTACAGTGCCATAAGCCGATTTTTCATGTTTTCACAGTCTCCTTTATATTGGGACATCTGCACACCATTCACTGGCTCAACAGTCTAGGAGGCAGCGGGGAGGGGTGGGACAGGGGGAGACTGATGGCTCCGGTTCATATATAAATATGGAAAATGGGCAGAGCAGTACCACAGGGGCAGTTTGACACCTATAATGGTCAAAAAATGTTTTTTTATTTGGTTAATTAGGGTGGTTATGGAGCAGAGACACACCTTCATCAGCAGCAGAAAACAGGAAGTTGTTATCCCTCTGTACAGACAGTTGGTGAGACCCCATCTGGAATACTGTGTCCAGTTCTGGAGACCCCATCTCTGCAAGGACATAGACAGGATAGAGGCAGTCCAGAGGAGGGCAACTAAAATGGTGCAGGGTCTGCAAGAGAAGCCGATGAGAAGAGACTAAAGGAGCTTAATATATACCCTTGAGGAAAGAAGGAGATGGGGACATGATAGAAACTTTCAAGTACCTCAAGGGAATCAACAAAGTCCAAGAGGGTAGCATCTTTCAGAAAAGAGACTTGCAAGAACAAGGGACACAATTTAAAGATAGAAGGAGGGCAGTTCAGGGGCAATGTGAGGAAGTATTATTTCACAGAGAGGTAGTGGATGCATGGAACAACCTTCCTGAGGAAGTTGTGGGGTCTAAAACTGTGGGAGAATTCAAGAATGCATGGGACAGACGTAAGGAAATTCTTGTGGGGGGCAGGAAGATATAGGCTGTTGGTTAACTAGGATCTGCGGCCTATCCTGTAGGTAGGGAAATGGGCAGACTAGATGGGCCTAGTGGTCCTTATCTGCCATCAAAGTCTATGTTTCTATGTTTCTATGTTTCACTCAGGCCCTCTTCAGACCAACCGACTGGCAGGACCACCTCCACCAATCTTCCACCTTTGAAGAGGGGGAGTTGGTGGGGATCATCTATTGCACTGAACCACACAGGTTCAAGTTAACCTTTGAAACTTTACTGTACTGGTGACGCCAGTTGCATTCATTGAGTCCTATTATGTCTGTTGTTTGTTTTTGTTTACTGTATAATGTCTTCTACAGTTGCAGTTTGGTTTGCAGCACTCACTCTATTATGGAAGAGGGATTTTATGCACCCAAAAAGAAGAAATTAAATTAGTATGGTACAACTTTTGGTAAGAATGTCTGAAGCATTTGAATCCAGATACTGTATTTGGTCCCCTATACTTTCGCAGGTCCCCATTATAAGCTATACCCCACTATACGCTGAAAACAATAATTTTTACATCTATCATGTCTAAGGTACAGCACAATTGTGTAACCTGGAACATAAAAGGTGCCCAAACAAGAAAAAAGGTATCGGGTCATAAAACACATAAAATCACTTGGTGGTCAGATTGCCTTCCTGCAGGAAACCCACACGCTGGCACAGAATGCTACGGTCTGGAGGAGGCAATGGGCTGGACAGGTCTTTGGTGCAGGGAATAGCAACAAGCAGGTGGGGGTAGCTATACTAATATATAGAAACATTCCCTTTCAAGTAACAGAACAAGCCGCAGATCCTTTAGGGAGATACAAAATACTTAAAGGATGCCTGGGTACCACTACCATTGCTATGGCCGCAATTTATGGCCCAAATGGGGAGGACCCCCAATTCTTTACCAATCTCCTATCCCAACTTTCAGAGGCACAGGGTAACCCAATCCTCCTGGGTGGGGACTGAAACCAAGTCCTTGACAACTTGCTGTATAGATCCAGAACCAGAAATACAGGTCTTTCACCGACCCAGAGAGCTCTAAGAGAAATGCAGTACTCCCTAGGCCTTGTTGATGTCTAGAGAGTCCTACATCCCACGGTCAAGGATTATACATTCTGGTCAGCAGCCCATGACTCTTCCTCAAGCTTAGACTTTTTCTTTGCCATCCCTGATGTCTTCAGAGTAACTTCTCACTGTGAGATATGAGTGAGGGTAATCTCGGACAATGCTCCAGTAACACTCTCCTTCTTGCCCACACAGACAGCAGAAAGAGACAGACTGTGGAGGATCATTAATAGCCTCCTCAAAGACCCCATCTGTAAGGACAGACTAAAGGACTATGTTTTACAGTATTTTGAACTGAACACTTCTTCATCCTCTAGCAGTTCCTCTCTGAGGGGGCCTTTAAATGTATGGATAGAGGGGAACTAATAAGACTGGCATCTACAAGGAAGAGAAAGAGAGAGAGAGAGAGAGTGATGGCCAACAACTACTCCAAACTATCCAGAACCTAGAGAAGGGGGTTTTAGGGAACCACTCCAATAGCCTAAACATTCAGTTGAACACTGCAAGGGCCAAATATAATGAGTTACTTAGGGAAAAAGCAGACTATGCTATATTAAAAGCATAAACTCATTATGTTGATCAAGGGGAGAGAGCAGTGAAATTACTGGCTCTCAGGCTGAAACAGCAGGAAGCCAAGAGGCAGGGTAAAATCAGTCAGAGATAAGGCCAGGAACCTACTCTTCAACTCAAGAGAAATATCAAATGCCTTCAGAGACTTTCT
The DNA here is from genome assembly GCA_016271365.2 of Neoceratodus forsteri. Classification (NCBI taxonomy): domain Eukaryota; kingdom Metazoa; phylum Chordata; order Ceratodontiformes; family Ceratodontidae; genus Neoceratodus; species Neoceratodus forsteri. The sequence continues at coordinate 1,648,920,835 of CM028130.1, forward strand.
CTCTGAACTTTTCACAGCAGGACCCCCTGCACAGCAGTCTGAGATCCAACAATTCCTTAAATGGCAAACCTCCTTCAAGTTACCGAGGACCAAATGCAACTGTTGGATGCACATATTTCAGTTTTTGAGGTTCAACAAGCTATTGCATCTCTGACCTTAGACAGAGCCCAGGGGCCAGATGGCTTCTCATCTGATTTCTGTAAAACTAAAACCTTCAGATCTCAACTCTCTGAACCCCTTACCAACCTATTCCATGACACAAAACAGATTAACTCCCTATATCCCTATCTGCAGGAATCTCTGATTATCCTGATACCAAAACCTGATAAGAACCCCACCATACTGTGCAGCTATAGGCCAATATCATTGCTAAATGTGGATATTAAGCTATTGGCCAAGATTCTGGCTACAAAAGTCAACAACGTGTGGAAGAAACTCATAGGCCCCCAGCAAGTGGGTTTCAAGCAGGGTAGACTGGTGACTGATATCTCAGGAAACTAATGCATCTCATCTCTGCATGCAGGGACTGGCTGTGCTGCTTTCTGTGGATGCAGAGAAGGCTTTTGATAGAGTCTCCTGGTCCTTTTTGTTTGAAACTCTGGCTAACTTTGGATTGCCTTCCTCATTTATAAACTGGGTCAAACTGTTATGCTCCCACCCGTCAGCCAAAGTGTGGTGTAATGGCACCTTCTCAACCCCATTCACCCTAGAAACAGGCACCAGACAGGGCTGCCCCTTATCCCCTTTTCTTTTTAACCTCTACCTGGAACCCCTCACAAGGCACATTCTGGCTGACAATAACATCACAGGTATTGAAGTCGAAGGGAACAAATATAAACTCTCCTCTTATGCAGATGATGTTCTCCTCCACCTGGCGAAACACGCTCAATCAGTGCAGGCCACTTTCCAGCTGATACAGCAATTTGGAAGACTGTCAGGCTACAAGCTCAACCTCACTAAAACCTGCATAATGCCCCTCAACTGCCACACATGGAAAGACCCAGTACTACAGTGGGGAGGCTCCTGGAACCCTACTTCAATTAAGTACATGGGGATATCCATAGCTCAAAGCTCCAGTTGGATGCGCCAGCACAAACTAGACACTTTGCTAACTAAAATTAAATAAGACCTGCTATGCTGGCAAGCTCTCCTCCTGACTCTATGGGTGAGAATCAACATAATAAAAATGAACATTCTCCCCAGATTATTATACCCCATCTCAATGCTGTCATTTGTCCTAAAACAGACATGGTTCACAGTTAAAGGCTACCCTCTCCTCCTTTATGTGGAATGACAAAACACCTCACCAGTCCTATTTCAAGCTCACATGCTCAAGGGACCAAGGAGGGTTAAACCTGCCAGACTTCTGACTCTACTACTCAGTCACCCAAGCCACCCAATTTCTGTGGTGGAGTAACCATTCAGAAGTGTAGGCCCAAAGCACATACCTCTCACAGTGAAAAACCATGGAGATGGATCTCACTGCCCAAAACAAAATCAGGCTCAATACCTGCTCTGTATCCCCAATGTTAAAGCACCATCTGCACTAAAACCCACCACAGAGCAAGCAACTACACAAGCTGCTAGGAACCAGGCTCATTCTTGATCCAACTCAACCACTAGCAGGGAACCTCGACTTTAAAATAAAACAAAAGTTGATCCCAACCAACCTCCTGGGTTTATTGGAGCTGGTTACCGTCAGCTAATACCTTGATTGAGGCACTCTTATAACCTACAACAAATTGAGACAGGCTGTGTCCTCATCCAAAGTTGTGATTTTTCCATTTTTCCAACTGCAGCATATGCTAGCAGGAGCACTGGGCCATAAACCCTGGGGTTTGAGCACTTTTGCAGATGGGATGGCTTGACAGAGCTGCCCACCCACCGCAGTGCCATGTCCTTACTTTACAGGAATTTGCTGATGTTAACCACCCCAGAGGGAAGTGTCTCCACTTCATGCTGGCATACTGAATTCCCTGAATTAACAGACCCAAAGATCGTGGCTGAATGGGGATTGAGCAACCACAAATTCCTCAAGTTCGATGGAATGCAATACACAGTAAATCACAGTTTATACTCTACCCCTGAGGTATTGCACAAAATGTGAAAATTAAATTTAGATGTAAACTTCACAGAGGTACACTTAAACACATTTCATGGTACTGTACAAAGGCACAGGCTCTCTGGATGGACATCAAAAACAGGCTAGACCCTCTGCTAGGCCTTGAACAAGCATTCACACCCCAAATCACATGCTCACTCTCTTCCCTCCTCCCCCTTCCCCTCCCACTCCCTCAGACCCTCTGACACTCGCACTTTGTTGGTCCCCCGTCGAACCACTCTCATTGGTCAGTCAGGCTTTACCCATCATTTCCTGCAAATCTGAAACTCCCCCCCGAATATGGCACTCCTCCTCATCCCGCTGCCTTGCCACTGCCTTACACAACTTTCTCTCATCTCACTGCTCCTGCTTTAACCCTCCTTAACTGTCCTTCTATGCCTCTGCACCTCTCCATGACTCACATCACCTATTAAACCTTCCACCTCTCCTGAGCCTGCTTCTCAGCAAGCTCTCCTCTCCCTTCACCGCTATGTACTATGTTCCTCAGATATGCCACTTGTAATTAAATGCATATTCCACAGGTATGACATATTTAACTGTATGTTATATCACATATGTGACTGTGTGATTATTTATGATATTTTTTAACTGTATGTCTTGTTACAAATGTAATTTAATGTTTCATTTCTCGGATACGTTAAATGTTAAACTTCATCCAATTGTACACCCGGTCACATCAGGAGATGATCAACTTGTTGTTCAGTGTGCCTTCCTTGTGAAACATTTCAATAAATAAATCTGGTTAACTGGGCTACACCAAGATATTGTTTTTGGCCAGAGGAAATTTCGCATTGCTCTAATTGCAGCCATGATCAGAAAACTCATTCTAAAACATCAGATGGATGAGACCCTACCCTCATTTCAGGAGTGGCATAACATCACCTTGGAGGCTCTCAGAATGAAAAGAAAATGGTATGTTCAAAGGAACAAACAAAATTTGTACCAAACATGCTGGGGCCACTGGACACCCTCTTGCTGAATATCTCATACATATACCCTCCATCCTCTTCCAGCATTTTATGAAACAATCAGTCACGCAACTTCATGTCATTCTGAATGAGCTTTGGCCAATTCTATAAGGTGTTTCCATAGCCTGACTTACTAACACTTCTCTCCTGAATTTTGATGGAGAGAACAAAATCTGCTTTTAATCTGAATGTACTATGTGCTGCATTGTTGTTGTTTTGTAATGTTTTTCCATTTGTTTGCTTGTTGAAAACTCAATAAAGATTACTATTAGAAAAAAAAAAGAAAAAATCTCAGCCAATCAAGACAGACTGTGGGATTTCCTTGCCCATTTTATATACTCCACATGACATGAATTGAGGGGATGGGCACCCATCAAGATTACATTCTATATCCCTGTGAAAGTCAAAGTTGCAAAACAAGGTACAAGATCTGTCTCTGGTAGGGTGGTGATGACCCTGGACAAGGGGGTGCTAGGTGTTGTTACCACTGTACTGCTCCATAACAGGGGCTGGTGTGCAGAGGACTGACAGTCTCAGTCTGTGTGCTGTGAACAGTATGGTTTGTGTGTCACTAATATGCAAGCCTGGCTCTGATTGTTTGTTGTAATGCACAGAATTATCAACTCCACATAGCTGATAATATCCTACCTTGTCTTACTAACAATCTGCGTATTCACTTCTGTTTGTGGATATTCAATGTCACAGCTTCCAGTTCTGACTCTGAGTCCATTAATGCCAGCCTATGCATCAGAGGCAGACTTTGAAGTCAAGATTACAAAATGCATTTTAATGAGACTGCATATCTGACAGTAAATCTTCCCTCACCCATTAAATACAATTGTTTGCAACACAGCCCATTAATTAGGCAATAATGCACAAAAGGGCATATGTGCCATGTGTGTTGTTCTGGGATTTACACAAGCCTTGTCTGGTGTGTCCTGAGGCACAACTGAGTGACTTTAAAAACACAAGAAGTGTGTAACTCCTACTGCTACACATGATCTGAAGTGCATTATTGTGATTATAAAATGAACCTGTATTACAAATATAAAAAACAGAAGAATTAAATACAAAGAACAGTAAAATTTGATCAGTGGGATCTTTACCAGTTGCATGTTGAAGGATTTACACATCGTCATGTATGAATCCTTCACCCACACTCCCTTAACACTACTATGCCTGCTGCTGAGGTCTGCTCCAGTCTACTATGCTGCTAGCACAGTGTACGTAGTGTGCAGCTGTCTGCACAGTGGCTTCAATTTTCTTATTATGAATGTATCCAATCAGTAGACCACTTGTCCAAATATGACACCCTTCCTCCCCACCAACAAGCCTCCTAGTTCAAAGTCCCACCCACCCTGTAAAAAGGTCCCTCTGCCAGCCAACGGTCCAGCTCCACTAACCCCTGTAAAAGAAACATGATGACAGAAGATGGGAAGAGAAGAAATTATCTGTGTAATGTAAAATTCACATCTTTGTCCCCTGGAGATTGGAAAGGCCTACCTGATCATCCACCACCACCACTGGAAACACTGAGACACTGTGTGGACTGTACGATGAGACTGTACACTCTAACTATCTCTGTTTATTTGACATGGTTGTCAATCTTCAGACATCAAAGAGAGCACTCTGGATATGAAAGCATTTCTGTGAAAGATTTAAAAGAATAAGTGAACAATAACAACAAAAAAAACATGAACAACAACAAGAGAATAACGAACAAGTATACAGATAAAATATAAAAACTATATACAAGAAAGAAATACAATATATAAATGAAATAAGTATTATAAACTATTTACAAGAACACTTCACAGGGGAGGACAACACCATCCACCTGTTACTCCAGGCTGTCTGTCACTCATTGGGTGCTGGGCAGGAGACTGGTGGCTGCTGTTATTGCCCCTCCTGGCCTGTTATCATAGCATCAGTCAGCTCTGCCTCCCCCTTGATTGCAGATGTTGCTTTTTGCGCCTGCCAGTTAGCCTCATAATGAGCATTTAATGCTCCGCATGTCAAGCTCAAGGCATGCTTGGTCTTCATGCAGGGTTTAATTCCTTGCGTCAGTTCCCTCAAGTCTTCCTGGGACATTGTGACTCCAGGAACTGTGCGGGCTGCTGGTGTAGACAGTGGTGTTGCCGTCGGTGTCACTGGTGGTTGGGATGGTCCTGTCCTCCTTCCATAGACACCGCCAGTCAGTGGCCCCTCCTGGGCCTTGTCATGCTCATTTTGGGCAAGCCATTCCATCATCTTTTGTAGATGGGCCATCCTGTTCTGTGCTCGCTTCATTGTCCCTTTTGGTGCTGCTGGTGCTGGTGTCTGTGTGTGACTCATCTCTGTACAGAAAGAAATTTTGTTTTAGCACATCAAACTTAGACACATATAATTTCCAAGCAGATAAGGACCGCTTGGTTCACCCAGTGTGCCCTTTTTCCCTACCTACATTGTTACAGTAGACCATACTTGATCAACCGCTGTGTCTTCCTTCCCCCCCTTTGTTTCCACTATGATTCCCTTGTGTCTATCCCATGCATTCTTGAACCTCACCTCTGTTTTCCTCCCTACCACCTTCGCTGGAAGATTGTTCCAAGAATCCACCACTCTTTCTGGGAAGAAGTACTTCCTAGCATCTCTTCTGAATCTAACTCCCTCCAGCATCATAGCATGTCCTCTTGTTCTTGAGCACCTTTTCTTCTGAAGCATTACTGCCCTCTTGTACCTTCCTTACCCCTGTGAGGTATTTAAAGGTCTCTGTCATAGCCCTCCTCTCCCTCCTCTCTTCCAGGGTATACATATTGAGGTCCTTTAGTCTTTCCTCATGGGGCTTTTCATGCAGACCCTGAAGCAGTTTAGTTGCCCTCCTCTGGACAGCCTCCCCTCTGTCTATGTCCTTCCATAGATGTAGTCTTCAGAACTGCACACAGTACTGGGGTCTTACCAGAGGTGTATACAGAGGTGACACCACCTCCCTCTTTCTGCTGGTGATGCCCCTCCCTATAAACCCCAGCATCCCACTAGCCCTCCCAATTGCTTTGTCACACTGACTAGCTACTTTTTCGTCATCTGATATGATTATCCCAGGTCTCTTTCCTTCTTGTTGGTTGTCAATACCACTCCACCCATTTTGTATTCTTCCCCTGGGTTTCTGAGCACTAAGTGAATTATTTTGCACTTTTTCACATTAAAGCCCAGCTGCCATACCCTTGTCCTCTAGTTTTCACTGGTTTCTGCTAATCCTTTCCACTCCCCCGGAGGATCTACCCTATTGCAGATTTTGGTGTCATTCACAAAGAGGCTGACCTTACCTTTCAGTTCCTTTGCAATGTCACTTATAAAGACATTAAAGAGAACCAAACCGGTCCTATCACTGATCCCTGAGGCACCTTGCTTTTCACGCTTCCTTACTCAGAGTGAACTCCATTTACAATCACCTTCTGTCACCTATCCCCTTACTAGTTTCTTACACAGTTTACCACATTTGAACCCAGTCCTAAACTACTCAGCTTGCTTACCAGTCTCCTATGTGAAAAAGTGTTGAAAGCCTTACTGAAATTTAAGCAGGCCACATCCACCATAACGCCTGATCTAGCTCCTTTGTCACCCAGTCAAAGAAATCTATCAGATTCATTTGACATGACTTACCCCCGTGACACCATGCTGCCTCGGGTCTTGTAACCCATTGGATTCAAGATATTCCACAATCATTTCCTTCAGCAGTGATCCCATTAATTTTCCCACCACCTATGTCAGGCTGACTGGCCTATAATTGCCAGCCTCCTTCCTGCTACCACTTTTGTGTAGTGGGACTACATTCGCCCTCCTCCAGTCCTCCGGAACAACTCCTGTTTCCAATGAGCTGTTAAACAGCACTGTCAAAAGTGCAGCTAGTATTTCCCTGAGCTCCCTCAGTACCATTGGATGCACCCCAACTGGTCCCATTACTTTGTCCACCTGCAGACTAGCGAGTCCCTTCAGGACTCTGTCCTCAAAAAAGGAATAATATCCACCTCCCTCACTCCAAAGCTTCTGTTACTTTTTTGTTGCCCCTTCCCTTCTCCATCCTATGTCAACATTGAACAAAAGTATTTACTTAGGATGTCTGCCTTTTCTTGGTTCCCCTCTGCACAGTTCCCCCCTTCACTTTTAACTCCCACTCCTGGTCTTCCTCTTTTCACTTAGATACCTAAAAAATGTCTTAAAGAAAACACAAATTGCACATATCCCAATGATGCAAAGCATCATAGGAAGCATATGTAAATGTCCATGAATTAATTTGGACTGGCTCAACTTTAAGCATAGTTGCATGATGCCAGAAGGCCTTACAATACAATCAGCAAAGGTGGAGATGTCTTGTCCCCTTTTTTGACTTCCTGGGCTATTCTTTCTTCAATTTGCACCTTTGTGCTCCTTACTGCTTTCTGTGCTTCTCTCTGTTTCCCCTAATACACCTCCCTATCCTCTTCCCTCTGCGTCTCCTTGTATCTTATGAATGCTATCCTTTTTGTCCTTACCTTTTCAGCCACCTCTTTAGAGACCCATAACGGTCTCCTCTTTACTCTTGCTTTTGCTGGACTGTTGATGCAGAAGTTTGTTGCCTTTACTATGCTCCCTTTTAGCAAAGGCCACTGTTACTCTATTCCTTCCAGGCCATGCCTCCCTGCCAGGTCTTCCCTGAGGCATTTGCCCATCTTTATAAAATCTGTCCTCCTGAAGTTCAGGACCCTTGCCCCTGTGTGGCTCAATTCCACAGCCACCCTTACCCTGAACCACATCATATAGTGATCACTGGTTCCCAGGTGGCCTCCCACCTTGATGTATGCAGTACTGTCCCTGTTAGTGAGTACCAGGTCCAGTATTGTCTCATCATGAGTGGGTTCACTGGCTAGTTGCCTGAGGACCACCCCCTGAAAAAAGTCCAGGATGTCCCTGCCTCTAGCTGAAGCCACTGATGGGAGGCTCCAATCTACATCTGACAGGCTGATGTTCTGCACCAGCAGCAACTCCCCCTTTCCTGCCATATTGCCAATGGCTTCCACAGTACCTTATCTAAGTCCTCCCACTGTGCTGGAGATCTATAGATCAATGCAGTGCGGACACTGGATCCATTCCCTTTCTCCACGGCAACACACAGTGCCTCTGCTTCCCTCTGTATTCCCTGTCTCTCTGCTGCTTTTATGCTTTCCCTCACAGAAAGCACCACACCCCCTCCTTTCCTGCCCACCCAGTCCTTGCTGAACAGAGTATAGCCTGGTATGGCCATGTCCCAGTCATGGTTTCCAGTGCACCACAACTCAGTACTGGCCACAGTATTCTGGTTGGCCCTGATGGCCTCTAGGTCCGGAATCTTATTTTCTGGATGTCAAGCATTCGCAAACATGGTCTTCCAGGTTGAGGAAGCAGTACAGTGCTGTTGTTTAGGGCACTGAACTGAAAACCTGGAGACCTGGGTTTAAATTCCACAGCCCCCACTGGCATACTGTGTGACCCTGTGCAAGTCACTTAACTTCCTTCGGTTCTCAGGTTGCACCTGGAAATGAGCTTCAGCTTGGTGTGCATTTCCTGGCTAAACAATTACCCCTTTCCTTCCAGATTTTGTATCAACTCTGATTCCCCCCAATTTTCCTTTTTGCCCACCTTCCTTCCCCTCTCTTTTTAATGCTCCTGTTCCCTTCCCCCTCTACCTCTGCCTCCCTGCTGCTTCCTTTATTAATTTACACTCTGGGGGATTCCACTTCCATTGGATGCTCTTTACTCTACACCTCAGCCTGTGGGGGGCAGTTTCTGCCTCTCTGATTCCTTCCGTCACCACCCTCAGCTAGTTCTTTTTTTTTTTTTTTTATAAAATCTGCTTATTGAGTGGCAAATATAAGACACATTCCATATAATCTAGCAATTCTCTTATATATTCCATATTATATCTATGAATAGTTACATATTGCATCAAAATTTCATTTCATGCACCTAGTATCTCATTATCCATTATACATAACTATATAGTCTTTCTACCATATTTATCACATATTTGCCCACCCTTTTAGATTATTAACTCAACTCAACTAGTACACATATAACTGCTGTTGGCTGCTGCAATTATAAGTCCCTTAAATAGCCATATTATTAGGGGACTGGTTAGGAAGATGTCTTTCAATACCTGGAAAGTATTGTATGCAATATGTGCTCACACATTCACATGGCATTCTGATTTCCTTTTATAGAGTTTTGTTAAGATGCATAAGCGCCACCTCTTCTGGTGGGAAGGAATTCATAAAGGTTCTCCATATCCTCTCAAACAGCTTTTCTCTTTCTTGAAGTTCGTAGGTTACTCTTTCTAGGGGCAACGTTTTGGCCACAAATTCCAACCACATGTTCACAGTAGGCCGCTTACACACCACCCACCTATTCTGGGTACATTTTCTAGCTAACACTAGACGTACCTGCACTATTCTAGGATGTGGGTCCCACCTCTCTTCTCCCATATGATCCATGCCCAGCAACATAGATAATGGCATCTTGGGCATCTGCACCCCCAATCTGTGTTGAATTTGTTGCCTGTTCTCTGTCCAAAATGGACGTTGGGTTGGACGGTCCAAGTAATAGTGTATATATGTTCCTTGTGTGCCATGATATCTACCACATGGGGGTGTTATCCCTGGTAAGAATGTATGTACCACTGCCGGTGGTAAATATAATTTATGAATAAATTTAAATGTGACTTCTTTATATTCATTACACTATAATAGGCCTATATGTGACTCATATACACTGATCCAGTTTTCCTCAGAAATTTCCACACCTAGGTCCCGTTCCCATTGTTTTCTTGTCCCCATAGACTGGGTTGACCTGGCCTCCCTCAAATGGGAATAAATTCTTACCATTAGACCTTTTTTGTTTATTCAAGGCATCATAATCTCCCTTTTTAGTTTATAAAGGTTAGAGGTTTCTGGTTGTACCTTATTTAAGGCTCTTATGTAGGCTTGTACCTGTAAATAACATAGTGTGCTGTCCCTCCAATCCATAGGCTCGGACTTCCTATTAACTTCTCATGCCCCCTAATCTCAGTGGGTAACCGAGATACTGTATCCCCCTGTTTCTATTGTGTAAATCTCCTCTTCCGAATTCCCAGGTGGAAATCTGGATTATCGCTGACAGGCGCCAGGACAGTCTCATCTTTCTCTCCTTTCACTATTTTGACTTCCAGTCTCCATGCCTGCAGGCTGTGTACCACCAGTGGGTTTGCATATTGTCTGGTCCTACACTTTTTGATCCCACCCTTGTCTAGATATACCTGGGGTGCTCCACACTCCTCCTCCTCCTCCAGGGTCACTCAGCATGCTCCTCCAGCCCCCAGTAACCACTTCCTTATCAGCTGCAACCACACTGCCACATGGTACTAACATCCAGAAATTTAGGCCTCCTTTATAGATGGTCGCCTTTAGATGTCTTAGAGCCACCCTGGTTCTCTTCCCTTGCCATAAGAAAGTAGTACATTGAGCCTCTAATCTTGGTAAGTCACTTTTGGTGAGCCCCATAGGTAAAATTTGAAGGGGATAAAATATACACAGCAGCAGATTCGTCTTAAGAAGGTTCATGCACCCAATCCAGGAGATAGGAAGAGACCTCCACCTCCTCAGATCCCCTTCCATGGTTTTAAGAAAACCTCCATAGTTCAGATAATATAGATTTGATAGCTGAGGGCTCACCTTGATCCCCAAGGATGTCAAAGATGTAGTAACCCTTTTAAAGGTGATGTTTTGCAACACCATTTGTGGTCCTCCCCCTACCTGCATCAATTCAGATTTGTCCATATTTATCTTGTGCCCTGAAAATCAATAGAATCTATTCAAAGTGACTAGGCTGGTTCTAATGTTCATCAAAGCAACAAAACTGTCCACTGATAACTGCTGTTCCCCTCTCAGATAGATGAGGGCCAACACCCCTGTATAATCCTTTATCTTCTTGGGTGGTCCCCCTCTCCTCAACATAGTCAAACACCTTCTCTCTGCCCCAATGTCCTTCAGCCATGAGGTGATGCTCCTTGTGTGGAGATCCCACTTGTCACCCATGTTGTAGACAGGCAGCACCACAATTACTTTACAAATGTCACTAATTTTGCAGAATGCAGTATTTAGGAGTCAACCTAACATGCACTGTCTCACAGCTTTTCATTGGTAACTTTGCCCCTTCAAACACAACTATAACTAGACCTACAGGTAGATAAATGTAATGTCATCCCCCTCTTGTTCTATAGATGGGTCGCTGTTGTAAAAATGTTTTTCCCTTAATTTCTCTATTTTTTTCAGTCTCTGTCTATTTCCATTGAGAGAGTACATTGGATGAAGTGGCGTAGGATGATTAACAGATTCTTATGGCTGGGTAAATCACCGAGTATAGCCTACTCCACCCTTTGAAGACCTATGGATCAGGGAAGGCTAGCTCTCCCAGACCTTTCCCGGTACTACGATGCAACGCAGTTGCAACCAGTCCTGAGCTGGCTGTGAGATACCCCACAGCAATAAGATGCACAGCTGAAAAAGGCTGCCCTTCCAACTGTCTCACCAGAGATACAGTAGCCATTCTTGACTTTCAGCAACCCAGTGCAGTGACAGATTGTTCCTCCCCTTATGCTCTTCTAGACCTTAAGGTATGAAGAGAGTGACTGTCAAAGGCGGAGTTATGAGACCAGATACTCAGGCTGCTCCCCTTACATTTTCATAAAAACTTCCTGCCGGCAAGATTGGATACTGCCTGTAAGGACTGGTTCACACAAAGAGCATATTATCTGTACCAAAGTTTAGATGACCATGATGTCCAAATGTTTCAGTCTAACTGGGACAAATTACATTTGACACAGTAGCATATGTTTCGTTACTTTCAAGTACATGCTTATCTCTCCTCCTGGATCTGCCAGGGTTTGCTCCTGAATACAGGCAACCTACTTGTTAAACTAACTGTATCAGCCCTCAATAGAGAGCCCCTGCCACATTTGATTTCTAGCCTCTAGAAAGACCATCTTCAGATTAAAGCCCTGCAACTTATCTCTTCACTCCAGCAATAGAATGAGGTCACTGTGAACACTCTCACCCATGACCAGTGGAAAATGTCATTAAAGAGCTGTCATAGAGTCTCCTCTTCACAGTCCTGGTAGGAGTACAACAGGAAATGTCTTTTTTTGTTTTTTTTTTACTTACTGCACTTTTTGCATCTTCGACAGCTTAGTTTCCCCTTCAGTAGCCCGCCACCACAACCACATCAGGGAACCCTGTCCCCCAGTTGTAGTGCCCCCTAGACTACTCCCCAGGGCAGAGCCTATGGACCCCCTTCACAGCCCCGATAAATCTCTGTCATGGATGCATTTGGGGGGCCACCAGATCCACGTCGGGGGAAGGCTTCATGATCGTGCGCCAAAGGCAGTTTTATGCTTCTAGTACCGGGAGGCAGGGACATGCAGTGACAATCTGCATCTGCCCCACCCCCTCAGGTGATGGCACCAGCACTAAGGAACCCCACAGCTACCTCCAGTGGTCCATGGTGTACCAGACACTCAACTCTCCCTCCCCCCCCAGAGAAAGAGGAGCAGTCTCTAGGATGCTCAGTCCTTCTCCCCCTGGCTTGCCTTCTGATTTCCTGAGCCCATTTCTGAATGCGGGTCATCAGCATCACAGACAGATGCCCTGCCTCTGTGCCGGTGGGCCTGTGTGGAGATGTCTTGTTTGATGCTGCCTTACACCCGTCCAACAAGTCCATATGGGCACTGCTGTGAATATTCACTGTTGAAGACAATGAACTACAGGCAGAACATTACCACATGTTTTGGGCTTGCCCTCGACTCTCCCCTTTTTTAAAGTCAATAGAGCTGGCTTTAGAAGAGATCTTCTGCCCACAGCTACAACTGAATGAGCATTTATTCCTTTTTTCTGATATGCCCTAGTAACATAAAGGATCTTGCTGTCAAATACCTATCAGGGATCTTAATTCTAATGGCCAACAAATGTATAACAAGAAAATGTCTTAAAGGAGAGAGCCAGGCTATAGGGGAAGGGGCTGGATAGCTGCAGTAAACACTGCTTATGATGTTACCATACATATAGAACATGTCAGCAGGAAGGGAAGGGGGGGAGAGATCCTGGTTTTGTACCTTAATAAACTTTAACATATAGTGCACTCCATTTCAAGATGCAGAATGGGGTGCTGTATGGCCTATCTTTAGCACATGCTGGTCCAGTACTGTCCCTGATGCATTCCTTCTCCTTGGGTTTCCTTTTGTCTTGTTTTTTTTTTTGTTCTTTCAGAATCAACTGTATTTGCACTATTGAAATATTGAACTTTAGGGCAGTTGTATTATACCATTATTATTTACTGTAAGTACTGGATTGGCTTTCTAATGTCCATTCCCAGTATTGTTGTGTTTCTGTAATGTACTCCAACAAAATGTGATTATAAAAAAAAAATTGTCACTACCATCATATCAGTAATTGCAGTCTGTACAGTTTAACAGAAACGTACCATGTCCACATGACCTATTGCCAAGACAGTTTTATTCTTAGCTACTTGGTTGGGGTATTTCAACCCGAATCATTAAGTAATCCACAAATTTACATTCGCATTCTAAATCACTTCAGTTTGTTTAAAACATTGGACTTACCAGAACCAGACAACCTACTGCCCTCTCCAGTTGTGCTGCTGCTCACCTCCTCCCTATCATGCCACTGGTAACTGGCCTCTTGGGTTCTTTCTGTACCTGTTGAACATGAATAACATTGCAAATTTAGAAACATCACAAAAACACCAGTAATCATCACATCAAGCACATTCCATCCTCTAGCACAGGGCAAAGGGGCACTGTGAAAACCATCACCAAGGATCAGCACACAGATAAGCTCACAAAGGGAAGTTAGACACTTAGGCTGCATAGTGAGGGATGGGACAACCAAAGGTGTCCTTTCACTAATCACTATGCACATGATGTGAGTGACCTGAATGTGCAGGCTGCTCACCATCGGCAAACACCTCAGCAGCAAATGACATTGGTGCTTTTTGCTACAGGGGCAGCCATAGCAGGAGATGGATGGGAAGGAAGGGCAGGCATGCACACTGCCCACCAGAACTGGCAGCGATTTTACACCTAATGAAGTTGCAGGAAGAAATAGTTATGGTGCACCCTTCACAACTCCCACTGTGTTTGTCTCCTTCTCCTCCCTTCTGCCGTAACACACACATCACAAAACATGATAAAAATGATAAGAATATGAATGTGACAACAAAACATTTGGTTTTTATATTGATATTTATTTTGCATTTCCAGCTGCTCTTTGCTTATACATCCTACCATAGTTTTCCCCTTCTGTGCTTGCATCCAATATGACTGCTTTGTTTGTATGTGCCTAATACCATCCACCTCTGCTGCCCTCCCACAAATATACATGTTGCAAATGGTGAGACTACCGCATGCAGCAAGGCCTCGGGGTCAGCAGGGAAGGAGGGAGGGAAGGATGGATAACTGGTCATACATACATGTTTGCAGCCCTGACTATTTGCTGTGTCAGAGTGTGACAACAACAACATTTGTCACAGCAAAAGAAATGTAATGTGGTGGATGAGCTGTGGTGGTTCGTACCCCTATAGTTTAGGGTGATATGAGATAAATCTGGAAAGAAAGGCTGGAGGCGTACTCTAGGGCCAAGATGCAAGATTTACTAGCAACAATTGGAGCACACAGAAAAGTCTTAGCATTCACTAACACTATACACATGAGAAGGAGTGAATAAGGTTACCAGGACCACAAACTGGCCCCACTAATGTCCTACAAAAGTCCAGGTTATTCAAGTCTTAAAGGTATAGCGATCCGATGCACCAAGCTTGGGTTTCTAGTGTTTTGGTCGACTGACTGCTGAGGTTGAGCCTAAGGAAGTGCTTCCTACACAGGCCATAAAATAGGACAACCCCCCAGTGAACCAAAAAAACAAGTAAAACATTGTAGGCCTCCTGGCCCTGGGAAGAAGGTGACTCCTGACGTCGCTGAGGCAACGTCGAAGGGGAAGTGCCTGGTCGAGGATGGGTGTTGATGCCAGGTTGTAGGGGAAGAGAACCCTCATCTGGGGATGTCGGCTGCAGTGACCTCAGACATGTGATCTCCAGTCGAGGAAAGGATGCTGGGTGCAATGATCCACTGGACATCTGGGAAGGTCCCCGGAAACCTTACCACCTCACCCCTGCAGCTTCAGAATCTGACAATCTTCGGTGTGACCTTGATGCATCACTGGAACACGAGCCACCTATGGGCAGTACAATCAAGAGTGTGGCAACACTTGGTATGGCCTCTTGTGTGGGCCACCAGTACTTATGCCACCTCAGGGAATGGGGCACAGAGCCTAGCAATCCTTGGCAAGGCCTTGGTATAGGCCACCGGAACTATTGCCACCTTGGGACAATGTCTATGTGGAAGAATGGGCAACATGACTCCAAGTTTGGCAGATGACTTAAGTCCCTCAATCTAGAGCCAGGACGGCCCCTAACCTGACTCACTTTGGTGGGCCTTAGCTACCAGCTGGCTACCACTTACGACCCACAACTCAAACCTGGGGCATCGTGGTGAACACTTGGAGTTGGTGGAGATCGTTGGAAGTGGGTGCAGGTGATACTGGGCTTCCCAGGGACCTTCCCTGGGTCAAGTAGAGGCACCATAGGAATTCTAGAGGAGGTGTGAGGTGTGATGTGTGAGGTGTGTGCAGGAGCCCCTGGAGTTCAACAATGATTTCTGTACTCTGGGGAATGCACAACCACAAAGGAGAGATAAGGCCTCTTCTTCTGGAGACTGCTGCATGAAAGGTTCACTGGGTCTGTTTCCGGGCCAAATGAACTGACTCGAAGCACTGGGAGACCTGACTAGAAGTCAGATTTCTGCAAAAACTGACTGAGGCTGCTACTGGGGATTTTCTGGATGGAGTTACACTGAAGGGACCCAGGGGATTCACTTCAACCTCCTAACAGGGAAGCCGACATCCATTGCCTTGCTGTCCTTCACCCTCCCTGGTCAAACTCTTTCTCTCCTCACCAATCTGTGCAGAGACTCCTGTAGGCTGGGGCAGTCCTGGCTACCAGCCAGGGGATTGGCTCCTTCATCCAGAGGTCAGCCACCTCAAGCTGGGTCAGTGGCTTAAAAAAAAAGTCTCCACATTTGAATCTACCCTGGCCACAGGGGTTTGGCTAAGAGGGCTCAGCCTGGCTTCCACTATGGGACAGTAATGTGGCCCAGCTGGTTTGGCTTTGGCTGGCTGGGTGTTGGTCTTGAGCAGGGGGAAGGGAGAACCAAGGAAGGGAGAAGAAAGAAAAAAATGGTTTTCTTTTAAAACCCTGAATTTAGACTGCTAGGACTGTCTACTGGAGTTGGGCCTGTTCTGTGTTTCAGAGGGTCACCAAAGCTTTTCAAGGGTTTCCCATTAAGCTGTCAGGATCCCCATAACTGTTTGACCCCTCATATCTCTGAGGATCCCCTATTTTCTGTGGTGCCCTCAATTTCCCTGGGGAACTACAGTAATGGCCACCATATCCAGAAGTACATGCACCTTGCATAGCCATATATGCACTCCAGTGGTGCTCCAGACCAGCATACACATCCAACTGGATGAATGCCTATGGTACAGACAAAGTACACCCACCTCTAACACAGCCTGACCATCACTAAATAGGTTCTAGTCAGACACCATCATGCATTCCCTTTTCCTCACATTCACATAGAGGTGTGGTGTGACGGAGTCAGAACACATTTATTTGGTTTACCATATTTAATAGTAATTCCTACAACAAGACGACAACATGACAAGCAGCGTTTCAGAGAATATTTTTTATATCATTTATATGACTGAAGATGATGAATCTCAAGTACTAGTTTAGTATACTCACTGAAGCTGTGACCCTCCATCCTCTTTCTTTTCTTGGGACCACCTTCAAGAATGGTCCATGCCCCACTGAGCAGCTCCACCACCTCAGGGTCCTTCCGCTGAAAGTCATCCTGCTTGTGTTTCAGGTGCTTCACTGTCCTTGAGATGCTTCCCTGCCCATCCATGACCGCCTTTATCTGCTCCCACAATTCCTCCCTTTGCTTGTAGGGAAGTCTTTTGGGGCCAAACAAGGGCAACATCTTGGCTGTGAAACTGGAGGAGACAAGCTTGTGGTGGGAGCTGCAGGTGTGATGCTCCTCCACCTCCACAACCTTCTGCTCCTGCTGCTGACTAGTATGTTCCTCATGCTCCTCTGCTACACTTATTCCCACAGCTGACATTTTCAAACCCACAAAAGTAATAATAATAATAATAAAATTTATTTGATTAAGCGCCTTTCAAAGTTTTCAAAGCACTGTACATCAAGAAAAACACAGACATATTTAATACATACAATAAAACAACTCTAAACGAATATTACAAAACTACAGTATACGGTTAAAACAGAGCAGAAAATGCCTTCTCCCATAGAAAAGTCTTTAGAGCCTGCTTGAAGCTCCCCACCATCCTGCTGTCCCGGAACTGACGGGGCAGAGAATTCCAGAGGGTAGGTACAGCGAATCCAAAAGCACGAGCTCCAGAAGACTTCAAATTTACCCTCGGAATCTCCAGCAACCCCTCGTCAGCTGGGCGGAGCTGTCTCAGAGAGGGTGTAGGGTACCAGGAGCTCTTTCCAAGACTTGAGTTCAAACAGGAAAATTACAAAATCTTGAATCTCTGAACTCAATTGCAGTTTCTAAAAGGCGATTTCCACATGGAGTAAACCTAGAATTCTTAAATTGCCATTCACTGACAATTTTGCAGTTTATATAGTGCTGTTCAACCAATCAATCAAAATCTTTATTAAACGAGGTGAACACCATTGAGCAATGTTCATTTTCAAGATGGCCTGGACAACACACATAATCATAATATACACAAGGATTACAACAACCAACAATATAAGATGTAATTGAGCAGAAACAGATGCCATGAATCTGATAACAGTAGCATGGCATATACAATAGTAATTACAAGCATATAAGAAGTCACAGCAATTAAATAATATGTACGCAATGGCCTGGAGGAAACCAGAGGAAGGAAGAAGGGGTCAAGGATGTTGTATGCGGTTATTAAGAAGATTTCAACAGGGTGGTGGGAGGAAGAGGGAGGTAGCAGAGGGACGGAAGTAGAGGAGATGAAGGGGGGCAAGGGTAATCCGTGGAATACCAGGGACCATTGTCATAGCCAAGTGAATTTTGTGCAGACTCCATGTTAGGGGTGGTAGCGGAGGTTGTTCTCAGCTTAAGGGTACAACCATTGGATATGGTTACAATAATATATAACAGTGGCAACTGAAGGGAAGGAATGAGAGGGAATATGAAATGCAGTAGGAGATGGGAGGAGGAAGGAGATGGAGGGGAAGAGGATGTTAATGGGACAGCATATATAGTGCAGTGGTTTGCTACAATTCATTTCATGTGTTGCAAGTGACTTAATTATTTGTCATACGTAAACTGTGGAAAACATCGCCGTGGATATCACTAATTCCTCTACTTACATTACATATAACTGTGGAATTTATGGTACATTTGTGAAGGTGAAATGCTCTTCCACCATAATTAGTTGTAATTCAATGATTGCAGACAGAGATTCCACACTTCATAGGTATCATTACGCAGTTTGAAACTGTAAATGATTTGAACTCAATCATCTGTTCCACGGAACTGTATTCTGCAAGTCAGTACATAAATACATGGTAAGAATTCCACTGTTCTAAGGTGGTAATTTCAGGAAGGTTGCATAAATGGTTTCCGAAGTTTCGCTGAAGTGAAATTCCAATTTTCAAAAGTTTAATTTTGCACAGCTCTAGTGGACACAGAAACTGCTGCCTCAGTTATAGTAAAGTAGATCTGGTAAGGGATGGGGAAAGCAATAGAAAGTGACAGAGGATAATTATGAGGGGATGAGAGTCCACTGAATATGTAGAAATGAATCTGCATTGGGTCCTGCAGCATGCCCCCTTTTTCTGCTCTACTATTATTACAGCATATCATGCATGGCTGTGGCTACACAGCTGTTAAAATGCCCTTTGTGAAAACAAAGTTTTCAGACAAGCTGCATGGCAATGATAGATAGTCATGCAGCTTGCCTGAAAAATGTGCACTTTCGCATGAAATGCATGCACCAGGTGTCCAACCCCAGTGACTCAGTACAGATCCCCTCTATGTGAACGTCTGACACTAAGCAATTAACCCCATGTCGAGCAATCAGTAACATCTCCTACCATACATCTCAACTTCTCAGCATTAAAATACATTGCACTGGTATTTAAAATATTGATAATATGTGGAGCAAATGGTTATACTGTGTAGTTCATTCTTATTGTAAATAATAATACATTTTACAGAAGTGTGTTCCTTATATTTAGTGTGAAGCAATGTTCCTTTCAATTTAGTTTAACATTTTAGTAGTTTGTATGTCCAGAAATAGCTCTAATATTGGGCCCTATGCACAAAATAGTGGATTGCCTACATACAATGTAGTTGTGACAAGTATGCAATCATACATCAGAATGCCACACAGTGGGCATCTGGTGAAGCCCCATTCACAAAAGGTGCACAGGCCACCTGCACACACAGTCCCCCACCCGATCCTACAGCTACATGCCTCAGGTGGTCTGGGGGCATTCCAGGGGGCATGGCCACACACCACAGCATACACAATGGTGCTGCACATGGGGCCATAGTGGTAAGCAGTACATGTGAGGGAACCCTGCCATAACTATTTATTCACCCCCACAGGTTACAGGTGGGGCACGGTGGCATTGGGATCCCCCTGCACACATCTGCCACAGCTCAACAGGCTACCTGGGAGGGCTGAGGGTGACCATTTGGGCAAATGCCCCATTGTTTATTCCTAGCTAGTATATGCACCTTCCTGGGGTCCCCTGCTCATGCACTGCAGGGGAACCACAATGGCACCCGGGACAGACATCCTATTGAATGCCCACCTGCACCTCACACTCCACCCCTGCACAGCTCTGAGCCATCACCATGCAGCTGTGTGCTGGGGGGGTGGAGCAATGAACTGACAAGGGTGAACATCAACCAGTGTTCACCTGTACTGGGGTGCATAGGCATGCAGGCTATTTATGCCCAAATTGTGTATACTTTGCATATGTTGTGCATAGCCCCAGTTATTTGGAATATCAGTATACCTTCAAGGAGCAAGAGTAAATCTCCATGTACAATATGTAGCACTACAGAAAATGCAAAGTATTTGTGAGGTATGCCTGCACCCAGTAGAACCCATGCCAGCCACCTTCCTACCATCCCAAAGAAGTTAAAAATAACCCCCAGCCCACTTAGCACCCATACTAGAAGTATGTGAAGATGGGAGACTTCACTTCATAAAGTACTTCTTGAAGTTCCCCAACTTCACTTTACCATGGGCACACTTCACATAGTATTTGCTTGGTGAAGTACCCACCTTCACCTGATGAAGTCTACATTTAGTGGCACTTCATCAGTAAAAGTGTCAGCAAAATTCTACCATGTGTAGTTTTGCCAGGTGAAGTAGCACTTCACCAGCAAAAACTACATAATGGGCTCAATTTTCAAAGTACTTGTGAATACTGCAAACCACTGGTGCATCAAATATATGGTGCTGGGGGCTTGCAGCATTCATTCGGTGCCAATCATGATTTCGTATCCTGTGTGAGTACATATCTTGGCTTCTTTAATGATGGAATGGGGTGAACAATAGGGTTGACATCCCCGAGGCACACCCCACACCTGATTTGTGCAGATGCAGGACAGGTCAAACTATAATGGTTTCTCCTGTTCCTGCCTGCAGGGTGGGGTGGGCCCTAACACCACATTTCCCAAATGTTGTCAGTTTAACACTAACTAGTGCATTAATGATGTTTTTTGCAATAAATGTCCTTACTTTTTGAGATAGTATAATCATATGCTTGTGGGAGCGCAGGGCTCTCCTGGCCCTGCACTCCCATCCCTCAATAGATGTGTACATGTATGTTGCTGTGGAAGTGCAGGGCCCTCAGGGCTTTTCATTTGCATTTGTGCCAAAACAGCTATTTCTTTTCTTTTTTCTATAGCTTGTTAAACTTCCAATGTTATCCTGTGGAAAATTGCATTTTTTATTTTGTGTGCATTTTTTATATTGTCCCTAAATCATGGGTGGCTGAGTTATCATTGTTGTTCTCACTACAACCTTTCTATTGATACATAGACTGTCTCTTAAGTCCAAATATTGAGGGAGTTATGGCTTCTGAATGTTCCAATGTTATCCTATGGGAATTTGCATGTTGTAATTTTTGTGTTGTTTAATTCGGCCCCTATATTTTTTGTAAGAATTATGTGTTATTGTTGCAGTACTCATTCAAATCTGTGTTTTGATATATAGATTGTCTCTTAAGTCCAAATTTGTTTTGATATATAGATAGTCTCTTAAGTCCAAATATTGAGGGGCTTATGACTTCTTAAACATCCAATGTTATTCTATAGGAATTTGCATTCTTTTTATTTTTGTTTTTATATAGGCCCTAGATATCTTTTTTTTTGGGGGGATATTATATCTTGTTCTTGCAGTACTCATCAAGATAATAAGTTTGATATATAGATTGTCCTTTAATTCCAAATATTGCGGTATTTATAGATTGTTCAAGTTCAAATGTATAACAACAAAAAAAAGTCCAAAATCCTTTTTCGGAGGAAGGAATCCCTTTTTGTATGAAACAAAAATCTCATAGAAAAAAGGATCCCTTCAAATGAAAAAAGAATCAGAAAGAGAAACTAAGTCCAAAATCTTTTTCCATATGAAGGGATCCTTTCATATGAACAAAAAAAAGCATATGGAACTCCCATGCTCCGCTCTGCAGAACTAGGGTACGTGGCGCACACCTACCTTAGGTTTCGCCTGCACTACTGGGCTGCCAATGAGCTTGTGACCTTGCATGGCATTGGGCTAAAGCCACCAACTGTACTAGCGACCTCAAATGTTATCGTGAGCTCAGAAATGGCTGCACCAAAGCCATCTGCCTAGCCAAGGCTGAGCACTTGAAGTCCATCTTCCAGACTAACACAAACAACCCACCCAAATTCTGGAAGGTCATCCAATCCCTCTTCTCATCTTCTTCAAACACTACACCACCTATCCTCAGGCACAACCACGCTGTCCTTACGTAACCTATGGCCATTGCCAATTGCTTCAATTCCCACTTTGCCACCTGTGCCTCTGTGCTGCTTAGCACCCTCCCTAACCCTCATCTTGCCCCAGTGTCCCTGTCTGCCTCCCCACCCACTGCTCCCCTACCTGTCCCTAGCCCATCCCCACAATCTGCCCCTCCTCCTTGCTGTGCTGCCCCCCATGGTATCCCTCACCTATTGTGACTGCTGCAGTGTACCACCCACATAATACTGTTGCACTCCACCTATGCCCATGGCTCAGCACTGCTCTTAATTATTCATATGTATTATGCTTTGTATACCTGCATCATCTATGCTCCTCCTGTATTGTAAATGGATGCCTCTCACATGGATGTACTTTTTACTATGTTACATATTCCTTGACCATGCTTGAATATATGCATTGTATTGTATTTTATTGTACCTCTTTATTGCTGCATTTAATCGCACTTCTGTATTGCTATATGATTTGTCACTGATACTACTGTACATCCCACTACCCCTTCCCCCAGGACGTACCGTGAGATGACCATTAAGTTGCTCAGTGTATCTTTCCTGTTGAAACAATTCAATAAATATGAGGAAGGATCCCTTCAAATGAAAAAAGAATTGGGAAAAAAACTAACTCCAAAATCTTTTTCAGTAAGAAGGGATCATTTTTCGTATAGCCAAACAAAAAAAGCAGAAGCGAGTCATGTAAAATGATGTAAAAATGTAAAAAAACACAAATTTGGGGGTCATTTTTCCAACAGTTAATTGCAGAATCCACTTAATGGGGGTCCCAATGTGAAAGATACAAGTGTTGGTTATCTGCAGCATGTAACTTTTGTGGATTTTTGAAAATGTTTTTTTTTTAAAAAGGGAAACAAGATGGTGGCCATATGAAAAAGGATTTATTTTCTCATGAAAAAGGATTGTCCCCATATGTAAAAGGATCCTTTTTCTTATGGCCAAATTCTTTTTTCATTTCAAACATCTATCCTAAAGTGCATACTGAGCATGCTCAGAACCAAAATTTCAAATCTTCATAACTCTGGAACAGATTAAATTTTCATAAAACCAGTGAAAGGTACTACTCTCAGTCAGGCCCTTTCTATCCTGAAAATTTCAGACCAACATTTCAAACCATCTGGGTGATAGGGGCCACCAAAAGAAACAGCAAAAAAAACAGATTTTTATACATTTTGCGCTGTTCAGATCTCGGAATCTGCACATCCAATGGGGACCAAACATGGCATATCATGAGACATTGGGTTTTCAATGGCACATGCAAAATGCTATGTAAATCTATTAAAGGGTTGCAGAGTTATTAAAGTGCAAAAACTGGGGTTTAACATTAAACAGCCTACTCAACTATAGTGGTGCGACCATACCACTGTGATATATATCTATATATACTGTATATGAAACTTTCTAAAGAGCTATTTTCATAGAGCTTTTTCATGCCTGTGGTGGATTGCAAGTGTGAGATCTTTTTGCTTTTGTTGTAAAAGAAGATAAGTCAATTATCACAATGTTGGGTGCATCATCAGCATTTATCTCCACTTTGCATAGGTCACAAGTGAACACTCATTCAATGGGAAAACCGTGTATACAATGCTTGATGACATCACAATGGTCTCTGCATCACTCATAAAAACATAGAAACACAGAATTAGACAACATGTAAGGATCACATGGCCCACCCATTGTGCCCATTTTTCCCCCATACTGTCATCACAGACCCTGCTTGATCTCCAGCTCCCCTTCCCTCCCTCTTGCTTCCCAATGAGATATCTCTGGGCCTATCACATGCATGCCTGAAGTCCACCACTATTTGTGGCCCCACCACCTCCACTGAAAACATAGAATTTGTTGGCAAAAAAGGACTTTTAGGCCCATGTTGTCTGCCTTATTTCCTTGCCTATTTCT
This sequence comes from Neoceratodus forsteri, assembly GCA_016271365.2. NCBI lineage: Eukaryota > Metazoa > Chordata > Ceratodontiformes > Ceratodontidae > Neoceratodus > Neoceratodus forsteri. Next base: position 1,648,945,022 of record CM028130.1, read on the forward strand.
ACTGCACAGACTCTATTCCCTCCTCACTTTCCTTTATTCACTATGCCTATGTGCCTATCTCATGCATGTCTGAGGCCCCTGCCCCATCTTCACCTTCACCACCTCCTCTGAAAGGCTGCTCCAGGCATCTACCACCCTTTCTATGAAGAAGTATTTCCTCACATCCCTCTTAAAATCCCCCACAAGCTTAATTGCATGCCCCCTGTTCTTGTGCTCCTCATACTCTGAAAAAGATTCCCCTCCTGCACTTTGATCACCTGGATCATGTCCCCTCTCACTCTCCTATCCTCTAAGGACTACATGTTGAGTTCCTGCAGCCTCTCCTAATTTGTTTTTTCGTGCAACCCCCAAACCATTTTGGTAGCGTCCTCTGGATTGCTTCCACCCAGTCAAAATCCTTGTTGAGTTGTGGCCTCTGGAACTGTACACAATGCTCTAGGTGGGATCTCACTAGTAAGCAAAACAGTGGCAGTACCACCTCCCATCTCCTGCTAGAAATACCCTTCCCTATGCACTCCAGCATCCCACTAGCCTTGCCAGCTGCCTTGCTACATTGTCCTGTCACCATGAGATCATCAGATATGGTTACCCCAAGGTTTCTCTTGCTTGATGACTGTAATTACCTCCTCCCCATCTTACACATGACCCATGGGTTTCTCCACCCCTTACCTCAGGTCCTTTTGGGTTCTCACCACCCCTTCTTGAGTGTCCACCCTCTTGCAGATTCTTCTGCAATTTGCAATGAGATATACCTTCTCCTCCAGTTCCTCAGCTATGTCACTTATGAAGACATTGAAGAAGACAGAACCCTATACCAATCCATGTGACACTTCCCTGATCACTCTCCTATAAACCAAGTGACTTCTGATTGCCACCACTATCTGTTTCCTATCCTTTAATAGTTTGATACCGAGCTTTCCACCTTCTCCCCAACCACCAGGTTGTTAAGTTTCTTTATTAGCATCCTGTGTGACACAGTGTCAAAGGTCTTACTAAAGTCAAGATAGGCCACAGCCACTACCTTCCCCTGATCCACCTTCCTAGTCACCCAGTCAAATCTACAAGATTTGTTGGCATGACCTCCCCACTGTGAAACCATGCTGCTGGTGGTCTTGTAGTCCATTTGTCTCCAGGTACTCACTCAGTCTCTCCTTCAGCAGGGTCTGTATTCATTTCTCCACCACTGATGTGAGACTGACTGGCTTGTAGTTGCTAGCCTGCTCCCTGCTGCCACTCTAGTGCAGAGAGACCACATCAGCCCTCCTCCATTCCTTTGGAACTACCCCATCTCCAATGAGATGCAGAATAGTGTTGCCAGAGTGGCAGCTAGCACCACACTCAGTTAGTACACTTCGGTGAATCAATGCACAGTAGTGAAATCAAACAGAACCAGTGCAATCTTTATAAAACAAACTAATCTGAAATGTGTACAGTTTAAAATGCAATGTGTATAACATGACACCCAACTGGATTCATAATATGCCACTTATCACCAATTAAAAGGCAGGACATGCATAACTTAGTCATGGCTCTTTCACTCACAAGTTATTACTCTGCCCCTCATTAATGGTGATAAATAGCATATTCTGAGTCAGACCATTATGTTTTCTATATTTGTATTCAGTGATGCATAGACAAATATAGAAAGCAAGGACAAAAGAAGACATTACTTCTGAATCTTCCTTGAAGTCTTACCTTACATTAATTCTAAGCACTACCCTTATCTCCACCAGTACTTTCCCTCCAGTACTTATTCTTTCCTTGCTGATGATCCCGTTGAAGTTGTCCCCAGTGGTTTGAAACCATTTATTGTTCCTACATTAGCCACATTCCTGGGCAGGCTGTTCCATTTGTCCAGAACACTTTCTGAGATAGAATGTTCCTGATGTCCTTACTAAACTTCTACCATGCTAGCCAGAGAGTGTGACCCCTAGCACTTGAACTGTTCCTCATTTTGAACTGTTCAGTGTAGTCCGCCCTATTGTAAACCAAAATATATTAGCACATTTCTATCATACCACCCTCATGCTCCTGGCTTCCAGTGAGTACATGTTTAGGTCCTCTAGTCTCTCCTTGTGGTTCTAGCCCTACTGGTCTTGGATCATCTTTGTCTTCCTTCTCTGGATAGTCTGTAGTGTGCCCTAGTCATTCTTCAAATTCTTCTGTAGTGAGTGTGTCTGTAGCATTTTATTTTCACAGTATGCAAACCAGATTCACATACTTTCTTAGTTTTAAAGCAGCTTTTACAATGTATAATAACATTAGAGAAACCTTGGGACAGACATCAGAAGGGCTTTCAGTGCATACAACTGGTGAAAGCACCATTTAAAGCACATTAGGATTTTAAACACAAAGTGCCACACATACAGAACTTCAGCAGTGATAGACATTTATATCATTACCACCCATTCTGGACACCTGTTGGATAATCTTTCATATGATTTTTCAAATCAGGAGGAAATAAAAGCCAAAAAAGTAAAATGGCAACCTGGGGACTTTGAGTCACTGTGGCTAACAGTAGACATGGGCAAGGGAAAACCCTTCAGAATCAGCATCGTGTACAGGCCCCCAAATCAAGGAGATAAAAGAGACAAAGACCTAATAGAGGAAATCCACAAAATGTTGAATAAAGGTGAAGTAATACTGGTGGGGGACTTCAACCTACCAGATATTAACTGGAGCACACTAACGGCAGCAATAACAAGAAGTAAGGACTTCTTATTGTCACTACAAGGCACGGGACTGTGCCAATTTGTTAAAACCCCAACAAGGGGAAATGCCATTCTCGATCTTGTCCTCGCAAACTCGGAATGGATCAAGGACATCGAAGTGGGAGGCAATATGGGCAACAGAGACCATCGCATGGTAAGCTTTAAGGTAAACATAACACAGGACACCAGCCACTCAAAGATAAAGGTGCTAGATTTCAGAAAGGCTGAATTCAAAAAAATGAGGAATAACATAAGTAGCCAGTTAATGGAAATAGAGGTTGAGGAGATGAAGGTCATGTGGGAGAGACTCAAGAGAGCAATAAAGACTGCCACAGATCAATGTGCCAGATGGGTCAGCAAAGCAAAAAGAAAAAGAAATACTCTATGGTTTTCCAAGTAAGTGGCTACCACAGTCAAAGAAAAAAAGAAGGCGTACAGAAAATACCAGGAAACCAAAAATGATAAAGACTGGGAGTCATACAAGGAAAAAAATGAAAGAGTATAACAAACAATTTAGAAAGGCAAAAGCCCAGACAGAGGAAAAGATAGCAGAAGAGGCAAAGAGAGGCAACAAATCATTTTTTAGATACATTAGGGAACATAGGAAGGCAAAAGGGGGGATAGTAAAGATTGTTACTGAAGAAGGGAAATGCACCAAACATGACCCAGAGAAAGCCAAAATCCTCAACAAATACTTCTGCTCGGTGTTTACCAAAGAGGACCCAGGGGATGGCCCAGCCTTGAAAAAACACAACAACCCAGGACTAGGGGTAGACATGAGTCCCTTTACAGAAGCCGAAGGCACTAAATAAACTAAAAGTAGACAAAGTCATGGGACCAGATGAGATGCACCCCATAATCCTTAAGGAACTGGGGATACAATTAGGAGCCCCTCTGGCACTTCTATTCATGAAATCCTTGAAGAGCAGTGTAGTACCCGAAGACTGGAAAAAGGCAATAGTGGTTTCACTTCACAAATCAGGCAGTTGTGAAGAGGCTAGTAAATACAGACTGGTGAGTCTCACAGCTATAGTAGGTAAACTAATGGAGACACTACTCAAACAGAGGATCATAGCATTCCTTGAAACTAGCGGCCAACAAGACCCTAAACAGCATGGTTTCACAGCAGGTAGGTCATGCCAGACAAACCTGCTTGAGTTTTTTGACTACTCTACAAAAATAGTGGATGATGGTGGGGCAGTAGATGTGGTCTACCTAGACTTTAGTAAGGCATTCACCTCAGTTCCACACAGAAAGCTGGTAAAGAAGTTTGACTACAAAGAGGTTGGTCCAGAAGTAGTCTGATGGGTACAAAACTGGTTACAAGGCAGAACACAGAGGGTACAGGTTAATGGAATGAAATCGATGGAAGGCAGGGTGACCAGCAGAGTGCTCCAGGGTTCAGTGCTGGGGCCTCTGCTCTTCAATGTTTTATAGCAGACATCACTGATGGACTGGAAGGGAAGGTGTGTCTGTTCACAGATGACACCAAGATATGTAACAGGGTGGACACCTCAGAAGGAGTGAGCAAGATGAAAGCGAACCTCAAGAAACTAAAAGAATGGTCTGGAGTGTGGCAGCTGAGCTTTAATGGCAAAAAGTGCAAGGTCATGCACATAGGAAAGAAAAATCCAAGAAAGGAGTACTGTAAAACTATTTAGTACCTCGTAAACTTTACATCGCGCTCCGACTTTCATGTTTCCGACAACGCAAAATTAACATCGCACTTCGCTACTGACCAAATGCTGATGATCAATTGGCATCTGTCAAAGTCAAATTCAGCAGTCAGCCGTATCTCTGTTTTGCAGTCTCAGTGTTTTTTCTTCAGCTAAGCTGCAGTGTGTCCAAGGCTTCAGACAAGCAGGGATTCTCAATGCGCACACACACTGCCAAGACAGTGCAAACATTTAAGACTGCTACTGTTTGTAGAGCCTGTCGTGGAATGTAGTTATTCTTGACTGTTTACTATTTTCTGTCTTTTACAGACCATGTTCCTGAGCTTGAGAAGGATCGGAAGCTGTGCAATAGATGAATTCGATGACGATAATGCTGAACTTTTCTTTCACTTTGTTTTCTTTTTGCACCTATGGGTTTTCTTTGTTTTTTTTGTTAAAGCAGAAACACTATTAAATAAAGCTGAAACTGTACTTCCATGTTTTTTCTAACATCAGGTGTTGGGTTCATTACCAAGCAACATCACGTACCACATGGCACTAAGTTATGAATGGCAACGAATGAATGCTGTAAAATTAGTATCGCGCGATAAAGCTATAGCGTGATGATAGTGATATTTTTTTTACAGTGTCAAATTCTAGTTCTACAGTATTACCTAGGAGGTGAAAGACTGGTGGCCTCAAACCAGGAATAAGATCTGGGAATCATAATCTCAGATGACTTGAAGGTTAGTAAGCAGTGTGAGAAGGCAATACTGAAGGCCAACAGAATGCTGGGCTGCACTGGGATGGAAATCATGAGCAGGAGGAGAGAGGTGGTACTACCACTGTATAGATCACTGGTCGGGTCTCACCTGGAATACGGAGTCTAATTCTGGAGATCTTACCTCAGGAAGGACATTGACCAGGTGGAAACAGTACAGAGAAATGTGACAAAAATGTTTCAGGGTCTGCAGTACATGTCCTACGAGGAAAGGCTTAGGGAACTGAATATGTACTCCCTGGAGCAGAGAAGAGAGAGAGAGGGAACATGACTGAAACATTAAAGTACATAAAATGCATTAACAAGGTACAGGCACAGGAACTTTTTCACTTCAAGAAGGGCTCCAGGACCAGGGGACATGACCTCAGACTGCAGGGAAGGAGGTTCTCTACCAACACCAGGAAGTTCTTCTTCACAGAAAGAGTGGTGGACACCTGGAACAGCCTGCCCCAAGAGGTTGTAGGGGTCAACACTGTGGGGTATTCAAGAATGCATGGGATAGACACAAGGGAGCCCTGACTACATAGGGCAAGTAGAACATCAAATAGGTCTAAAAGAAATGGGCAAACTAGATGGACCTAACAGTCTCCTTCTGCCGTCAACTTCTATGTTTCTATGTTTCAAATAAAGTGTTATAATTTACTTCTTTGTCTGAGCCATCACCTGCACAGCATGTACTCAAATCTTTGGGATGTTTGTATCTGGACTTAAATATAAGAAAACATCCAATTTTCACACATGGGCAGATATAAACAACACTTGCTTTGTTGAGATATATAAATGTGGGAAACCAAACACTCACCACCAATGTGGCTTTCTAGATCTACACAGATTAAGCAAAATATAGATTTCAAGTGGTTTTGTTGCATTCAGATATGATCATCTGGATGTGTTCCTTAACAGCTAGGCAAGAAAGGTGATTGTCAGCTTGCTCACTAGTGCTGCAATTTATGACATTCAATTATCTCAAGTTTCTAATACAAGGTGATGCCACATTATCTATTGACTTACATTTTACAGTAGTGGAGACTATGCCAAATTAGATGGTTAGCGTGAAGTAAAAGTTATTTCTGTTTATGATATATTTTGGATATTGTTGCTATCAGGTATTGCAATAACATGTGATGTTTACATCTTAGATTTAGCTTGCTTAACGACCTTTTAAATAATCTGCAGGGATGTCTTCAGCAAACAGGGCTTCTTCCTACAGTATTCCCCAGCCATATCCTGTGAACAGAGCGCAGCATAGCTGTTAATAAGGGTATTCATCATGAGGCAGCCTATTTTTGGCATTGTCTATGGCAGTCTCAGTAACTTGCAATTGTCCCTTGAATATGAACTTATCATTTAATTACACTCTGAGAGACTGCCTTTCATATCAACCTGCAAGTTAGTTAAGCACACAGCGATTCTCCAGCCAGTCCAAGTGTGATTGGATCAGTCACAGACAAGCAACACATCTTCTAATTCCTGGTAACACCTCTGGTTCAGTCTGTTTACTTCTGCTTAAGTGTTTTTGTGCATCTTAAACACACATGTCACATATGTCAATTTTAGAATGGGAGGTTTTGCTTTTCAATTAGAGTATACAATATTACTGCAAAGCTAATGTAACTGCACACTGAAACAATAAATACTGCATATACAGTTTACAACATATACTGTAGGTGCTGTACAGTGGAAAGCAAAGCTATGTATCACTTATGAGTTTGTTGACATACTCTATGAATTGAGAAAACATTTAGGGCCTTATTGAAGAAATATTTTTGTCCAGAGTGTGTCACAAAATGGCAGCTTCATAAAACGTTAACCTAGGGGTGCCTGCCCTAAGGTGCAAGCAACAAGGAAGGGTGACATACCATTGAACTTATTATCTTGCACGAGCAAACCACATTTAATGTAGAGGTAAAGTTGTCAGAGGACTGCAAGCACAGCAACGTGAGGGGGAGTGACATATACAACAAGAACATTTAAATGGCAAGCCATTAGACCACCACAAAAAAATGAACTGAATAAAAAAAAAAGAGAGATATTTATTAACAATGAATACACAGAAATTGCATTAATGATCAGGGGTAGGCTGGACTCTGGATTTTATGATAATGACTACTAACTAAAATGGACTGAATTTCTAAATCTATTTTCAGTGGCATTTGAGACTGTCAATAGTATTGCTATCCCTGATCTACTTCCCTAAGTAGACCAGTACTAGTAATACTATAATTTAGCCTTGGAGGTCACTAATAATGAAAGTATCAATCCATCCCATTAAGCTGGCCCAATGTCACTGGTTGATGTAGCACTGGACTACCACGTGGAGATACCTGAAACTAAATCTTGACTCCATTCCCCTTGGACTGAGCCAGTGGTGATCTGAGGATGTTGTGGTGGCTGTATGCTCAGGCCCCTGGATGGGAATGTTGTGTCCACCAGTTCCCCGGTGCCTCCTATGGACTGCAGGAGAGCTTTGACATTGTGGTTTTCCAAGTGACATCATCTCCTCACCCCAGGCAAGTGAAAATTCAGTCCACAGTGTTCAATGTCATGGAAGGAGGGAGATCAATAAATAATTATACAATGGCAAGAAAGAATCCTGGCTTCTGATTGGTCAGTTGGCCATCACAGCAGGGACGTTATCGTGGCATAACCTCCCTGCTGATAGTTCGCTGGAGCTACTCTAGCATCGTTCTCCATCTTCTCTGAAGAAACAAAAATATTTTCCCAGACTAACAAAAACATTCTTTAAATTTCTTTTTTTATTCTGTATATAACAACAAGCCATTGTATAATAGGATAATGCCCTCCAGGGTAGGTGTTATGCTGGGATAACATCCCTTTTCGGGTGTTGGACACCCTCGGCCAGTGGCCTAGGGTACAACCACCCGAGGTGGGATGTTATCCCAGCATAACACCCACCCTGGAGGTCATTATTCCTTTAATAAATCAGCTCTCCCTTGTGCAACCAGTGATGGACATCCCCTCCAAGTACTGACACTCACATAGTCATAGTTTTGCTCCGGCACCACCCCATGACCTAGGCCCGACATAGCAGGCAATATCTAGGGCTTGGCAGATAAAAGGGGGGTGTGACTCCAGTAAACTGCTAGGTGGACAATCATATGATGGGTACAGCAGCAGCAGAAGTTGCCCAAGTAAGCCAGCAGGACTGTTAGGTAGAGGCAGGTGGACAGAACATATAAAAAAAGAAAAGAATTCCTGCCCATTATATTCAACTGTAAGACACAAAGTACATTTAAACTGGGGATGCTGTGGTCCTGCAAAAGTAACACATTTCCAGGCCAAGAGTTGGACTGGCCTCATCTGCCTGCCTGTACAACTGATTGGAATTGCCTCCTCCACTCATTTACAAAAATACCGTTAAATATGACTTTAAAATATCAGGCCCTCAGTCCAAGGATAAAACAACCATTTTTTGTCCTCAGTGAAAGGGTACCTCTTCACACAAAGTACAGTATGTCAATGAAAGGATATTACCACTTTCGGTAGGGTCACTGAAAGGGCATTACCAGTTGTTTCTGCAGCTGTATAGCATTTAAGTAATATCAGGCCTGCTCTAATATTAGATTAGGCAATCATTTGTTTCCTGCATTGATAAACTATAATGTCAAGCACAAAAAAGATTCTTTTGATGCTTCACTTTTAGTTCTTCCATTCACATATTACAATAAAATCTCATGCAAATGTGACCCTTTCTACTTAGCCAACTACTTTTAAATCATTAAAGGTTTATGTTTATAAAATGTCTTAAACATTTAGGCATCTGTGAAAAGATAAACATCTACTTCTATGGGAGTATAAATGTGTGTGTAAATTTTAGCTGTTTAAAATATGTTTGGTGTCACAAGCATAAATTCAAAGACGCTTCTATTAAAAATGTAACTAACAAACCTGCTTTATTATATTGCAGTCAGATGTCCTTGCCCTTCTCCATATTTTAATGACTCATGGCTGTGTTTAGGTAAAGAATTATTTCACAATGGTATACACTAGAATAGTCAAACAACAAAAGAGTAACATCAAACTCTCTTAAGACTCCTTTAGAACGTGCTTCCATTCCTGGCTTCTGAAGAAAAATAACCAACATAAATTTGCTTAGAAATCAAGGCCTCCATACTGGCTAACTGCTTAATATAATTATAGATCTGTAAAACAGTGGCTTTCTAAAATTCAAATGACAGACGGACAAGAAATGGATAGACAGAGATAGACAGACAGACAAGAAATGGATAGATAGATAAGAAATAGATAGATAAGAAATGGATAGCTAGATAGATAGCTAGATAGATAAGAAATGGATAGATAGACAGATAGATAAATAGATAAGAAATGGATAGATAGATAACAGATGGCTAGATAGATAGATAGATATATAAGAAATGAATAGATAGCTAGATAGACAGATAGATAAGAAATGGATAGATCGACAGATAGACAGATAGATAGATAGATAGATAAAGAATGGATAGATAGATAAATAGATAGATAGATAGGAAATGGATAGATAGATAGATAGATAGATAGATAGATAGATAGATAGATAGATAAGAAATGGATAGATAGACAGACAGACACATAGATAGACACATAGGGCTCGATTTCCAAAGAGCCCTTATATCGCCACAATTTGTGGTGATCTAGGGCTGCAGTGAATTCTGGGTGCATCAGGGACCCTGCACCCAATGTTGTAATATCTGAGGCCCCCGCACTGAAGACCTGGGAGTTGCTGCAGCTGCAGGGCTGTACCAAATGTTGGGTGCACCGGTGGAGATTGACGGAGGGATCCATCACCCCCCCCCAGTGCAAGCCTATATGACTTGCAGAGGTGGGGGTAGAACCCTGGAGGAAAAGTGGGGAACAGGGGCTGCTGGGGCACTAAGGGTGCCATAGGGCATGGGGGGGTCATGGCAAGAGGGAATAGGGAGTGGAGGAGTCACCTAGAAGAGGTGCCATAGAGGATATAAAACAGCCGAGAGGGCCGGGTAGGGGAGTTGGCATTGTGATGCTAGTATGTCACGGTCCCAGGTGGGACCAGCCCTGGCACCTGTCCCATAGAACCCACAGTCCTGTGGGGTAAGTGTCAGAGCTGCTTCCTCCTGGGGTTGTGACATACTAGGATCGCAATGCCTACCCCCCCCGCCTGGCCCACTCAACTGTCTTATGTGCCCTATGACACCTCTGACAGGTGACTCCTTCACTCCCAATTCCCTCCTGCCATAGCCCGTTTATGCCTTATGGCACCCTCAGTGCCCTGTAGCCCTTTTCCTTCCCCACCTTCCTGGCCCCACAGCTACCTGGCCGCCCTGCCAAGTAGTGGAATAAAGCACTTAGACCAACTCCTGGCTGGTCTAAGATATGCCTCTTGCATTGTCCATGGCAGGGCTTACAAAATCCCCAAAAACGGGATTGTGCATCCCCACCATGGTGCAAGCCTCCTTCCAACCTGACACAGGAGCACTTTTGCTGCAAGGGTGGTGCAGGGTGGGTTGGTTGCACAGCATCGCAATTTCACCACAGCCAGCATTTGAAAATTGGGATTGCCACAAACTACGACACAAGGTGCCACATGTGTCATACCCGTCTAGGGCAAGCACCTTGCGACACAGTTTAGCATTTGAAAATCGAGCCCATGCACACTATACATATACCTTTAATTGTACCCTGAAGTGTTGTATTATATCATGGCTCTGTACTGAGTTAAACCATGTAGAGGTCTATTATTATAAGATGAGAGACACATCATTTAACATTTAGTCATTTATTATACTTTGTAAATCTGTTTTTAGTACTGGTAAATAAACTAAATTATGTAGTGTATATATATATATATATATATATATATAATATTTTTTGTATTGTGTTTTTCCCCTTGGAGCTGGCAGGCAGGACTCTGGACACCCACATTCATCCATGGTCTATGTCCCTATTCTCCAGGATCACAGCTGGACCATCGTGGAGCCTGCCAGCTCCATTGTTTTCTGTTTTCTCCCCTCCCCTTGTTGTGGGCACATGTACATGTGGGGAAGCATGCATGCTGTGGATCCACACTACCCTTCCTTCATTCCACCTTCTGTCCTGCACTGCCCCAAGCCTCCACTTGGTGGCAGTCATGCAGCTGGAGGGACAACGTCCCTCTCCGGGAGAGGAGAGCTGCCTCTTGACTGCTCAGTCCAGCTCCTTCCCTCTTCCCTAGCTGATCCCTGATGACCTATACTTGTTCCTGAACCTGGGTTGCCAGCATGGCACGAGATGTGGCATCCAGTGCCTCAACCCTCAGCACCACCGGGCTGGCATAAGCATTATATTTTATGGTACTCAGTAAATCATGTTCCTGAATCTGCAGATTCCACAGTCCTGTGGGGAAGGTGCCAAAGTGGCTTGCTCCTGGGGCTGCTTTATACTTGGATTGCAATGCCAATCCCCCTACCCAGCCCCCTTGGCTATCTTATGTGCCCTATGACACCTCTGCCTTGTGACTCCTCCACTCCAGATTCCCTCCTGCTGTACCCCCCATGTACTATGGCACTCTCAGTGCTCTGTGGCCCCCATTCCTCACCTTCTTGGCCCCACAGATAACTTGCCACCCTGCCAAGTAGTGGCACAGGGTACTTAGACAACCTCCTGGCTGGTCTAACATGAACCCCTTGCATTGTCCAGAGTGGGGCTTGCAAAAATCCCTAAAAAGGGCATAGTACATCTACACTATGGCACAAGCCCCCTTCAGACCTGGCACAGGAGTGCTTTTGCTGTAAGGGTGGTACAGGGCAGGTTGGGTGCATTGCATCCCGATTTCACCACAGCCAGCATGTGAAAACCAGGACCACCACAAACTACGACACAAGGTGCCACATGTGTCATACCCATTTGTCGCAAGCACCTTGCATCCTAGTTTAGCCTTTGAAAATTGAGCCCATGCACACTATACATACCACCTTTAATTGTGCCCTAAAATGTTGTATTGTATCATGGCTCTGTACTGAGTTAAACCACATAGGGATCTATTACTATAAGATAAGAGACACTCCATTTAACACTTAGTCATTTATTAGGCTTTGTAAATCTGTTTTTAGTACTGTTACATAAACACAATCATGTGAGCATTATATTTATGGTACTCGGTGAATCATGTTCATGCATCTGCAGATGTACTTTAAAAGCTCATTTTTAAAAAACTGCATTTTGAAGTGATATTTTCAATGGAAAATCATATTAAAGGTTACTAGGCATATTGAGAAAAGGCTGCACTGATGCTGTTGAATGGTTTTGGTCTCTATTAAAAAAGATCAGCATACCATTTCTGATGTTTCAGTTCTAATGCCCTTTGCCCTTTAACTGTTTCACAGCTTTCTGTCAAGTAATAATCCATGCCAAACATATGACTGCAATTTTTTAAAAATAAGTCACCTTGGAATTCAATACAAATGAAGAACCCCGTCCCTCCCCCTACTTCAACCATGGTGGCAAACATGCTTCAAAATTTCAGATGGGAGGGTTCGCAAATTTTATTATTCTGTGATGATAATAAATCATTAGAGTCTTAACCACTTCTCTAGCTTGGAGCCTCAGTCACAAATTATCTTGTCATTCTGGCCAAAACATTCTCCCAAAATGCTTGACAAGTGCTAAAACCCAGAACAAGAAACCATGTGTTGTTGTGAATGCGAGATTCAGAAATGTCAATTAATTAGATTAAGAGGCTACTTTTAGCTTAGTAGTGTTGCCAAATAATCCCTAAAATATGTGTAGCAGTGGAAGTGTACCTTAGCACTACAGTACTTGCTGGAAAATGGAGTCAAAAAGGCTGACTCTAATAGCAGGAATTATTATAGCTGTCATTCAGTTCTAAAAAATATTCTTAATGAAAATGTCTCATTGTCTGATGCCAGCAAAGTTCTGCAAGGAAAATAGTTATTAATAAAGTAAGGGAGCATTGCCTTTTTTCTTGAAGTCTGCTTTACACCATATGTAATTAAATATATCTTATAACTTGTTTAACAATGTGTGTGTGTGCAGTATGTATGTGTGTGTAATAGGGTTCAACTTACCACCACAAAAGAAGGGAAATGTGACATTAGAGTTTCCAACCCTAACTCTCCACCCCCCAAACAGAAAAAGGACAAGGCCACACAGGCGGCTGCAGACAGCCATGATCAGGTAATATAAACAACATACAACTGTTTCTGGATGACACAAATGCAGTAACACTTATGTACTACCTATGTGGATTTCTTTCTGTGGTATGCACAAGCACACCCCAAGACATACACACCCACTTCTGAATGCAGATAGAAATCCATGATACTCAAATCATAACACTACTTCTGTGTTCAGAAGCACAGGCCCCTGCAGCCACAGATACAAATTCAAGATATACCAATTATAAGAGGTCCTTTGTCTGCAGAGGCACAGGCCCCTAAGGGGTCAAGGCTTCTATAGCTACAGGTACTCCTTCACACTTTAAGAAATACACATAGTTCTGTCTGCGGAAGCAAAGGTCCCAGAGGCACCTGCCTTTCTGCAGCCACAGGTGTAAGACATACACACTGACTTCCAGCTGAAGAACTGTAGGCACCACAAAATCCATGATATCAAAATCACAACAGTACTTCTGTCTGCAGACATGCACGCTCCAGAAGGGACTGTACCAGTTCAGCTGCAGGTGTAAGACATGCACTCTGATGGGCTGCAGAAATGTGTTCCCCCGTGAGACCTGTACTTATATAGCTGCATATAGAAATCCATGACACTCACATTTCAACATGTATTCATGCATGCTGTAAGACATGTGCACACAGTTGTGGCTGCAGAAGGTCAGGCCCCCATGGGGACTATATTAAGTGCAGCCACAGAGACAAATCCACAAAGGTAGGACATCTGTGCTACTGCATTTGTGTAATCTGGAAACATCTGTATGTTGTTTGTCTTACCTGATGATGGCTGTCTGTGGTTGCTTGTGTGGTCTTGTCCTGTTGCTGCTTGTGGGGTGAAGAGTTAGGGTTGGAAACCCAAACGTCACAGTTGCTTACTATTGTGGCAGTAAGTTGGACCCTACCTGGTGTATTAACAGTTTTTTTCAAATAATGTCCTTTCTTTTTAAGATAGTAGAATCATATCCTCATTCATGCAGGTCCCTTTGAGACCTACAGTATGCAAACAGATGCAGACACAAGGACCCTCTAGGCCCTGCACAACTGAAGAGCAGGTCTGCCTGCACTTCAATTTAGCAACAGATATCAAGAATTTGTGTGGCTGCCTTGCTGGCTGCAGTAGCACAGGGCTCTCTGTACTCTACACTTCCAGGTGGCCATAGATAGACATGCAGGGCCAAAAGTCCATCTGCCAGTCAATGCAACTGGCCTTTTGGCTGCCACTGGTGCAAAGGTCCAGATACCTATGCCAAGAAAAGAGTTCTCTTTACTATATGGTACTTTAGCTGTGCAGGCAATCCTGCACCTTCCTGTATGAGGCTGAGTGGGTGGTGCCCCATGAGAGCATCTCCTCACCTGTCTGGGCCCATCCAGGAGGCTCACTGATCTCACCCTACACACAGCTTCCTGACACAGGATCACAAAGCAGTACCCACTGGGCCAATGCTGGCACAACAGACAATATTTCTTCTTTTCTTTTTTTTATTCTGACCTCAAATTTTTAATATACTGTAGTCATTTTATGATGACCCTTTTAAACATGACACATGGCTTCTATAAAACATTGAGTGAAATGTCATTTTGTGCCATAAGTGTGAAAAGATGTGTCTGCCAGGTTTTAAAAAATTGTACCTCTCATGTTTATAAGGTGGTGTGAAAAAATGGCTATGTTGAAAGTTTGGAGAAAAAATATTGAAAATTAATAATGTTAAGAGTGAGCATAGGAAAATGTCAATGTGCATTCATATCTTAGTTTTTTTAATTATTTTGACCCCAGATTTTGAACATAGTCATCGTATGACCCCATCTCATGAGATCAGTAGGTGAACATTTTAAAAGCTTCCTGGAAGGTGATTTCATGAACTAACTGTGAAATCACCTTTTGAACCAGATCTGAACAATTTGTTCATGAGGTGGGGTGCCAAAAAGATCATGTTGAAAGTTTGGTGAAAAAATATAGAAACTTAGTGAAGTTATGAGTGAACATTGAAATATTTCAATATTCACTCATGACTTGGTCATTTTACAGTATTTTCCATTACATTTTCAACATAGTCTTCTTATGACCCCACATCATGGACCCAGTAGGTGAAAATGTTCAAATCCCACCCAAAAGGTGATTTCTCAGAGCAAATGCAATATCACCTTTTGATCTGGATTTGAAAAATGTGACATACTGGGTTCATGATATGAGCTCCCCAAAAGTCTATGTTGAAAATCTGGTGTACAAATAAGAATGACAAAATTTTGACTAATAGTTCAAAACACCTTGCAATACAGAGCATTAAACAGATTTACCTTATTTCCACACATCACAGTTGCAGTTCCAGCAGAAAGATGTCTTTCCAACTGGGGAGTGGCTCTATACAGTGAGACCATTTTTAGGTGAGTGAGGGTGCATGGGGTCAGTGGTTGCTGAGTGGGATGTGGGGTGGGGTGGTGGGGCTGTGAGGAGCAAGCTCAACAAAGGCTTGTTTCTTTTTTCTGGTTAGAGGACACACAACAAATGGCAGGGAAAGGCAGAATGGGGTTGGTGGGTGTTACTGAGCAGAGGGATGGAGTGGGTGGGCCAGAAAACAAATGGCCTGGCAGGGCAAAATGGGGTTGTCAGGTGGCACTGAGTAGAGGGATGGAGTTGGTGTTAACAAAGAAAAATGGTAGGGCAGAATACAGTTGGAGGGTGGTATTGAGCAGATGACTGGAGAGGGTGGGCCAAAAAACAAACATCCGGGAAGCACAGAAAGGGGTCAGCAGGTGGTATTAGGCAGAAGGATGGAGTGGGTGGGGAACAAAGAAAAATGGCAAAGCAGAGCAGAAAAGGGTTGGAGGGTGGTACTAACAGAGTAATGGAGTGGGTAAGACAGAAAATAAACAGCAGGGCAGGGCAAAACAGGGTTGGTAGGTGGTACTGAGTAAAGGGATGGAGCAGGGGTAGGAACAAAGAAACACGGCAGGGCATAACAGGGTGGGACAGTGATATGGAGCAGAGGGATGGAGCTGGTGGGTCAGAAAACAAATGGCAGGGGAGGGCAGAATGGGGTTAGAGAGAGAGATACTGAACAGAGAAATGGAGCAGGTGGGAACACATGGTTGGAGGGTAGTATTGAGCAGAGGGATGGAGGGGTGGGGCAGAAAACAAATAATAGGGAAGAGCAGAATGGGGTTGGTGGGTGGTACTGATCACAAGAGTGGAGTGGGTGGCAACAAAGAGAAATGGGAGGGCAGAACAGGGTTAGACAGTGGTACTGAGCAGAAGGATGGAGCAGGTGAGAACAAAGAAAAATAGTAAGGCACATCAGAACAGCATTGGTGGGTGGTATTTAACAGAAAGATGGAGCAGGTGGAAGAGAAAGCAAATGTCCAGGAAGGACAGAACGGGGTTGGTGGGTGGTACTGAGCACAACGATGGAGTAGGTGGGAACAATAAAAAATTGCAGGGCAGGACAGAACTGGGTTGGAGGGTGATACTAAGCAGAGGGATGGAGTAGGTAGAGCAGAAAACAAACAGCATGGCAGGGCAGAACAGGGTTGGTGGGTGACATGGAGCAGACGGATGAAGCAGGTGGGAACAAAGAAAAATGGCAGGGAAGGGCAGAACAGTGTTGGAGCATAGTACTGAGCAAAGGGATAAAGCAGGTGAAAGAGAAAACAAACACTAGGGAAGGGCCGAATGTGGTTGGCAGGTGGTACTGAGCACAAGAATGGAGTGGGTGGCAAAAAGAGAAATGGCAGGGCAGAACAGAGTTGGACGGTGGTACTGAGCATAAGGATGGAGTAGGTGGGAACTATGAAAATTGCAGGGGCAGGACAGAATGACACTGAGGGGTGATATTTTGAAGAGGGATGGAGTAGGTGAAACAGAAAATGAAAATCATGGAAAGGCAGAAAAGGGTTGGCAAGTGATACTGAGCAGAGGGACGTAGCATGGTAAGAACAAAAAAAAATCAGAGCAGGACAAAACAGGATTGGGAGTGGTATTGAATAGAGGTATGGAACAGGTGGAACAAAAAACAAACAGCAGGGAAGGGCAGAACGAGGTTGGTGCGTGGTATTGACTATAGGGATGGAGTGGGTGGGAACAAAGAAAAATGGCACAGAAGAGCAGAACAGTATTGGAGGGTGCTGTTGAGTAGAGGAATGAAGCAAGTGTGACAGAAAACAAACATCAGCGAAGGCAGAACAGGGACAGTGGTTGGTAATGAGCAGAGGGATAGAGCAGGTAGGAACAAAGAAAAATAGAAGGGTAGGGCAGAATGGTTTGGAGGGTGATATTGAGTGGAGGACTGGAGTGGGTGGGACAAAAAACAAATGGTAGTTCATGGCATAACATTGTTGTTGCATCGTACTGAGCAGAGCGATGGAAAACAGAAAAACAGCAGAGCAGGGCAAAACCAAGCTGGAGGGTGGTATAGAGCAGAGGGATGGAGTGAGTGGGAATAAAAAAATGGCAGGGAAGGGCAGAATGGGGTTGGTGAGTGATATTGAGTAGAAGGATGGAGCGGTGGGACAGAAAACAAGTGGTAGGTAAGGGCAGAATGGGATTGGGGTGGTACTTAGCAGAGGAATGGAGCAGGTGGGAGCAAAGAAAAACAGCAGGACAGGGCAGAATGGGGTTCGAGGGTAATACTGAGCAGAGGGATGAGTGGGTGGGAAAGACAACAAATGGCAGAACAGGGATGGAAGGTGGTACTGAGCAAGGGGATGAATCAGGGTATGAACAAAGGAAAACAACAGATCAGGGTAAAACATTGTTGGTGCATGGTACTGCGCAGAGGGATGGAGTGGGTGGAAACATCAAAACAGCAGAGCAGGGCAGAATGGGGCTGCAGATTGGTATTGAGCAGAAGGATGGAGCAGTGGGAAAGAAAAAAGTGATAGGAAAGGGCAAAATGGGATTGGGAGGTGGTACTGAGCAAAGGGGTGGAGAGGGTGGGAATAATAAAAAAATGCAGGGCAGCTCAAACTTGGAGGGTGGTACTGAGTAGAGGGACTGAGTGGTGGGATAGAAAACAAATGGCAGGAAAGGGTAGAATGGGATTGACTGGTGGTACAGAGCAGAAAGATCGAGCGAGTGGGAGCAAACAAAAACAGCAGGGTAGGGCAGAATGGGGTAGGAGGATGGTGGGACAGGACAGGGTTTTATTTATTTATTTATTTGAACAGGTCAGATATACAACATTTCAGTAAGGGACTCATTTACAAAGGGACCTCATCGCAGGGAGGGCAAGACAATAGAACATTGTGCAGATGCAACATTGGACAACATTACAGGTGCAGACATTGAACACAAAATATACTAAGTTACATGTTGGTATAAAACACAGATTTACAACTAAAGATGTACAATTTCTCTGAAGTTGCAGTGGAATGCATCCTTGTATTAACCTAAGGGGGTAGGTAAAAAGGGGTAGGGGGGAAAGATGGATCGGCAGTCCAGGGGACCTTGTCGAGATTAGGGGGGCCAGGCAGAGAAAAGTCCTGCAGTAGGATTAGGGGGGTCAGGGTTAGTTGCACCTACAGCAGTGGCCATCAAAGAGATGGTTCCGGAGAGTGGTTTTGAAGGGACCAAGTTTGGCAGTGTTGGTGATGCAGGTAGGGAGGTAGATGAACCAGGCGGGAGCTCAATAAAAGAAAGACCTCTGGGTGAGGGAGGTCTTGGTTCTGGGCACTTTGAAGGTGGCTTTAACAGAGCTGTGGGTGGAAATGGATGTGGAAGACCGTGGTAGGGAGGCAGAGACTCCTGGGGGGAGAGTCCGAGCAGGGATTTCTTAACAAGAAGGCAGGTCTGATTCTGCAGACATTCATCGAAGTTGAGCAGGTTGGCAGAGGAATAGAGCAGGCAGGTGTGGGTGTGGCTGGAGGCTCCAGTCAGGAGCCTACAGGCCTTATTGATGGAGAGCTGGATTTTAGAGAGGGAGGTCTTATCAGCTGCAGCATAGATAAGCAAGCCATAGTCCACTGGGGGGGGAGACTGAGGAGGTTATGGCCAGCCGGACAGCGAGGGGCAGGCAATCCCTGTGGTGGTAAAGTAGGCCAATCCAAGAGTTTATGGTGGAGGAAAGAGCATTGATGTGGGTGTGGAAGGTGAGAGCAGTATCGAAAGTGATGCCTAGGTATTTGTATGTGGTGGGTTGGTGGGTGGTACTGAGTAGAGGAATGGAGCCGGGAAAGAACAAAGAAAAACAGCAGGGCAGGGCAATACAGGGTTGAATAGTGGTACTGAGCAGAGGAATGGAGTGGGTGGGACAAAAAGCAAACTGCATGGTAGGGCAGAATAAGTTTGGCAGGTGGTACTGAGCAATGGGGTGGAGTACATGGAAACAAAGAAAAACAGCAGGGCAGAATGGGGTTGGAGGGCGGTATTTAGCAGATAGATGTAAGAGGTAGGACTGAAAACAAAGGGCAGGAAAGGGCAGAATGGGATTGGCAGGTGGTACTGAGCAGAGGGATGGAACAGGTGGGAACAAAGAAAATGACAGGGCAGGGCAAAAAACGGTTGGAGGGTGGTATCGAGCTGAGTGATTGAGTGGATGGGACAGAAAATAAACATCAGGGAAGGGCTGAATGTTACTGTTTTGGGTGCAAGCTGAAATTCTCCATTGCACCACTTTCTGTGTAATATGGGAATTCTCATCTCACAACACAAAAAATGGCTCCTCTTGCTAAGCTGGGATCTACGGATTTGATGTGGCCAGAAAACATATTCCTAGGCCGAGTTTTAGAAAACAAACACCAGAATCTGGTCACATTTAGCAAAATTCAGGTGTCTGATTTTTAAAAAATAATAATTTCCCTTTTAGCCAGGTTCAGGTGTTTGTTTTTTAAAAATGTATCATTTTTAGGTATTTTTCATGTTTCTTAGTTTGAAAAAAAAAAAGATGGTGCCCACCATGCCCTGAAAAAGTGTTTTCTGTTTTATAAGAACTTAAGGGGCGCAAAAGCAAAACACATTTGCACCATGAACATTTTCATGTCACATCAGGTGGTTATCCAAAAACACCCTGATGGGCATGCTCTGAAAAAACTTTAAATCCTTATAACTCTGGAACCAAATAATATTTTTTCACAAAAACCTTGAAAGTCACTACCTAGGCACAGGCCGCTTTTACGCTAAATGTTTTTGAAAAAAAAATGCTGTACCATCTAGCATGTGGGGGAGAGCCAAAAAAACCCCCATGGCCTGGATATTCAAAGCAGTAGCACATGGCGCAGCTAGAGTTGCACCGGGCCAGAAATCGTACTTGTGCCAAGGAGCGATATTCAGCAGGAGCCAGTGCACAGTACAAATCTCATTGTGTCAATGCGGAACTAAAATGAATGCAGGTGCAAGTGAAGGGGGCGTGCCCATGAATATCCAGCGCAGTGCAATATTCAACCGTGGAACCATAGCGTAAGTGCAGAGCAAATCAGAGATGCACCGAGCAGACTTGTTCCTATAAATACAGGGCACAAGCACACAGAAAGCACTTGTGCCAGGCGAGAGGGAGTGTGAGAGAGGGAGAGAGAGAGAGAAAGAGAAAGAAAGACAGACAGAAAGAGGGAGTGAGACACAGACAGATGGACAGACCAAGGCAGACACAGAGGGAGAGGGAAAGAGGTGGTAGTGGAGAGGGAGACAGGGGCAGAGAAAGTTTGACAGACAGGCAGACACACTGCCAGGCAATGCACCAGGGTGGCACACAGCCCACAGCAGCCAACTGCCCAGGGGGAAACAGGACAGCAAGTGCCATGGATAGTGTGCCCTTCATGATGGAGGCCATAATGAGGGGTGTGAGGGAGCAGCAGGAACAGCGACGTGGCAGTGGAAGGGCCTGTCAGTGGTATGCCCAACACAGGTGGTACTGTGCCCGCATCACCTTGGTGACATGGGGATCGTGGACCGGTACCGCCTGAACAAGGCCATTCTGAGGCAGCTCTGTGAGCTGTGCAGTGAGGAGATGCAGGCACCCACCAGACAGAGCCACGCCATATCCATAGAGACGAAGGTGACAGCTATCATGTGCCTGCTCACCACGGACACCTTCCAGAGACCAACAGGGGACACCACAGGCATAACCCAGTTGACCACATCCCACCTCCTCACACAGTTCCGAAACACTCTGCTGCCATGTGCGTTGGAATACATCCATTTCCCCAGCACACAGATGGACTATACAGCAACCATGCAGGACTTCCACATGGTAGCACATGTGCCTGGCATGATTGGGGCCATTGACTGCATCCACGTGGGCCTCTACATGCCACCTGGTCCTAAGGGTGTGACGTACAGCAATAGGAAGGGGAACCCACTGTCAACTGCCAGGTGGTGTGCAATGCCACAGGGCGCATAACCAATGTCTGTGCCACACACCCTGGGAGTGCACATGATGCATTCATCTGGCACAGCTCTGCACTGTGCCACAGGTTCGAACATGGGAATATCCCCACGGGCCACCTAGTTGGTGAGTATGGCATGGGCATGGGGAGATGGGCAGAGTATACCATGGGATGGTGGAGGGCAGGGTGTGCATGTTGGTGTGGGTGGCAGGGACAGGCAAGGGGCACAGCCTAGCAGAGCAGAGGGCTAACCATGTCAATATCCTCACAGGGGACAGAGCCTATCCACTGTGGCCCTGGCTGCTCACCCCCTACCGGCGCCCATCTTCCCCAGCAGAGGAACGCTACAATGAGGCACACGCCAGCACATGCAACATCATTGAGAGAGTCTTTAGCATGCTGAAAGCATGATTCCATTGCCTAGACAGGTCAGGCGGTGCCCTACAGTACAGCCCCTCCAAAGCCTGTGGCCAATTCCTGGCCTGCTGCATACTGCACAACATGGCCATTGACCGTGGGATAGCTATCGAGGCTGATGAGGGTGACAGTAGTGGGGACGATGGGGCAATGGGCCAGAGGGAGGTGGGCAGCCACCCCCTGGGTGGAGGGATCCCTGGCTGATCCAGCAGGCAAGATGGCACAGGGACACCATAGCATGGGAGCACTTTGGTGCACACAGGTAGGTGGTACGGAACACCAGGCCACACAAACAGGTACAGCACACATGCAGGGACAAGCATGGCAATGGGCATGCACACACTGAGGTGGGAAGCATGGGTATGGGTGACGGGGCACACACCCACACACAACCACACACATCACCCCGCACAGCCCCCCACACACACACACACAGGCATGGGTATGCAGCGTTGATCAGATGCATCGCACCAGTGCACAGGTGCAAATGGTGCATGACTGCTGTCATCACACCCATGCCACACAGCCTATCGGCTGGGCAAGCATGCACATAAGGAGCGTGTGGCACAACACACATGCACCACACCTGCGGCAGCCATACACATACCACCCATGCGGGCACTGGGAAGCAGCTGCAGACTGCAGGTGGGGTGGGCCACACATCAGGACCACTGCGTGGAACCATGGCCACCACAGCCACAGGGAGAGCCATGCCTTGGCAGATCAGCAGCCACAGGCTCCACATCAGCCATGAGGGGAGTGCAACAGCCCCCCAGGGGAGGAACCGAGGGACCACAACTGTGTCCACGCAGGTGTGTCAAAGTGCCCAAACAGCCCAGCCCCGGGCATGCCTGGGATGCTGACATCTGAGCCTGGCATCGACTGTGCAGGGATTACCCGAAGCCAGGTATGCAGGGTGGATAGCGCACTGAGGGGGGTCATGCAAAGTCATCTGAGATCATGGTGGCAATGCGATCCAGGCAGGGGGTCATGGCCTCCTGTGTGCACTGCTTCCCCACCAGGACCTGCGCAGTGCCCCTCTCCTGCTGCTCGGCTAGCTGGCACACCTCCACGTGCAGTGCATGCACCCCAGTGGTGAGCTGCACCTGTTGGTGAATGGACTCTCACAGCAAACAGGTGTGCTCGGCCAGTGGCTCAGCATCCTGTGGCATCCGGGTTGGATGCCGAACTCCATGTGGTGACTGGTCATGCTGCACAGCCCCCCTCTCTGGTGAAGACTGCACAGTGGGGTCTGCAGGGGGATAGGGTACAGCAGGCGTGCCAGTGGTGGATCCTGCATCTGGCTGCCAGGTGGCACCCACAGCCCACTGCTGCCACTGCCCATTTGGCCGCTACATTCCACCCAGTGACTGCATGGTGGCACCACCTCCACTGCAGAGTGTAGCCTGGGCAGCTGACACAGCTGCACCCGCAGTGGTGACGGGCAGCTTTTCCACCGCTGGCAGGGCTGCCTGTGTCAGTGGCCAGCAGGGGAGTCTCCCCCACAATGGTGGCCATGCTGTCCAGGATGAGTGTTATGTCATCATCAGTGTCGGACCCTGTCCAAATCTGTGTCTCTGCGCATGGGACCCCAAGGCTGGCATCCTACAGGAACACATCCAGGGCCTCGTCTGATCCCAGGTCCAGGACATCTGCCTGCACAGTGGTGGTGAGCTGCAACCTGTCAGGCCTCCAGATGCCCATGAAGGTGGATGGCTGGTTCTCCGTGGCTGGTCCAGTGGTCATGGCTACTGCCGCCACTGCCCCAATCCGTACGAAGGCGTGTTGGTGCTGCAAGAGATAGAGAGGCTTGTTAGTGATGCATTGCCCACATTTTCCCCCCGCCACAGTCTGTGCCCTGCAGCATAGCATGCGTATGGGTGAGCACACATGCACATGACAGCCATGCTGGTCACACACACATGCCAGCATGGCTGTGTCCTCACCCTACATGCCCCCAGCTGTGCATGGCTGACATACTTACCATGCAATGATGGTCTGCCACCTATGTGGAATCTGCCGCCAGGCACACCCTCCACCGTGCTGTGGTGCATGGTGGCTATCACCAACTCATCCTGCACCGTGAGTGGTGGAGCAGCTGCAGGCCCCCATCCAGTAGCATTCTGGGAGACACGGATGGCCACCACCCTCACCTTAATGCACCTCTTGTCCATGCCCATCTTCTTCTTGCACTGAGCGCTGGTGGCTGCCCTGCTGGTTCACACATGCCGCTACCTCCACCCAGGCCCCAGCCCTGGCCTGTGGTGTGCCGATGGTACCACTCAACAGGAGCTTCCTGTCAAGGTAGGCCTCAAACAGGGCCTCTGTCTCTGCCTTAGTGAAGTTGGGCCTGTGCTTGCAAGCAGGCCCCCGCTCCTCACCCTCCTCATGTTCTGACATGTCGCTTCCTGTGGAAATGGACAGGACAGTGTGTCAGTGGCAGCAGCACCCTGTTCTGTCCCCCCTGCTGTGCTGGCTGCACCCAGTGTGCTGCAGCAGAATGCACAACTTACCTCAAAAGGATGCAATATCGGTCCATGGCCTGTGCTGAGCCGTGGTTCTTTTATAGCGCATTGCATGCAAATGAGCTTTGGCACAATGGTAATGACATGCTAATTCCCCCAGTGCGCCATGCATTGACTGATGAGCTCATTTGCATGTGGCGGCTGAATATCGTGATTTTCCTCCATGCACAATGAGTTTGCTCCTGAGCAAGTTGTGGCACAATGAGCAGGTCCACAGTGTGCATGTGCTGGATGGTGTACTATCACCAATTGTGCACTGTGTGCCGACTGCACGATGTGGGCCATGGTACATGCTGTGCCAGGCATGCTATTGTGCACATGCACACTGTGCGGGGGCTGAACCTTGATCTCTGCTATGACCTCTGCCCCTGGGTGATCCCCACGCCCGTGACCCCACCTAGCCACACCCATGCCGTGCATCTTAGAGACTGCATGTTGGGCGGACAAAGCGCATGTCCCCTCAGCCTGCATATCTGGTGCATGCTGTGGCCATGTGCACTTACCGCTGCCATTTTGCTCACTGACTCACACCTGAAGCATGGCGCAGCACTGAGCACCATGAGTGGCCAACTGGATGCAGGTTGAATTGGTCAACCTTGTCGCCTGCATCCAGCCCCACACACCCCAACTGTTTGGACAGGTGCCACTGCAGCAGCCCCGAGTGGCTGTGTGGCAGGCCATTGCTGCCACACTGCAGCAGCACACTGGGGTGGCCAGGACAGGGGAGCAGTGTCACCACTACTATAGTGACCTGGCACAGAGGGACTCAGATCACCTCCGGAGGCTGGAGGCATGCGTCAGGTGTGGGACTGTGCCACAGCCAGGTGAGTAGGCCCATTATGCATGTGTGCCCTGGTGCTGTACTGTGGTGTTGGCTAGGCTGCCTGGCATGCCCTGCAGGGTGGTGTACTGCCATCATGTGCATCATGGGGTGGCATCACCCTCCGCTGCTTGCGATGCGATGCCACTGTGCCGGACATGTTGAGCAGGGGCTCACCCTGTGCACAGAGGTGGGGGTGGTGTGCAGCTGCTGTGGTTGGTTACTGATGTGTACCTGTCTTTGTTCCATTCCCAGGGCCTGAAGACAGAAGAAGGGCTGCAGCAGTGGTGGCAGGATGGCAGGCCACAGTGGCACAGGGTGGTGGTGGAGGAGTGGCTCTGGCACCAGTGGGGCCACAGAGAGCAGATAGGCACTGACACTGTCCTTCACACCATCCATGGGGAGGTGGTGGGGGCATGGGTATAGGCATGGCACCTGTGCCATGTGCTGTGGCAGCTGTGTTTGTTGCACTGTAAGTGGTGCCTGCCACTGTGGCGCATACATTGGACACGTGTGCCAGCTGTTGGTGGGGTGGGTGTGTGCCCGGCTGTCACTGATACTGCTGCAGTGCTGCTGGAACACTGTGCCATGTGACTGCCATGGCGCTGTCAGGTGGCCACTGTGCAGCAGGGACCACCGCTGTGCACTGTTGTGGTGTGCCATGTTGCTGGCAGGCATTGGAACACCCCCCTGTGGGTGGCCTGTACGGGCCCTCCGCGGGTGTGTGATCCTACTGCTCATTGCATGCTGTTGATAAGCATGGTTCCTTGGGATGTTGCACTGACCACCTGTCCTGTCCCTTGTCCTAGGTGTGAGGTGGTGGCACAGGAGGCCCCTCTACTGCCGGCTACTCCACCAATTAATCATCATATTCTCTATGACCATGGAGGTGGTGTTGCATGTCTGAAGGATGCTGCTAGCAGACAGGAGGCAGCAAAGACTGCAGGGGGTGGTAGGCTGTGGCTGCTACTAGTCTGGCACTGATTTCCCCTGTTTCCCCAGCCATACCTCCCGCTCCAGTCCCCCTTCCCACTGTACAGTCACTGTTCCCTATCCCCTTCCCTCACTTTCCTACCCTCCCCCACATCCTTCTGTTGTAAATAGTTGATTTTCCAATATATATATACAGTATATATATATATCTCTTTTGACATACTTGCCTGTGTCTGTGTCTACTTTGCAGGTGGCGTGAGGAGCCATGCTGCAGTGGCCCAGTGTCTGTTTGTGTGGTGTGCATGTTTCAGGCACATGTTGTGCATCTGTGGATTACTGCTGTGTGCTGAGGTGTGTTCTGCTGTGGTGGTGTCCCTCCCCTCAGTCAGTGGCTGTGCCTTGGGGTGCCCATGGGGCAGCTTTTGGGGGTGTGTGGCAGGTGTGTGTGCTTGGCTGTGTGGTCCTGGATGTGGCCTGCTCTGGTCTGGGTGTGTAAGGGGGCATGGCCTGCAGCCTGTGGGGGGGTCCCCTTGGTGGCCATCCATCCATCCACCATTGGCACCCCCTGTTGCCTACTGTCTGTGCCACTGTTGTGTTCTGGATGGGGGGTCTGGGTGCCTGTGTGTGCCCTGCTGTGCCTAGCTGGTGGTGGCCTCCTGTGGCTTGTCACTGTGCTTCCCTGGCTCTGTCCCTGGGTCACCTCTCTGTGCCATGCCCCCCTCTGTTGCTCTGCTGCTTTGCTCCCATGGTTGCCCTGGGGCTTATCTGTCTGCCCATGGTGCACCTGTGTTTGCACCATGGCACACCTCTAGTTGTGCCATGGCTCATCCACGGTTGCGCCATGGAGCAACTGTGTCATATTAAGCCAGGTTGAGCTGGTGCAGTGCGGTCAGCGCAACCTCTGAATGTGGTTTCTGTTGCACCACGGTGCATCAGATTTGCATTGCACCAGACTTGCGCAGGCCATTGGTGCATTTCTGAATATCTGGGCCCATAAGTTTAGGAAGAAATATCCCATTTCATTAAATATTGAAATTCCATATCTCAGAAACTGCAAATGCTGCCATCCCAAAATGTCTCATGTCTTGAGAATATACCTCTGACACAATGCATGCCAAATTGTGGGCTATTTTATCAAATGCTGCCAAGGTTATTAGGGTGAAAAAAATTGGAGTTTATCATTAAACACCCTACTCAACCCTAACTATGCTGGTGCTTCCTCACCAGTTTTATATATCTATAGAGATAGACAGACAGACAAACAGACACTGTAGATAGATAGATTGCTATATACTGTAGATAGATCGATATTTACAGGATTAAATCCAATTCTGCAGCATGAAGCAGTAGAGTTACGGCAGTAAACAATCCAATGTCAATGAGAATTAGTCCATTTTGTCAAGCAGGGAACTGTGACACTGTGTTTCATCCTGGTGGGCTTCACTATATATAGGAGCATGTATTAATATATTTTAATAGAGGGGTGCAGTACTGCTCCTATAATTAGGGTGATCAATGTTAAACCCCTAGTTTTGCATCTTAATAGCTTCTCCTCCATTCAAAGGAATTGCAATACATTCTGCATGCACTGTCTGGGGGGCAAGATCTCTTGATTTATTTATTTGTTTATTTATTTATTTTGATGACCGGGTGGGCCCACTGAGACAAACAAGTCCCTTTTTCAGGGGTGACTCAGGGAACTGAACATTCTGTACAGGTCGAAACAGACACTTGGAGATAATTATTTACAGATATGCAAGTCAAAAGCATACACTCGTGGAGTAATAGGTATCTTGGATAGATATATAAAGGATGATTTAACATATTCTACACAGGTGCTTAACACATTTTGAAAAACTAGGTATGATAAACATTAGGGAGACAGTTCATAACAGATGTTGACAGCTGCTGCATAATCAGTGTTAGAGGATGACATTCTCATGTAAAACATAATGTATTTAATAGAACATTGATGTGAAAAAAGAAAGGAGATAGATAGATGTAGAGAAGTGCACTAGAGAAAGAAGAGGTGAGGTAATAATAACAAAGCGGACAGAAGGAGTGGCAGTGCCTAGGAGAAGGCTAGGTACAGTTGCCATTACAGGCAGAGGGCGCATAGAAGATTTCCTTGTATTGACTTTTGAAAAGGGGAAGAGTCTTGCATGAGAGTAGAGAGTGTGGAAGGCTATTCCATTTTTGAGGTGCTGCAAAGGAGAAAGATATTCCACCAACAACTAGGCAAGTCTTGGGTAGGCTTAACAATGGGAGATGTGAGGACCTAAGCATTCAAGGGGAGAGTTTCAGGGTAATTAGGCCAGATAAACTCGGGGGTTGGGGGAGGTGGATTTGGCAAGTTTCATTTTGGGTGGATGTCCAGATTCCGAGATACAGATAGTACATAAAGTGGAAAATTGGGGGGTGTTTACCCTTTTTTTTTGGTCTAAACAGAAGTACAGATAGTTTGGAATTTTGTTCTGAAATGTTAGGGCTGAAATTACTTGCCCTGGAATGGTGCCTTTCATAGGTAAGATAAAAAAATATTAATCCATTCCCAAGAAATAAGAATTTGAAATGTTGGTTCTGAACATGCACTGCAGGGTTTTTCATTTATATACTGGCTATGAAAGCAGAATTCAGAGACAGAATTATTCTTTCATAAGAAACATGGAATCATAGAATTTGACAACAGATAAGGACCGCTTGGCCCACCTAGTCTGCCCATTTCCCTACCTGATGGATAAGATGCAGATTCTAGTTAACCAACAGCCTACTTCCTCCTACCCTCCACAAGAATTGCCTTATGTCTGTCCCATGCATTCTTGAATTCCCACACTGTTCTTGACTCCATAACCTCTTCAGGAAGGCTGTTCCATGCATCCACATCCCTCTCCATGGAAAAACACTTCCTCACATTAGCTCTGAGCCATCCCCCCGTCTTCAAATTGTGCCCCCTTGTTCCTGCATATCTCTTGTTCTGAAAGATGCTACCCTCTTGGACTTTGTTGATTCCCTTGAGGTACTTGAAAGTTTCTATCATATCCCCCCATCCCTCCTTTCCTTGAGGGTATATATATTAAGCTCCTCAAGTCTCTCTTCATATGTCTTCTGGTGCAGACCCTGCACCATTTTAGTTGCCCTCTTCTGGACAACCTCCACTCTGTCTGTCTTTGCAGAGATGGGGTCTCCAGAACTGCATGCAGTACTCCAGATGGGGTCTCACCAACTGTCTGTACAGAGGCATAACAACTTCCGGTTTTCTACTGTTGATGCCTCTCCCTATGCATCCCAGTATCCCCCTAAGATCTCCTTACTGCCTTCTCACATTGCTTGCCCACCTTTAAGTCATCTGATGTAATTACCCCCAGGTCCTTTTCCATTGTTGTTGTTGTTAGCATCTCACCCCCTCACTGTGAACTCTTTCCTTGGGTTTTTGTTTCCCAGATGCATTACCTTGTACTTCTTTGCGTTGAATCTGAGCTGCCATACATTTGACCATTCCTCCAAAAATTCTTCTTTCATATGGCAGCCATCCTATTGTTTATTTTTAATTTTTTTTAAATAATAATTTTGAAAATCCATAAAAAGATAACCGTGAAAGAAACAAACACATGACTCTAGCTATATGGGACCCATTTAGTTAGATTCTGGTGTTTGTTTGTTTTTTTGATAAAGGATCCTTAAATGTGGTTTTGAGACATCCCTAAAATTTTAGCTATAAGGCGTCCCAATTCTTCATTTATGAGTCGAAATTCTTCTTTCGTCAGTTCATGAAAGAATAATCTCTTCGTTTTTGGTTTTTATTCACCAGGTAAGGTCTAGTAGGCACAGGTGCCTGTTTTCAGGGGCGATCTGGGAGCACTGAGGAGGTTAAGTGACATGCTCAGAGTCACACAGTTTGCAGGTGGAGGCTGTGAGAATCAAACCCAGGTCTGTCTGCTGGATGTGCCAAGATCATTCACAGCTCATTACTCTAACCTCTAGGCTATACTGCCAGCCCAGTCTCAGCTCATGAAATCTTGGCTCATGAAAGAAGATGCTGGGACTTATTTTTTTTTTCCATAGTTCTTTTGTGAGCCCACCTTTTTCTTTCATGAGTCATAAAAGAAATCACAAAAGAAGTCTGGCTCATAAAAGAACTATGAAAAAAAAATCCCACCATCTTCTTTAATGAATCAACCTTCTTTTATGACATTTATTTACTTCATTTTTGTTGACCAGGAAAGTGCACTCGACAAATATTGCCTACTTTCAGGCATGACCCAGAGGAGGGGAATGCAGATGAATGCCAACTGACCTTGAACCAGATTAAGCTGTTGGTGGTATTTTTAGTGATTAAGGGAAAATTTGGAGAAGGCACCGGGAAATTCCCCTACTCACCAGTAGGGGAGATTCTGGCCATCCAAGAAGGCAGATGAGAGTATGGATGTGTGGGTGAATGCTGTGGAGGTGGAAGAGCCAGTCTCCTCTCACACCTCATCCCTGCCAGATACTAATGTGCGTTTTGACCTAAATCAAGAAAAAAAGTATTCAAATATACTGGTGCAAGAAAAGTGTAAGGCGGATGCTGTTGTAGCTGTACAAGTCCAGGAACTGGAGCAAGAGGAAAGTATGGACCTTGAGTCTGAGCCCAAAGCATCTGATGTCCAGAATGGTACAAAGACGTCCAATCTAAAGTCCTGGGGAAACATGAGAATTGCAGCATTTATTGGAAAGGAAGAGCAGAAATTCCGCTCAAAAAAATCAGCCCTATTGCAGAGAATTTGGCATTCGAAGACTGACAGCTAGGTCAGTGATGTCATTAAAAATCAGCTGGAAAGCGAACAGAATGCCTTAAAGGAGCCACCATCTGCAGGGGAAAGCAATAAATCTGCTAGTGTCTGCTGTACCATGGAAAGGCCTTTACAAACTGTGAGTAATCCTACTTGTTCAGAACATTTAGCTCCTGTTTCAGACTCTTCATTTACTGAGGCCATGGCCCCTGTCTCTGAACCCTGGTCTGTAGAAAAAGCCCTTGACGGAGCAGGTTGGGAGAAGCAACCTGAGTCAGGCCAGTGGGTCTCTGGCAAGTTCCCAATTAGAATATCAGCTCCTGCAGACTTTGCAGAACCCTTATCACAGCACACAGGCACCAGACAAACAGAAGGGTCTAGGGAGAATAGCATGCAGGAGGACCCTCGCAATTCCAGATCATTTGATGCTAACTCAGAATCCAATTTTGGCAATACCAGCTGGAAATAAAAGTACTGTGCCTTCGCAGGTGGATGCCCCATTGAATAAGCTGTCTGAGAGGCAGAAGAAAACCTTCTCTTCATTATTTTGTCTACCTGTCCTTCCAGCTAAGTGTCACAATGCAGTAAGGCTTTCCTATGTGGGTAGGATGCCAGAACCACCAGATTGAGTATTTGTTGCTAGATCACTTCTTAAAGACTCTATGAAGTTTTTTTCACATGAAATTTACGCACTTATGCATATTTCTGGAGAGATGACCTTTGATATAAGTTTTAAAACCTCTTGAGGTCTGGAGAGGTTTTGGGCAAGGTATCATACTTTAAAATGTTCTGCATAGTGGACTCCATTACTAGCCATCCCATTAATAAAACCAGTGTATAAGACGATTTCAATCTTGTTCCAGAATAAAGAAGTGGTCCTATCTGATGTTCTGTACTGGCTTAAGTTACATTGTTCAGTTATTGAGAACCCTGAAGCTATTTTGGACACGGAAAATATATGGACTGGGTGGGTGGAGGATAAAAGTACTTCTGAAATCTTATGACTCAGGGGTGGTACATCTACCCAACTTCTTTTTCTTGGGCTGAGATAGGGGGTTTTGTTTTATTCAGGACAGCACAAGGCTTGCTATAGGTGTGGGGACCATACGCATCTAAGCAGTGTATGTGATACAGTTAAATGCAACCTATGTGGGGAATTGGGACACCTGAGTACTGTATGTTTAAATGAATGTCAATGTAACCTTTGCAATGAACTTGGGCACACATTTCAAAATTGTACCTGGGCTGCTCACAACCAGGAACACCATGAGGGTGGGGCAGATCAGCACTTTATAATCTCTCAGGCTCAAAAAGCCAAGATCAGGAATAGACCTAGCACAAGCCAGTTTGCCACGAACCAGGAGAGGCATTCAGCCTCGACGACTCCTGATCCTGTGCTGAATCCTTGCCCAACTGTAATTACAGAGGTTTCTCCTCTCCCCACCCCCATGACTCAAGAGGCTGAGATCGAGAACACTGTAGATTTAAATCAACTACCGAAAGCGACAGTAGTTATGACCCTTCCCCAGACCCTGTTCAAATGGTCTGCAGGAATTCCTTGAGAACAAAGCTGAAAGCTGCCCCCCCCAAAAAAAATGCAAACTGTTAGAACTTCTCCAATACAGTTGTCTAATCCCTATGACATCTTACAGAAGACTTCTGCAGATTCTGGTGAGAAATCAGACTCCTCCTCCTCAATCCCTTCCTCCCATCCTGATGCCACAACAGATACTGAAATTTACACAAAGGGTAGAGGGGCACAGAAGCATAAAGCAAGGTCTAAAATGAAGAATGGTGGAGAAGCAGGAAGGAAAAAAGAATAAGAGTATCTATGGACCTTTTTTTTCCCATCTTAGCATGTCTCTTGAAGCCTTTGCATGCCATACTATTAATGTGAATAGTATTAAGAGAACTGATAAAAGGAACACTGTATTTGCCTTTCTCACTTCTCTACAGATTGGCCTAATTTTTGTACAAGATATTCACTTCCATATGTCCCATGAAATAAAACAGGCCCAGAGATATTGGCTACTGGGCCCCTCATTCTGGTCTGTAGGTCAAGAGCCCTGTTCTGGTGTGGGTATACTAGTTCATTCTATCGACTTCAAGCTTTTAAAACTTTATGATGTTGTTCCTGGGAGAGTGTTAATACTTGATGCCTTAGTCCAGAATTTTCCTTGCCGTATTTTTAATCTGTATGCTCCTCAAACATAAACAGCTAGAATTGAAATAATGTCTGGTATATAGCCCTTTTTATACACCTCTTAACATGTGGTATTTGCTGGGGACTTTAATTGTGGGCTTAGTCTCCAAGATAAAAGTATTCATTCAAAAACATAAAAAATATATTGTAATTCCCACTTTGTAAATACAGTCATATGTAGAGCAAGACTGCATGATGCCTACCTAGAATATATTAAAAAAGCACTCCCATACCTTTTAGAAGGGTGCCCTGGTGACAAGAATCTACTGTATATTTTTGTCTCAAAACTTTAGTATCTCAGCGGCTAGGGTTGTCCTGTTAGAATTTTTTGACCACAAGAAGGTTTCTATTTCAATTGGCAGTAACCGTTCCCTTTCTAAAGGGCCAGGCATCTGGAAGTTTAATACTACCTTGCTAGAAGGCGAGGCTTTTCTTAACATACTGGGGAAATTCATAGCGGCCAGGAAATCAGTACTGATTTGCTATGAGGACCCCATCCTCCGGTTGGAGGATATGAAATCAGACCTAATCCGTTTACTCAACAAATATAGTAAAGAAAAATGTAATACAGTATATCTTACATATCTTCAAAAATGCCATCAATTACAAAACTTATTTACAATTGCTTAAACAACAGGACAAGATCTGAGCAAACAAATACAGTTAGTACAATTAGAGATGATGGCTTTTTCAAAAAGTAGTATCTGAATTTGTCCTGAATTTATTTGCAGAGATTCCTTCAGATTTACAGAAAATTAAAGAGTTCTTGCAAGATATTCCAATACCAGGGGTCTCCCTCCAGGTATTGACCAGGGTGGGTCAGCTTACTTCCGTGTTTAATGCAATGCTGGAAAAAGGTGATGTACCGCTAGGCATTAACAAAGGAACATGGATCTTCCTATATAAAAAGGGGGAGAGAGTAGACCTTTATAACTGGAGGCCGATATGTTTGTTAAATGTGGATTGTAAAATAGTATCTAAAATTTTAACAAACAGGTTACTTTTGAAGGCAGAGACTGTCATCTCCCCTGAACAGGTCTGTGCTATCCCACAGCAGAAAATACAAGACCATCTCATTTTAGTGAGGGAAGTCATAACGAAAGGATACTCGAGTACATGCCCTGGCTATATAGTCTCTTTAGATCAAAGGAAAGCTTTTAATTCTATTTGTCATAACTTTTTATGGGAAACCTTATTACACTATCATATACTGCCCCAATGGTTAATTGGCTTAAATCTCTTTATAAAATGGCAACTATAGTACTAATAGTAAATGGAAGACTGGGTCCCATGATACCTGTCAGGCAGGGGTGGCGGATTAGCTCCTTTCCATATTCCTTCTTTATAGACCCTCTGCTATGAAAAATTAATTCTTCTCAGTCCCTGAGTTCTATAGTAGGTCCCAATATGCAGGTACCACCCAGGGCCCTAGCATATGCTAATGACATGTGTCTTGTAGTGGAAGACAAATCCTCAGTTCTGGCAGCCATTTCAGAATGCTCCACTTTTGGAACAGTTTCAGGGGCTGCTCTAAATAATAATATTAATAACATTTATTTGTATGACACCTTTCAAAAACCAAGGTGCCTGAACGATATTAAAATCACAAAATAAACAAAACAAGCATCTCGGTAACAAAATGTCAAACTGGTATCATCCAATAATTAGTTACCAAAAGCTTGGC